>CM017190.1:27671168-28028668 GCA_004837865.1 Musa balbisiana | reverse complement strand
GTTGCAACGGTTGCAGAAACAGAGCTTCCTCTGTTGCTGCAACCCCGTCGATCCCTACCGCGACCCTTGCTGCCTCCTTCTCCAAGGCCGCCGCTGCACTCCGGCCAGCGACCACCGCTGCTGCCAGCCACCGCAGCCTTCTCCTCAACCGCTCGTGATCCTTCCGGCCAACCCCTTCTGTGGTGCGACAAAAACAGAGCATGCAGCAACCACCGCCGCACGCAGCCAAAAAAAATAATGGCACCCTCTGCTGCCGCAGCCGCCGATTGAAACCACCGCTACCGCTGCTCCCGGCCAACGACCAACCCCTCATTCTGCAGCAGCCGCCCTCTAGCAGCGCACGCAGCAAGTACGCTGCCCTGCCTCAACCCCAGCAGCGCACGTACCACCGATTCCTCTTCTCAACCCCGGCTGCTTCAACGCCGCCTCCCCCTTTGTTTAGCATCTTCTACCACAACCGCAGGTTGTCATCACCGCAGCCTTAACCTCGCTATCCGACGATCGTCCCTTGGGTCACAGCAGCAGTAGCCATATTGACGCAGTCGTCTTCCAGCACCGGTGCTCTCACCCCATGCAGCAACAGAAACAGGGCAATAACTCTTCCTTCAACACAGCGACCGCAGCACTACCCTCGACGTTCACCTCCTTGGCAACTTCGCATTGATAGTGAGTTGAGATTATAGATTTGCAGTCATACGTAATGGCTACTGATAACTCAGTGAAAGCACTAATGGAAGCAGTAGAAACCAGAATTGAGAATCGTCCACAAGAAACCCTTCATGATTTCAAAAAGAGCCTACTAGAGAGCCTCAGCAAATTTTAACAAGATGGGGGCTCAAGTTCTACGTTGCACAGATCTAAAAATACAGGAAAAGGACACCAAGATTGTGACACAAACTATTTACACATGAAGGTGGAATTTCCGAGATGGAAAGATGGAGATCCGACCAGTTGGATCTCTAGGGCAGAAATTTTTTTCCATTTTCATAGAACTTTGGAAGAGTCTAAGGTAGAAGTGACATCAATCCAGCTCAATGGAGATGCAATCCAGTGGTACGATGGGTATAAAACTTTCCACGGAGTTCCTTCATGGGAGCAATTCAAAAGAGAGCTTCTTGTTCGTTTTGGCCCATCCGAATATGAGAATATTGATTGCTAGCTCGTCAAAATTTGTCAAACTTCTACAGTATTAGAATATCAGAGTAGGTTTGAAAGATTATCAAATCAAGCTAGAGATTGGTCAGAATGACAACTTCTGGGTATATTTATTGAATGGCTTATTCCAAAGATCCGGTGTGAAGTTAAGGCTCATTAACCCCGCACTATGACAACTGCGATCTTATTCGCACATCTATATGAGAAAAAAATTAGCAATGAAAGATCAGCAAGGGGTTTGTACTATCATGAAAAATGAAGTATGGAGCACTAATGTAAACAAGGGCAACTTCTGATGATTGAACCAATTGGAGAGGAGCCAAAAGTTAAGAATGTGGACTCCGATCATGAAGGTATAAATTCTAATGAAGATGTTGAACCTACCATACATATAATGTATACATTAGCCGACTACTCTAACCCGCAAACTATGGAAGTTGGCGGAACTCTAGAGCATTAGCCTATTATAGTTTTGATTGATACTGGTAGCACTAACAATTTTATGGACAGTGAGATTGTTGACCAATTGGCCCACCACATTGAAGACTATAACAGATTCGAATTAAATATCGTTGATGGACGGATTTTCACTTGTGATAACAAAAGTTCAAAGATAAAATTGATTATACAAAGCCAGAAGTTTCTTGCAACGATTACTACACTGAAAGACCGACATGTTGCTTACACTATTAAAAAGTGGATATCATACTTACTTGATCAACGGGTTGTGATGCGTTGCAGATAGTCTATGACTAAAGTGCTGAAAGAGAAGCTCCTCGAGATTGATGTTGCTAAGCCTTGAGGACAAAGCTGATTTAAAGAGGAAGGAACTGTTAGGACCCTTTTTCTGAGCTTTTGAATAATGTTTATTGAGTCTGTTTAGTTTAGTTGTTTATTGAGTTCAGTTAGAGTCAGGTAGAGGTTTATTTAATATTTATTTATTATTAAGAGTCCAAGTCCCGGTGGACTCTAGGTGGAACTCTATAAATAGTGATGTAACCCTTTCTTTTGGGAATCAATCAATCAATGAAATGTTATTCTACTCTATGGAGAAACCCTAGGAGGCCAATCCCCTCGAAGTGATCAAGGATGCCGATCCCCTCAAAGCGATCAAGGAGGTCGATCCCCTTGAAGCGATCATTATCATTCCCTTTTATTCTATTTCTTTCATTTCATTTACGATAAGACTTTTGGGTCTTATCATAGTCCTACAAGATGATGATTTATATATGTGATGTATAATGTGTGGATGGATGATCATGGACCATGTGATGTGTGTACTTGTGATTATTATTATTGGGCCTACGAGCTTCCATTATATTTCTTGTTTATTATCGGGCTTGCGTACCTATGATTAAGTTGTAATCACACGAGGAAGTGCAACGGGAGCGTGGATGCGATAGCAGGACCCATGAGATGGACGATCGCAATGCATGGAAATGCGTCGAGATGCCGACGGAACCGACGATGACGAGATGGACGATCACAAGGTATAGAGATGCATTGCTGCACATATAGATCTTGCTGTGAGTGATTAGGCCCACTAGCTTGGGCCTGATCACATTAGGTTGTGGTCCATGATCATCTGGTGTAATTGTTCATGTGATGTATGATTACCTATACACCTAATAGATATATATATGTATATATGTATATATATACCTATATTATATATGTATATATACATATATACATATATTTATATATGTATATATGTATATATACATATATACATATATACATATATTTATATATGTATATATGTATATATACATATATACATATATACATATATTTATATATGTATATATGTATATATGTATATATGTATATATGTATATATGTATATATATACATATATACATATATACATATATTTATATATGTATATATGTATATATACATATATACATATATTTATATATGTATATATGTATATATGTATATATACATATATTTATATATGTATATATACATATATACATATATACATATATTTATATATGTATATATACATATATACATATATTTATATATGTATATATGTATATATGTATATATGTATATATGTATATATGTATATATACATATATACATATATACATATATACATATATACATATATTTATATATGTATATATACATATATACATATATTTATATATGTATATATGTATATATACATATATTTATATATGTATATATGTATATATGTATATATGTATATATGTATATATACATATATTTATATATGTATATATACATATATTTATATATGTATATATGTATATATATACATATATACATATATACATATATTTATATATGTATATATGTATATATGTATATATATACATATATACATATATACATATATTTATATATGTATATATGTATATATGTATATATGTATATATGTATATATACATATATACATATATTTATATATGTATATATGTATATATACATATATACATATATACATATATTTATATATGTATATATGTATATATGTATATATGTATATATACATATATACATATATACATATATTTATATATGTATATATACATATATACATATATTTATATATGTATATATGTATATATGTATATATGTATATATACATATATTTATATATGTATATATATACATATATTTATATATTATATATGTATATGTATATATATATATGCAGTGTAGATATATATTAATATGTATATGTGTGACATGTTATATTAGGAGATCAAATCATAGAAACCCTCTCTCGATAATATTAAGTCGGTAAACGTGAGGCAATTAGATTGACCCACGTGGCCTTCCATCATTATAGGTAGGTACCGATTCCCGGTATATGTTAAGTTGGTCGAGTCCCTCGAGGCTCACCTATCTCGCGATTTGCTATCTTGCCTACGGCATAGAGATGTCACCGGTGACTTGAGGACATGGTATGCTTGGTCGAGTCCCTCAAGGGTATATCATCGAATCAGACTCATCTTGTAACGATGGTGTTGACTTAACCGAGCATCATGGTTAGTCAAGTCTCTCGAGACCATAGTGATTCGGAGGTCGAACAGGACGAAAATCACAAGAAGTTATTATTGGCAAGAGTTTCATACCTTTTGGGCTTAGTGTGATTAGTCGAGTCCCTCGAGGTTACACTAAGACACTGATCGGATCCTGATCCCCACTAGAAGTCTGCCGGAGACTTCCGTTTCATGTGCTGAAGGTGTCGCGTGACTCGCAAGTAAAATAGTGGGAGTATATTAAGATAGAAGTCCATATCTTGATTGTTTATTTTTTATAAAATCTGCATGTTATTCATTTCTACTGCATCTTTATTTTCAAAAAATGTCGCTTTCAAACCTCTTACGTGACATACTTGATGTCAACCGCCTCACTGGTCCAAATTATACGGATTGGTTCCGCAACTTGAGAATTGTTTTCACGACGGAGAAAATCATATACGTCCTTGATACAGTGATGCCTACGCCCGAGGAAGGGGCAAGCAAGGATAATATCACTCGTTACATGAAGTACATTGATGACTCCACTCTTGCTCAGTGTTATATGTTGGGCTCTATGACTCCCGAGTTATAGAGACAACATGAAAAGATGGATGCCTGATCCATTCTCCTACATGTCCGCAAACTGTTTGAGGAACAGAGAAGGACTCAGTGATATGAGATATCCAAGAGCCTCTTCCACACTAGGATTGTTAGGATCAAGAGCGGTACTAAAAGGGGGGGGGGGTGTGGGTTGGGTGAATTAGTGTAGTGGAAATTCTTCTATTTCAGAAAATATTTTATACGTTCAATTAAAACCAATTTGGAAAGATAACAACTTGAACGTATGAGAGCATGAAAGCAAGAGGAGGAGAAGAGGCAGTTTGCTATGAAATGATTTGCAGTAATGTAAATTGCATAAATAGAAAGGCAAACTAGAATTTAGAGTGGTTCGATTGAAATGACCTATATCCACTTTCGGATTCCTCCTCCGTTGAGGTTATCGGCGTCCACTAAAGGCCTTCCTTCAATAGGCGAAGACCAACCACCTCTTTACAGTGCTTTCTCCTTTTCACGGGTTTAGGAGAGATCCTTACAAGTCTCACACCTCTCTTAAATGATCTCAATATTTAGAAAGGGAGGAGGAGAACTTTAGCACTTTTACAACTCTTTAACACTTCAAAGACTCAAGATTATGCCAACACTTTCGTGCCCTTTCATGCAAAAAAGGGTGGGGTTTTTATAGGCCCCAATGGCTTCAAAATTGGAGCCAAAAAGTGTTTCATCTCGGATTTTTGGGGTACTGGCGGTACCACCGCCATTACTGGGCGGTACTACTGCCTGCAGTCTGACACTGGGCTGTACCATCGCCTGATAGGGGCGATACCACCATTGGCAGGTAATAATTGCCAGTGGTACCATCGCCCAGACCACCTAGGAGACTGGGTCTTCCAAGCGGTGCCACTATTGGTCAGAGTCCAACATCTTGGTTGGGCCTTGTATTCGGCCCAAACCATCCTAGCTCCGAGCCCAATTGGCCCCCTAACAGAGTTGATGGGATTACCTCCCAAATGAACTCTAATTATTATTCTAACTACGATTAAGGCAAGCATGGTCCGGCACGTCGATTTTTCACTCGGTGATCCTCTGGCGAGCTTCTCGGCGAGTCTTCTGGCGAACTCCCGACCAACTCTCGACTAGTCTTCCGGCGTGCTTCCGGCGATCTCCCAACGAGCTTTCAGCAAGTCTTCCAACATGCTTCCAGTGATCTCACGATGAACTCTCGGCGAGCTCCCGGTATATTGTCCGAGTCTTCGACTCTGACCCATCATCTGCTTTACGCCTTACTGTTATTGTAGTTAATCTTGCACACTTATCTCAACACATGGATTAGATCAAATAATTTACCAATTGATTTCATCATCAAAATCTAAGATTCAACAATCTTCCCCTTTTTGATGATGATAATCAAATGGTGATGGAGTTAACCTTAACTCCCCCTATCTATATGCCATACTTGAGAAAAGACATTCTTGAATTCAAGGTCTTCGAATTCAAGTATCAAACTGATAAGTTAAGTTCATTTAAACTTATCAATACACACATCATGATACTTATCATGATTTACCAATTCTAAATACGATACCACGTATTTGTGAAAATGATGTCAATTTATGATATATATTTTCAAATCCAATGATAATCATCATTGATATGAATTCCGAATATGAAATTTAGCAAGATAGCAAGTCATCATTCTATGACAAGATAACAAATTATCAAGTTTGTAAAATAGCAAGTTAAGCTCATGATATCTTATAATGAAAGACATTTATCAATTTGATACGATAAGATATGTTTTGGCCTTTCAAATGATAAGTACATAAGCATTTATGATAAGATACATTACATACATTGTCATCAATATGTTTCAAATGATAAGCACATAAGTATTTATGATAAGATACATTGCATACATTGTTATCAATTTACCATATTTTGGTATCATTTCTCCCCCTTTGTCATCAACAAAAAGGAGAACAATTCAACAATGCAAGTGTGGTAAAAATTCATATAACATTTCAATTTGTATTTGACGATACTAATCATATTTCAAGCATTCATGACATGATATCATTCAAAAGTTCTCAACATTAAAAGTTATAAATATTAAGAAGATAGCTTCCATCAACTTCTCCCTCTTTTTTATCAAAACTTTGTATGAAGAAGGAAAGTAAGGAGGAAATCCATTAAGAACCAACTTTGTGAAATGATTTGAATCAAGTCAAAAATGATAAAAGAGTTTAATTAAATCATGCTTCAATTTTCACAAGGATCAAGATATTCATGTGAAATCAAATGCTCACTCTTGCAAGTGTTCATCTCATACTAAACAATTCATAAAAATTCTTCCTTCATTAAGAAAGAATTCATGTGAAAGAATCATCATATAAAGGATAAAAGAAATTCCATGAATGATCACATCAAATCCATTTCTCATTAAAAAAAAATTCATAAGAGTGAAATTCATGAGAGATGCATTTGTTAATGAATTCCATGTAAACATAATTAAGTGATGGAGCATAAAGATAGTCCAAAAAAAAATTCATGCATTCGGACAATTTAATATTCCTAACTCCCTTCTTATAAAATCAAATTGTTCTTCACTTAAAGGTTTTGTAAAGATGTCAGCTATTGATGTTTCGTATCAATAAATTTTAAGATTACTTCATGATTGTTAACAAGATCATGTATAAAGTGATGCCTAATATCAATGTGTTTCGTTCCAGAGTGTTGAATAGGATTTTTGTTAAATATATTGCACTTGTATTATCACATTTTATAGGAATATTCTTAAGGTAAATTTTATAATCTTCCAATATATTTTCATCCATACTAAGTAATTAGTTCAAAGTTATCGGATTTTAGATATCATAATCCTAGATTAGTAGTTCCTTTAAGATATCTAAGAATTCTTTTAATTACTTTAAGATGAGATATCTTAGGATTAGATTGAAACCTAGCATAAAGTCCTACACTAAACATGATGTCTCATCTAGTTACGATGAGGTATAGTAAACTATCTATCATACCCCTATAAGCTTTTTGATCAAAGCTTTATCCACTTTTATCAATGTCTAACTTAGTCGAGGTACTCATAGGAGTGTTGATAGCCTTTGAACTATCCATATTAAATCTTTTAGCAAGTCTAAAGTATATTTTATTTGACTAAAAAAAATACCATTGCTAAGTTATTTAATTTTATAATCTTCCAATATATTTTTCATCCATACAACTTGTGCACAACATGCACTAGCCATTATGTATTCGGCTTCAGTTGTGGATAGTGCAACCAAGTTTTGCTTCTTGGAAGACCAAGAGATAAGTGAATGTCCTAAGAATTGATATGTTCAGGATATTCTTTTTCTATCTATTCTACATCCAGCAAAATCCACATCAGCATAAGTAATTAGTTCAAAGTTATCGGATTTTAGATATCATAATCCTAGATTAGTAGTTCCTTTAAGATATCTAAGAATTCTTTTAATTACTTTAAGATGAGATATCTTAGGATTAGATTGAAACCTAGCATAAAGTCCTACACTAAACATGATGTCTCATCTAGTTACGATGAGGTATAGTAAACTATCTATCATACCCCTATAAGCTTTTTGATCAAAGCTTTATCCACTTTTATCAATGTCTAACTTAGTCGAGGTACTCATAGGAGTGTTGATAGCCTTTGAACTATCCATATTAAATCTTTTAGCAAGTCTAAAGTATATTTTATTTGACTAAAAAAAATACCATTGCTAAGTTATTTAATTTTATAATCTTCCAATATATTTTTCATCCATACAACTTGTGCACAACATGCACTAGCCATTATGTATTCGGCTTCAGTTGTGGATAGTGCAACCAAGTTTGCTTCTTGGAAGACCAAGAGATAAGTGAATGTCCTAAGAATTGATATGTTCAGGATATTCTTTTTCTATCTATTCTACATCCAGCAAAATCCACATCAGCATAAGTAATTAGTTCAAAGTTATCGGATTTTAGATATCATAATCCTAGATTAGTAGTTCCTTTAAGATATCTAAGAATTCTTTTAATTACTTTAAGATGAGATATCTTAGGATTAGATTGAAACCTAGCATAAAGTCCTACACTAAACATGATGTCTCATCTAGTTACGATGAGGTATAGTAAACTATCTATCATACCCCTATAAGCTTTTTGATCAAAGCTTTATCCACTTTTATCAATGTCTAACTTAGTCGAGGTACTCATAGGAGTGTTGATAGCCTTTGAACTATCCATATTAAATCTTTTAGCAAGTCTAAAGTATATTTTATTTGACTAAAAAAAATACCATTGCTAAGTTATTTAATTTATAAGCCTAGAAAGAAGGTTAGTTCCCCCATTAGGCTCATTTCAAACTCTAGACTCATACTATTGACAAATGATTCACATAAAGATTCATTCGTGGAATTAAAAATAATATCACCAATATAAATTTGAATAATAAGAAAATTATTTTCAAAATTTTTAATAAATAATGTATATTGACCTTGCCTTTAAAGAAATTACTTTGAATAAGAAAGGAGCTGAGTCTCGCCTTTGGAGTTTGTTTCAATCTATAGAGAGCTTTAGTTAATTTAAACACATGATTAGGAAAATTATCATTCTCAAATTCGGGAGGTTGTTCAACATAAACTTCTTCGGAAATAAAGCCATTAAGAAAAGCACTTTTAACATTCATTTGAAACAACTTAAAATTATTACTACTAGCATAGGCAAGGAGCATCCTTATAGCTTCTAATCGAGCCACAAGAGCGAAGGTTTCTTCATAATCGATACCTTCTTTTTAGTTGAAACTTTTGGCCACTAATCTAGCATTGTTTCTAACCACGATACCAGATTCATCTTACTTGTTTTTAAAGACCCATTTAGTACCAATAACTAAATGGTCATTTGGCCTTGAAACAAGCTTCCACAGCTCATTTCTCTTAAATTAATTTAACTCTTCTTGCATTACAATGACCTATGAATCATCTTTCAAGGCCTCAACAATGCATTTATGTTCAATTTGGGAGAGAAAAGTGGCATTTGCACAAAAATTCTTAAGAGAGGAACGGGTTTGAACCCCTCTTGATATATCTCATATAATTAGCTCCTTAGAATGAGCATCTACGTACTTCTATTCCTTGGGTAAGGATATTTCGGAAGAAGATGCATCTAAGTTGCTATTTGAAGAAAGGGTTTCATTTAAATTCAAAGCATCAAAATCAACATCATCATCAAGATCATTTTTCTTAACTTTGGAAACTTTATTAAAAACAATATGAATAGACTCTTTTATAACCAAAGTTCTTTTGTTAAAAATATGAAAGACCTTAGATATAGAGGAATAGCCAAGAAAAATTCCTTCATCGGATTTAGCATCAAATTTACCTTAGGCATATTTTTTCATTTAAGATAAAGCATTTATATCCGAAAACTTTAAAATATGAAATATTGGGTTTTTTGTTGTTCCACAACTCATAAGGGGTTTTGGAAAGTAATGGTCATACTAGAACCCTATTCATGACATAGTATGTCGTATTTACGACTTCGGCCCAAAAATATTTGGGTATGTTATGTTCGTTTAACATAGTTCTAGCCATTTCTTGTAAGTTTCTATTCTTTCTTTCTACTACTTCATTTTGTCGAAGATTTCTTGAAGTAGAGAAGTTGTGGTTGTATCAATTAGATTCACAAAATTCTTAAAAATCACGGTTTTGAAATTCACCACCATGATCATTTCGTATTGACAAAATTATAAAACCCTTTTTATTTTGAATTAGTTTACAAAATATAGAGAAATACCTAAAGCAATCACTTTTGTGTGTCAAAAAGTAAGTCCATGTGTATTTACTAAAATTATCCATAATGACAAATGCGTATTTGCTACCTCCTATGCTTGATGTAGCAATTGGTCCAAATAAGTCCATATGGATCAATTGCAATGGTCTAGAGGTACTTATTTGATTCTTTGATTTGAAACTACTTTTAATTTATTTTCCTAGTTGGCATGCATCACACACATTGTCTTTAATGAACTTAATGTGAGGAATTCCTCTCACAAGTTCTTTAGATGTGATTTAAGATATTAATTTCATACTAGTATGACCTAATCTCCTATGTCAAAGCCAAGCATCGTCATTTAAAACTGAAAAATATATTTCACTACAAAGATCATCAATCTTGATAGTGTATATATTATTTTATTTTAGGGCAATTATAGATGTATTTTTGTGTGGTTTTTCAATAATACAAGCATTAGATTCAAATCTAACAATATATCCTTTATCACACAATTGACTAATACTCAAAAGGTTATGCTTTAAACCATCAACTAACAATACATCTTTAATAAAAAGGTTGGATTTATTACCTATAGTCTCTTTGCCAATGATTTTACTCTTGTTGTTATCTCCGAAGGTGACATATCCTCGTCTATGCTAGTGAGCTTAGAGAATTGAGATAGATATTCGGTCATATGCCTTGAGCATCCACTATCAAGGTACAATCTCTTGCTCCTAGCTTGTGATGATATACTTTTACAAAAAAAGGATGATTTTTAGGTACCCATTTGACCTTGGGTGCCTCAAAAATCGATCTACATAGCTTATCATATTGTATTGAGTCATTTGAGGTTCTTTTAGGAACCCAAATTAATTTACGTGGACTACATTTTTTAAATAGACATTTGTACGTAATATGTCCAAGTTTATAACAAAAATTACACTTGGTGTGAGGTGATACATGCAAGGTAAGGCCTTTAACAAAGGTAGTTGGATTTTGGTGAGAGCTACTCACAAATCCAATTCCGCCTCTCCTATGAACATGACCCTTGTTAGCAAGGATCATGTTTAAGGACTTTCTACCAACTTCAAACTTTTCTAAGGTTTCTTTGAGTAGCAAGTTTCCTTTCTAAGCGTTTCTATTTCATGGCATTTTGTATAGGGAGCTAAGCTATTTTCATGCTCAATTTTTAGTCTATCAAAATTGCTAACAAAAGAAGTTTATTTCTTTTTCAAAGAGTTATACTTTTTACTCAAGGTTCTACATTCATCAAACAATTCATGAAAATCACTTAAAAGCTCATCGAAAGATAAATTTGTGTCTAATGAATTTGTTACCTCATATTCAATAGCCATTAGTGCGTAGTGAGCAACTTGCTCAGTGTTGGTTGGCTCCTCTTCTTCGGATGTACCTGAGTCGTCTCATGTTGCTTTAAGAGCATTTTTCTTTGGTTACCTCTTCTTGGCTAAGGGACATTTGCTCTTGTAGTGTCCCGACTTCTTACATTCGTAGCATATTACTTGATTTTTCTTGGGTTTAAATTTATTTTTAGTGTCATTTTTAAATTTATTCCTTTTTATGAATTTTTTGAATTTTTTTGTTAAGAGTGCCAAGTCTTCATCAAGGTCCTCATCACTTGAGTTCTTTCAAGTGATCTTCTTTGGTTCTTAGTGTCATATCCGTTTTGTTCTTTGAAAGAGTGTCCTTAAGCTCTTCATGAGCTTTATAAGTCATCTCATAGGTCATTAGTGACCCAATTAGTTCTTCGAGTGGAAAATTATTTAGATTATTAGCTTCTTGAATGATCGTTACTTTAGGGTCTCAACTTTTTGGAAGGGATCTTAAAATTTTATTAACAAGTTCAAAATCCAAAAAACTTTTACTAAGTCTTTTTAGACCATTGACAATATTCATAAATCGGATGTACATATCTCCAATGGTCTCACTCGGTTTCATCCGAAACAACTAATAAGTGTGCACTAAAAGATTGATTTTTGACTCCTTCACTCTACTAGTGCCTTCATGAGTCACTTCGAGTGTGTGTGCCAAATATCAAAACCCGTTTCATAAATCGATACTCGATTAAACTCGTTTTTATCTAATGCACAAAACAAGGCATTCATTGCCTTGACATTTAAAGTGAAAGTCTTCTTTTCCAACTTATTCCAATCGTTCATTGGAAGAGAAGACTTTTGAAAACTATTTTTGATAATGTTCCATAGCTCAAAATCTATTGAAATTAGAAAGATCCTCATTCTAGTCTTCCAATATGTGTAATCCATCCCATTGAACATGGGCGGACATGTAATTGAATGACCCTCTTGGTTGCCGACATATGTCATCTCTCTTGGGTTTTAAAACAAATGAGAGTGAACCTTGCTCTGATACCAATTGTTAGGATCAAGAGCGGTACTAAGAGGGGGGGGTGAATTAGTGCAGTGAAAATTTTTTCTATTTCGAAAACTATTTCGTACGTTCGATTAAAACCAATTTGGAAAGATAACAACGAATGTATAAGAGCGTGAAAGCAAGAGGAGTAGAAGAGGCAGTTTGCTATGAAACGATTTGCAGTAATGTAAATTGCACAAATAGAAAGGCAAACCAGAATTTAGAGTGGTTCTATCGAAATGACCTACATCAACTTTTAGATTCCTCCTTCGTCGAGACCACCGGCATCCACTAAAGGCCTTCATTCAATAGGCAAAGACCAACCACCTCTTTACAGTGCTTTCTCCTTTTCACGAGTTTAGGAGAGAACCCTTACAAGTCTCACATATCTCTTAAATGATCTCAACACTTAGAAAGAGAGGAGAACTCTAGCACTTTTACAACTCTTTAACACTTCAAAAACTCAAGATTATGCCAACACTTTCATGCCCTTCCATGCAAAAAAGGGTGGGGGTGTTTATAGGCCTCAATAGCTTCAGAATTAGAGCCAAAAAGTGTCTTATCCCGGATTTCTAGGGTACTAGCGGTAGCATCGCCATTACTGGGTGGTACTACTGCCTGCAGTTTGACACTTAGTGGTACCACCACCTGATAGAGCTCGGAGACCGAGCTCTAGTGGTACCACCGCTTGACAAGAGCGATACCACCGCCTGATAGGTAATAACTACTGGTGGTACTACCGTCCACTCTGGGTGGTACCACCGCCCAGACCACCTAGGAGATTAGGTCTTTCAGGAGGTGCCACCGCTGGTTAGAGTCCAGCATCATGGTTGGGCCTTGTATTCAGCCCAAACCATCCTAGCTCCGAGCCTAGTTGACCCCCTAACAGAGTTGATGAGATTACCTCCCAAATCAACTATAATTATCGTTCTAACTACGATTAAGGCAAGCATGGTTCGGTACATCGATTTTTCACTCGATGATCCTCCGGCGAACTTCTCGGTGAGTCTTCTAGTGAACTCCTGACCAACTCTCGGCTAGTCATCCGGCGATCTCCCGACGAGCTTTCGACGAGTCTTCCAGCGTACTTCCGGTGATCTCACGATGAACTCTCGGCGAGCTCCCGGTATATCGTCCAAGTCTTCGACTCCGGTCCATCATCTGTTTTATGCCTTACTACTATCGTAGTTAATCCTGCACACTTATCTCAACACATGGATTAGATTAAATAATTTACCAATTGATTTCATCATCAAAATCTGAGATTCAACAAGGATGACTTAAGGGACACCGGTTCAGAACCATGTCTTAAAGATGATTAAGTGGATAGAGAAACTCACAGGTCTAGGAATATTCCTAGAGGATAACTTGTGTGTGGACATTGTGCTTCAGTCCCTACCAGATTCATTTTTATAGTTCATAATGAATTTTAATATGAACAAGCTTGAGGTGACTCTCCCAGACTCCTCAATATGTTGAGGGAGGCAGAGAGCACTATCAAAAAGGAGAAGTCAGTTCTCTACACTGGTGAGACTAGAAAGAAAAGAAAAGTAGAAAAGTCCCTTAAGAAGGGCAAAGACAGACCAAGTAAAGTAAAGGTTGCTAAGAAAGACCTAGCAAAGAACAAAGGCCAGTGTTTCCACTGTGGCAAAGATGGGCACTGGAAAAGGAATTGCAAAGAGTACTTTGCAAAGAGGGCAAAACAGAAGCTTGGAGAAGCTTCAGGTACATTCATAATCAGTCTTCATTTGTCAGACTCTTATGATAACATATGGGCATTGGATACCGATAGTGCTTATCATATTTGCAATTCGTTGTAGGTCCTAGCAAGGCTTAGGAGATTAGTGAGAGGCGAGATGGACCTCAAGATAGGTGATGGAGCAAAAATGGCTATAGTAGCTGTTGGCAAAGTCGCCCTACATCTGCTTAGTGGAGTTATTATTGCATTAGATGCATGTTATTTTGTTCCTTCTATTATCAAAAATATTATCTCCATTTTATGTTTGATAGTTAGTGGATATAAATTAGTTTTTGAGAACAATGGTTCAATATTATTAGATGATGAGATCATCACGAAAGAAATATTGCATAATGGTTTGTTTATGCCAGACACTACTTAACATATTATAAATGTAAGTATGTCTAAGAGGAAACAAGATGAGGTGAACAATGCATACCTGTGGCATTGTAGGCTAGGTCACATCCATGAGGGAAGGATTCAAAAGTTACAAAACGATAGATATCTAGATCCATTTGACTATGAGTCATATGCAACTTACGAATCTTGCCTTCGTGAAAAACTGACCAACTCTCCATTTAGTGGAACTGGAGAGAGAGTTATTGAGTTGTTGGAACTCATACATAGTGATGTATGTGGACTTATGTCAACTCATTACATTGGTGGTTACTCCTACTTCATTACCTTTACTGATGATTTCTCAAGGTATGGATATGTGTACTTAATGAAGTACAAGTCCGAGGCATTTGAGAAATTCAAAGAGTATAAGAATGAAGTGGAGAACCAGACTGGAAAGAATGTCAAGACTCTTTAATCAGATCGAGGAGGTGAGTACTTAAGTACAGAGTTTACTCAATTCCTCAAGGACCATGGGATATTATCCCAATGGACACCTCCTTATATACCTCGGCTTAATAGTATGTCTGAAAGGAGGAATCATACGCTGTTAGACATGGTATGGTCTATGATAAATTTCGCTAATCTACCCATCTCATTCTGGGGATATACCCTAAAGACCGCAACTTACCTTCTGAACAGAGTTCCAACTAAATCGGTAGTGTCTACACCATATGAGATATGGAAAGGAAATAAGTCCGATCTTAAGGTTGTTAAGATTTGGAGCTGCCCTGCCCACATTAAAAGACACAACCTCGATAAGTTGGAATTAAGAACGGAGCGATGTAAGTTCGTGGGATACCCCAAAAAAACTTGTGGGTATTATTTATATCATCTCGAGGACCAAAATGTTTTTGTAGCTAAGAGAGCGATGTTCTTTGGGAAAGAAACGGTGTTAACTACATAGGAAAAAGAGGGAACTCCATAGCATTAGTGGAGGAAAGTATGGAGAGTAGAGGGATCTCCACATAGTGAGATCGGTTCTTCTTATGGGTAGACAACGAAGGGGTGTAGTGAAGAGATGTCGAAATCCACAACAGTTGGGCTCGATTTTTTCTGTAGATTGGTTAGTAAGGACAGTAGAAAGAGAGTATTGGCAGCCTTTGATTTCTTAAGAGCATATCAGGAAACTTGGCATGATCTGAGGACCTATCTGTTGCTGTCATGATCGGCAATAGGAGCAACCATAGTTGAGGGGTTGGACTTGGGTTCGATCGGATTCACTGAAGGGAGGAATTCCTCGACTCGGTCTAGCTTTTGGATGGCATTGTTTTGGACAATAATCAAAGGGCCTTAAAGATCACCATCCTCAGTGGTTGGCAATGGAGGAAGAGTGAGAGTGGCCGCTGGTGGACTCGTTGATGAGTATTCTTAGTCTCAAAAATTAATTGTCAATGAGAAGTACAAAAAAAATCCAACCTGATCACGACTTTAAAACTCGACATAGAACAAAAATCACCCAAGCACCTCAAAGAAGATGAGAAAGAACGAAAGAGTTAATGCGTCCACATGCATGAAAAGATCATCGTGGGACGAGCTTGTGACTCGGTCTATCCTACGTTTAAGTTAGACAGATAAATTATAAGATTCTGTTTGTTCTTCTGCTGTGATCAATTGTTTTTGTTAGTATAAGCTCGACAGTATTGCCTACACTCTAATGTTATTTATGGATATTGGTATTGAATTCTGTATCTTAATTCTCAATTAACCTTCATGGTGGGTGGAACTATCCCAATTCTCGACCCACATTGAGTGTAGATAATAATCGGCAAAGCGTTTGGTGCTTCCCGACAATAAATGGGCAGTATTATAGGTTTGGCATAAGAATGACGTTTTATTCTTCTAAAGAGACTCGATGCTGAAATTTTGTGTGACGAGAAAGGATGCCACACACAAAGGTTGCAGGCAGGAGTAGTATTCCAAGCCAATCAATTCGGCGTAGGCAACCATCGAAATCATACCATGTCATGTACTCTCACCTCCTTTTGTGAGCTAAAAGCACGCCTTGATTTCGAGGCCGGTCGTGCAATACATCCAATGAGTCCATTTCTAAGATTTTTCTTTTTTCGATAAACTAATTTTCTATCATTTGCAAAGCTCAATTCGAAGGTGAACTCGCGTATTAGCTTATTTAATCTAAATATTCTCAGACTAAACAACTGATATCTGTTAGTGAACAAAAGTATCGTGGCTACTGAGTCAGTACGGATAGGTCCGCGGGTCGATGTCGGGAGCTTCCTGCGAAGCGAGTAGGATGATGAGGTGGCTGTGCCCCCGGGAAGGAATACTGGTTGGCGTTGATCGAGATTCGGGTCGGCTCGCTTCTCGCCCTCGTGTGATGGAAGGTGCCTCCTGGGTCGAGACGCTCGCCGCTCGGGGGTGGCCGTTTTGGAGCGAGTTGGGCGAGAGTTGGGCAGGTGGGGTCGACCGGGCCCTCATGAGGAGGTGTTGATCAGCGCTCCCTGGTCTGCCGACCCGAACTCCATTTATGACGGGTCGTGTCTCTTCTTCTCCAAGGTGGATGGCAGCGCGTCCTCATACACTGGATGATAATTCCCAGGTTGAAACACTCGTTGGTCGCGGGCGTCCGCTTTCCTGCAAAATGACCTTTGTTGGGTGCTTCCCGACTTTGGCCCTTTCGACAAACAAGTTAGTGGAGTCTTTTTCTCTCCATCCCTCCCCCCCCCTTGGCCGGGTGTCGGCCAGGTGTCGGCCATGGGTTTTTATACTATAGTGCGAGGATTGGTTGCGCCTCGGTTCGGTGTGGCTGCTGACCTTTATGGGATGGGACGGCTTCTCTGATAAGCTGACATCTTCGGGAATGCCTGAGCGGCGTCAGACGACACCGCCCCGAGCTTTTAGGATATTCGTGTCGCATAATGTTTCGGTACGGAACTCGACTTGGTGTGCACCCTGGGGTTCTGATGGCGTGTGACGTCGAATTCTGACATTAGTTGGGACGTGGCGTGTGACATTGGTGGTGACTCATCCAGGAACCAAAATATGCCTTATCACTTCTCCACCCCCACCCCCCTCCAAGGCGTGTCATTGGGTCCTTAATGGACCGGGAGGCATGCTTGGGGCCGAAGGATGTGATTGTGCTAGTTGCCCGCGCGGGGAGCTGGATTGACTCATCGGGGGGCGATTTAGAGGGGCGATGCCCCGTGATTCGGGTAGGACTGATCTTGTTGATCGAATGGTAGGGGCCAGACGAGGCGGAATCGAAGTGTCAACACCGGTGGGTCGAGACCTATGCGACGAACTTGATGTGTCTCAATTCAGATGATGGGTTTCGTATGGCTTGGAGTTGCGGCTGCCGAGTTTGCAAGTCGTCGGGCGAGTTGGAGCAGCGCAGTTTGGAGACTTGTCGAGTAGCGAGTCGGGGGTCGACGTGGATCGACTTGGATAACGGACTAGGCCGGTGATTTGGGCTTTGGATCGACCGAGATGCGATTCGGGCATTGGATTGGCCAAGATGCATGGCTCGGATGTTGGATGGCTGAGGTGTGACTCGGACATTGGATTTGGCCGAGATGTGACTCGGTTTGAAGGTTGGGCCTGTGGGTCGAGTGACTAAGATCGGTTCCGGTTTTGGTGCTGACAGGACGCAAGTCGGGAGCGACCCGGGCAGGAATCAAACCTGGGGGCCGAGTGATTAAGCTCGGTTCCAGTTTCGGTGCTGGCGGGTCGCAAGTCGGGGGCGATCTGGAGCGACCCAGGCAGGAATCAAACCTGGGGGCCGAGTGAATAAGCTCGGTTCTGAATTGAACCTGGGGACCGAGTGAGTAAGCTCGGCTCTGAATCGAACCTGGGGACTGAGTGACTAAGCTTGGTTCCTATTTCGGTGCCAGCGGGTTGCCAGTTGGGAGCGATCTGGAGCGACCCGGGCAGGAATCGAACCTAGGGCTGAGTGAGTAAGCTCGGTTCCGAATTGAACCTGGGGACCGAGTGAGTAAGCTCGGCTCCGAATCGAACCTGGGGACCGAGTGAGTGAGCTCGGTTCCTGTTTCGGTGCCGGTGGGTCGCTAGTTAGGAGCGATCTAGAGTGACCCAGGCAGGAATCAAACCTGGGGGCCGAGTGAGTAAGCTCGGTTCCGAATCGAACTTGGGAACCGAGTGAGTAAGCTTGGCTCCGAATCGAACCTGGGGATCGAGTGAGTAAGCTCGACTCCGAATCGAACCTGGGGACCGAGTGAGTGATCTCGGTTCCGGTTTCGGTGCCGGTGGGTCGCCAGTTGGGAGCAATCTGGAGTGACTCGGGCAGGAATTGAACCTGGGGGCTGAGTAAGTAAGCTTGATGTGGTGGGTCGAGTGGAGCGTCACGGGGCCTGGCGAGAAACTTCATTTTGAATGACCTTTGACGGGGGGTCTCAAGTGATGGGATGCCTCTAGCGGGAGCTCCGAGGTGGGCGAATCTGGCGGATTCGAGGGATTGTGATGGGTCTTAAATGCCGCAACTGTTCCTTTCCTCAAGAAGCCCTAATCGTCGCCGAGCCGTGGGTTACCCGCCTTTTATAATCCCCATCCCGGGCGGTTGCCATCAGTCTTTCGTCTCCCACCTCGGCTCCTTTCTTGCAACTCTACCATCCTCTTTGCTTCAATCCCTTGCCCCGGACCCTAGACTTCTTTCTCGCAACTCTAAGGTCAGGATGTCTCCGTCTTCATTTTTGTCTTTGTCTTTGTTTTCGTCCCCTTCTCCCTCTCCTTCTCCTTCTTCTTCTCCTTCTGCAAGTTCCCGGGTTGAGGTAGTGAGCGTGTCTTCGGGTAGGGCCTCCTCGAAGGCCTCAGAAGGTTCGATTGCGCTTATGGCCCTCAAGTCATGGCATAACGTGGACTCGGTGGTGACCGAGGACCTTTTGAGAGTGCTCCGGGATCGCTATTGCATCCCGGAGTGTTACAGCCTGCACGCCTCTCGTCCTGGGTAGCGGCCATATGGCCGGTTTCCCGACGGATTCGGGTTAACTGTGGAGGCGCTTGAAGTTGGGCTGCGGTTCCTGGTGCACCCTGTTATTAGGGACTGTCTTCATTTTTGGGGGATTTCCCCATCCCAGGTGTCGCCCAACTCCTAGCGCTACTTGGTGGCTTTCATCTGGGAGTCGGGGGGCTGGGATCGAGCCATCCCGACCCCTCTTTTTGGCTTGCTTCCGCCTGGGTAAGGGACCAGGCGGGTATTACTTGGCCGCCCGCAACGGTTTCAAGATCAATGGCGCACCCTCCAACAACAAAGGTTGGAAGAGGCATTTCTTCTATATTAGTTGTGATCAAGAGTGGGGCTTCAACACCGGGTGGGCTTTTCGGACCATCGATAACGCCCCCCTGTCGCTCTCTACTGGAGACGCAGCGGTCGTGGATCATCTGAGGGGTATCCTGTCCTCTTCTCGGGCAATCAACGAGATGATCGAAGAGTGGATGGTCGAAGCGGAGCTGAGCCCTGCCATAGGGGGTATGGCCATTCGTATATAATGGCTCGTTCGCTCATCCCAAACCATCTGACCGCTGCCTATTTTTGCAGAAATGGTGGACCTGAGATCGATGAAGAAGACAGCCAACGCCAAGGCCGTCGAGCCTGTTGGGCTGACAGCCCAAATTCAGCCCAATGTGGGCTGAATCAGCCCACAGCCCACACCCCCTCTTAACCTAACCCTAATTAACATTAGGGGGGTGTGGTAGCTGCGTTTTAGGAGCAGAAAAGAGGCTATAAAAGGACATCAACGAGGGCAGCAAGCAATAATCTTTGCAGCACTAAAGAGGAGAAGAAAAGGGCAGAAAAGCAAAGAGAAAGAAAGGGAAGAAGATAAGGACAACGCAGAGAGACTGTTCGCAATCATCTAGCAGTGTTCTCATCTCAGGTTAGATCAAATCTACAGTAGACTCTTGCTGTGATTACTTGGGGAGGTTTTAGATATTGTGGGCAATGACGTGATCCTTGTATCCCAGTTATTCTCTTGTGATTGTTGCTAGGGTTTAGGGCAAGAGATTGAGATTTGTATATTCATTATTCTCATAGTGGATTATCTCTAGTTTGCCCCGTGGTTTTTACCCTTCACACGGAGGGGTTTTCCACGTATATCTTGGTGTTTCATTTGATTGTGCTTCCATTTAATTCTGCTGCGTATTATGGTCTTCTAGTACTTGTTCATATATAAAGGTTATTCCACATTATATCCCCATCAACTGGTATCAGAGCAGGGTTGTAGTGATTTAATTTTGTATTTGAACATGGAGGCCAGTAATGTTTCTCGCATGATTAGTTTAAATGGAAATAATTGAATGATATGGAAACCAAGAATGGAAGATCTCTTGTATTGCAAAGATTTGTATGGACCTTTGCAGGGGGATAGTGCAAAACCCACAACTATGATAGATGATGAGTGGAAGAGGTTAGATCGAAAAACAGTTGGGTTTATTCGACAGTGGCTTGAAGATAGTGTCTTTCACCATATTTCTACTGAAATTTCTGCATATTCTCTTTGGAAAAAATTGGAAAGTCTCTATGAAAGAAAAACAGCTGGCAACAAAGCTTTTTTGATCAGAAAACTTGTGAACCTAAAATATAGAGAGGGTGCTTCTATTGCTGAGCATTTGAATGAAATGTAGAGTATTATTAACTAGTTATCTTCTATGAAAATGTCTCTTGATGATGAGTTACAAGCATTGTTACTTCTCAGTTCATTACCAGAAAGTTGGGAGACATTAGTGGTTTCCCTTAGTAATTCTGCGCCAGATGGTGTTGTCACTATGAATCAAGTAACAAGCAGTTTGTTGAATGAGGAGTTGAGAAGAAAGAGTTCATCAACATCTCAGAATGATTCACAGGCACTTATCTCAGAGAACAGAGGAAGGTCAAAGTTTAGAAGCAGTTCACGCATGGGTAGGAGCAAGTCAAGATCAAGAAAAGATATTGTTTGCTATAATTGTGGTGAGAAAGGACACTATACTACAGCTATAGTGCAGGGTTGTGATTATTTGATTTTGTCTCCTTCTGATGATATTTTTTCTTGTATGTGTCAGGATCTTGAGTGGGTGATTGACATAGGTGCTTCTTATCATGCTACACCACGGAGGGAGTTTTTTTCTACATATAGGTCTGGAAATTTTGGTGTTGTGAAGATGGGTAACTATGGCACAGCAGACATCATTGGCATGGGTGATATCCATTTAAAGACCAACCTTGGCTGCAAGTTGGTCCTTAAGGATGTGCGGCATGTGGTTGACTTGAGACTGAATTTAATTTCAGTTGGAAGACTAGATGATGAAGACTATGATAGCAGATTTCATAGTGGGTAATGGAAGCTCAGTAAGGGTTCTCTTGTTATAGCTAGTGGAAAGAAATGTCATACTTTGTACAGGTTGCAGGCTAAAGCTTATGGCGAGCAGTTAAATGCTACAGAGAAAGACTTCAGCATGGAGTTGTGGCATAGGCGACTGGGACACATGAGCGAGAAGGGGCTGCAAGCTCTTTCCAAGAGAGAGGTATTACCAAATCTCAGAGGTATACATCTAAACCCTTGTATTGATTGTTTGGCTGGTAAACAACATAGAGTTTCATTTGCTAGTCCTGCTTTGTCTAGAAAAATGCATGCCTTAGACCGTGTTTATACAGATGTATGTGGTCCTTTGAGGACAAAAACTCCTGGTGGATCTGTTGATGTTATTGGTATAAGTGGTGCACTTTATTTTGTCACTTTTATAGATGATTTTTCCAGAAAAGTTTGGGCCTATGTTTTGAAGACCAAAGATCAGGTGATTAATGTCTTCAAAGAGTTTCATGCTAGGGTTTAAAGGGAGACAGAAAGGAAATTGAAATGTATAAGGTCAGATAATGGTGGTGAGTATATAGGATTATTTAATGATTATTGCAGGTCACATGGGATCCAACATGAGATGATAGTTCCTGGTACACCTTAGCATAATGCTATTGCAGAGAGGATGAACCGCACCATCATGGAAAAGATCAGATGTATGTTTTCACAGGCCAAGCTACCCAAAAGGTTTTGGGATGAGGCTTTGAGGACTACAGTTGATGTGATCAACTTATCACCATGTACAGCCCTAGATGGTGATGTTGCAGAGCATGTATGGTCAGGAAAAGATGTTTCCTACAGGCATTTGAGAGTGTTTGGTTGTCGTGCATTTGCACATATTCCAGACAATGAGAGGTCCGAGATGGATGGTAAGTCTAAAGAATATATTTTTCTTGGTTACTCACATGATCAGTTTGGTTACAGGCTTTGGGATCCAGAAAAGCAGAAGGTGTTCAGAAGCAGAGATGTAGTTTTCTTTGAGGATCAAACCTTTGAAGATTTAAAGAAGAAGACACCGGCCAAGACTTCTGCAGAAGGATTAGCAGATTGTGACCCAGTTATTCCTCCAGTATATCAGGGTGATGGGGGAGATGTGCAGGAAGATAGTGTAGAGCCTAAAGTTGATCTACTTGCAGGACATGTTGAGCAAGAAGAAGTTGGAGAGAAAGTTCCAATAGAACCTCAGTTGAGAAGATCTTCTAGACAACGTCAACCTTCCAGAAGATACTCTACAGATGAGTATGTGATGCTTACTGATGCAGGTGAACTAGAGTGTTACCAGGAAGCAGTTGAAAGTGAGCAGAAAGAGAAGTGGTTAGTTGCTATGCAGGAAGAGATGGATGCTCTTCAGAAGAACCACACTTATGATTTGGTACTGCTACCAAATGGAATGAAGGCCTTGAAGAACAAGTGGGTTTTCAGGTTGAAGACTCAAGAATATTGTTCTCAACCAAAGTACAAAGCTAGATTGGTTGTGAAAGGCTTTGGTCAAAAGAAAGGTATTGACTTTGAAGAGATATTTTCTCCTGTTGTTAAAATGTCTTCTATTCGTGTTGCTCTTGGTATTGCTGCTAGCCAGGACTTGGAGGTTGAGCAGTTAGATGTGAAGATAGCTTTCCTTCACGGGGATTTGGAGGAGGAAATTTATATGGAGCAACCAGAAGGCTTCAAAGTCAAAGGTAAAGAGAACTTTGTTTGCAAGTTGAAGAAGAGCTTGTATGGGCTGAAGCAAGCTCCAAGGCAGTGGTACATAAAGTTTGATTCATTTATGATAGAAAATGGATACAAAAGAACCGCTTCAGATCATTGTGTGTACATCAAATGGTTTGGTGATGATTTTATTATTCTCTTACTTTATGTTGATGACATGCTTATTCTTGGGAAAGATATATTTAACATTGACAGGTTGAAGAAGGAACTAAGTGAGTCTTTTGCAATGAAAGACATAGGACCAGCAAAGCAAATACTGGATATGCAGATTTTTCGTGACAGGAAAAATAAGAAGATTTGGTTGTCACAGGAGAAATACATCGAGAAGGTATTAGAAAGATTCAGTATGAGCAATGCAAAACCAGTTGGTTCTCCTCTTACAGGTCACTTCAAGTTGTGCTCAGAACATAGTCCGTCAAGTGATGAGGAGAAGGAGAAAATGCAAAAGGTTCCTTATTCTTCAGCAGTTGGAAGTTTAATGTATGCAATGGTATGTACGAGGCCGGACATCGCATATGCAGTTGGTGTTACTAGCAGATTTCTTGCAAATCCAAGTAAAGAGCACTGGACAGCAGTGAAGTGGATTTTTAGATATCTTAGAGGGAGCTCTAAGGTTTGTTTAAGCTTTGGAGGTGGACCACCTGTGTTGACAGGTTACACAGATGCAGATATGGCAAGAGATATAGATACGATGAAGTCTACTTCAGGTTATATACTTACTTTTGCAGGGGGAGTTGTGTCATGGCAATCCAGGTTGCAAAGGTGTATTGCTCTCTCCACCACAGAAGCAGAATATATTGCTGTTACAGAGGTATGCAAAGAAATGTTATGGATGAAAGAATTTTTACAAGAATTGGGGTTGAAACAGGAAAATTATATGGTGCATTGTGACAGCCAGAGTGCCATCCATTTATGTAAGAACCCAATGTTTCATTCCAAGTCAAAGCATATAGATGTCAGATACCACTGGATTCGAAATGTATTTGAAGAGAAGCAGTTACAACTTTAGAAAATTCACACAGATGACAACGGAGCAGACATGTTGACAAAGACTTTACCAAAAGAAAGACAGGAGATATGCCGACAGCTGGTCGGCATGGCTTCACATTGAGGAGTCATGAGATAACCTCCCTCATGGGCTGAAGGGGGAGGTTGTTGGGCTGACAGCCCAAATTCAGCCCAATGTGGGCTGAATCAGCCCACAGCCCACACCCCCTCTTAACCTAACCCTAATTAACATTAGGGGGGTGTGGTAGCTGTGTTTTAGGAGCAGAAAAGAGGCTATAAAAGGGCAGCAACGAGGGCAGCAAGCAATAATCTTTGCAGCACCAAAGAGGAGAAGAAAAGGGCAGAAAAGCAAAGAGAAAAAAAACGAAAGAAGACAAGGACAATGCAGAGAGACTGTTCTCAATCATCTAGCAGTGTTCTCATCTCAGGTTAGATCAAATCTACAGTAGACTCTTACTGTGATTACTTGGGGAGGTTTTAGATATTGTGGGCAATGACGTGATCCTTGTATCCCAGTTATTCTCTTGTGATTGTTGCTAGGGTTTAGGGCAAGAGATTGAGATTTGTATATTCATTATTCTCATAGTGGATTATCTCTAGTTTGCCCCGTGGTTTTTACCCTTCACACGGAGGGGTTTTCCACGTATATCTTGGTGTTTCATTTGATTGTGCTTCCATTTAATTTCGCTGCGTATTATGGTCTTCTAGTACTTGTTCATATATAAAGGTTATTCCGCATTATATCCCCATCAGAGCCCTCGTCTCGGGACGAGGAGGGCTTTGGAGGCCGGGTTGTCCCATTGGAGGGCACGCCGAAGAGGGCATCGGCATCACCGACATCAGAGCGCCTTGTTAAGAAGACAAAGACAGTGGTTCGAAAGACGCCCGCGAGCCGGGCCACCCGCTCGAGTGCCTCCCTGGAATCGCCTGGGGCCACTGCCTAGGGGGAGGGCTTGGGGAGTGTGAAGGGGAAAGGGTCGGCCGGGTCGTCCGACAGCGGCCCTTCCAAGAGGGCACCAACGCGCTCGTTGTCGATACGGGAACTATGTCGCATCTATTCCTAGGTCGAGGGTGGGCAGTACCAAGCCCAGCATATGGCCGATCTTCTGGCCGGGGAGCTAGGGGCCTCCTACGCCACTCGGTGGCCGACTCTTAAGGCCGACAGCCGTCTTTGGGGCGATGGGCTAACCGCCCAGGAGTTCGTCCGAGGGGCGCTACACCCAACCCTAGCCAAGGACCTCTACGGCTCCACCTCTGAAGTGCTGGTAGAGCGGGCAGCCAAGTCGCTCGTCTGGGTAAGTAATGACTTCCTTTTCCTACCCGATCCCCTCTTGCTTGGGTGCTGACACTAATCCTTATGCAGAGCCAGCACTATAGTATGGTGTTGATCGACCGAGTCCTCGACGCTGGGCGGGTGATCGGGCGCTAGTTGGAGATCGACGTCGCCCTCCGGCTGGAGAACCTGGAGCTACGAGCCAGGGGGGTCCAGGGGCCATTGCTGTGGCTGAAGAGCGCGCCACGACACTGGGACAGGAGGTGGATCGTTTGAAGACCGAGTTGGAAGAAAGCCGGTCACACATCTGTTCACTAGATGATGAGCTACTGACCCTCTCCAAGGACATCCAGACTGCCAAGTCGATGGCTTGGGCCGCCGAGGAGGCCCTGGAGGAGTAGCTGGGGTTGCCCAAAAGGGTCGAGGAGGCAATCGCTGGGTATAATGCGTCGGCCGAGTTCGAGCGTGGCCTGGTAAGGTCGGGCCGGGTCACGTATGAGTACGGGTACCGGGTGGCCTGCGCTCGCTTTCGGGCAAAGTACCCGAACCTGGAGCTAGAGTCGGACCCGTTCGTCGACCACCCAGCAGATCAGGACGTCGACATGCTGGCAAACGTTCCCTTCGACGATGGGCCTGTGACTCCTCCCCCGAGCTAGGGGCTACGCCCCCTTTCCTTTTGTCTTTTGTTCCAATCAAGCTTGGGGCCATGCCGTCCGACCGCCATGTGTATCTCCTTTATCATCAAGAAGTACTTTTGAAATTCTGACTTGCTCTTTTTCCTAACTATGGGTGCGAGGGCCCCATATATTTTTTTCTGCGTCTCGACCAGCCTCCTTTATGGGTAGAATTTCTTCAGGTTTGCTGCATTCCATGTTCTTGGCAGGGGACTTCCCTCCATAGTCTCGAGTTGGTAGGTTCCCTCTCGGACTATGTCATAGACTCGATATGGGCCTTTCCAATTGAGTGTGAGCTTTCCCCTTGCTCGGGTCTGGTCGCTCACTTCTGCCCTTCGGAGGACGAGGTCCCTGACCTTGATCGGTCGCGGACGAACCCTTTGGTTGTATATCTGAGTTGCCGCCTTCTTGTATGCTAAGGCGCGCAGATGTGCCCTAGCTCTCCTTTCCCTAAGGAGATCCAGGTTTGCTTGGAGTCCCTCCTCAAAGTCTCCTTGCTCACAATTGGAGGTGCGCAAGGTCGGGAATAACATCTCGGGCAGAAGGACCGCCTCGGTCCCGAATGCCAGGCTGAACGGAGACTCCCCCCAGGTGGTTTTGGGAGTCGTTTGCATTGCCCACAGGATGCTGGGAAGCTCGTCCACCCAGGCACCATGTGCGCTTAAGATTCTCCTCTTGAGGCCTTCTAGAATTGCTCAGTTCATCACTTTGGTTTGGCCGTTGGTTTGTGGGTGCGCGACCGAGCTGAACTTCAACTGGATCTTGTACGACTAACAATAGGCCTTGAATTTAGTGTTGTTGAATTGAGTCCCGTTGTCGACGATGATAGCCTTCGGGATCCCAAACCGAGTGATGATATTCTTCCATGTGAAGTTCTGGACTTGCTTCTCGGTAATGGAGGCCAAGGGTTCGGCTTCGACCCACTTCATGAAATAGTCGACCCCGACTATGAGAAAGCGTCGTTGACCTGACATTGGAGGGAAAGGCCCGAGGAGATTGAGCTCCCATTGGGCGAAGGGCTAGGCCACATCTATCGGAGTAAGGGGGATCGCTGGCTGGTGCGGTAGTCGGGCGTGCCGCTAGCATTGCGGTCACTGCTGCGCGTATGATATGGCGTCCTGGCACATGGTTGGCCAATGGTACCCTTGTCGGAGGGTTTTAAAGGCCAAGGTTCATCCCTTGACACGCTCCCCGCAAATCCCCTCATGGAGCTCGACGAGGACCGTCTCGGCTTCCGATGGCGTGAAGCAGTGTAGGAGGGGTTGAGAGAAGGCCCTTCAGTACAACTTTCCGCCAATGATGCATAACCAGGCTTGGGTTCACCTCAACCATCTTGCAGCCATTGGGTCGTTGGGCTCCTCTCCGCCCGCTTTGTAGCGGAGGATCTCCTCCATCCAGTTCGGTGGTAAATTTGTTTCGGCGACCTCATGAGTCGCTATTGTCAGGGCCGCTACGGACTCAGTAGCTGGGGCCAACCCCGGGCCGCGAGTGAAGGCTGATCTGGCTAGCGCATCAACTTGCACGTTCTGCGCCCGAGGTATTCTAGCGATTGAAAGGCGATTGAATCGATGGGCGAGTTGCTTTGCCTCCATTAGGTATGACACCATCGTTGGGTCTCGGGCTTCGTAGCTCCCATTGACGTGTCTCGTCACCAGTTGGGAGTCGCTGAAGACTTCAAGGTCGTCCACATGCATCTCCAGAGCGAGGCGTAGGCCGTGAAGCAGTGCCTTGTACTCGGCCTCGTTGTTAGTGGCTCGGAATTGCAATTTGAGCGACCTCTCATAGGTTTCTCCCGACGGGCCTTTGAAGATAAGCTCGACCCCGACCGCTCCAGAAGTGGACGAGCCATCCACATGCAGTGTCCACGTGTTCTGATTGTTCTCCCGCCCCACCGCATGGTCTTCAGGAGTTAGCTCGGAAATGAAATCAGCCAGTGCTTGAGCCTTGATGGCGGTCCTAGGGGAGTACTGAATGTTGAATTCGCTGAGCTCAACCGACCATCGTAGCATGCAACCTAATGAGTTAAAGTTGGAGAGGATCTGTCGTAGTGGTTGGTCGATGATTACTTTGATCGTATGGGCTTGGAAGTAGGGTCGCAACTTCCAGGCCGTCTTGATAAGAGCGAGAGCTAGCTTCTCGATCGGGGAGTACCGCACCTCGGGCCCCCCGAGGATATAGCTGACATAATGTACGGGCTGCTATGCTGGTGGTATCTCCCGAACTAACACCGAGCTGACGGCCTGTGCCGAGGTCGCCAAGTAGAGACCGAGGGTCTCGCTCGGCTCGGGCGAGGCGAGTCGGCGCAAGCGGGCGAGGCATGCCTTCAACTTTTCGAAGGCCTCCTCTCACTCCTAAGTCCATGTAAAGTTGTCGGTCCGTTGCAGAGCCTGGAAGAAGGGGAGGCACTTGTTGCCTAAACGCGACACGAACCTGCTGAGCGCTGCCAACCTCCCGGCAAGTCACTGCACCTCTTTGACCGAGCGGGGGGAGTGCATCTCGGTAATGGCTTGCACCTTTTCTGGGTTGGCGTCTACCCCCCGCTGGTGAATGATAAAGCTAAGGAATCTCCCCGAGTTGACCCTGAAGATGCACTTCGCAGGGTTCAGACGCATGTTGAACTGCCTGAGCGTTTGGAATGTTTCCGCCAGGTCGGCCAGGTGTGTCTTTACGACCTTGCTCTTTATAATCATGTCATCCATGTACACCTCCATATTCCTCCCAAGCTGGCGCTTGAAAAGTTTGTCGACCATCCTTTGGTAAGTCGCCCCCACGTTCTTCAGGCTGAAGGGCATCACCTTGTAACAATATGCCCCTCGGTCGGTGACGAAGGTAGTGTCTTCTTGATCTTGGGTTGCCATCCGGATTTGGTTGCAACCTGAGAATGCATCCATGAACGTAAGGAGTTCATGGCCCGTGGTGGCGTCGACTAATTGGTCTATCCTAGGGAGCGGATAGCAGTCCTTAGGGTATGCCCGGTTGAGATCAGTGTAATCAACACACATCCTCCAGGTTTAATTAGGTTTTTTAACGAGGACCACATTCGACAGCCACCAGGGGTATTTAACCTCAGTAATGAATTCGGCCTTTAGAAGGCGATCAACTTCATCTCTGATCGCCTTCTGTCGGTCGGGAGCAAACTTCCTTGGGCTTTGTTTCACCGGTCGCGCCTCGGGGTTGATGTTGAGTCAGTGTTAGGCCACTTCTAGGTCGATCCCAGGCATCTCTTTGGAGGACCACGCGAATATGTCGGCGTTCTTCCTCAGGAAATCAATGAGGTGGAGCTGGTCCGCTTCATGGAGCGTGGCTCCGACCTTGACGGTCCGGTCGGGTCGGCTCCTTTTTAGGGGCACCTCGATTAGTGGCTCGGGAGGCTTCTGCGGCACTTGCAGTACAGGTTCTTCACGGGGATCGAGAACCAAAGTTAGGCACAGCTTTCATGGGAGAGTAACTGCAGCAAGGTAGCATCACCTTGACTCCCCTAGGTCACTTCAGGCCTCCTCGATCCCTGCCGAGGTCAGAAACTTGATGGTCCTGTGGTAGGTAGAAACCACCGCCTTTATCTTATTGAGAGTTGGGCGGTCGAGGATGACGTTATAGGTAGATCGACTACCATGAAGGTGGTCATTATTGTTTTTGCCCTCGGCTCCTCCCCAATGGTGATGGGAAGGACCGTGGTCCCTAGCGGGGAGATGGAATCCCCTGTGAATCCTATGAGTGCTGATGCCATAGGGGTAAGGTCTCCCTCAGTCAAGCCGAGCCTCTTGAAGGCATCGAAGTAAAGAACATCGGCGGAACTCCCGGTGTCAACCATCACTCTCTTGACTCGGGCATTGGCAATCTGGATGGAGATAACTAGAGCGTCATCAAGATGGGAGCGCTCGGCCTCCCTTGCCCCGAAGGTGATTTCAGGCTCAAGCTTGGGCCGGGGACATTTCTCGATCATGCTGTAGGTGTAGGCCTTTCTCGCCGCAGAGCTGCTGTCGCTGGCCACTGGTCCCCCAGAGATGACGTCGATTTGTCTCTCGGCGAGTCCCTTGGGGCGTGGAGTCGCCTCCCGAGAGTTTAGGTAGCGTCTGAGGTGACCTCTCCGGATCAGTGCCTCTATTTGATTCTGGAGATCATGGCAGTCCTCCATGTCATGACCGTAGTCCCGATGGAACTTGTAATATTTGGACCGATCTTTGTGAGTGGCCTTCATAGGACGAGGTTGTTGCAAGAGACTCATCTCCCTGATTTGGAGGAAGATCTCGGTGCAGAACGTATTTAGGGGGAGAGGCGGAGACCTCGGGAGCGGTAGCTCTTGTCGGTTGAGCCCGCGGCGGGGTGGTGTTGGGGCCGTTGAGGTCATTCCCCGGGATAGTTCCGCCCTTGGTCTCTTGCCTTCCATGCACCTCCCTTCCACCAGCGTCTCAGTGGCGACGTACTGGTTGGTGCATTGGAGCATTTAGGAAATGGTCGTCGACGGTTTCTCGATCAGCGACCAGAAGAACCTCAAAGGCCTCAAACCCATTAGAAAGGCCTGCAAGATTAGAGAGGAGTGAGCGTCCGGAAATCCTCGGATCTTGATGGCAAAATGTGCCATGAACTGAGAGAGCGACTCGTCTTCGCACTAAGATAGCGCCAGCAGGGTGGCCATGGAAGGCCTGGGTCACGTGTTGGCGAGGAAGTTTTGCTCGAACTCCCCGACCAGCTAGTCGAAAGATGAGACCGAGGATTGGCGTAGCCGGGTGAACCATGTTCGTGCCAGTCCCCTCAGAGTGGTCGGGAACGCTCGGCACATCAATGCGTCGGAGGTGCCATAGAGGGCCATCTGGGCCCGGAATGCGAAGACGTGCTCCATGAGATCGGAGCCGCCATCGTATGTCTCCAATGTTGGTAGCCTGAAGTTGAGGGGTACTGGCTTGTCCTATACTTCTTGAGTGAAAGGGGACCTGCCCGAGCCGCCTTCACTGGACTCACTCCGGGATTTTCAAAACTCGCACTGGAACACATCCATGCGTTGGTTGACTCGAGACAGCTAGGCCCTAAGCGAGTCATTCGCCGAGTCGGATGATACTGTGTTAGGCTCGAGATGAGGTAAGGTGACTCGGCATGGTGTAGGTACGTTCTGCTTGGGCGGACCTCTCGGGTCCATTGCTTGCTCTCGGGCTTCTCCGGTCCCGACCTGCTCCCCGCTCAGGCACTGCCGAGTCAGGTCAGTTGGGAGTGTCGCTAGCTGCACGATCTGAGGAATAATTGGAGTGAGTGTCTGCATCATGCCCTCCATGGCCTGCACTTATTTGGTCAGACTAAGGAACATCTCGGGTGTCACGGCCGAGGGCCTTATGGTAAGCCCTGGGGGCGACAATCCCGGGTCGTTGAACAGATGCCAGTAGCGATCTAGCGTGGAAGCCAGGATCCTCCCATCTCCGAGGGCGGGGAGGGCCTGACTTTCTGGTTCGACGAAAGGGAGGTCAGTCGGTGGTTCTCTCTCGGGGAGAACTCCTGTCAGCTGCTCCTGCGACATCGGTGGGCCCTTCCTCTAGCGCCAGAATGTTAGTGAACAAAAGTACCGTGGCTGGTGAGTCAGCACGGATAGGTCTGTGGGCCGATGTCGGGAGCTTCCTGCGGAGCGAGTAGGATGATGAGGTGGTCGTGCTCCCGGGAAGGAATGCTGGTTGGCATTGATCAAGATCCGAGCCGGCTCACTACTTGCCCTCGTGCGATGGAAGGTGCCTCCTGGGTCGAGACGCTCGCCGCTCGAGGGTGGCCATTTTAGAGCGAGTCGGGCGAGAGTCGGGCAGGCGGGGTCGATCGGGCCCTTGTGAGGAGGTGTTGATCAACGCTCCCTAGTCTGCTAACCCGGACTCTGTTTATGATGGGTCGCGTCTCTCCTTCTCCGAGGCGGATGGCAGCATGTCCTTGTACACTGGATGATAATTCCCAAGTTGAAACGCTCGTTGGTTGCGGGCTTCCGCTTTCCTGCAAAATGGCATTCGTCAGGTGCTTCCTGACTTTGGCCCCTCTGACGAACAAGTTAGTGGAGTTTTTTTCTCTCCATTCCCACCCCCCCACCCCCGCGGCCAGGTGTCGGCCAAGGGTTTTTATACAATAGTGCGAGGATTGGTTGTGCCTCGGTTCGGTGTGGCCGCTGACCTTTATGGGATGGGATGACTTCTCTGATGAGCTGGTGCCTTTGGGGATGCCTGAGCAGCGTCAGACGGTACCGCCCCGAGCTCTCGGGATAGTCGTGTCACATAGTGTTTCGGTACGGAACCCGACTTGGTATGCACCCTGGGGTTCTGATGACATGTGGCGTCGAATTCTGACATTGGTTGGGACGTGGAGTATGATGTCGATGGTGACTCATCCGAAGACCAAAATATGCTTTATCAATATCCTATTATGTTTGATTGCATTATGGAATGGCAGTGTGAGATCAACCTATTCGGCACATGAGTTGTTTAACTCAAAACCCTGGCTTTACTGTTTGCTGCATCTGAGAGAGAGAGAGAGAGAGAGAGAGAGGTAAAAACTGCTGCAAGGAGGAAGAGATTACTTAGCTTGGAAGCCACACTGATATTTCCGGCCGTGTCTTTTCATGCTTTCTCAGGTGTCGGCGCTGCGAGCTTGCTGCCTGCCTCGCCCACCTTTTAAGATGGGTGATTGCAGTGTAGAATGGTTATGACTCGTTCAAGAATCACCATTCTTTTGAAAACTCTGGAACACGTGTGACTTTTGCATGCGGCAACAAATAAATATTTTTGATTTTTTTGTGCTGTTCGACCATTGTCTCATCATAAACCTCCAAGTATTGGGAGAACTTGCAACTCACTGTCAATAGCTGTAATCTGCATCTGCATCTGCATCTGCATCTGCATCTGCATCTGCATCTGCATCTGCATCTGCATCTGCATCTGCATCTGCATCTGCATCTGCATCTGCATCTGCATCTGCATCTGCATCTGCATCTGCATCTGCATCTGCATCTGCATCTGCATCTGCATCTGCATCTGCATCTGCATCTGCATCTGCATCTGCATCTGCATCTGCATCTGCATCTGCATCTGCATCTGCATCTGCATCTGCATCTGCATCTGCATCTGCATCTGCATCTGCATCTGCATCTGCATCTGCATCTGCATCTGCATCTGCATCTGCATCTGCATCTGCATCTGCATCTGCATCTGCATCTGCATCTGCATCTGCATCTGCATCTGCATCTGCATCTGCATCTGCATCTGCATCTGCATCTGCATCTGCATCTGCATCTGCATCTGCATCTGCATCTGCATCTGCATCTGCATCTGCATCTGCATCTGCATCTGCATCTGCATCTGCATCTGCATCTATCCCCATCCAATGAATGAACTCAGCTGCAACACCAACTTTTACATGTAAAAGCCACTAAAACTTTACTTTGCCGGCCATTACTTTGCAGCAAGAGAGAGAGAGAGAGAGGAGAGAGAGAGAGAGAGAGGTTAAAAACTGCTGCAAGGAGGAAGAGATTACTTAGCTTGGAAGCCACACTGATATTTCCGGCCGTGTCCTTTTCATGCTTTCTCAGGTGTCGGCGCTGCGAGCTTGCTGCCTGCCTCGCCCACCTTTTAAGATGGGTGATTGCAGTGTAGAATGGTTATGACTCGTTCAAGAATCACCATTCCATTCTTTTGAAAACTCTGGAACACGTGTGACTTTTGCATGCGGCAACAAATAAATATTTTTGATTTTTTTGTGCTGTTCGACCATTGTCTCATCATAAACCTCCAAGTATTGGGAGAACTTGCAACTCACTGTCAAATAGCTGTAGTGTGAGATATGACCAGAGACAGGTCCTCACTGTGAATCCTCGAAGGACACTGATCGTGAAGATGACTGAGGTGCATGCATGCGTGGGACTTCAGAAAGGTTTTCAGTAAGCTTGTTTCGGGTCACAGCTTTAGCCTCCCATCATTGCTTACACATAGTGAAGTCAAAAGGTTATGATCTGCTTCTGTTGCTGCTGCTGTAGCTAATAATGGGGCCACCTAAAGCTCAACACGGTTGGCAGCAGAAGCAATGGTGCCATGAATCATGCCGAGAATATACCCCCAGAAGCCCTGCATCTGATTGCCAAATTATGAAACGTAACGCCAAATCCTCCTCCTTAGATCACCTAGCAGACCATGTGGCTGCAGACGCTCCACAGCGGCAGCATCTGCCCATCTCCACCTCCCTCCATTCCTTTCTGCGTAGATCTATTATTCGGTGGCGTCTTGCTGTCTGTTTGACAGCTCCCAGGCTTAATTCCGAAGCCTTCGGCACCGCCACGCGTGGCCAAATGCAGCCACTTGGATCATCATCCTCATCCTTCCCGGAGAGGATGTGTTCTCTTCCTTTACCGAAGCATGCAGAGAGGACAGGTATTATTCCCAGGTGGATCCCCTTCCCCCACCTCGTCCATGTGTTTCCCAGGCGGCACCGGCAAAAGCCAACTGTAAAGATTGGATAGACTCAGAGAAGCGAAAAAGGGCAGAAGGAAGGTGATATGCTTGCCCATTTCATCACGATAGGCTTAGGCAGAAGAAAAAGTGACAGAGAACAACAGGATTGAGAGCTACCTAATGTTGAACAGGTGATGTGTGTGTTGGAAAGTTAGATGGTCAGCTGTTTCTCATGCAGCATGCGTTCACGCTTTCATATTTGCTTGGAAAGAAGGCTATCCATCGACTTCACTTGCGACACGTGGCTCTGTGAACGCGGACGAAGCCACCCCCTTTATATATAGTGCGGATCTCGCCGACTTCCATTTGTTCGGTCCCCTTCCCTCTTCTGCTTTCGTTTGAGCCTTCGCTGTCACTCTCTCGCGTCGAGCTTGAACAAGGATGGCGATTGATGCATGGCGCCGTGGCCGGATCGTAGGCCGGGGAGCCTCCGCCACCGTCTCGGTCGCCGCTTCGCTTTCGTCCGGCGAGTACTTCGCGGTCAAGTCCGCGGAGCTTTCCTCCTCCGGGGACCTGCAGAGGGAGCAGAGGATCCTGTCTTCGCTGGATTCGCCCTATGTCGTCTCTTATTTTGGCTTCGAGGTTGGCCTCTGCTACGATCTCTTCATGGAGTACGCTCCTGGGGGCTCCATGTCTGACGAGATCAAGAAGCGGGGCGGTCGGCTGGACGAGCTCAGCATCCGGTCCTACACGTGTGACCTCCTCCGGGGGCTGGCATATCTCCACTCGAACGGCGTCGTTCACTGTGATCTGAAGAGCCAAAACGTCTTGATTTGCTCCGGCGGGCGGGCGAAGATCGCGGACTTCGGGTGCGCGCGGCGGGCGGACGAGGAGGACAAGGATGGCGGAGGACGCGTCCAACCGAGGGGCACGCCCATGTTCATGGCGCCGGAGGTCGCGCGGGGGGAGGAGCAGAGTGCCTCGGCAGACGTCTGGGCCCTGGGATGCACTGTCATCGAGATGGCCACAGGGCAGCCGCCGTGGCCGCACGCCTCGGACCCCGTCTCCGCCCTCCACCGAATCGCGTTCTCGGCGGCCGTGCCACAGTTCCCCTGCTGGCTCTCGGAAGACGGAAATGACTTCTTGAGCAGGTGCCTGAGGAGGGATCCCAGGGAGCGGTGGTCGGCAGAGCAACTCCTCCGGCACCCATTCGTTGCGTCTTGGACCTCGAATCCCCTAGATTACGGCTGGGTTTCTCCCAAGAGCACACTTGATCAGGGCTTCTGGTCGGCGCTCTCGGAGGCGGAGGAAGAAGACGAGGAGTCGCTCGAACAACCAGCGGAGGACGCGTCCGAGAGAATGCAGAGCTTGCTTGGCATTGCGCCCAACTGGACGTGGGGCGAGGACTGGGTGACGGTGCGAAGCGACGGCAGGGATCGCAGGGTCGACGAGGTCACCCGCGGCAGCGAGGCTTTCACGGACGTGAGCGTCACGAGCAGCGGCGAGGAATTCGTGTTCAGCACGAATCACACAGAGGGATCAAGTGATCGCGCTATTATTAAAGCGAATTGTAATGTTAATGATACAAGCCATGTTGAAATTGCAGACGGAATAAAAGACCAGCTTGCTTTGATATGTGAATGTGTTCGAATGTGCATCTGATCTGATCTACTGGAGCCGCATGTGCGTGCCATCGAATGGCCCAACTGTCAAAAATAGATACCATGCGTGAAGTCTCCGTGGGCGGCGCGATAGCACCTTGAGATTACAGTGGTGGAAGTCTGCAATTGAGATCAATGCTTAAGATATGGATATAATAAAGATTAGCTATGGAGGGCCATGATGCAAATTCCTAAGTCTCAAGCCACTAGGAAATAAACAAGTACGGGTAACCTACCACACCTACGACGATGCTATGCTCACATTGAGAGAGAGAGAGAGAGAGAGAGAGAGAGAGAGAGAGAGAGAGATGTGGAAATTGCGGTTGACGTTCCTAATTTGGTCGTATTGGGTGTCACCTACCGGCCAGAGGAAGGTGGCCACGGAAGTATAAGATGACATAATCGAGCAATTGGACAAAAGTACGTGGGATCGATCGCAAATCTTAAAGCAATCCAGCTGGGCTTGCAATGAACGAGGTCTCAGATCGCTTTGAATGAAAATAATAGAAATAAAAAAATTGCGTTTGCCGGGAGTCGAACCCGGGTCTATTGCTTGGAAGGCAATTATCCTAACCGTTGGACTACAAACGCTTATTTGACCTATTCTGCACCAAATATTATATAACTAATTATATTTACGTCGGTTAATCTGCTGACCACGTAGAAGATGATTAATCTGCTTGTATATGTGACCCGAAACAGATGCTGTATCTCTTTCCTTTTATGTTCTTGAGAGAAAATAACCTGCAGTAGATGACAGGGAACAAGAAACCAATACGACTGTATTTGAATTATGATAGGACACATATTGGGAATCCATCACTATACATGATCACACCAGCACCTATGACAGCACACCTTAGTCAAGACAAATCCAGCAAAAGTCAGGTAGCGCTGACCAATCACAGCACCACCCCGGAGAGGATGGGATGATGCGGAACAACTACTGCACCATCCCGCAAAGGTCGGGTCGGCATAGCGCCGTCCCGGAAAGGCCGATACGGCCCTGCACAACGCCTTCACCCGCAAGAGTCGGGATGGCATTGTTGCGCCTAGCGCCGTTCCAAAGTATTGGGATGGCGCTAGAGTACAGCGTCAACAGTAATAAATGGCTCGTACGATCGGTCCCCTAGAGGGGAAGATAAAAACCCCTCGAAGTGGTAAGAAAAGAGGTCCCTTTTTATGATATAGCCACTCAACACTAACAAGATCTTCGGATGGGTCGAATTTGGAAATCCCTTCCCAACCCCGACCTATGTGCAGGAATCGGAGCCCGAGGAGCAGGAGGCCACCCCCGGGAAGCTCTCGATTCAGAATCCAAAGCCCAAACCCAACATGTTAGGGGTGGACTATCTTGCACACCCGGGATAGAAACCAACCGTGCTAGCTCGCTCTACCAAGGTGTGAAGGATCACTATCAAATTATCTCTTTTCTAAATTTATAGATTTATTTGAATTATATTTGTGTCATAAAATAGCAGGTGAAAGACTGGTTAAAAGGCTCAAGTCAACAGTCACAAAATAGTCGGGACAGCACTTCTGCGTCCAGCACCATTTTGAAGTATCAAGACGATGCTCGCAGAATGCCCTTCGACTCACAAAGACCAAACAGCGCTACACTGAGTACATCACCGACGATAATAAATAGCCAAGGTACAATCGGTCTCTCCGAGGGGAAGATAAAAACCCCTCAAAAGGGTAAGAGAAGATGTCCCTTTTTTTAAGCTAGAGACTCAACACTAACAAGATCTTCGGAGGGGTCGACGTCGGGAATCCCTTCCCAACCCCGACTTGTGTGCAGGAACCGGAGCCCGAGGAGCAGGAGGCCAGCCCCAGGAAGCTCTTGATTCGAAAGCCAAAGCCCAAACCCAACCTACTGGGGGTGTACGATCTTGCGCACCCAGGACAGAACCCAACCGTGTCGGCTCGCTCTGCCACGGTGTGAAGGATCAATATCAAATTATCTCTTTTCTAAATTTATAGGTTTATTTGAATTATATTTGTGTCACAAAATAGCAGGTGAAATACTGGTTAAAAGGCTCGAGTTAATTGTTACAAAATAGTCGGGACGGCGTTGCCATGCTTAGCGTCGTTCCGAAGTATCGGGATGATGCTCATAGAATGCCCTTCGACTCGCAAAGACCGGACGACGCTAAACTGAGTACAACACCGATGGTAATAAACAGCTCAGGTACAATCGGTCCCCCAGAGGGGAAGATAAAGACCCCTCGAAGAGGTAAGAGAAGAGATCCCTTTTTTTTATCTAGCCACTCAATACTAACAAGATCTTCGAAGGGGTCAAAGTCGGGAATCCCTTCCCGACTCCGACCTATGTGCAGGAACCGAAGCCCGAGGAGCAAGAGGCCAACCTGAAGCTCTCGATTTGGAAGCTAGAGCCCAAACACGACCCGTTGGGGGTGGATGATCTTGCGCACCCGGGATAGAACTCAATCGTATCGGCTCACTTTACCACGGTGTGAAGGATTATTATCAAATTATCTCTTTTTTAAATTTATAAATTTATTTAAATTATATTTGTGCCACAAAATAATAGGTGAAAGACTGGTTAAAAGGCACGAGTCAACTGTCTGAATCAGTATACGGTCAACTCGTTCGATGCTACTTTTTCGCTCATCTCGATTTATCTTTTGCCCTTTTTGAACACCGATTCCCAGTGTTGACCAACTTTAACCGACTCCAAGATCCCACCGATAATAGCAGGACCAGAAAATAACGCAATTATACATTAATTGTTGTAAGGTTCGTCCACAGCGAGAGGAGCGAGGGTATAACTTAACGCTGTGGTAAAGGAAGAGGTCCGGGCTTCATCCGTTGGAGTCAGTCGTCTCTCTTCCCAACTGCAAACCAACCACAGACGCGTCGAGCCTTTCCCACGTGCGGCCGAGCGCCACTCGGGTTGCCCTCCTCTGCATGGCGGCGACCGTGGCACGTAGCACGCGCAAAGCACGTGCGCATCTCATCCCCGCTTCCTTTTAATCGCACTCCCCCCTCACCCCTTGTTCCCCGTCTGGAAAGCAAAGAATCCTTCGACGAGCCCGCCGGGTTTCCGTTCTCTGGTTCTCCGGCGAATCGAATTGGACCGGGAAAGAATCGAGTCGATTGGCTTCGGTTCGTGATCGAATGGAGAAGGAGAACCCGTCGAGCAATCGGTACATGGGACGAAACGACAGCGACACCTCTGGCGCCTTCAGCGACTGCAACAGTGACCGCTCCGGCGAGTTCCCCTCCTCCGGATGGCCCACCACGTCGTCTTCCTCCTTCGGCGGCGGGGGACTCCACCGGCTCCTTGTCTCCTACGCCGTTGATTACTCCCACGAGGTGGTGCGCCGGCTCATCTCCGACCTCGAGTCTCCCTCCGCCACCGTCGAGTCCCAGCGCCGAGCCGCCATGGAGCTCCGCCTCCTAGCGAAGCACAACCCGGAGAACCGGCTGCGTATCGCCGCCGCCGGAGCGGTCGGCCCCCTCGTCGCGCTGGTCTCTCACCCGGATCCCCAGCTCCAGGAGCACGGCGTCACCGCCGTGCTGAACCTCTCCCTCTGCGACGAGAACAAGACCCTGATTGCCGCCGCCGGCGCCATCCGCCCCCTCGTCCGCGCCCTCAGCACCGGCACCCCCGTCGCTCGCGAGAACGCCGCCTGCGCCCTCCTCCGGCTCGCCCAGCTCGACGACCTCCGCACCGCCATCGGCCGCTCAGGCGCCATCCCTCCCTTGGTGGCCCTCCTCGAGTCCGGCGGGCCTGCGGGAAGAAGGACGCCGCCACCGCCCTCTTCGCCCTCCTCCTGGTGGAGGCGGGCACGTCGCGGCAGAAGGATATTGCCGTCCGATCCCTCCTCCAGATCTGCAAGGAGAGCGCCATCTACCGCAAGATGGCCGCCCACGTCGTCTTCCTCCTTCGGCGGCGGGGGACTCCACCGGCTCCTTGTCTCCTACGCCGTTGATTACTCCCACGAGGTGGTGCGCCGGCTCATCTCCGACCTCGAGTCTCCCTCCGCCACCGTCGAGTCCCAGCGCCGAGCCGCCATGGAGCTCCGCCTCCTAGCGAAGCACAACCCGGAGAACCGGCTGCGTATCGCCGCCGCCGGAGCGGTCGGCCCCCTCGTCGCGCTGGTCTCTCACCCGGATCCCCAGCTCCAGGAGCACGGCGTCACCGCCGTGCTGAACCTCTCCCTCTGCGACGAGAACAAGACCCTGATTGCCGCCGCCGGCGCCATCCGCCCCCTCGTCCGCGCCCTCAGCACCGGCACCCCCGTCGCTCGCGAGAACGCCGCCTGCGCCCTCCTAGCCCTCCTCCGGCTCGCCCAGCTCGACGACCTCCGCACCGCCATCGGCCGCTCAGGCGCCATCCCTCCCTTGGTGGCCCTCCTCGAGTCCGGCGGGCCCTGCGGGAAGAAGGACGCCGCCACCGCCCTCTTCGCCCTCCTCGCCTCACGCGAGAACAAGGCCCGGGCCGTCGAGGCCGGCATCGTGCGGTCGCTCCTGGACCTGATGGCCGACCCGGATTCCGGCATGGTGGACAAGGCCGCCTACGTGCTGAACGTGGTGGTGGAGGTGGCGGAGGGCAGGGCAGCGGCGGTGGAGGAGGACGGCATCCCGGTGCTAGTGGAGATGGTGGAGGCGGGCACGTCGCGGCAGAAGGATATTGCCGTCCGATCCCTCCTCCAGATCTGCAAGGAGAGCGCCATCTACCGCAAGATGGCCGCCCACGAGGGCGCTATTCCCCCGCTCGTCGCGCTCTCCCAGTCCGCCTCCAAGAAGTCCAAGGAGAAGGTAACCTCACCGTTTCCGGTGATCCCATTCCCCCGTCCTTGTCGATTGTTTTGTTTTCTTGTTTGCTTAAAATGGAATTAAAAATTCGAAATAAAACCAGGTGGAGGCGTTGATCGAACTGCTACGGCAACCGAGGCGGACGGCAGGCGACTCACGCCGCTAATGGACGCGTGGCGCGATTCCAACGCCGGTGGGCCTGATGTAAATATCTGACCCCGATCTTCCGTAGCTTTCCCAAAGCGATGAAGAGAAACAAAAGAGCAATTTTTTATTTATATTGTTTAGGGATTACGAGATGCATAATGAACAAAATATTGATGGGCTCTAAGCAGCATGTGTAATCATGCGATGGATGCTCGTTCTTGTGGTCAAGCAAATGTAATATGTATGTGTACGTTAAATTGTATACGTTTCGTTCTTGCAAGCTGCACTCCTGTGTGTTGTCAATGACTTAATTTTATTGATAGTATAATTATATGATTTTTTAATTAATAATAAATATACATTTTTCTTAAATTATTTAATGATTTAAAAGATATTTTTATTGATAGAATCCATGATAATATATTATCATAAATTTTATGATTTAAAATTATAATAACATAATATTAAAAGAATTACGCTAATTTTATTTTTCCCAATAGCATGTTTCAGCAATGAGACTGTTCAAGATTTGTTCTATCTTACCATGTCGAAGGAAGAATTTGCAGGTAGTCTACTAAAAGATCTTGTGTTCCTTTCTCGGGAGCTTCTGATTTGATGGAATCGTCTACTCCAAGACTGGTCTTCTCAGAGTCATTGTGAGACAGTTGATGCTGTCAAGAAAGACCAACTAACTAATAGGTGTTTGACTTTAGACCTACCAAAAGCACCTTTTCTTATCTGAAAAACCAATCCAAACTCTCCACTGCAGTTGACGTCAGCAGGAATAGTTGACCCCCCGCTACAAGATAAGAGGCTGAAATAAAATTTGATTTATATTTTAGATGCACGAAAAATTGTAGGCTTAATTTGGTCAAAATGTCAGAACTAAGACCAGAAGAAAAGAAGAAAAGAAGCTTCCACAGGAGTCATCAGAAATCCGAGACAGCAGTCAAAATATCCATCCATCCACAAAACCCTACCAACTAAACTTCAAATATCTGCCACCATAATATCAACCACATCATCTGTCAACATACGATTAATAGCTAATTTCCTATAAACAGTTATCTAATCCATTCGAGGTAGCAAAGCCTCGACATTTGGTTGACTTTTGACTTTTTTTTTGGTGTAACATGGAGGCAACAACAAGTTTTAAACCTAATGACAACCTTTTAGAGAATGGAACACACATTAAAATACTATTAACATTCAGCAGAATGGAACGCTACCTTAACAGTCACCACTCGCTGTTGTTATTATTTGCTCATAAGCTTGTTGATTGGGATCCTTTACATCGTGGCTGAAGGGTCAGCATGACTCGGTCCAGTCACAGGTATGTAAGATCGTCTACGTCGATACTTGGGCAGCGGGAGCCGTCATCTAGTGGGGTTGAACTCGAACCTCGCTTCCGAGATGTGGGGGTTCCCCTTTGACCGGTCACCTTCCTCCCTATTGCTTGCTCCTGCACACAGGTCGAGGTTGGGAAGGAGATTTCCCGATTCGATCCCTCCAAAGATTTTGTTAGAACTGAGTGAAAAATGGGCCAAGAATCCTCCTCATCGTTGGCCTAGCGATGAGTTTTTATCCCTGCTCATGGGGACCAGCTGTACCTGACATATTTATGGTTGTCGACCCATCAACCGATGGGCTTACTCTTCGAGCGAATATCGGGCGTCCATTGTGCCATGGTGCCAAACAGCGGCATCATACCTGGTAGGCACCGTTCTGACCTTTGCGGGGTCGTGCTGCACTCGGTCGGCACCATCCTAATCTTTATGGGACGACATTGTACTCGGTCGGCATCGTCCCGACCTTTGCAGTGCGGCGTTGTACTTGGTCGGCGCCGTCCCGATCTTTGCGGGGCTACGTTGTACTCGGTCGGTGCCGTCCCAACCTTTGCGGGGCGGCGTTGTCCTGTTCTTTGTGGGGCAGCGCTGTACTCGATTGGCGCCGTCTCGACCTTTGCGGGGCGACGCTGTACTCGATAGGCATGGTCCGTTATGTTAACCTTGATGCTGATATGACTATGAATAGTGGTTGGAGGGCATGTTACCAAAATGTACCCTATCATTCTCTCCCCACCTCAGAGAGCGGCTTGTACCGGGTCGCTCTCCGAGGGGCCTGGTGCATGGCGCGGTGCGGTCTTGGGTTGCTTCATAGCGATTAGTGGTATGACCGGTGGTTGGTCGGGGACTTCCGGGAATGAGGATCGGTCGCAGATATGGTTTGTTGGGAAAGAATATTGGAATTCTGATTGGATGAGTGGCATTGCTCGGTACCGGGCGCAGCGATTCGGTTGGAGGTGGCGAGCACCTTAGCTTAGATTGATATAGCCGAGCATCATGGCTCAGGTATTAAAGGCCGATATAATTGAGAGGCACAGTTTGGGTATTGTAGACTGATGTGACCGAGCAGCATGGCTCGGGCATTAAAGACTAATGTGACCGAGAGGCAAGGCTCGGGCACTAAAGACTAATATGACCGAGAGGCATGGCTCGGGCACTATAGGACTGATGTGATCGAGCCACATGGCTTGGGCACTGAAGACTGATGTGACCGAGAGGCACGACTCGGGCGTTGAAGATTGATGTGACCGAGAGGCACGACTCGAGCACTGTAGGACTGATGTGACCGAGTAGCATGGCTCGGGCACTGAAGACTGATGTGACCGAGAGGCAAGGCTCAGGCATTGTAGGACTGATGTGACAGAGCAGCATGGTTCGGGAATTGAAGATTGATGTGACCGAGAGGCTTGACTCGGGCACTATAGGACTAATGTGACCGAGCAACATGGCTCAGGCACTAAAGATTGATGTGACCGAGAGGCACGGCTCGGGCACTGTAGGACTGATGTGACCGAGTAGCATGGCTCGGGCACTGAAGGACTGATGTGACCAAGATGTATGGCTCGGGCATTATAGGACTAATGTGACCGAGCGACATGGCTCGGGCACTGAAGATTGATGTGACCGAGCTGTTAGGAACGAGTCGGTACTAAGAGGGGGGGGGGGGGGGGGTGAATTAGTGCAACGGTAAAATCATGTCAGTTTCAGAAATATTTTCGTTTGTTGAAAACTGATCTCGAAAATATGCTTTACTTGAAAACGTGTTCGTAAACATATTGAAAGACATTAAATAAATAAAGTTGTTTGCAGTAAGGTAATTTGCACAAAGGAAATGCAAACCATATTTTTATAGTGGTTCGGTCATCGTAACCTATATCTACTCCACCAATTCCTCTCCCATCGAGGCCATCGGCATCTACTATCAATCTTCTTTCAATGAGCAAAGATCAACCACCCTTAAAACTCTTTCTCCTTTTGACAGGTTCAGGAGAGAACCTTTACAACCCCACTTTCTCCTATCTCAAATCACATTTAACACTTAGAGTTTTGAGAGGAGTTTCACACACAATTACAACAAAGTTTTCTTTCCTTTTTTACTCTTGGTTGTGTGTTTTTTACCCAAGGATGAGAGAGGTATTTATAGGCTTCAAGTGGATTCAAATTTGGAGCCTAAAAACATCTCATCCCGGGTTTCCCGGGTCCTAGCGGTACCATCGCCTACAGCACTACCACTTGGCGGTACCACCGCCTGACATAGTCTCGGAGATTGTGCCATGACGGTGCCACTTGTTGGGTCACTATTTGGGCCTTTCATTGGGCCCAACATAGTCCTTACATGGGCCCAACTAGCCTCTAATTGGGTTGCCCCAATTCCAATCTCAATTATATGCTAACTATGAATTCTAAGATATTTACTAAGCTAAACAAGTCCGTAAGTCAAGTTTTCTTCCAATGAGTTTCCGACGATCTTTTAGTGAACTTTCGACGATCTCTCGGCAATGTTTCAGCGGACTCCCGGCAATTTCCTGGACTTCACGATGATCTTCTTGGCGAGTTCCGATGAGCTTCTTTGGCAAGCTCTATGACTTCTCGGTTGGTTCACACAGGACTTCCGACGAACGTCTGGACTTTCGACGAACTCTCGAACTCCCATCGAAATCGCATTCTTGACTCCGGGATTTCATTTTATTTTATGCCTTGCTATCATAGTTAATCCTGTATATGTAAAACACACTTCGATCTAGACAATTATTACTAAGCATGAATCATGTTGTTTGGTATGTCATTGGTCCATCAACGCTTCGTCCGATTCTTCGGCGCATCGTCCTCTCTTGCGGCCTATTGCCCAATCGGCCAGTTGACCTTTGCAACTCCGATTTCCTTGGCGCAATATATACTCTTGTTGGCCCGATGCCCAAACTCATGTCCTGAAGCCTTATGTCGATATGTCGACCAATCCTTCGGCTCGACGTCCAATCTTCTGACATATTTTCCTCCGGCCCAACATGATTCTTCCTGCTTTAATTGTCTCATCCTGATCGAAGCTTCCTACGTCACTCAAAATGTAGATCAAATCATAAACATTATCAATTGGTTTCATCATCAAAATCTGAGATTCAACAATCTCTCCCTTTTTGATGATGACAACTAATTGATGATGGAGTTGAAATAAACTCTCCCTATCAATATGCTATATTGATAGAACTCTTGGATTCAAAAATCTAAGCAACATGTTATCATAAACTTATGCATAACATCATCATACTTCTCCCCCTTTGTCATCAACAAAAAGGAGAAGTCCAACTATCAAGTATTTGAAATATAATTTCAACTCATTGCATAATAAACATAATCTTCAGTTTTATCAAGTGTTACATCATATTATAACATGAAGCTAGCAGATTTTATATCATTTAAGAGAGTGCAAGCTTGTAAGTTTTCAAAAACAAATGCAAGATAGCATTCTTGTTGAAGTGTGCAAGCTAGCGATTCTTGCTTTTAAGATGAGCAAACTAAAAAGTTTTGCCTCTTTTTGCGATATGTACGTTTGCAAATTTTGCTTCTCTTTAGATGTGCAAGCAAGCAAGCAAATTTTTGCATCTTCTTAACTTGTGCAAGCTAGCTAGCAAGCTAGCTATCTCCCCCTTTGTCATTGTCAAAAAGAAGGGAAGAATATAATTTTGTATCTCTTTTTCCCTTTACAATAATTTTCAAAGCATGACAAAGGTAAAGTATCAACCTTGTTTCAATATGTTTGTGCATCATTATAGTTTCAATTTACAACATGCACAATTTTAAAACTTTACATATCATCCTTACTCTATGCATGATACTAAAAATAAATCAATCATCATATCATACATGATACTCATAAGCTAGCAAATTTTATATCATTTCATAGCATCAAAACAATATCATGAGTATTTCATGCATTCATATCATCACATGAAGAATATCAAGAAGAATTAGGTGATGAGATATAATTCAAGAATACAAGGAATTATACAAAAAAAATCATATCATAAAAGATGAGATCATGTGAATATCAAAACACATGATTCATTTTGACAAATATTCTCTTTAGTGAATAGCAAAAAGAAATAGGGAGAAAATGATCTTAATTCATAGAAAGATTTCAAGCATTACAAATCGAGAAATCAAGATCATAAATTGGATTATTTTCCTTTTTAGTAAATGACAAAGAGAAACATGAGAGATCATATGATATAATATCATGATTCATGCATAAGAAATATGAAGTTATAAATCTCAAAAAATCAAGATAAAGCTCATTCAAATTTAAATCTTCAAATCATCAAAATTACTTTCAAAGAGATTTAAAATGACATAAACAACTTTATCAATCTCTTAGTGAAAAATCGATAAGATAGAGAAAAAGAAATTTTCAAGAAAAATGCTTTTATCTTTTTAGTTGTTTCAATTTATGTAATTTAATTCATAGAAGCATGCCCTTTTCATTTATGCCAAATGAAAACAAGCATCAACGTTTAAAACCGAAACTTTCAATACACTATAAATCATCAAGCATAATTTTGAAATGTTAACTTATTAATCATGAGTTCAAATCATCATTACATTATTTCATCTAGCATGATTTCATTAAACATAAAATATTTTTAATCAAAATCAAAAGTCATCAAGACCAAAAATATAACACATTAAACATAAGGCCTCTTCAATCGAAAAATAATACGAAAATTAACATGATACACATTATTACTTCTTAAACTCATATATAAGATTAATCTTACTAGGTGTACAAGCATTAGATTAACATTTGTTGTATTTTCATAAAACATGCAATGATCAAATTTTCAAAATAGCTAGAAAAAGAAGCATGATATAATTTTTGTATTTTTATTTTTACTAACTAAAACAACTCATGAAAAATCATCAAGTAATTTCAAAATACAATAAAGGTGTTTCATTTGAGTTGTTTACCTCATTGTCGAGAGCCGTTAAGGCAAAGTTCGTCGTTTCGTCTTCATCGGTTTGCTCCTCATCTTCGGATGAGCTCGATTCATCCCAAAGTGCTTCCCTCTTCTTGCGTTCATAGCAAGCAATTGCGTTCCTTTTTTTCTTTAATTTTTGTTTCATAAACTTTTTAAATTTCATAGTGAAGAGTTCAAGTTCACCATCACTTGAGCTTATGCTTGAGTGGTCTTCGATTGTTCTAAGTCCGAAATCCTTCCTGTTCTTTGGAAAGTTATTCTCAAGTTCGTTTTGTGCCACGTGTCATAAAACTTATTTCACAGGTCATTAAAGATCCAATTAGTTCTTCGATCGGAAAATGGTTCAAATCTTTTGATTCTTGTATTGACGTTACTTTCGAATCCCAATTTTTAGAAAGTGATCGTAAAACTTTATTAACAATTTTAAAATTTAAAAAATATTTGCTAAGTGCTTTTAAACCATTGAGACATCCGTCAAACGAGTGTACATGTCAACAATGGTTTCGCTCGGCTTCATTCGAAATAGTTCAAAATCATGCATTAAAAGATTGACTTTAGAATCTTTAACTCTAGCAGTACCTTCATGTGTGATTTCAAGATTGTGTGAAATATCGAAAGTTGTTTCACACATAGAAATTTGATTAAACTCAATTTTATCTAAGGTGCAAAATAAGGCATTCATAGCCTTTGCATTTAAAGAAAAAATTTTCTTCTCCAAATCATTCCATTGATTTATTGGAGTAGAAGACTTTTGAAAACCGCTTTCGACAATATTCCATAAATTTAAATCCAAATAAAGTAAGAAAACTCTCATTCGAGTTTTTCAATATGTGTAGTTCGTCCTATTGAACATGGGAGGACGAATGAGAGAGTGATCCTCTTGAAAGCCGAAAAGAGAAATTTCTCTTTGGGTGTTAAACCAAATGAGAAAAAGGAGGCTCTGATATCAAATGTTAGGAACGAGTCGACACTAAGAGGGGGTATGAATTATTGTAGTGGTAAAATCATGTTAGTTTCAAAAATCTTTTTGTTCGTTGAAAACCGATCTCGAAAATATGTTTAACTTGAAAACGTATTCGTAAATGTATTGAAAGATAGTAAGCAAGTAAAGTGGTTTGCAGTAAGATAATTTGCATAAAGGAAAAGCAAACCAGATTTTTATAGTGGTTTGGTCGTCGTAACCTACATCCACTCCACCGATTCCTCTCCCGTTGAGGCCACTGACATCCACTATCGATTTTCTTTCAATGGGCAAAGATCAACCACCCTTATAACTCTTTCTCCTTTTGATAGGTTCAGGAGAGAATCGTTACAACCCCACTTTCTCTTCTCTCAAACTACACTTAACACTTAGAGCTTTGAGAGGAGTTTCACACACAATTACAATATAGTTTTCTTTCCTTTTTTGCTCTTAGTTATGTGTTTTTTACCCAAGGATGAGAGGGGTATTTATAGGCTTCATGTGGATTCAAACTTGGAGCCTAAAAACATCTCATCCCGGGCTTCCCAAGTCTTAGCGGCACCACCGCTTGTGCTGGGTAGTACCCATTGAATCTTGGATTTTGATGATAAAACTAATTGATAAGTGTTTATGATTTGATTTGCATTTTGAGTGACATAGGTTCTTTGATCAAGATGAGATAAGTAAAGCAGAAAGAATCATGTTGGGACAGAGGAAAACATGTCAAAAGATTAGATGTCGAGTCGGAGGAACGGTCGGCTTATCGACAAAAGGCTTCAGACCATAGGTTTGGGCATCGGACCAAGAAGAGCAGATATTGCACCAAGGATATCGGAGTTGCGGAGGTCAACTGGCTGATTAGGCAATAGGCCACAAGATAGGACGATGCGCCGAAGAATCGGACGAAGCGTTGATAGACCAATGGCATGCTGGACCAACATGATTCATGCTTAGTAATAATTATCTAGATCGAAGTGTGTTTTACATATACATGATTAACTATGATAGCAAGCCATAAAGCAAAATGAATTCCTAGAGTCAAGAACGTGATTTCGTTGGGAGTTTGAGAGTTCGTCGGAAGTTCTGACGAAACCAACCGAGAAATCCTGGAGCTTGCCAATGAAGCTCATCGAAACTCACCAAGAAGATCATCTGAAGTCTAGGAGCTTGCCAGGAGTCCATTGGAATATTACTGAGAGATCGTCAGAAGTTCGCCGGAAGATCACCGGAAGAAACTATACTTACAGAGTTGTTTAGCTTAAGTATGTCATAGAATTTGTAGTTAGCACATAATTGGGATTGGATTTAGGCCAACCCAATTAGGAGCTAGTTGGGCTCATGTAAGGACTGTGTTGGGCTAAGTGGAAGGCCCAAACAGTGACCCAAGAGGTGGCATTGTCGTGGCATAGTCTCCAAGACTATGTCACGCAATGGTACCGTCGGTCTAGGTAGTGGTACCACCTAGACACAGCTTCCGAGAGGTTGCAAGCGGTGGTACCACTAGCATAGCCTCCCAGGTGGTGGTACTGCCCAGTGTAGTGTTAGTATCAGACTGACACTAGCGATGGTACCACCTAGCACAGGCGGTGGTACCGCCCATACCCAAAAGACCCGGGATGAGATGTTTTTATGCTCCAAGTTGGAATCCACTTGAAGCCTATAAATACCCCTCTCATCCCTAGTTAAAAAATACAAGCACAAAGAATTTAAAAGTGAGAAAACGCTATTGCAATCTCTTGAGAAATTCCCTCCTCCACTCTAAGTTTAGAATTTTGTTTAAGAGAGGAGTGAGTGGTTGTAAGGGTTATCTCCTAAACCTGTGAAAAGGAGAAGAGGGGTGTAAAAGGGTATTTGATCTTCGCCCATTGAAAGAAGATCATTAGTGGATGCCGATGGTCTCGACGAAAGGGGAATCGGTAGAGTGGATGTAGGTCACGACGACCGAACCACTATCAAAATCTAGTTTGTGTTTCATTTTTGCAATCTACCTTACTGCAAACTACTTTACTACTTTCAATACGTTTACTAACACGCCTTCAAGTTAAGCTGAGTTCGGTTTTTATCGTACGAAGAGTTTTTCTTAAATTGATGTTTTTACCGCTGCACTAATTCACCCCCCTCTTGGTGCCGACCCTTTTCCTAACAATTGGTATCAGAGCCTTGTGATTTCTCATTTGGTTTAGCACTCAAGAGAAATGACTCTTTTCGGCTTTCAAGAGAGTTACTCTCTCATTCTTCCTCCCTTGTTCAATAGGACGGACTACATATATTGGAAAACTCGAATGAGAGTTTTCTTGCTTTCTTTGGATTTAAATTTATAGAATATTATTGAAAACAGTTTTCAAAGGTCTTCTCTTCCAATGATCCATTGGAATGATTTGGAGAAGAAGACATTTTCTTTAAATGCTAGAGCTATGAATGCTCTATTTTGTGCCTTAGATAAAACCGAATTTAATCGAGTTTCTACTTGCGAAACAGCTTTTGATATTTGGCACACCCTTGAAATCACACACGAAGGCACAAATAGCGTTAAAGAGTATAAAGTTAATATTTTGATGCATGATTTTAAACTTTTTCATATGAAACCAAGTGAAACCATTTGAGACATATACGCCCATTTTACAGATGTCATCAATGGTTTAAAAGCTCTTGGTAAAATTTTTTTGGATTTTGAACTCGTTAATAAAATCATATGATCACTTTCTAAAAATTGGGAATCGAAAGCAATGACAATACAAGAATCAAAAGATTTGAACCATTTTCCAATTGAAGAACTTATAGGGCCTTTGATGACCTATGAAATTGTTAGGATCGGAGCGGCACTAAGAGGGGGGGTGAATTAGTGCAGCGGATTAAAACTAGTAGGTTTGATACTGATTCCGTAAAATGCGAACATATTTCGTTCGATAGTAACTAGAGTAAAGTGAAGAACAAAAACTTGCTTCTATGTAGATAATGATTACAGAAAAATAACAACTCACACATTCAAGGAACACGCAGATTTAAAGTGGTTCGGTCAAAATGACCTACATCCACTTGCGAAGCCTTCTTCGATGAGGCCCCTAACTTCCACTAGCAAATCACTTTGAAGGGGAAGGACAAATATCCCTCTTACAACTTTTTACAAGTGGTTCACACTCTTACAAAGTTTCAATGAGAAAGAAGGAGGCGAACACTCAAGCAATTGAAAACAAGACTTGCTAAAGACTTTGCTAAGGCTTTTATCTCAATCTATTGCTTCTCAAAAGTTGTTATCTCTGCTGAGAATTGAGGGGTATTTATAGACCTTAAGAGGATTCAAATTTGGGCTCCAAAATTTGAATTCTCTTCGGTTCCTGAAGCTAGCGGTGCCACCGCCTGTCAGTGGCGGGGCGGTGCCACCGCCTGTCAGTTCTGACACTGACAGTGTACTGGGCGGTGCCACCGCCTAGCTCTTCGGGTGCTGGGCGGTGCCACCGCCCAGTATGGCGGTTCCACCGCCCGACCTTATTGGTTACTGGTTGGGCTTTAAGTCCGGCCCAAACCAGGTTTCATTTTGGGCCTAATTGGCTCCTAATCAAGATATAGGATTATTTCTTAATCATAACCTTAATTACATACAAACTACGTAACTAAAAAACATAATCCTAAGCAAGTTTTTAACTGGCGAACTTCAAGTCTTGTTCCGGCGAGCTTTCCGGCGATCTTCTGGCGAACTTCCGATACACCCTTGGATTTCCTCCGACAGACTCCCAGCTGGCTCCCGATCTTGTGGCGAAATCAATGAGTAGCCGAGCCTTCTCGATGATCTCTGCGAACCTCCGATGATCTCTTCGGCGGACTTCCGAAAACTCCGACAAGTCCCCGATTTCTTCTCGATTGGTTCCGGCAGCATCTCCAACGAATCTTCGGACTCTCAAACACCCATCGAACTTGATTCCGGTAGACTCGCTTTATGTCTTCAAGCTTTCTTAGTTAATCCTGCATACTTATCTCAACATATGGATTAGACAAAACATGACAATTGACTTCATCATCAAAATCCGAGATTCAACAATCTCCCCCTTTTTGATGATGACAATCAATTGATAACAGAGTTATCCTTAACTCCCCCTATCTATATGCCATACTTGAGATAAGTCATTCTTGAATTCAAGGCCTTTGAATTCAAGAGACATATTAATAAGTTAAACCTTATCAATACTCCCATCATGATTCCTATCATGATATATCTTTCTGAAAATGATGTCAAGACTTGACAACCATTTTCAAGTTTTATATTTCAAATGTGAATGATAGTGATCATAGCAAGATATCAACATATAAAATTATGATTTAAGCTTTTGATATCTTAACATAATGCAAACATTTTATAGTGAAAATATGGCAATCATAGCATAGCAATTATCAATTTACCATATTTCTCCCCCTTTGTCATCAACAAAAAGGAGAGCGACTTTAAGCATATAATTTATGATTATTAAAGCAAAGGAATTCAACATTACTATAGAATTTAGTTAAAAAAAAATAATCCAGAATTAAAACTTTATCTTTCATTCAAAATACATCGCAAAAGAAGGTTCAACATCATTCAAAATACATTGCAAAAGAAGGTTCAACATCATTCAAGGAAAGAAGATGACAAAGATCGCATGTCAAGATAAAAGATACATCGATTAATCTTTAGGAGGAAATGCATAGTGCTGATACAGGACATCTATTTTGTGATTCATTTGCTGTAGTTCCTGCAAAATTTCAAATTGCTGAGTTTGAATATGCTCTTGTTGTGTTTTGAGTTGGTCTTGTTGTGATTTGATCTGATACAATTCTGCCAAAATGAGTTCTTCAAAGGATGAAACAGGAGCTGAAGGTGCTGCGCCAAAGGGACTCAGAGGAGGAGATTCATTTCCTCTAAGAATTGGTGTTTCAAGGTGTTCTACTGGTGGGGGAATTGGATCAGTCCTTCTAGGTTGCCTCACCCATATACCATTACTAAAAGTGCACCTAAGTCTTTTCAATAGATTCTTATTGATGGTATTAAAACGATCAACTTGAATAATTTCTTCATCAGGCAAGACACTAATATTATGGGCAAGTATTAATCGAGTAATTAACCCCCCATATGGTAACATAGTGTCTTTAGCTATTATATCCTGCATGTGTTGCCGGATTAAGTATCCAAAATAATTATTTTGTCCGGTTATAATCCAGTACATGGTGCTTAACTCTATTTGACTCATTTCATCAAGATGAAATTGCTTGGAAAGTAGTATGCTAGTCATGATGTGATGAAGAATTTTAGAGTTAAAGGGTAGTAGGTGCTCGCAACTCTTGGGTATCATGCTTGGGTTCGAATTTTCAAAGATAGTTTCTAAGGCTTCGGAGTAAGTTGCTCTGATCACATTGACATCTCATTTGTTTCTAAAGTAACAACCATTATCCTTTTCAGTAATTCCAATTAGTTCACAAATAGTACTATTAAAGATTCTAATCTGTGTTCCTAAAAGGTAAGTACTTAGGTTTTCATTGTCCACACACAAGTTTGCATAAAATAGCCTAACTAACATAGGATAAATTGATTCATTGATTTGTAGGAGAGGTAAGGCATCTAAATGTGCAAACCACCTAATGGGTTTTAGGTTTCCTAGTTCGTTTAGATCAACGTGTTTACCCTTATGTATAGTTCTTGTTTCGAAATTTGGAAATCTAAGTGCTACTTCTTTAGATTTAAAAAGATTTTGGTCATATGAATCTCCTACAATCCTCTTCCCTTTTGATCTCTTAGGAGCCATTATCTAGACAAGATGGATCAAAAATATGAAACTGTAAAGGGTAGGGAAAATAATGAAAAGAGGAAGAAGAAAATTTCAGGTTTTACCTTATGGAGAATTTCTTGAAAGATGGAGAGCTTGGACCAACAAGAATCCCTTTCCAAGGCTTCTAAATATTGGAATGAGGCTTTAGAGAGGTTGGGGGAGGGTTGAGGCAGGTTCTCACGGGTTGGGGGCGGTGTCACCGCCGGCCCTAACCCTTAGATTTATATAGGGGCTCTCGAGCGGTGCCACAGCCAAACCGAGCGGTGCGGTGTGCCATCGCCTAGCGACCGAATGCTCAGGCGGTGCTACCGCTGGTTCTGGCGGTGCCACCGCTGGCATGCCGCGGAAGAAAGGCGGTGCTACAGCCGGTTCTGGCGGTGCCACCGCTAGCATGCCGCGAAAATTTTTTTCATTCCTTCCCCGTTTTTTTTTTTTTAAATTTTCAGAGATGTTAGGATAAACATTTCTTTTGGAATTAAAAGAGAAAGATCAAATCCACCAAGGAACGGAAAGAGGATAAAAAACTTTTCGGAAAGTACATTCTTAGGGACAATTTAACATGCCTAGTTCCCTTCTAATAAATTCAAATTGGTCTTCATTTAAGGCTTTTGTAAAGATGTTTGCCAATTGATGCTTTGTGTCAATGAATTCTAGAACAACATTACTGTTAAGGACATGATCGCCTATGAAATGATGCCTAACGTTGATATGCTTAGTTCTAGAGTGCTGAATTGGATTTTTGGTAAGACATATGGCACTTGTATTATCACATTTTATGGGAATATTTTTCAAGTGAATTCCATAGTCTTCTAATGTATTTTTCATCAAAATAATTTGTGCACAGCATGCACTTGCAGCGATGTATTCGGCTTCCGCCGTAGATAGTGCAACTAAATTTTGTTTCTTGGAAGTCCAAGAAACAAGTGCATGTCCTAAAAATTGGCATGTTTTGGATGCACTTTTTCTATCTATCTTGCATCCGCCAAAATTGGCATCTGCATAAGCTATTAAATCAATTTTTTCTGATTTCGGATACCGAAGTCCTAAATTTGGAGTTCCTTTAAGATATCTAAATATTCTTTTAACACTCTTGAGATGAGATAATTTAGGATTAGATTGAAACCTAGCGCAAAGTCTCATACTAAACATAATATCCGGTCTAGTCGCGGTGAGGTAGAGTAGACTACATATCATTCCCCTATACGTTTTTTGATCGAAATTTTTATTGTTTTCATCCATATCTAACTTAGTCGAAGTACTCATAGGGGTGTTTATTGCTTTTGAATTATCCATGTTAAATCATTTTAATAATTCTAATGTATATTTAGATTAGTTAAGAAATATACCGTCCACTAAGTTGTTTGATTTGCAATCCTAAAAAGAATGTTAATTTACCCATTAAACTCATTTCAAATTCATGACTCATATTTTTGGCAAATGATTCACATAGTGATTCATCCGAAGAACCAAAATAATATCATCAACATAAATTTGCACAATAAGAAAATTATTTTCAAAATGTTTGATAAACAATGTAGTATCAACCTTGCCTTTGGTAAAATTATTTAAAATAAGAAAGGAACTAAGCCTTTCGTACCAAGCTCTAGGAGCTTGTTTCAAACCATAGAGAGCCTTAGTCAATTTGAATACATGATTAGGAAGAAGAGAATTTTCAAATCTAGGAGGTTGTTCGAGATATACTGAGAGCCTTAGTCAATTTGAATACATGATTAGGAAGAAGAGAATTTTCAAATCTAGGAGGTTGTTCGAGATATACTTCTTCCGAAATAAAACCATTCAAGAAGGTACTTTTGACGTCCATTTGAAATAATTTAAAATTATTACTACTAGCATAGGCAAGGAGCATCCTAATGGCTTCTAATCTCGCCACAGGAGCGAAGGTTTCTTCGTAGTCGATACCTTCTTCTTGGTTGAAACCTTTGGCCACTAATCTAGCCTTGTTTCTAACCACGATACCATATTCGTCTTGCTTGTTTCTAAAGACCCATTTAGTACTAATGACTAAATGGTCACTAGGTCTAGGAACAAGCTTCCATACCTCATTCCTCTCAAATTGATTCAATTCCTCTTACATTGCAATGACCCAAGAATTATCTTTCAAGGCCTCGTCAATGCATTTAGGTTCGATTTGAGAGAGAAAGGCAGCATTAGCACAAAAATTCTTGAAAGAAGAACGAGTTTGAACCCCTTGTGATGTATCTCCTATAATTTGCTTTTTTGGATGAGCATCTATATACTTCCATTCCTTGGATAAGGAGATTTTGGAAGAAAATGCATCCAAGTTGCTATTTTGAGGAGGGGGTTCCTTTGAATCCAAATTTTCAAAACCAATATCATCATCAAAATCATTTTTCTTTAACTCAGAAATTTCATTAAAAATTACATGAATAGACTCTTCTATAACTAAGGTTCTTTTGTTAAAAATACGAAAAGCCTCAGAAACGGAAGAGTAACTAAGAAAGATGCCTTCATCGGATTTAGCATCAAATTTTTCTAAGGCATCCTTTTCATTTAAAATAAAGCATTTGCAACCAAAAACTTTAAAATAAGAAACATTTGGTGTTTTGTTATTCCATAATTCATAGAGAGTTTTTGATAGAGATGGTCTTATTAGAACCCTATTCATGATGTAGCAAGCCGTATTCACGGCTTCGGCCCAAAAATACTTGGGTAGACTATGTTCATTCAATATAGTTCTTGCCATTTCTTGTAGATTTATATTTTTTCTTTCTACTACTCCATTTTGTTGAGGATTTCTTGGAGTAGAGAAGTTGTGGTTATATCCGTTAACTTCACAAAAATTTTGGAAATCGCGGTTTTGAAATTCGCCACCGTGATCACTCCGAATTGATGAAATCATGAAACCTTTTTTGTTTTGAGTGAGTTTACAAAATTTAGAGTTTGAAACAATCACTTTTGTGAGCCAAGAAATAGGTTCAAGTGTATCTAGTATAATCATCTATAATTACAAAAGCGTATTTGCTTCCTCCTAGACTTGTCATGTCAATTGGTCCAAATAAGTCCAAATGGATCAATTATAATGGTCTAGTGGTGCTAATTTGATTTTTTGGTTTGAAACTAGTTTTTATTTGTTTACTTAGTTGACACACATCGCATACTTTGTCCTTAACAAACTTCATATTTGGAATCCCTCGTACTAATTCTCTAGATGAGATCTTAGATATTAGTTTTATGCTTGCATGGCCTAATCTCCTATGTCAAAGCCAAGCATCATCTTTTAAAGCGGAGAGGCACATTTCATTACCTAGTTCATCAAGATTGATGGTGTAGACATTATTTTGTTTTAATGCAATCATAGTCATGTTATTATTTGGTTTTTCAATAATACACACATTTGATTTAAATCTAACGATATAACCTTTATCGCATAATTGACTAATACTCAAGAGATTATGTTTCAATCCATCAACTAGTAATACATTATCAATAGAAAAGTTTAATTTGTTACCTATGGTTCCTTTGCCAATGATTTTGCCTTTGTTGTTGTCTCCAAAGGTGACATAGCCTTCGTCTATGCTAGTGAGCTTGGAGAATTGGGATGGATCTCCGGTCATATGCCTTGAGCATCCACTATCAAGATACCATCTCTTGCTCCTAGCTTGTGATGGTGTATGTTTCTACAAGAAGGGATTATTTTTAGGTACCCATTTACTTTTGGGTTGAAATCATGAAACCATTTTGTTTTTTTGAGTGAGTTTACAAAATTAGAGTTTGAAACAATCACTTTTGTGAGCCAAGAAATAGGTTCAAGTGTACTAGTATAATCATCTATAATTACAAAAGCGTATTTGCTTCCCTCCTAGACTTGTCATGTCATTGGTCCAAATAAGTCCAAATGGATCAATTATAATGGTCTATTGTGCTAATTGCATTTTTTGGTTTGAAACTAGTTTTTATTTGTTTACTTAGTTGACACACATCGCATACTTTGTCCTTAACAAACTTCATATTTGGAATCCCTCGTACTAATTCTCTAGATGAGATCTTAGATATTAGTTTTATGCTTGCATGGCCTAATCTCCTATGTCAAAGCCAAGCATCATCTTTTAAAGCGGAGAGGCACATTTCATTACCTAGTTCATCAAGATTGATGGTGTAGACATTATTTTGTTTTAATGCAATCATAGTCATGTTATTATTTGGTTTTTCAATAATACACACATTTGATTTAAATCTAACGATATAACCTTTATCGCATAATTGACTAATACTCAAGAGATTATGTTTCAATCCATCAACTAGTAATACATTATCAATAGAAAAGTTTAATTTGTTACCTATGGTTCCTTTGCCAATGATTTTGCCTTTGTTGTTGTCTCCAAAGGTGACATAGCCTTCGTCTATGCTAGTGAGCTTGGAGAATTGGGATGGATCTCCGGTCATATGCCTTGAGCATCCACTATCAAGATACCATCTCTTGCTCCTAGCTTGTGATGGTGTATGTTTCTACAAGAAGGGATTATTTTTAGGTACCCATTTACTTTTGGGTGCCTCAAAAGCTGATCTAACTTGTTTATCATGTTGCATAGACTTGATCATGGTTCCTTTAGGAACCCAAATCAATTTGTTCAGATTAATTTTCTTGAATGGACATTGATAAGTTTTATGTCCATATTTGCAACAAAAGTTGCAATTGCTTTGGTGTTGAACATGTAAGATAGGACCTTTAATGAAGGTGGTTGGATTTTGGTGAGAACTTCTCACAAATTCGATTCCACTTCTTTTAGGAACGTGACCCTTATTTGTAAGGATCATGTTCAAGGACTTGCTACCGACCTCGAATTTCTTCAAGGTGTCCTTTAAGTAGCAAGTTCTCCTTTTGGAGAGTTTCTAGATCATGGCATTTTATGCATGGAGCTAAACTATTATGATATTCAGTTTTTAATTTATCAAAATTACAAGTAAGACTATCATGCTCCTTTTTTAACAATTTGTATTTTCTAATAATTGTTTTGCATTCATCAAATAACTCATGGAAGACATTTAATAATTTATGATAAGATAAATCTGCATCAATTAAATTTGTTACCTCCTCTCCGATGGCCATTAGGGCGTAATGAGCAACTTGCTCGGTGTTAGACTCCTCTTCTTCGGATGCGCTTGAATCATCCCACATTGCTTTGAGCGCCTTCTTCTTTGATGTTCTCTTTTTGGCTTGGGGACATTCATTTTTGAAATGCCCCGGCTTCTTGCATTCATAGCATATCACTTGGTCCTTTTTATGTTCAAGTTTGTTTTTGGTGTTATTTTTAAATTTGTTCTTTCTTATAAATTTTTAAAATTTTTGAGTCAAAAGTGCAATGTCATTGTCACTGTCCTCATCACTTGATGTTCCTTTCAAGTGGTTTTCTTGTGATTTGAGTGCCATATCCTTCCTGTTCTTTGGAAGGGGGTTCTCGAGCTCGTCATGAGCTTGACATGACATTTCGTAGGTCATTAGAGACCCAATAAGTTCTTCAAGAGGGAATGTTTTAAGGTCCTTGGCCTCTTGAATGGCAGTAACTTTTGGATCTCAACTTTTAGGAAGGGATCTTAAGATTTTAGTTACTAGTTCAAAGTTAGAAAAATCTTTACCAAGAGCTTTGAGTCCATTGATGACATTCGTGAAACGAGTGTACATGTCTCCGATGGACTCACTTGGTTTCATTCGGAAAAGTTCGTAAGAGTGCACAAGAATGTTGATTTTGGACTCTTTCACTCGGCTAGTGCCTTCATGAGTGACCTCAAGAGTTCTCCAAATATCAAAAGCATAATCACAAATTGAAACGCGATTAAATTCATTTTTGTCTAGTGCACAAAACAAGGCATTCATAGCCTTTGCGTTTAAAGCAAAAACTTTCTTCTCCGATTCATTCCATTTGCTCATCGGAAGAGAAGATGTTTGAAATCCATTTTCAACAATAGTCCAAAGCTCGAAATCTATGGAAATGAGGAAGATTCTCATACGTGTCTTCCAATACGTGTAATCCGACCCATTAAACATAGGTGGATGTGTAATAGAATGTCCCTCATGCATGCCGGAGTAAGCCATCTCTCTTGGGTATTAAACCAAATATGAGAGTGAGCCTTGCTCTGATACCAATTGTTAGGATCAGAGCGGCACTAAGAGAGGGGGTGAATTAGTGCAGCGGATTAAAACTAGTAGGTTTGAAATTGATTTCGTAAAATGCGAACATATTTCGTTCGATAGTAACTAGAGTAAAGTGAAGAACAAAAACTTGCTTCTATGTAGATAATGATTGCAAAAAAATAACAACTCACACATTCAAGGAACACGCAGATTTAAAGTGGTTCGGTCAAAATGACCTACATCCACTTACGAAGCCTTCTTCGATGAGGCCCCCAACTTCCACTAGCAAATCACTTTGAAGGGGAAGGACAAATACCCCTCTTACAACTTTTTACAAGTGGTTCACACTCTTACAAAGTTTCAACGAGAAAGAAGGAAGTGAACACTCAAGCAATTGAAAACAAGACTTGCTAAAGACTTTGCTAAGGCTTTTATCTCAATCTATTGCTTCTCAAAAGTTGTTATCTCTACTGAGAATTGAGAGATATTTATAGGCCTCAAGAGGATTCAAATTTGGGCTCCAAAATTTGAATTCTCTTCGGTTCCCGAAGCTAGCGGTGCCACCGCCTGTTAGTGGCGGTGCCACCGCCTATCAGTTCTGACACTGACAGTGTACTGGGTGGTGCCACCACCTAGTCCAGCGGTGCCACTGCCTAGCTCTTCGGGTGCTGGGCGGTGCCACCGCCTGGCTCTCGAGTGCTGGGCGGTGCCACCACCCAGTATGGCGGTTCCACCGCCCAACCTTATTGGTTACTGGTTGGGCTTTAAGTCCGGCCCAAACTAGGTTTCATTTTGGGCCCAATTGGCCCCTAATCAAGATATAGGATTATTTCTTAATCCTAACCTTAATTACATGTAAACTACGTGACTAAAAAACATAATCCTAAGCAAGTTTTTAACCGGCGAACTTCAAGTCTTGTTCCGGCGAGCTTTCCGGCGATCTTCTGGCGAACTTCCGATACGCCCTTGAATTTCCTCCGATGGACTCCCAGTTGGCTCCCGATCTTGTGGCGAAATCAATGAGTAGCCGAGCCTTCTCGGTGATCTCTGCGAACCTCCGATGATCTCTTCGACGGACTTCCGAAAACTCCGACAAGTCCCCGATTTCTTCTTGATTGGTTCCGGCAACATCTCCGACGAATCTTCGGACTCTCAAACACCCATCGAACTTGATTCCGGTAGACTCGCTTTATGTCTTCAAGCTTTCATAGTTATTCTTGCATATTTATCTCAACATATGGATTAGACAAAACATGACAATTGACTTCATCATCAAAATCCGAGATTCAACAGAAATAACGTACAATGCACGTAAAGAACTCAAGAACAACCTTTCAAAGAACAGAAAGGATTTGGGACATAAAACAATTGAAGACCACTCGAGCATAAGCTCAAGTGATGGTGAACTTGAACTCCTCATAAAATTTAAAAAGTTCATGAAACAATAATAAAAAAATAAAAATAAACTTAAAAAGAACACAACTACTTGCTATGAATGCAAGAAGAAGGAAGTACCTTGGGATGAATCGAGCTTATCCGAAGACGAGGAAAAAATCAACAAAGGCGAGGTGACAAACTACTCCTTAACGACTTTCGACGATGAGGTAATCAAAATGCCCTTAGTTTATTTCGAAATTACATAATGCTTTTCTTGAATTATTTTTAATTTAAGAAAATTATATATATTTTTTGAATTGCATATGAAGTAATGAAAATGCAAAAATAAAATAGGATTATGCTTACCTTTCTAGTTATTTTAAAAATAATTATGAAAATTGCATGCTTTATGATAAAGGAACAAAATGTTACTCTTAAAACTAAAGCTTAAGATAAATCCTATGTATGTTTTTAAGAAGCATTAATGAGTATCAAATCATGCTTTTCGATTTTGATTGAAAATGCTTTATGAAATTATGCTAGATGTTTTAATGATGTAATAATGTGTATCTTGATGATTTTCGTATTTCTTGTGATTAAAAATGCTTTATTTTTTTTAATGAAATCATGCTTGATAATTTAATGCATAATGATCATGCTTAATGAGTGTATATTTCGAAATTATGCATGATGATTTTTGGCTTATTGATTTTTGTCGCAATGAAAGTTGCTTTTTCGGTTATAAACAAGATGGATGGTTTTTATGACAAAATTTATTTTTTGATCCTAAACATTGATGCATGTGTTTCTTTGGCATAAAAAGACAAAGGCATGCTTGAATGAAACAAATCACTCAAAATAAAAAGGGGAGAATATATTTTCCATCTCTATTGATTTTTCGATAAAAGATTAATGAATCCATGTATACTATGCTTTTGTGAATCTCATGAATTATGAAAATTATTTGAATTTAATGGGTTTTATCAAAATCATGATCTTGATTTCTCGTGATTTATAACTTGAAATCATTTTTGAATCAAGATCTCTTCTTTATACTCCTATGATTCTACTTAGTATTTTATTTAAGAGGAGATTTACTATATGAATAATGTCTTTTGGTATTTACATGATCTTATCTTTCATGATATGATTCATATGTATAATTCCTTGTATTCATAAAGTGTTTATCTCATCACCTAATTAATTTTCTTGTTATTCTATATGTGATGATTTAAAAATTAATGAAAAGGGAAATGAATTGCATCATTATATTTTTATTCCCCTCTCTTTGCTTATGACAAAGGGGGAGAAAATAATGATAAATATTTTGAAAATAAATGTTTGTATCATGTTTGATAATTTTACATTTTATGCATGATGAGTTATAGTGATTGAAATAATGATTGGAATATTATGAATGATGATTTGGAATCATGCATATAATGATGATTTTATATTTTGAAAATATATATGATGATTTAGTATTATGCATGCAATACTTCAACTTATGATAATGATGCATGCAATGATGAAATTTTCATGATGAAAAAATTGTTTTGACATTCATGACTTAATTTTTCATGCTTGTTATTTATCTTTGTCATGTCTTGAAAATTATTGTAAAGGGAAAAGAGACACAAAATTATGTTCTTCCATTCTTTTGATAATGACAAAGGGGGAGATAAAATTTGTTAGGGGAAGATAAAATTTGTTAGCTACAAATTTACAACTTGCATATTTCAAGAAGCAAGAGTTGCTTTCTTGACATCTCAAAAATTGCTAGTTTTCATGTTCTAAAATGTTGTAAAATTCACTAGCTTGCATGATGATAAAACTTGAGATTATTATGCAATAATTTGAACTTGTATGTCTCAAACACTTGATAGTTGCACTTCTTCTTTTTAATGATGACAAAGGGGGAGTAGTATGTGATATTATGCAAAAGTTTATGCTAACATATTGCTTGGATTTTTGAATCCAAGAGTTCTATCAATATGGAATATTGATAGAGGGAGTTTGTTTAAACTTTGAGAGTTACGGTTAACTCTATCATCAATTGGTTGTCATCATCAAAAAGGGAGAGATTGTTGAATCTCAGATTTTCATGATGAAAATAATTGATAAGTATTTATGATTTGATTTACATTTCAAGTGATGCAGGATGCTTCGATTAGGATGAGACAATCAAAGCAGGAAGAATCATGTTGGGCCGGAGGAAAACATGTCAGAAGATTGAACGTCGAGTTGGAGGAACAATCAACTTATCGACAAAAGGCTTCGGGCCAAGAAGAGCGGATATTGCGCCAAGGATATCAGAGTTGCGGAGGTCAACTGGCCGATTGGGCAATAGGCTGTAAGAGAGGATGATGCGCCGAAGAATCGAATGAAGCGTTGATGGACCAATGACATGTCGAACAACATGATTCATGCTTAGTAATAATTGTCCAGATCAAGGTGTGTTTTACATGTCCAGGATTAACTACGATAGCAAGGCATAAAGCAAAATGAAGTCCTAGAGTGAAGAACGTGATTTCGTTGGGAGTTCGAGAGTTCGTCGGAAGTTCGGACAAAACTAACCGAGAAGTCTTGGAGCTTGCCAAAGAAGCTCATCGGAACTCACCAAGAAGATCATCGTGAAGTCCAAGAGCTTGCCGGGAGTCCACTAGAATATTGTTGAGAGATCGCCAGAAGTTTGCTGGAAGCTCGCCGGAAGAAACTAGACTTACGGACTTGTTTAGCTTAAGTATGTCTTAGAATTCGTAGTTAGCATATAATTGAGATTGGATTTAGGCCAACCCAATTAGGGGCTAGTTAGGCCCATGTAAGGACTGTGTTGGGCCAAGTGGAAGGCCCAAACAGTGACCCAAGAGGTGGCATCGTTGTGGCACAGTCCCCGAGACTATGTCAGGCCGTGGTACCACCGGTCTGGGCAGTGGTATCCCCTAGACATAGCCTTCGAGAGGCTGCAAGCGGTGGCACTGCCAGTATGGGTGGTGGTTGTTAGGATCAAGAGCATTAAGAGGAGGGGGGGCGGGGGGTGAATTAGTGCAGCGGAAAACTTTCGTCGGTTAAAAAGACTTTTGTACGAAAACTGTTTTGGAAAGATCTTTAAAGTTAAGAGTAAGCGGAAGTGTAGTCGATGTAAATCAATAAAAGTAGTTTACGGTTAAGATAAAGAGCAGAATGTAAATACAAACCGAGATTTAGAGTGGTTCGATCAATCTTGACCTACATCCACTTTTGGCTTCCTCCTCTAACGAGGTCACCGACATCCAGTAGAGGCCTTCATTCAATAGGCGAAGGCCAACCACCCTTTTACAGTGTTTCTCCTTTTGACGGGCTCAGTAGGCAACCCTTATAAGCACTTACACTTTTCTTACAGAATTCTAAACTTAGAGTGGAGGAGGGAATTTCTAAAGAGATTGCAGCAGGGCGTTTTCTCACTTTTTAATCCTTTATGCGTATGTGTTTTACCCAAGGATGAGAGGGGTATTTATAGGCTTCAAGTTGATTCAAACTTGGAGCCTAAAAACATCTCATCTTGGGTTTCCCGGGCGTTTGGCGGTACTATCGCCTGGGGGCCAATGCTGGGTGGTCCCACCCCTTGGCACACTGCCAGGGGTGGTACAACCGCCCAAACTAGCGGTACCATCGCTTGACATAGTCTTGAAGACTGTGCCACGATGGTGAGACTTCTTAGGGCACTATTTGGGCTTCTTATTGGGCCCAACACAATTCTTACATAGGCCTAGCTGGCCCCTTATTGGGTTGGCCCAAATCCAAGCCTAATTACGTACTAACTATGAAATCCTAAGACATTTGCTAAGCTAAACAAGTCCCTATGTCTATTCTTTCGGCGAACATCCGACGAACCCTCGGCGATGCTCCGGTGGACTCTCGGCAAGCTCCAGGACTTCACGATGATCTTCTTGGCGAGTTCCGACGAGCTTCTCTAGCAAGCTCTGAGACTTCTCGACTGGTTCCTCCAGAACTTCCGATGAACATCCGGACTTCCGACGAACTTTCGAACTCCCAACGTGATCGTATGCTTGACTCCGGGACTTCATTTTGCTTCATGCCTTGCTATCGTAGTTAATCCTACACATGTAAAATAAACTTCGATCTAGACAATTAATACTAAGCATTAATCAAGTCATTGGTTTCTCGACGCTTCGTTCGATTCTTCGACACATCATCCTCTCTTACGGCCTATTGCCTAATCGGCCAGTTGACTCCGCAACTATGATATTCTTGGTGCAATGTCCACTCTTCGTGGCCCGATGCTCGAATCCATGGCCTGAAGCCTTCTGTTGATACGTCGACTGATCCATCGGCCCGACGTCCAATCTTTTGACATGTTCCTCCAGCCCAACATGATTTTTTCTGCTTTAGTTGTCTCATCCTGATCGAAGCATCCTGTGTCACTCAAAACGTAGATTAAAACATAAACACATATCAATTGGTTTCATCATCAAAATCTGAGATTCAACAATCTCCCCCTTTTTGATGATGACAACCAATTGACGACGGAGTTATCCTTAACTCCCAAAGTTTAAACAAACTCCCCCTATCAATATACCATATTGATAGAAACTCTTGGATTCAAAAATCCAAGCAATATGTCATGATCAATCATGCATAACATCAACATACTTCTCCCCCTTTGCCATCAACAAAAAGGAGAAGTCCAACTATTCATGTGTTTAGAAGTAGGAGTTCAAATCGTTGCATAATAAATCTTCAAGTTCTATCATCATGCAATTTTGCTATCATCATAGATATGCAAGGTAGCAAGATACTAGTTAGCAAATTTAAAGATATGTAAGTTGGCATATTTGCTTTTCTTGAGATAGGCAAGATAGCAATTTTTGATAATGTTCAAGATAGCAAATTTTGCTTATTGAAACGTGTAACTTAGCATACGTTGCTTCTATTGAGATTTGCAAGATAGCACTTTTGCTTCTTTTGAGATAGCAGCTCTTTGCTTCTCTTTAGATCACAAGCTAGCAATTCTAGCAAATTTTACATCATGCAAGGTAGCAAATTTTTGTGATGTTCAAGATAGTAAGTTCTTTCTTCTCTTTTGAGAAGTGCTATTTTTTGCTTCCTTTGCAAAAATACAAGCTAACAAAATGTTACATTATTTTACAACATGGAAGCTAGCAATTTGAGATGTTTAAGAAGCAAGTTCTTTCTCCTATTTTGAGACGTGCAATTTTTGCTTTCTTCTTGAATCGTGCAAGCTAGCATCTTTTATCTCCCCCTTTGTCATTGTCAAAAGAAGGAAAGAATACAATTTTGTAATTCTTTTTCCCTTACAACAATTTCTAAATCATGACATGATGAAAATCAAGTATGAATGTCAAATGGGTGATGAGATAAATATTCATGAATACAAGAAGAATTAATTGGGTGATGAGATAAATATTCATGAATACAAGGAATTATACATAAAAATCATATCATGAGAGATAAAATATCAAAGATCGTGAAGATAAATCATGAGTATCAAGAGAAATATTATGATTCTTTTTGGATAACTCATAGTGAAAAGAAAGAATCATAGTAGACAATCTTGATTAATAAAAAGAATTTTCAAGTTAAAATTATGAGAATTCAAGAGAAACCATGATTTATTTTAGCAAATCTCCTCTTAAATAAATAATGAAAATAATTCTTAGAAGATCATGATATAGTTTGAATTCATTCAATCTTGTAGGAGAACAAGATCTCAATTCATGCATATGAAATTTCAAGTTTTAAATCTCGAAAAATCAAGATAAATCTCAATCAACTTCAAATCGTTAAACCAAAATTATTTTCAAGTGTTTCAATTCATAAGATTGATTTCATAGAAGTTTATCCTTAAAATAAAATGTATGATTCTAAATCATCATTCATAATTACATCAATATTTCAATCATTATTTCAATCATTATTTCAATTATCAAAAAATCAAGTCATGAATGTCAAAATCATAGTATTGTATGCATCATCATAAATATTTCATATCATGATGGTACCAATTTTGTCAAATTATATCCTACCATGCATGATCGAAACTTCTCATTTGTATGCATCAAAATAAATTCATGAATATTTCATGCATTCATATCATCACATAAAGAATATCAAGAAGAATTAATTGGGTGATGAGATAAATATTTCATGAATACAAGGAATTATACATAAAAATCATATCATGAGAGATAAAATATCAAAGATCGTGAAGATAAATCATGAGTATCAAGAGAAATATTATGATTCTTTTTGGATAACTCATAGTGAAAAGAAAGAATCATAGTAGACAATCTTGATTAATAAAAAGAATTTTCAAGTTAAAATTATGAGAATTCAAGAGAAACCATGATTTATTTTAGCAAATCTCCTCTTAAATAAATAATGAAAATAATTCTTAGAAGATCATGATATAGTTTGAATTCATTCAATCTTGTAGGAGAACAAGATCTCAATTCATGCATATGAAATTTCAAGTTTTAAATCTCGAAAAATCAAGATAAATCTCAATCAACTTCAAATCGTTAAACCAAAATTATTTTCAAGTGTTTCAATTCATAAGATTGATTTCATAGAAGTTTATCCTTTTTGTTTATGCCAAATAAAAACATGTGCATCAACGTTTAGGATCGAAAAATGAATTTCATCATAAAAACCATCAAGACCAATAAATCACAAAAATCATCATGTATAACTTTAAAATCTCATGCATAAAATCGTCAATCATGGTGTCAAAACATTTAATATTTTCATTACATCATTATGCATTATTTCAAATCAAACATGATTTCATTTAATCAAAATCAAGAAATAATATGGAAATCAATATGATACACATTATTACTTCTTAACCACATATAGCATGATTTCATAAGGCATTTTTAATCAAATATTTTTTTATTAAGCATGCAATATTTATTATAATTTTAATCAAAATCATTTTATTTGTTTATCATAAAACATGTAATTTTTATGATTATTTTCAAAATTACTAGCATGATAAGCATAATCCTAATTTGTTAGCATTTTCATTATATTATTTAAACATGTAATTTTTAAGAAAATTAATTCTATACTAAAAGAAAAGAAAATGCATCATGTAATTTTGAAATAAATTAAGGGAGTTTCGATTACCTCCTTGTCGAATGCCATTAAGGCGTAGTTTGCCACCCCGCATTTCTTGATTTTCTCCTCATCTTCGGAGGAGCTCGATTCATCCTAATTTTTGTTCTTCTTCTTGCGTTCAAAGCAAGTAGTGCGTTCTTTTTATTTTTAAAATATTGTTTCATAATTTTTATTGAAAGTTCAAGTTCACCATCACTTGAGCTTATGCTCAAGTGGTATTCAAATGTTCTAAGTTCGAAATCCTTTCTGTCCTTTGGAAGGTTGTTCTTGAGTTCTTTATATGCATTGCACGTCATTTCATAGGTCATTAAAGACTCGATAAGTTCTTCGATCAAAAAAGTATTCAAAATTTTTTATTCTTGTATAGCCATTATTTTTGAATCTCAATTCTTAGAAAGCGATCGTAAAATCTTATTAATGAGGTCAAAATTCGAAAAGCATTTGACAAAAGCTTTTAAACCATTGATGACATCCGTAAAACGGGTGTACATGTCAACAATGGTTTCGCTAGGCTTCATTCGAAAAAGTTTAAAATCATGCATTAAAAAATTGATTTTAGAATCTTTAACTTTATTCGTGCCTTCGTGTGTGATTTCGAGAATATGCCAAATATCGAAGGCTGTTTTGCACAAAGAAACCCGATTAAACTCGTTTTTGTCTAAGGTGTAAAATAAGGCATTTATAGCCTTTGCATTTAGAGAAATATCATCTTCTCCTAATCATTCCAATTGTTCATTGGAAGAGAAGACATTTCAAATCAGTTTTGGACTATGTGCCATAAATCGAGATTCAATGAAAGCAAGAGAACTCTCATTCGAGTTTTCTAATAAGTGTAATCCATCCCATTGAAAAAGAGAGGACGAATAAGAGAGTGACCCTCTTGAAAGCTAAAAAGAGCCATTTCTATTTGGGTGTTAAACCAAATTAGAAAATCGTGGCTCTGATACCAATTTTTAGGATCAAGAGTACTAAGAGGGGGGGGTGAATTAGTGCAGCGGAAAACTTTTGTCAATTAAAAAGACTTTCGTACGAAAACCATTTCAGAAAGATCATTAAAGTTAAAAGTAAGCAAAAGTGTAGTTGATGTAAATCAATGAAGGCAGTTTGTAGTTAAGATAAAGAGGAGAATGTAAATGCAAACCGAGATTTAGAGTGGTTTGGTTAATCTTAACCTACATCCACTTTTGGCTTCCTCCTCTGACGAGGTCATTGACGTCCACTAGAGGCCTTCCTTCAATAAGCGAAGGACAACCACCCTTTTACAGCTTTTCTCCTTTTGACAGGCTTAGGAGGCAACCCTTACAAGCACTCACACTCCTCTTACAAAATTCTAAACTTAGAGTAGAGGAGGGAATTTTTAAAAAGATTGCATCACGTTTTCTCACTTTTTAATCCTTTGTGCTTATGTGTTTTACCCAGGGATGAGAGGGGTATTTATAGGCTTCAAGTTAATTCAAACTTGGAGCCTAAAAACATCTCATCCCGGGTTCCCCGGGCATGGGCGGTACCATCGCCTAGTGTCAGTTTGGCTGACATTGTCCTAAGCGATACCACCGCCCAGGTCTAGCGGTACTACTGCCTAGGGGCCAGTGCTGGGCGGTACCACCACCCAGACTGGCGGTACCACCGCCTGGCACCCTGCAAAGGCCGGTATAACCACCCAGACTAGCAGTACCACCGCTTGATAGTCTCGAAGATTGTGCCATGACGGTAAGACTTCTTGGGGTACTATTTGGGCTTTTTATTGAGCCCAATACAATTCTTACATGGGCCTAGCTACCCCTAATTGGGTTGGCTCAAATCCAAGTCCAATTATGTGCTAACTAAGAAATCCTAAGACATTTGCTAAGCTAAACAAGTCCATATGTCTATTCTTCACTCAAAACGCAGATTAAAACATAAACACATATCAATTGGTTTCATCATCAAAATCCAAGATTCAACAATGGTACCACCCAACATAGCCTCTCAAGCGGTGGTACCGCCTAGTGCAGTGTCAGTATCAGACTGACACTGGCGGTGGTACTACCCAGCACAAGTGGTGGTATCGCCCGTACATAGAAGACCTGGGATGAGATGTTTTTAGGCTCTAAGTTTAAATCCACTTGAAGCCTATAAATACCCCTCTCATCCCTGATTAAAAAAATATAAGCACAAAGAATTTAAAAGTGAGAAAACGTTGTTGCAATCTCTTGAGAAATTCCCTCCTCCACTCTAAGTTTAGAATTCTATTTAAGAGAGGAGTGAGTGCTTGTAAGGGTTGTCTTCTAAACCCGTGAAAAGGAGAAGATAGGTGTAAAAGGGTAGTTGATCTTCGCTCATTAAAAGAAGATCGTTAGTGGATGCCAGTGGCCTCGACGGAAGGGGAATCAGTAGAGTGGATGTAGGTCACGACGACCGAACCACTATAAAAATTTGGTTTACGTTTCTTTTGTGCAATCTACCTTACTGCAAACCACTTTACTACTTTCAATACGTTTATGAACATGCCTTCAAGTTAAGCATTTCTGAGTTCGATTTTTATCATACAAAGAGTTTTTCTTAAATCGATGTTTTTACCAGTGGACTAATTTACCCCCCCTCTTAGTGTCGACTCTTTTCCTAATAGTACCACCACCTGCAGCATTGCCACTAGGCAGTACCACCGCTTGGGAGGTTGTGCTGGGCGGTACCACCACCTTACACAATCTCGGAGATTGTGCCACGATGGTGTCACTTGTTGGGTCACTGTTTGGGCCTTTCATTGGGCCCAACACAGTCCTTACATGGGCCCAACTGGACCGTAATTGGGTTGGCCCAATTTCAATCTCAATTATGTGTTAACTACGAATTCTAAGAGATTTACTAAGCTAAACAAGTCCATAAGTCAAGTTTTCTTCCGGCGATCTACTGGCAAACTTCCAACGATCTCTCGATAATGTTCCAGTGGACTCCCGGCAAGCTCTTGGACTTTACGATGATCTTCTTGGTGAGTTCTAACGAGCTTCTTTGGCAAGCTCCAAGACTTCTTGGTTGGTTCCGGCAGAACTTTCGACGAACGTCTGGACTTTCGACAAACTTACGAACTCCCAATGAAATCACATTCTGGACTCTGGGACTTCATTTTACTTTATGCCTTGCTATCGTAGTTAATCCTGCACATGTAAAACATACTTCGATCTAGACAATTATTACTAAGCATGAATTATGTTGTTCGATATGTCATTGGTCCATCGACGCTTCGTTCGATTCTTCGGTGTATCATCCTCTCTTGCGGCCTATTACCCAATTAGCCAGTTGACCTCCGCAACTCTGATTTCCTTAGCGCAATATCCGCTCTTCTTGGCCCGATGCCCGAACTCATGGCCCCAAGCCTTTTGTCGATACGTCGACCGATCCTCCGACTCGACATCCAATCTTCTGACATGTTTTCCTCTGGCCCAACATGATTCTTCTTGCTTTAATTGTCTCATCCTGATCGAAGCTTCATGTGTCATTCAAAATGCAGATCAAATCATAAACACTATCAATTAGTTTCATCATCAAAATCCGAGATTCAACAATCTCCCCCTTTTTAATGATGACAACCAATTGATTACGGAGTTGAAACAAACTCTCGATATCAATATGCCATATTGATAGAACTCTTGGATTCAAAAATTCAAGCAACATGTTAGCATAAACTTATGTATAACATCATCATACTTCTCCCCCTTTGTTATCAACAAAAAGGAGAAGTCCAACTATTAAGTGTTTGAAATATAATTTCAACTCATTGCATAATAAACATAATCTTCAGTTTTATCATCGTGAAATTTGTAAGCTAGCAAATTTAGCAAGTGTTACATTATATTAGAACATACAAGTTAGCAGATTTTATATCATTTAAGGGTATACAAGCTAGCAAGTTTTTAAAAACAAATGCAAGATAGCATTCTTCTTGAAGTGTGCAAGCTAGCGAATCTTGCTTTTAAGATGAGCAAACTAAAAAGTTTTGCCTCTTTTTGCGATATGTATGTTTGTAAATTTTGCTTCTCTTTAGATGTGCAAGTAAGCAAGCAAGATTTTGCATCTTCTTGACTTGTGCAAGCTAGCTATCTCCCCCTTTGTCATTGTCAAAAAGAAGGAAAGAATATAATTTTGTATCTCTTTTTTCCTTTACAACAATTTTCAAAGCATGACAAAGGTAAAGTATCAACCTTATTTCAATATGTTTGTGCATCATTATAGTTTCAATTTACAACATGCATAATTTTAAAACTTTACATATCATCCTTACTCTATGCATGATACTAAAACTAAATCAATCATCATATCATACATGATACTCATAAGCTAGAAAATTTTATATCATTTCATAGCATCAAAACAATATCATGAGTATTTCATGTACTCATATTATCACATGAAGAATATCAAGAAGAATTAAGTGATGAGATATACTTCAAGAATACAAGGAATTATACAAAAAAAAATCATATCATAAAAGATGAGATTATGTGAATACCAAAACACATGATTCATTTTGACAAATATTCTCTTTAGTGAATAGCAAAAAGAAATAGGGAGAAAATGATCTTAATTCATAGAAAGATTTCAAGTATTACAAATCGAGAAATTAAAATTATAAATTGGATTATTTTCCTCTTTAGTAAATGGCAAAGAGAAACATGAGAGATCATATGATATAATATCTTGATTCATACATAAGAAATCTCAAGTTATAAATCTCAAAAAATCAAGATAAAGCTCATTCAAATTCAAACCGTCAAATCATCAAAATTACTTTCAAGAGATTTAAAATGACATAAACAACTTTATTAATCTCTTAGTGAAAAATTAATAAGATAGAGAAAATGAAATTTTCAAGAAAAATGCTTTTCTCTTTTTAGTTATTTCAATTTATGTGATTTAATTCATAGAAGCATGCCCTTTTCATTTATGCCAAATGAAAACAAGCATCAACATTTAAAACCGAAACTTTCAATACACTATAAATCATCAAGCATAATTTTGAAATGTTAACTGATTAATCATGACTTCAAATCATCATTACATTATTTCATCTAGCATGATTTCATTAAACATAAAGCATTTTCAATCAGATCGGAAATTATCAAGACTAAAAATATAACACATTAAACTTAAGGCCTCTTCAATCAAAATGCAATACGAAAATTAACATGATACACATTATTGCTTCTTAAATTTATATATAAGATTAATCTTACTAGGTGTAAAAGCATTAGATTAACATTTGTTGTATTTTCATAAAACATGCAATGATCAATTTTTCAAAATAGCTAGAAAAAGAAGCATGATATAATTTTTGTATTTTTATTTTTACTAACTAAAACAACTCATGAAAAATCATCAAGTAATTTCAAAATACAATAAAGGTGTTTCAAAATACAATAGAGGGATACAGAAAGTTCACCACCTAAAGGATTATAAACGAGGATACAGAACTGAAAGTAAAAGACTCACCACTCAAGGATGCATCCAAGAGATACAGAGTTTATGGGAGTACTCTAAGAGAGTTTCTGCCAAAATATCATCAGTTTCTAAAGTCCTTTCTAAGCCCTAAACTCCAAAATAAATACTAGTGCATGAAACAACCCTTCATGCATAGGGAATTTTGAAACTAAGTGTTTTACAACTACTAACCAACTCCTTTAATGCATTCCTTAGTCATGAAGAAAAGAACCTTTAAACAACTTTAACTTTCTACAGGGAATATGCTGATGAGTTGTCATATTTGAGTGGGCTGAGTTGAAGATTATGAGGCAACAATATTGGCTGAAAAAAATATCATAGCATTAGGAAGGTCCATATGAGCAGATTGTAACAAATTAGACACTCCTGTGTCAATCTCCCCTGGTTGAAAAAGACTTGTCCTCAAGTCTTTGTTTGTTTCGTCAACTTGATTATGAAAAGACTCAGATCAGCAATATTTATGCCGGGGACACTTCGTAATCTTCAGGTAACTCGATCTTATATGCATTTTGCCAATTTTCTTAAGCACTTTGAATGGACCATCAGCCTTTGGTTTTAATTTTCCAAATTTGCTCGGTGGAAACCTCTCCTTTCTTAGATGAATCTAAACCAAATCACCAACATTAAACTCCATATGTTTTTTGTGTTTGTTGGCATCTTCCATGTACCTCATATTTTGCTTTTCTATGTTTGCTTTAACACCCTCATGTAGCTTCTTTATCTGCTTTACTCTCTCATCAGCATCTCTACTAAATTGCTTAGTTGTCGAATGTGGGACGAAGTCCAAAGGACCAGCAGGATTAGCACCATAAACAACTTCAAAAGGGCTCTTACCGATACTATGATAGATAGAACGATTGTAGGCAAACTCAATTTGTGGAAGAATGCGATCCCATTGCTTAATATTCTTGCCAACATAACTTCTAAGCAAATTTTCCAAGCTTCTATTCGTTACCTTCGTTTGCCCATCGGTTTGTGGATGATGCGAGCTGCTGAAATTCAAAGAAGTACCTAGCTTCCTCCAAAGAGTTCTCCAAAAATGATTAAGAAATTTTGAATCTCGATTAGACACCATAACTTTTTAGAATATCATGCAATTTAATAATCTCCTTTAAATATAGATCAGCAATATAAGATGCATCATTTGATTTATTACAAGGAACAAAGTGAGACATTTTTGAAAATCTGTCAATAACAATCGTGATAGAATCCTTGTTCTTTTGAGTTCTTGGTAGGCCCAAAACGAAATCAAGACTCACTTCCTCCCATGGAGCATTTGGCACAGGCAATGGAGTGTACAATCCAGAATTTTGACTTCTTGTTTTTGCTAAATGACACACTTGGTATTGCTTTACATGTCTCTCCACATCTCTAAACATCTTAGGCTAATAGAAGTTTGATTGAATAAGAGCTAGAATCTCATCTCTACTGAAATGTCCACCCAAAACACCACCATGAGCTTTAGCTAGAATTACTTGTCTCAAAGAACAAGATGGAACACATAAAGTATTAGCTTGAAAAAAAAAACCATCAAAGATAGAAAATTATTGAAAAGAACCTGATTTGCAATTCTATCATATTGAGCCAAAATCCACATCATTCTCATAGAGATATTTGAATGTTTCAAATCCAACCACTTTGACTTTCATTGCTGATAATAAAGAATGCTTTCTGCTTAATACATCAGCAACTACATTTTGAACACCAGATTTGTGCTTGATTGTAAAGTTATAAGATTGTAAAAACTCCACCCAAGCTGCATGCCTCTTGTTTAGCTTATGCTAGTGATTAATGAACTTTAATGCCTCATGATCAAAATATAGGACAAATGGCTTGGCAAGAAGATATTGACTCCAATGAGACAAAGCTCGATATATCACATAAAACTCCTCATCATAAGTAGAATATTTCTTTCTCGTATCATTAAGCTTTTCACTAAAAAATGCAATGGGCTTTTTGTCTTGACTCAAAATAGCACCAATTCCCATATTAGATGCATCACATTCAACCTCAAACACATTGTCAAAATTTCGTAGAACTAAGATAAGAGCTTCGGTTACCTTTCTTTTTAAAAGCTCAAAAGCATCATTAGCCTCACTAGTCCATTTAAATTTATCACATTTCAGACATTCGATGATTGGAGTGACAATAGAACTGAAACCCTTGATGAATCTTTTGTAAAAGGAAGTTAAGTCATGGAAACTCCTCACATCGTGTAATGAAGCAGGTGTTGGCTAATTGAGAATAGCTTTTACCTTACTTTGATCCATCATGATTTCATCTTTTGAAACAATATACCCCAAAAACACAACACTAGAAGTAAAGAAATCACACTTCTTTAGATTAGCATAAAGCTTTTGCTGCCTTAAAACAAGAAAGATCTCTTTCAAATGATTCAAGTGCTCCTCTTCGCTCTTACTGTAAACCAATATATCCTCAAAGTAAACTATAACAAATATTCCAATGCATGGCTTAAGCATGTGATTCATAAATCTCATGAAAGTGCTAGGAGCATTAGATAGCCTAAATGGCATAAACAACCATTCATACAAGCCTTCTCTAGTTTTAAATGATGTTTTCCACTCATCTCCGGGCCTCATTTTTATTTGGTGATAGCCACTCCTTAAATCAATTTTAGAGAAAATATAAGCACTACATAATTGATCAAGTAAATTGTCTAATCTTGGAATAGAAAAATGATAGTCGATTGTGATTTTTTTGATGGTGCGGCTGTCCACACACATTCTCTAAGAACCATCCTTCTTAGGCACTAACAAGGCTAGAACCGCACAAGGACTCATGCTCTTCTGAATTAACTCCCTTTTCACCAATTTATCCACTTACCTTTGAAGTTCTTTCTGCTCCTTGGGACTCATTCTGTATGCTGCTTTATTAGGTAGAATAGCCCATGGAATAAGATTAATATGATGTTGGATGTCTCTCAAAGGTGGAAGGCCATGTGGAATTTCTTCCGGTATAACATCTTGAAATTCCTCTAGGATTGGTTTCATGATTGTCGGTGTCTCCTTATATTGTTTATTCTCTTCTATTACCACTAGAGCCATAATATGACCACCCTTTTCTAATTCTCCTTTGCATTCCTCATAGGACATAAAAGCGCTAACTTCCTTCTTTGGTGCGTTGATTTCGAAAGGTTGTAATGGAGCTAAGATAATCTTCTTTTCATTCACCTTAAAAGAATAAGTGTGTTTGTAGCCATCATACATCATCCTTCTATCATAATGCCAAGGTCTACCCAACAACAAATGACACGCGTCCATAGGAGCAACATCACACCATACTTCATCTTTATAATACTTGCCAATAGAAAATGAAACTAAACATCTTTTAGTTACCTTGATATCATTTCCTTTTTGCAGCCAACATAACTGGTATGGATGTGGATGAGGGATTGTATCCAATTTTAGTTTATGCAACATTTCCAAAGATACCATATTCTCAAAGCTGTTGCTATCGATGATCACCAAGCACACCTTGCCAAGAGCAGTGCATTTAGTGTGAAACATATTTTTTCTCACCCAACTTTCATCTTCGGCCACATAAGACACATGTAAGCTACGTTGCAATATAATAGATAAACCATGATTTGCATAAGTAACCTCTTCCACATCTTCATCATATTTTGGTTCATCGTTGGCTTCATCTTCTTCTCCATCACTATGATCTTCAACCAAAGTTACAATTCTCCTATTTGAAAAATCTGAAGCAATATGCCTAAAACCATGACATTTGAAGAATTTTCGGCCACTAGGGGTAGAAGAATTTGGTAATTTTTTACTGCTAGCAGATTGTTCACCCTTTTCTTGCACCTTCGATATCACCTTGCTTTGGACAGTAAGCTTGGAACTTCTTCCTTTTGTATATCCTTTTTTTGAACTATATTGATAACTCTTTTCAAACTTTTATTATTTTTCAAATTTGAATGCCGGCTTACTCACATCATTTAAAGACCAATATGGCTGCAATTGAACCACTTTAGCAATATCATATTTCAGACCTCCTAAGTATCTTGCAATTGTTTGCTCTTCCGGTTTCACAAGCTCTCCTTTTAACATCAGATTATCGAATTCTATAGTTTACTCTTCCACATTAAGATCATTTTGTTTAAAATCATGGATTTTGAGAAAGATCTCTTGCCGATAATTGTCAGATTAATATTTTCTCTTCAACTCCCTTTTCATTTTCTCCCATGTCATGATCTTACTTTTACCCTCATGTTCTCTTTGTTTTTTCAGATTTTCCCACCCAAAAGATGCATTCTGTCTGAGTTTGAATGCCACAAGTTTGACCTTCTTTTATTCTGGTGGTTCATGAAAATAAAAAGTTCTTTCTACTGTATTAAGCCAATCGATAAAGTCATCAACATTTATTTTACCTTCAAACTCTGGAATCTCCAATCTTGGGTTATATTTATTCTGCTACTCATCTTGGATTCCATTTCTTGTTCGACATCTTCTCGACTCCCTTGGAAGAGGAGGTGTATCATCATCAGAAGTAAACTCACGGTTATCATTTTCATGTAGATAGTTTCTACTTTGAAGTTCTTTAATTATTTCATTTTTTTCTTGAAGACTATGCAGCAAACTTCGAGGCTATAGCCTCAACGACTCAGCATCATCTTCATGGATGCTTCCTTCACTAACATCTTTTCCATTCCGCCTTGCCATGATCTCTAGTCTTTAGCTCTGATACCAAACTGACACCGGAGAGGGTAAAAAAGTAGAATAGAGTTTGAAAGAAAAACTGATAGTATAGCTGTGTTTGCTGGATGAAGTATTTCGGATAGAAAAGTCATAGTAGACAAGGAACAAACACTCGATGAAAAGTCGCTATAGTTGTATTTGCTGAAATGAGAGTTTTGAATAGAAAAAGGTACGAATTCACGATAAAACTTAAATACAATAGAAAAATAGCTCACCACCAAGTTAAAATCATAGAGGGATACAGAAAGTTCACCACCCAAAGGATTATAAACGAGGATACAGAACTAAAAGTAAAAGACTCACCACTCAAGGACGCATCCAAGGGATATAGAGTTTATGGGAGTACTCTAAGAGAGTTTCTGCTAAAATATCATTAGTTTCTAAAGTCCTTTCTAAGCCCTAAACACCAAAATAAATACTAGTGCATGAAACAACCCTTCATGCATACGAAATTTCGAAATTAAGTGTTTTACAACTCCTAACCAACTCCTTTAATGCATTCATTGGTCATGAAGAAAAGAACATTTAAACAACTTTAACTTTCTACAAAGAATATGCTGATGAGCTATCATATTTGAGTGGGCTGAGTTGAAGATTATGAGGCAACAATATTGGCTGAAAAAAATATCATAATATCAAGAAGGTCCATATGAGCAGATTGTAGCAAATTAGACACTCCCGCGTCACTGCCACACCCAAGCCCACACCAAGGATGAGCCGTTCCATGCTCTTTTCATAGGGGAGCTGCCCGATGGGGAAGCGTCCGACCCTCTCGAGATGCACTGGCCGGGGTTGACCCTCGGGAGCTAAGTCTAGACGGACATTGCAGCCTCCGCGACTTATGTTTGGGGGGTGCCTATCCCGGACATTGCCAGGCAGTTGTACAGTTCACCATCCGAGGTGTTAATTGAGTAGGCTACTAAGTCTTTGGTCTGGGTAAGGATAACTTTCTCCCTTTTGGTTCTCGTTCAGCCTTCTTATCTTATCCCCAATTGTTTCTCTGCGCAGAACCAGCACAATTACATGGCGCTTGTGGACCGAGTCCTGGACGCTGGTCGGATAATCAATAGTCTAGGCGATAAGATCGCCAAGCTCCGAGGCTAAATCGAAGAACTAAAAACGAGGGTGGCGCCGGAGGCGGTGGCAACAGTTGAGCAGCAGGTGACTGACCTGGAGGGGGAGGTTGCACTGCTGAAGTAGGAGCTCGAGAACACTGGGCAATAGCAGGCGGGTCTTTAGGAACAGTTGAAGGAGTCCCGCGAATGGGTTCGCTCGATGGAAGGCAAACTACTGGACTTGTCACGGAGCCTGGAGGAGGCTCGAGCGTTGTTGAAGAAGGCCAAGGAGGCTCTCGCGGAGGAAACCCGAGCGCCCCTACAAAGAACAGAAAGCTCATAGAAGAATACAAGGAGTCTCGCGGGTTTCAACTTGGGCTGCAGAGGTCAGGGTTGATCACATATGAATACGGATACCGAGTCGTCATGTTGCAGTTTCAGGCTCGATTTCCCAACCTTCAATTTGATGAAGATCCCTTCTCTTGTCTTCCTAAGGACGATAATGTGGACCTTCCTGAGGCTTAAGTTGTGTCCTACTTGTCTCTTTTGTTTTTGTTTTTTTTACAGTCATTTGCTGCCATTTTGTCTTTTATGCCGTGACCGGTCGAGTAGTGTAACCTTCCTTTATCAATGAAACTCCTTTTCCCAATCTTGCATGTTTTCTCTCTTTTCTTTGGCAACAAGCCTTTTGCTCGACAGACTTTTCAGACATAAAACTTCTTTAAATTCGATATGTGCCATGTCCTCGGCACTTGTAGTCCTTCTTGTGTCGCTAAGCAATAAGAACCATCTCGGACTACTGCCACCACCCAGTAAGGGCCTTCCTAGCTCGGAGCCAGTTTGCCTCGGGAGTGAGTTGGGTCGTTGACCTCGGCCTTCCATAGGACTAAGTCGCCGAGCTTGATTGGCCGAGGGCATATTCTTCGGTTGTAAAGTTGCACGATGGCTCTTCTGTAAGAGAGGGTACGGAGGTGCGCATCGGCTCTCCATTCTTCGATGAGGTCTAAGCTAGCTCGGAGCCTGTTTTCCGCTGTGATGTCATCAAAGTTTTCAACCCAGGAGTCGGGAAGACCACCTCGGGTGGAAGCACTGCCTCGGTACCAAACATCAAACTGAAAGGTGATTCCCCTGTGGTGGTCTTCGGCATTGTTCAGGAGGACCACAATATACTTAGGAGCTCATCAACCTAGGTGCCCTGAGCTCCCGTGACCCTTTTCTTCATACCTTCCAATATCGTCCAATTGGTTACCTCAGCCAGGCCATTGGTTTGCGGGTGGGCTACCAAGCTAAATCTCAATTGTATTCTGTAGCCTGAGCAGAATCTTTGAACTTTTCGTTATTGAATTATGTGCCATTGTCGGTGATGATGGCTTTAGGGATGCCAAAATGAGTAATAATGTTCCTCCATACGAATCCTTCTACTTGCTTCTCAGTGATGGATGCCAGCGGCTCGACCTCCAACCATTTGGTGAAGTAATCCACTCCGACGATAAGGAATTTTCGTTGCCCCCAAGCTAGTGGGAAGGGGCTGAGGAGGTCCATCCCCCATTGCACGAAGGGCCATGCGCTATCTAGGGGGGTTAGCGGAACCACAGGTTGATGATGTGCTCGGGAATGCTTCTGACACTATAGGCATCACTATACATAGGCCGAGGCATCTTGATGCATGGTCGGCCAGTAGTACCCTTGTCGGAGGACTTTGAAGGCTAAGGTTTGATCGACAATGTGCTCCTCACAGATCCCTTCGTGAACCTCAGCTAAAACTAACTGGGCCTCTGTGGGATCCAAGCAGCACAGGAGTGGTTGGGTGAATGACCTCCGATAGAGTCATTTGTTTATCTCGCAATACCACGCCTGTATGCGTCAGAGCTGTCGAGAGGCTGCCTTGCCGGCTGGCAACGTTCTATCCCTTTTGTAGCGGAGGATCTCTACCACCTAGGTTGGGGTTGCATTGGCCATGGCCACCTCTTCGGGCACAATGGTCTAATAAGGAAGTTGCTCGACTTTTGGAGGCAGTTCGATGCTCTGACCCGAGGGGAGCTTCGCCAAGGAATCGGCTTGTGCGTTCTACGCCCACGGCACCCTTGTTATGGCGAAGCGCTAGAAGCAGCTAGTGAGTTTCTTTGCCTCAGTCAAGTATTTTGACATGGTAGCACCCCGAGCCTCGTAGTCTCCATTGATATGGCCAACCACTATGTGGGAGTCGGTGAAAACCTTGATGCCTTTGACTTGGAGCTCGAGGGCCAATTTAAGGCTGAACAGGAGTGCCTCATATTCAGCTTCATTGTTGGTGGCCTTAAACCTGAAGCGAAGCATGTGATTGAACGTTCGACCATCAGGGCTTTTTAGGACGAGGCCAGACCTGCCCCTTTTTGCATTTGCGGAGCCGTCAACGTGCAAGCTCCACCATTGCTCGGTACGTTGTTGCCACTGCTGTCGAGGGGAGTCAATTCTGAGATGAAGTTAGCAACCACCTAAGCCTTAATGGCCATCCTCGGGACATATTGTATGTCGAATTCCCTTAGTTCGACTGACCACTTGAGCATTCATCTGGACACGTCAAATTTGGACAAGATTTGTCGTAGTGGCTGGTCGGTTATTACTTTGATTAGGTGGGCCTGGAAGTAGGGTTGTAGCTTCCTGGCTGTCTGAACGAGTGCTAAAGCCAATCTCTCCACTGGTTGGTATCGCATCTTGGGCCCACTAAGGACGTGGCTCAAGTAGTCGATTGATTGCTTTGCTCCAGAATCTTATCGAGTTAGGATAGAACTGACAGCGTGCTCGGAGTCGCGAGGTGGAGGTTGAGTGGTTCTCTCGAGGAGACCATAGCGAGTCAGGTAGGCGCGCCAGGTGCTCCTTTAGTCAGCCAAAGGCCTCTTGACATTTTGAAGTTCACTTAAAGTTCTTCGAGTTCTTTAGGATATGGAAAAAGGGGAGACACTTGTCTCCTAACTGGGATAGGAATCGAGCTAGGGTGGCAAGCCTCCCCTCATGAGAATAAATGAATAACTTGTTGGGAAATCTAGGGGCGACATCACATGCGTAGTAAAAGAACAGAAAACAAAATCTCAAAATTTTCCAAAGCTGTGTTCGTTGTCGTGTGAAGATTAATGTGCAAAATCTGTAAAACTGAAAACCATGCGTGAGATAGTTGTGTTACCTAGGGAGATCGTATATTCTTGAATCGCTGCAGATCTGTAGGAGAGGATAAAAACAAAATCCACTCTCTTGGCTAAAAAGACATTTTTGCTAGTCATAGGTGCCCTACAAGCCAATCACGTGAGTGATGGCATGTGTGACTTGACACATAGTCTTTTTACTTATTATTATTTGATATTTTATCACTTTATATTGCCTATTGCTTGAGTATATTGTGATTTCTATGGATTTGTGCAATGGGAATCGGATCGTGATAAGATCACGATAATGAGACTGATTCACCTTTAAATACAACTCCTAAATAATTCTAGTCATAGGTTACTCGAGAGGGACATTGAGATAACCAGATAGACTAGTGTGCTGTATACTTGTCCATATAATGGATGCAGCTAGTCTCATAGCTATTCGTGTGGGGACATTAGGGATACAGTACAGGTGCTCATTGGGGAATGAGTTCATTAATTGATCCGCTTACGGAATGTTGGATGGTTGATGATATTTTATTATTATATAGCAATTTCGTAGTCCCAGTAGTGTATCTGGTCCTTAGACTTGAGACACCAAGGATATCCTGTATGAGTACTTCATTCTTTGATATCGGACTTATAAGTCTAGAGGTTCTAAATTTAGTATAGTCGGTCATTGGGAGTGGTAGCCAACCTTACGAGGACTATTGAGTATCGATAGAGGATCATCCACTCTCGGAGTCATGAGAGGAATATCCCATGTGTTCTTGCTCAGATAAATCCCTAGCCAGGGTCATTCAGATTAAGAGAGAAAGAATTCTCCTCGAGAATATGATTAGAGCAAGACTTGAGTAGAACCATATGGGTTTGACAACACCATGCCCGATATATGGTCTTTGGAATATTAGATGGATAAGAGACTATAGATATATGAGAACTGAGGATAGACAAGTCCAATGAATTGGATTCTCCTGTATCATTTGGGGATTGCAGTGTAGTGGCCTAGCATGTCCTTAGTCGATGAGTCGAGTGAATTATTATGGAGATGATAATTCATTGAGTCCGAAGGAGTTCTAATATGTATGACTCATGGCTAGCTCGATATTGGGCCTAGAGGGTCACACACATATGGTAGGCATTGCGATGAGTAGAGGTTCGGATATAAGATATCCATCAGAGCCCCTATCTTATTGGATATCTAATAAGTCTCTGAATTATTGGATCTTATGGATGAGATCTAATTGTTAGGATCAAGAATGACACTAAGAGGGGGGGTGAATTAGTGCAGTAGATAAAAATAACAAATTTAAATGATTTTGGAAAACTTCATTCGATGAAACTCTAAGTTTGACGAAAACCGTTTGTTTAACTCGAATAAGTTTGCAAGTGAGTAGAGAAGAGGGGATTGGATAGTTTGCAATGAAGTAAAATTGAATGCAGTAAAGAGAATAAGAAGTAAGGAAAGAACACACCAAAATTTATAGTGGTTCGATCGTTGTGACCTACATTCACTTTCGATTCCTCCTCCGTTGAGGTCACCGACATCCACTAATGGTCTTTCTTCAATAGGTGAAGACTAACCACCTCTTTACAGTTTTTTCTCTTTTTTATGGGTTTTGGAGATAACCCTTACAAGCCTCACACTTCTTCTTGGATGATTACAAAGCTAAAGAGAAAGAGGATGAGGACTCTTGCACTTTTACAACACATTTTACACCCTAACACTCAAAGATTTTTTCACACTTTGATATCACTTTGTTGCCCTTTCATGCAGAAAAGGGTGGGGTATTTATAGGCTCCAATGACTTCAAAATTAGAGCCATAAAGTGTCTTATCATGGGTTTCTAGGGTATTGGCAGTACCACCGCCTAACACTCTGACATTGGGCAGTACCACCGCTTGACAAAGTCTCGAATATTGAGCTCTAGCGGTACCACCGCTTGACAGTAATAACTGCCGGCGGTATGACCATTTAGACCACCTAGGAGACTGCTCCCTAGGTGATTTCACCGCCCCAGTCTGGCGATGCCATCGCCAAACAGGGTCCAGCAACCTGGTTGGGCCTTGAATCCGACCCAAACTAGTCCAATTACGAGCCCAATTGGCCCTTAACAGGGTTAATGAGATTACCACCTAAACCTAACTATAATTATGTGCTAACTACGATTTTTAAGGCATATGCTAAACAAAACAAGTCCGATAAGTCTAGGTTTCTTCCGGCGAACTTCCGACGATCTCTCGACAATGTTCCAGTAGACTCCCGGCAAGCTCCTAGACATCACGACGATCTTCTTGGCGAGCTCCGATGAGCTTCTTCTTAGTCAATTCCAGCATTATTTTGGACAAACCTCCAAACTCTCGACGAACTCTCGAACTCCCAACAAAATCTCGATCTTGACTTTGGCACTTCGTTTTGCTTTATGCCTTGATCGTTATTGTAGTTAATCATGCATACTTTTCTCAACATACAGATTAGATTAAATAATTTATCAATTGATTTAATCATCAAAATATGAGATTCAACACCAATAAGAGCCAATGAGAGATTATTGGATAGAGATCCACTAATCTAAGAGGCTTGGGTAGTTGGATGGAGATCCAAAACCCAATAGGACAGGATCTATTAGGGTTAAGTTGAAAAGGGACCTCTATAAATAGGAAGGAATCAATGGTTCATAGGCTAGAGCCTCTCTTGGTTACCACCTCCTATTCTTCTCTCCCCCTCTCCTCCTCAAATAGCAAGCCTGGAGACTTGAGGAGCATCATCGCAACCCTACTATGTGGATCATCGCTAGAGAGGAGGACGCTTAACCTCCTTCACCCTCTCCTAGAGATCTATATGGATTTAGGGATATACGATCTCCCTATATAACATAATATTTAATATACGTAGTTTTAAGTTTTGTAATTTTTGTACGAAGACGAACACATCTATGGGAATTTTGAGCATTTTATTTTTATGTTCTTCCGCTATGTATGTGATGTCGCCCCTAGATTTCCCTACACTTTTGGTCCTCGGGATAATAGAAATAATACCCACAAGTTTCCTTGGGATATCTCACGAACTTACATCACTCTATCCTCGATTCTAACTTATTAGGATTGTGTCCTTTAACATGGGTAGGGCAGCCCAAAATCTTAACAAACTTAAGATTGGGCTTCTTCCCTTTCAATATATCATATGGTATAGACACTACCAACTTAATTAGAACTCTATTCAAAAGGTAAGCTACAGTCTCTAGGGCGTATCCCTAGAATGAGATGGGTAGGTCGACGAAGCTCATCATGGACCGCACCATGTCTAACAGTGTATAATTCCTTATTTCAAATACACCATTAAATAAGGAAGTGTCCATTGAGATAGAATCTTATGTTCCTTAAGGAATTGGGTGAACTTTGTACTCAAGTACTCACCTCCTCGATCTGATCGAAGAGTCTTGATACTCTTTCCAGTCTAGTTCTCCACTTCATTCTTATACTCTCTGAATTTCTCAAAGGCCTCAGACTTATACTTCATCAAGTATACATGTTTATACCTTGAGAAATCATTAGTAAAAGTAATACATATCTTAGTTAGAACTCTATTCAAAAGGTAAGCTGCGATCTCTATGGCGTATCCCTAGAATGAGATGGGTTGGTCGACGAAGCTCATCATGGACCGCACCATGTCTAATAGTGTACGATTCCTCATTTCATATACACCATTGAGTTGAGGTGTATAAGGAGGTGTCCATTGGGATAGAATCTCATGGTTCTTAAGGAACTGGGTAAACTTTGTACTCAAGTACTCAACTCCTCGATCTGATCGAAGAGTGTTGATACTCTTTCCAGTCTAGTTCTCCACTTCATTCTTATACTCTTTAAATTTCTCAAAGGTCTCGGACTTATATTTCATCAAGTATACATGTCTATACCTTGAGAAATCATCAGTAAAAGTAATAAAGTATGGGTAACCACTTATGTCATGTGTTGATATGGGTCCACATACATCACTATGTATGAGTTTCAATAGCTCAGTGGCTCTCTCTCTAGTTCCACTAAAAAGAGAGTTGGTCAGTTTTCCACGAAGACAAGGCTCGCAAGTTGCATATGACTCATAGTCGAATGGATCTAGATATCCATCCTTTAGTAACTTTTGAATCCTTCCCTTTGCTAGTCATAGGTGCCCTACAAGTTAATCACGTGAGTAATGACACGTATGACTTGACACATAGTCATTTTGCTTATTATTATTATTTAGTATTTTATTACTTTATATTGCCTATTGTATGAATATATTGTGATGTCAATGGATCTGTGCAATGGGAATCAGGTCGTGATGAGATTATGATAATGAGACTAATTTACCTTTAAACACAGATCCTAAATAATCCCGGTCATAGGTTACTCGAGAGGGATATCGAGACAATCGGACAGACTGGTGTGCTGTATACCTGTCCATATAATGAATGCAGTTGGTCTCATAGCTGCTCATGTGGGGACAGTAAGGATAATGTTAGGATCAAGTTGGCACTAAGAGGGGGGGTGAATTAGTGTAGTTGATAAAAATGACATTAGTTCAAAAAATCTTCGTTTTGATAAAAACCGATATCGAAAATGCTTAACTTTGAAAGCGTACGGAAGTATAGTGTAAGTAAGAATTCAATTTGCAATAAAGGTAAATAGCAAGTGTTAGGATCAGGGTCGGCACTAAGAGGGGGTGAATTAGTGCAGCGGTAAAATCACGTCGGTTTAAAAAACTTTCGTACGATAAAAATTATTTCCGACGTAAAACCGATTTTGGAAACTTAACTTTGAAACATGTTCGTAAATGAATAGAAGGTAGTAAGCTATTGAAGAGGTTTACAGTAAAGATAAAAGCAAGAATAAATGCAAACCAGAGAAGACGGCAATTTATAGTGGTTCGGTCAATCGTGACCTACATCTACTCCTCTGATTCCTCTTCCGTCGAGGCCATTGGCATCCACTAGAGGTCTTTCTTCAATAGGCAAAGACCAACTCCTTCTTACACCCCACTTCTCCTTTTACCGGGTTTAGGAGATAACCCTTACAAGCACTCACTCTCCTCTTAAGCTATTCTAACACTTAGACTCAAGGAGGAGGATTCTAAAGAGATTACAGTAGAGTTTTCTCACTTTTGAATGCTCTGTGCTTGTGTGCTTTAACCAGGGATGGGAGGGGTATTTATAGGCTTCAAGTTGATTCAAACTTAGAGCCTAAATCTTTCCCATCTTGGGTTCCCCGGGTACGGGCGGTACCACCACCTGCGTTGGACGGTACCACCGCCCAGTGTCAGTTTGACTAACATTGTCCTGGGCAGTACCACCGCCCAGGTCTGGTGGTACCATCACTTGGGGGCCAGTGCTAGGTGGTACCATCGCCTGACAAAGTCTCGAAGACTGTGCCACGACGGTAAGATTTCTTTGGGCACTGTTTGGGCCTCTTAGTGGGCCCAACACAGTTCTTACATGGGCCTAGCTAACCCCTAATTGGGTTGGCCCAAATCCAAGCCTAATTATGTGCTAACTATGAAATCCTAAGACATTTGCTAAGCTAAACAAGTCCCTATGTCTATTCTTCCGGCGAACTTCCGACAAACATCCGACGAACTCTCGGCGATGCTCCAGCGGACTCCCGGCATACTCCTGGACTTCACGACGATCTTCTTGGTGAGTTCCAATGAGCTTCTCTAGCAAGCTCTGAGACTTCTCGGTTGGTTCCTCCAGAACTTCCGACGAACGTCCGGACTTTCGACGAACTCTTGAACTCCCAATGTGATCACGTCCTTGACTCCGGGACTTCATTTTGCTTTATGCCTTGCTATCGTAGTTAATCTTGCATATGTAAAACATACTTCGATCTAGACAATTAATACTAAGCATTAATCACGTTGTCCGGTCATGTCATTGATCTCTCGACGCTTCGTCCGATTCTTCGGCACATCGTCCTCTCTTGCTACCTATTGTCCAATTGGTCAGTTGACTCTGCAACTCTGATATTCTTGGCACAATGGTCGCTCTTCTTGGCCCGATGCCCGAATCCATGGCCTGAAGCCTTCTATCGATACGTCGACCGATCCACCGGCCCGACATCCAATCTTCTGACATGTTTTCTCCAGCACAACATGATTTCTCTTGCTTTAATTGTCTCATCCTGATCGAAGCATCCTATGTCACTCAAAACGCCGATTAAAATATAAACACATATCAAGTGATTTCATCATCAAAATACGAGATTCAACAATCTCTCCCTTTTTTATGACGACAGTCACTTGATGACGAAGTTAACCTTAATTCCCGGAGTTTAAACAAACTCCCCCTATCAATATGGCTTATTAATAGAAACTCTTGGATTCAAAAGTCTAAGCAACATGTCATCATAAACTTATGCATAACATGTCATGTCATCATACTTCTCCCCCTTTGTCATAAAAAAAAAGAGAAGTTCCAACTCTTATGTGTTTGGAAATATAATTTCAACACATTGCATGAAAAACATAATATTCATTTTTATCATCATGCAAGTTTGCTATCATCATAGATGTACATGGTAGTACGATAGCAAGTTTACAATATACAAGCTAGCAAAAATTTTTCAACATTTTAAAACACATAAGCTAGCAATTTTTGAGATGTTTAAGAAAACAACTCTTGCTTCTTGAAATATGCAAGTTTGCTAGATGTGCACGTTAGCATGTTTTGCTTCTTGAGATAAGCAAGATAGCACATTTGCTTGAGATTACAAGATAGCATTTCTTGCTTTTGAGATGAGCAAACTAATAAGTTTTGCCCCTTTTTGTGATATGTTCGTTTGCAATTGTTACTTTGCTTGACTTGTGCAAGCTAGCTAGCAAGCTAGCTATCTCCCCCTTTGTCATTATCAAAAGGAAGGGAAGAATCCAATGCTATAATTCTTTTTCCTTTACAACAATTTTTAAATCATGACAAAGGTGTTAGGATCAAGAAAATCCGAAAATAAAATTTAACACATTCATGTATTCGGACACAGTTTTACTATAGCTTTTCAAACACAATCATGAAGGTAAAACATGCTTATCATCATGGAAATTTTTTGACATCAAGACATACAATTTCCAATATGTTATCGAAGCATATAATCAAGTAAAATTTGTATCATAAGATTTTTAGCATTGAGTTTCTAAGTGATTGATCATAGAATCAAGAAAGTCCAAAAATGATATTTAACAACTTCATGCATTCGTATCATCCCATAAGGCATATCAAGAAGAATTTGGTATGTAAAATCTTGATTCATAGAAAAATATCATGTATCGAATATCGAGAAATCAAGATGATGATGAAAACATTCCTATAGCAAAAAGATGTTATGTAAATGATCTCGATTCATGTATAATATCTCTCAATTCTTTATGAATCATTATAATTCCAAAAAAATCATGATTCATTTCGATAAATTTCAATAAGAAGATATAAGAACACATAGTAGGAGATCTTGATTCATAAATAATTTCAAGTTATAATTCATGAGAAATCAAGATCATGATTTCGATAAAAATCATTAAATTCAAATCATCAAAATCATCAAAATCTCAACATTACTTTCAAGAGATTCAAAATGGATACAAACAACTTTAGCAATCTCTTAGTGAAAAATTGATAAGATAGAGAAAGAAATTTTCAAAAAAAAAAATACTTTTCTCTTTTTAGTTGTTTAAATTCATGTGATTTATTTCATTTATGCCAAATAAAAATGTGCATCAACGTTTAGGATCAAAAAATAAATTTCGTCATAAAAGCCATCAAGACTAATAACTTACAAAAATTATCATGTATATTTTAAAATCTCATGCATAAAATCATCAAATCATGGTATCAAAACTTCAATATTTTCATTACAACATCAAGCAAGGTTTCAGTAAACATAATTTTGAATGATTCTTATAGATATCTAAAACTTCTTTAGTTTTAATTTATATGATTGTCTTTATATTAGCATGCTCAAATTTTTGTTCTTATGTCAAAACCATACATCATGTTTGAAAAACAAAGACAAGGTTCATAAAAAATATCAAGCCTTCCATACAAAAGCCATGCATCGTCATTGAAAAGCAATAGGAAAATCATCAAAATACACATTCTTGCTTCTCAAGCACATACATAAGATTTATCTTATTAGGTGTGCAATCATTAGATTTATATCTAACATTTTATTGCATTAACATAAAACATGTAATTTTCATTATCATTTTCAAAATTATGAGAATGATCATATTTTTGTATTTTTATTTTTAAACATTTAATTTTTAAGAAAATTAATTCAAAACTGAATTACAAAAAAAAAGTGTATCATGAAAGGCATCATGTAATTTCGAAGTAAATTAGGGGGATTTCGATTACCTCATCGTTGAAAGCGGTTAAGGCGTAGTTTGCCACCTCGCCTTTCTTGATTTTCTCCTTGTCTTCGGAGGAGCTCGATTCATCCTAATTTTTGTTCTTCTTCTTGCATTCAAAGCAAGTAGTTCCATTCTTTTTGTTCTTAAAGTTTTATTTTATTAACTTTTTAAATTTCTTTGTGAGTTCAAGTTCACCATCACTTGAGCTTATGCTCGAGTGGTCTTCAAATGTTCTATGTCCCAAATCCTTCCTGTTCTTTGGAAGGTGGTTCTCAAGTTCTTCACGTGCAATGCACATAATTTCATAGGTCATTAAGGACCCGATAAGTTCTTCAAGTGAAAAAATATTTAAATCCTTTGTTTCTTGTATTGTCGTTACTTTCGATTCCTAAGTTTTAGAAAGTGATCTTAAGATCTTGTTAACGAGTTCAAAGTTCGAAAAACTTTTACCAAGTGCTTTTAGACTATTGATGACATCCGTAAAATTGGTGTATATGTCTCCAATAGTCTATCTTGGTTCCATACAAAACATCTCAAAATTATGCATCAAAAAATTTACTTTAGAATCTTTTACACTATTTGTGCCTTCGTGTGTGATTTCAAGAGTGTGCCAAATATCGAAAGCCGTTTCGCATAAAGAAACCCGATTAAACTTCATTTTATCTAAGGTACAAAATAAGGCATTCATAGCCTTTGCATTTAGAGAAAATGTCTTCTTCTCCAAATCATTCCAATTGTTCATTGGAAGAGAAGACATTTCAAATCCGTTTTCGACTATGTGCCATAAATCGAGATTCAATGAAAGTAAGAAAACTCTTATTCGAGTTTTCCAATAAGTATAGGCCATCCCATTGAAAAAGGGAGGACGAATGAGAGAGTGACCCTCTTGAAAGCCGTAAAGAGCCATTTCTCTTGGGTGTTAAACCAACTGAAAAATAACAAGGCTCTGATACCAATTGTTAGGATCAGGGTCGGCACTAAGAGGGGGTGAATTAGTGTAGCGGTAAAATCACATCGGTTTAAAAAACTTTCATACGATAAAAACTATTTCTGACGTAAAACCGATTTCGGAAACTTAACTTTGAAACACGTTCGTAAATGAATAGAAGGCAGTAAGCTATTGAAGAGGTTTGCAGTAAAAATAAAAGCAAGTATAAATGCAAACCAGAGAAGACGGTAATTTATAGTGGTTCGGTCAATCGTGACCTACATCCACTCCTTCGATTCCTCTTCCATCGAGACCACCGGCATCCACTAGAGGTCTTCCTTCAATAAGCAAAGACCAACTCCTTCTTACACCCCTCTTCTTCTTTTACCGGGTTTAGGAGATAACTCTTACAAGCACTCACTCTCCTCTTAAGCTATTCTAACACTTAGACTCAAGGAGGAGGATTCTAAAGAGATTACAACAGAGTTTTCTCACTTTTGAATGTTCTGTGCTTGTGTGCTTTAACCAGGGATGGGAGGGGTATTTATAAGCTTCAATTTGATTCAAACTTGGAGCCTAAATCTTTCCCATCCCGGGTTCCTCGGGTACGAGCAATACCACCGCCCAGTGTCAATTTGACTGACACTATCCTGGGCAGTACCACCACCCAGGTTTGGTAGTACCACTACCTGGGGGCCAATACTGGGCGGTACCACCACCTGACACGGTCTCGAAGATTGTGCCACGATGGTGAGACTTCTTTGGGCACTATTTGGTCCTCTTATTGGGTCCAACACAGTTCCTACAAAGGCCTAGCTGACCCCTAATTGGGTTGGCCCAAATCCAAGCCCAATTATATGCTAACTACGAAATCCTAAGACATTTGCTAAGCTAAACAAGTCCCTATGTATATTCTTTCGGTGAACTTCCGGTGAACATCCAACAAGCTCTCAGCGATGCTCCGGTGGACTCCGGCATGCTCCTAGACTTCACGACGATCTTCTTGGTGAGTTCTGACGAGCTTCTCTGGCAAGCTCCGAGACTTCTCGGTTGGTTCCTCCAGAACTTCCGACGAACGTCCGAACTTCCGACGAACTCTCAAACTCCCAATGTGATCGCGTCCTTGACTCCGAGACTTCATTTTGCTTCATGCCTTGCTATTGTAGTTAATCCTGCACATGTAAAACATACTTCGATCAAGACAATTAATACTAAGCATTAATCACGTTGTCCGATCATGTCATTGGTCTCTTGACGCTTCGTTCGATTCTTCGACACATCGTCCTCTCTTGTGGCATATTGCCTAATCGACTAGTTGACTCCACAACTCCGATATTCTTGGTGCAATGTCCACTCTTCTTGGCCCGATGCCCGAATCCACGACCCGAAGCCTTCTATCGATACGTCAATCGATCCACCGACCCGATGTCCAATCTTCTAACATGTTTTCTCTAGCACAATATGATTTCTCATGGTTTAATTGTCTCATCTTGATCGAAGCATCCTGCGTCACTCAAAACGCCGATTAAAACATAAACACATATCAAGTTGTTTCATCATCAAAATACGAGATTCAACAGCAAGAAGTAAATGCAAACTAGATTTTTATAGTAGTTCGGTCATCGTGACATACATCCACTCCCGATTCCTCTTCCGTCGAGGCTACCGGCTTCCACTACTGATCTTCTTTCAACGGGCGAAGATCAACTACCCTTTTACACTCCTTTTCTCCTTTTCACTAGTTTAGGAGACAACCTTTTACAAGCACTAACTCCTCCCTAAACAGAATTCTAAACTTAGAGCTAGAGGAGGGGATTTCTCAAGTGATTGCTACAGTATTTTCCCACTTTTAAGTTCTCTTTACTTGTGTATGTTAACCAGGGATGTCTCATCCCCGATTTTTGGGGTACTGGCAATACCATTGCCTGTGCTGAGCAGTACCACCGCTCAATATAGTGGTACCACCGCCTAACACCCTGCCACTAGGCGATACCACCACCTAACATAGTCTCGGAGACTGTGCTATCGACGATTCCACTTATTGGGTCACTGTTTGGGCCTTTCACTTAGCTCAACACAGCCCAAACTTAGGCCCAATTGGCCCCTAATTGAGTTGGCCTAATTCTAACCCAATTATACCTAAAATCTACTTCAATCTAGACAATTATTACAAAGCTAAATCAAATGTTGTCTAGCATGTCATTAGTTCATTGACACCTCATCCGATTCTTCGACACATCGTCCTCTTTTGCAGCCTATTGCCCAATCGGCCAGTTGATTTCCGTAACTTCGATTTCCTTAACGTAATTTTCACTCTTCTTGGCCCGATGTCTGATCCCATAACCCAAGGCCTTTTGTCGATACGTCGACCGATCTTCCAGCTCGATGTCCAATCTTCTAACATGTTCCACTCTAGCCCAATAGGATTATTTCTACTTTTAATTATCTCTCCTTGATCGAAGTTTCCTACGTCACTCAAAACATAGATCAGATCATTAATACTATCAATTGGTTTTATCATCAAAATCTGAAATTCAATAATCTCTCCCTTTATGATGATGACAACCAATTGATGATGGAGTTAACCTTAACTCCCCCTATCAATATGGCATATTGAGATAAACCTTGAATTCAAGTCAAAACAATTTCATCATTGCATGCATCGTTATCATACATTCTCTCCCTTTGTCATCAACAAAAAGGAGAAGTAAAACTAGCAAATTTTTAGATATGTAAGCTAATAAGATACAAAGTTTTGAACATGAAAGTTAGCAAAATTTTGCATCTTTTGAGATATGCAAGATAATAATTTTTGCTTCTTCTTGAGATGGGCAAGCTAGCACTTTTTACTTCTTGAAATGGGCAAATCTAAAGTTAGGCAAGATAGCACATTTTGCTTTACTTTGCAATGTGCAATTTTGCATGTTTTGCTTCTTGAGAAGGGCAAGCTAGCACTTTTTGCTTCTCTGAGATTACAAGTTAGCAATTCTTGGTGATGTTCAAGATAGCAAGTTCTTTCTTGTCTTCTGAGAAATGTAAGCTAGCAAGTTCTTTGCTTCTCTTTGAAATGTGCAAGCTAGTCATTCTTACTTCTCTTTTGAGATGAGCAAGCTAGCAAGTTTCTTTTTTCCCCTTGTCATTGTCAAAAAGAAGGGAAGAATATAATTTTATAATTTTTTCCCCCTTTACATCAATTTTAATATGACAAAGATAAATTTAAATCAAATGTAATAAGGTATACAATTTATGAATATAAGGGAGTATCATAAATGAATCATGGCATGAAGGATATAATATCGAAGATTATTTGAATACCAAGAGACATGATTCATATAGAAATTTTTCTCTTAAACAAAATGCAAGAATCATATAAGAATAAAGAGTAAGAGATCTTGATTCATAAAAGAAAACCTCAAGTAAAGAAATCAAGAGAAGGTTCATGATTCGATTGGAAAAATCTTATTTAGATTCAAATAATCAAAACATCAAAATTATTTTCGAGAGATTCAAAATGACATAAATTGATTTATCAATCTCTTGAGATGCTAGCGATTTTCTTTCTCGCCTTTTTCATTATAAACAAGAAAAAAGAAGAGAAAATTTTTTTAGTGGTGCAATTCATTTCCTTCTTACATTATTGCTCTAAGCATCACATAAATACAAAGGTAATCATATGAAAATCATGACATGAAAGATAAAAAATCAAGAAAGATCAATTCGTGAATGATTCATCTTGACAAATCTCCTTTTAGTAAATAACAAAAAGAAATCTTAGGAGATTACTCTTCAAAAAAAATTTTAAGTCATGAATTCCGAGAAGGATATTCTCTTTAGTAAACAACAAAAGAATTGTAGGAGAACAAATAATAAATGATATCAATTCATGCATTTACGTAAATATTTTTTAAACTATCATTATTTCAACTCATTCAATTAGTCAAATCATCAAAATCACTTTTAAGGGATTCTAAATGACATAAATAGATTTATCAATTTTTTATTAAAAAATTGATATGATAGAGATAGAGAAATTTTCAAAATACATTCCCTTTTTATGTGTTTCAATTTATGTGATTTATTTCATTTAAGCATGCCTTTAGTTTTTTTTTATGCCAAATAAAAACATGCATCAATGTTTAAAACTGAAAATGAACTTTCATTATAGCAAAGATCAATAAGCCATAAATCATAAAAATCATCATGTATAATTCCGAAATATAAACTCATTAAGCATGATTTCAAATCACTATACATCATTAAATCATCAAGACACACCTTATTTCTTCTTAAAAACATACATAGGATTTATCTTAAGCATTAGATTTAAGTCTCACATTTTATTCCTTTATCATAAAACATGTATTTTTCATGATCATTTTCAAAATTACTAGAAGGATAAGCCTGATTCCAAATTTTTTATACTTTTTTAACAATTTATATATAATTTTTCTAAACTAATTTAAAAATAACTCATGAAATATATCAAGTAATTTCAAAATAAAGCAAAGGGATTTTGGTTACCTCGCCGTCGAAAGCCGTTAAAGTGTAGTTTACCACCTTGCTTTTGTTGGTTTGTTCATCTTCAAATGAACTTGATTTGTCTCAAGCCACTTTGAGTGTTTCTTTTCTTTTGTAGCTTCTTCTTTTTGGATTCATTTTGTTCTTTGATTTTTGTTTTAAGAATTTTTTAAGCTTTATTGTGAGGAGTTCAAGGTCATCATCATCATCACTTGAGTCATCACTCAAGTGGTATTCTATTGTTCAAAGTGTTAAATCCTTCCTGTTCTTTGGAAGGTAGTTCTCATGTTCAATACAAGTCATTTCATAGGTCATCAAAGACCCGATAAGTTCTTCAATCGGAATATGGTTCAAGTTCTTTGATTCTTGTATTGTCGTCACTTTCAAATCCCAATTTTAGAAAGAGATCGTAAAACTTTATTAATAAGTTCAAGATTCAAAAACTTTTACCAAGTACTTTTAAACCATTGACGACATCCGTAAACCGGGTGTGCATGTTGTTAGGAAAGCAGTCGACACTAAGAGGGGGGGATGAATTACTACAACGGCAAAAGACAACGATTTTGGAAAATCTTTCGTCGTTGAGACCCCTTTTGGAAATATTCTTAACTTGAAACATGTTCGTAAACGTATTGAAGGCAATAAGCAAGTAAAGTGGGTTTGTAAAGTAAGGTAATTTGCACAAAGGTAAGCAAACCAGATTTTTATAGTGATTCGGTCATCGGGACCTACATCCACTCCATCGATTCCTCTTCCGTTGAGGCCACCGGCATCCACTATCGATCTTCCTTCAATGGGCAAAGATCAATCACCTTACAATTGATTCTTCTTTTGATAGGTTCAGGAGAGAACCTTTACAACCCCCTTTCTCCTCTCTCAACTACACTAACACTTAGAGCTTTGAGAGGAGTTTCACACACAATTATAACAGTGTTTCTTTTCTTTTGTAGCTTCTTCTTTTTGGATTCATTTTTGTTCTTTGATTTTTGTTTTAAGAATTTTTTAAGCTTTATTGTGAGGAGTTCAAGGTCATCATCATCATCACTTGAGTCATCACTCAAGTGGTATTCTATTGTTCAAAGTGTTAAATCCTTCCTGTTCTTTGGAAGGTAGTTCTCATGTTCAATACAAGTCATTTCATAGGTCATCAAAGACCCGATAAGTTCTTCAATCGGAATATGGTTCAAGTTCTTTGATTCTTGTATTGTCGTCACTTTCAAATCCCAATTTTTAGAAAGAGATCGTAAAACTTTATTAATAAGTTCAAGATTCAAAAAACTTTTACCAAGTACTTTTAAACCATTGACGACATCCGTAAACCGGGTGTGCATGTTGTTAGGAAAGCAGTCGACACTAAGAGGGGGGGATGAATTACTACAACGGCAAAAGACAACGATTTTGGAAAATCTTTCGTTCGTTGAGACCCATTTTGGAAATATTCTTAACTTGAAAACATGTTCGTAAACGTATTGAAAGGCAATAAGCAAGTAAAGTGGTTTGTAGTAAGGTAATTTGCACAAAGGTAAAGCAAACCAGATTTTTATAGTGATTCGGTCATCGTGACCTACATCCACTCCATCGATTCCTCTTCCGTTGAGGCCACCGGCATCCACTATCGATCTTCCTTCAATGGGCAAAGATCAATCACCCTTACAATTTGATTCTTCTTTTGATAGGTTCAGGAGAGAACCTTTACAACCCCCCTTTCTCCTCTCTCAAACTACACTAACACTTAGAGCTTTGAGAGGAGTTTCACACACAATTATAACAGTGTTTCTTTTCTTTTGTAGCTTCTTCTTTTTGGATTCATTTTTGTTCTTTGATTTTTGTTTTAAGAATTTTTTAAGCTTTATTGTGAGGAGTTCAAGGTCATCATCATCATCACTTGAGTCATCACTCAAGTGGTATTCTATTGTTCAAAGTGTTAAATCCTTCCTGTTCTTTGGAAGGTAGTTCTCATGTTCAATACAAGTCATTTCATAGGTCATCAAAGACCCGATAAGTTCTTCAATCGGAATATGGTTCAAGTTCTTTGATTCTTGTATTGTCGTCACTTTCAAATCCCAATTTTTAGAAAGAGATCGTAAAACTTATTAATAAGTTCAAGATTCAAAAAACTTTTACCAAGTACTTTTAAACCATTGACGACATCCGTAAACCGGGTGTGCATGTTGTTAGGAAAGCAGTCGACACTAAGAGGGGGGGATGAATTACTACAACGGCAAAAGACAACGATTTTGGAAAATCTTTCGTTCGTTGAGACCCATTTTGGAAATATTCTTAACTTGAAAACATGTTCGTAAACGTATTGAAAGGCAATAAGCAAGTAAAGTGGTTTGTAGTAAGGTAATTTGCACAAAGGTAAAGCAAACCAGATTTTTATAGTGATTCGGTCATCGTGACCTACATCCACTCCATCGATTCCTCTTCCGTTGAGGCCACCGGCATCCACTATCGATCTTCCTTCAATGGGCAAAGATCAATCACCCTTACAATTTGATTCTTCTTTTGATAGGTTCAGGAGAGAACCTTTACAACCCCCCTTTCTCCTCTCTCAAACTACACTAACACTTAGAGCTTTGAGAGGAGTTTCACACACAATTATAACAGTGTTTCTTTTCTTTCCACTCTTTATTGTGTGTATGTTAACCAAGGATGAGAGGCGTATTTATAGGCTTTAAGTGAATTCAAACTTAGAGCCTAAAAACATCTCATCCCGGGTTTCCCAGGTCCTGGCGGTACCACCGCCCACAGCACTACCACTGGGTGGTACCATCACCCAGTCTGGCAGTACCATAGATTGGGAGGCTGTGCTGGGTGGTACCACTGCCCAAACTAGTGGTACCACCACCTAACACAGTCTCGGAGACTGTGCCACGACGGTGCCACCTGTTGGGTTATTGTTTAGGCCTTTCATTGGGCCCAACATAGTCCTTACATGGGCCCAATTTGCTCCTAATTGAGTTGGCCAAATTTCAATCCCAATTATGTGCTAACTACGAATTCTAAGACATTTACTAAGTTAAACAAGTCTATATGTCAAGTTTTCTTCCGGCGATCTCTCAGCAATGTTCCAACGGACTCCCGGCAATCTCCTGGACTTTACGACGATCTTCTTGGCAAGTTTTGACGAGCTTCTTTGGCAAGCTCTAGGACTTCTCGATTGGTTTCGGTAGAACTTCCGACAAACATCTGGACTTTCGACGAACTCTCGAACTCCCAACGAAATTACGTTCTTGACTCCGGGACTTCATTTAATTTATGCCTTACTATCATAGTTAATCATGCACATGTAAAACAAACTTTGATCTAGACAATTACTATTAAGCATAAATTATGTTATCTGGCATGTCATTGGTCCATTGACGCTTCGTCTGATTCTTCGACGCATCATCCTCTCTTGTGGCATATTGCCTAATCGGTCAGTTGACCTCCGCAACTCCGATTTCCTTGGTGCAATATCCGTTCTTTTTGGCCCGATGCCTTCTATCGATACGTCAACCGATCCTCCGGCTCGACGTCCAATCTTTTGACATGTTTTCCTCCGGCCCAACATGATTCTTCCTGCTTTAATTGTCTCATCCTGATCGAAGCTTCCTGCATCACTCAAAATGCAGATTAAATAATAAACACTTATCAATTGGTTTCATCATTAAAATCCAAGATTCAACAATCTCTCACTTTTTGATGATGGCAACCAATTGATGATGGAGTTAATCTTAACTCCCAGAGTTTAAACAAATTCCCCCTATCAATATGCCATATTGATAGAACTCTTGGATTCAAAAAACCAAGCAACATGTTATCATAAAATTATGCATAACGTCATCATACTTTTCCCCCTTTGTCATCAACAAAAAAGAGAAGTCCAACTATTAAGTGTTTTAGATATAATAGTTCAAATCATTGCATAGTAAACATAATTTTCAGTTTTATCATCATGCAAGCTAGTAAAAATTTTGAGTTTTGTAAGTTTGTAAATTTTGCTAGATGTGCAAGTTTAGCATGTTTGTTTTGTAATGTTCAAGCTAGCAAGTGTTTAAAAAAGAAAACAAGTTTTGCAATATACAAGCTAGCAACAATTTAGAGTTGTGCAAGTTTGCAAATTTGCTTTTCTTTGCGATGTGCAAGATAGCATATTTTTGCATCTTCTTGAGTTTGCAAGCTAGTAATTCTTGGTGATGTTCAAGATAGCAATTTCTTCTCTTTTGAGAAGTGCGATTTATTTTTTTTCCTTTGCAAAAACGCAAGCTAACAAAATATTACATCATTTTACAACATGGAAGCTAGCAATTTGGCAAGTTTTACATTATTTTCGAATATGCAAGCTAGCAAATTTTTCTCTCCCTTTGTCATTGTCAAAAAAAAGGGAAGAATACAATTTATAACAAGGGTAAGGTATCAATCTATTCGTTTTCCTTTACAATAATTTTCAAATTATGACAAGGATAAATAACAAGGATGAACAATCAAGTCATGAATGTCAAAATAATTTTTCATCATGAATGTTTCATCATTGCATGCATAATTTTCATAAGTTGAGGTATTGCATGCATAATACCAATCATAAATACTTCACATCATGATGGTATCAATTTGTCAAATTCATTTACATCCTACCAAGCATGATCATAACTTCTTATTTGCATATTCAACATAATATTATGAGTATTGCATAATTTCATATCATCACTAATGGGAATCATAAAATTTGGTGACGAGATAAACACTCATGAAAAACAAGGAAGTATCGAAACATGAAAGAAAAATACAATTTAAATACAATGTTCCTAACAGCAAGCCACATCTTCACGTTGTGAGAAAATAAAAAATAATCAATGAAATCATTCGAGAATAAAGGTGAGGGATCTTGATTCACATAGGAAAAATATCAAATTTTGATTCCGAGAATTCAAAATCATGATTTCAATAGAGAGATTCTTATAGCAAGAGAAGTCATGAGAGAATGCATAAAGAATCTCGATTTATGTATAATATCTCTCAAATCATAAATACTTCACATCATGATGGTATCAATTTGTCAAATTCATTTACATCCTACCAAGCATGATCATAACTTCTTATTTGCATATATCAACATAATATTATGAGTATTGCATAATTTCATATCATCACATAATGGGAATCATAAAATTTGGTGACGAGATAAACACTTCATGAAAACAAGGAAGTATCGAAACATGAAAGAAAAATCAATTTATATATACAATGTTCCTAACATCAAGCACATCATCTCAAGTTGTGAGAAAATAAAAAATAATCAATGAAACATTATGATTCATTTCGACAAATATTCTCATTAATAAAATATAAGAAATCATTCGAGAATAAAGGTGAGGGATCTTGATTCACATAGGAAAAATATCAAATTTTGATTCCGAGAATTCAAAATCATGATTTCAATAGAGAGATTCTTATAGCAAGAGAAGTCATGAGAGAATGCATAAAGAATCTCGATTTATGTATAATATCTCTCAAATCATAAATACTTCACATCATGATGGTATCAATTTGTCAAATTCATTTACATCCTACCAAGCATGATCATAACTTCTTATTTGCATATATCAACATAATATTATGAGTATTGCATAATTTCATATCATCACATAATGGGAATCATAAAATTTGGTGACGAGATAAACACTTCATGAAAACAAGGAAGTATCGAAACATGAAAGAAAAATCAATTTATATATACAATGTTCCTAACATCAAGCACATCATCTCAAGTTGTGAGAAAATAAAAAATAATCAATGAAACATTATGATTCATTTCGACAAATATTCTCATTAATAAAATATAAGAAATCATTCGAGAATAAAGGTGAGGGATCTTGATTCACATAGGAAAAATATCAAATTTTGATTCCGAGAATTCAAAATCATGATTTCAATAGAGAGATTCTTATAGCAAGAGAAGTCATGAGAGAATGCATAAAGAATCTCGATTTATGTATAATATCTCTCAAATCATAAATATTGAGAAATCTAGATAAAAATCATGGTTAGATGAAACTCATAAGAGTTCAAATCAATAACTTATCAAAATCACTTTCAGAGATTCAAAATGAAATAAATAACTTTATCAATCTCTTAGTGAAAAATTGAAAAGATAGAGAAAAAGAAATTTTCAAGAAAAATACTTATCTCTTTTTAGTTGTTTTAATACATGTGATTTATTTCATAGACCATCAAGTTTAATACCGAAGGTGTAAGATTTATCACAAAAATCATCAAGATCATTAAATCACAAACATCATCATGTATAACTTTAAAATCTCATTTATAGAATAAAGTCACCAATCATTGTACCAAAGCTTTCATTAAAATAACAAGCATGATCTCATTGAGCATTTTTAATCAAAGTTGAAAATCAATACAGAAATCAACATGATACACATTATTGTTTCTTTAAACAAGAGATTTGATTTATCATTTTAATTCTAATGATAATTTTTTTCCTTTTTATGTGTTTCATTTTATGTGATTGATTTCGTATAAATATGCTCAAAATTTTCATTTGAAAACAATCCAACATGTTTAAAATCGAAAAAGCAACTTTCAATGTGATAAAGATTAATAAGTCATGAATCACAAAAATTATTATGCATAATTTTAAAATATAAATTATTAAGCATGATCTCAAGCCTCTTAACATTTTTATTGAAGCATCAAGTATGGTTTCATTAAATATAATGTTTAATGATTTTTAAAGGTATCTAAACTTCTTTAGTTTCAATTTTGGTGATTGACTTTATATTAGCATGCCCAAATTTATGTTTTAATGTCAAAACCATGCATCATGTTTAAAATCAAAAACCAAAGACAAGATTCATAACAAAAAAAATCAAGCCAAACAAAAACAAAGCAATATGGAGATCATCAAGATGTTCATTATTGCTTCTTTAAAACATACATAGAATTAAGCCTTTTAGGTGTTCAGGCATTAGATTTATACCTAATATGTTATTATATTATCATAAAACATGCAATTTCCATGATCTTTTTAGAAAGATAAGCATAATCCTAAAAATTTGAATATTTTCATTACATCATTAAACATGCAAATTAAAAAAAATTATATAAGTTTTCTAAAATAAATTAAAAATAACTCATGAAAATATCAAGTAATTTTGAAATAACGTAAAGGAGTTTTGTTTGAGTTGTGTATCTCATTGTCGAGAGCTGTTAAGGCAAAGTTCATCGTTTCGTCTTCATCGGTTTGCTCCTCGTCTTTGGATGAGCTCGATTCATCCCAAAGTGCTTCCCTCTTCTTGCATTTATAGCAAACAGTTGTGTTCCCTTTTTTTTCATGAACTTTTTGTTGAATCTCGGATTTTGATAATGAAGTCAATTGTCATTTGTTATCTAATCCATATATTGAGATAAGTGTGCAGGATTAACTACGATGAAAGTAAGACATGCAGCAGGAGTTGCGCCGGAGTCAAAACTATGATCACGTTGGGGGTTCGAGAGTTCGATAGAAGTCCGGACGGTCGTCGAAGGTTCTGCAGAAACAAATCCGAGAAGTCTAGGAGCTTGCTAAAGAAGCTCGTCGAAACTTGCCAAGTGGATCATCGCAAGTCCAGGAGTTTGTTGGAAGTCCGCTAGAGCATCACCGAGGGTTCGTCGGATGTTCACTAGAAGTTTGCCGGAAGCTCACTAGAAGAAGCAATTGACACATTGGAGCAAGTTGCAGTAAATGTCTTAAAAAATATCATAGTTAGCATGATGATTAAATTAGAAATAAGAGGTGATCCCATTAACTTAATCTTAGGGCAATTGGGTCCTTGACAGACCCAAATTGGGCTAAATGGATCAGCCCTTTCGGACCCAGATTTCCTGGCCGGCGGTGGCACCGCTTAGGTGGGCGGTGGCATCGCTTGGGAGCTCAGTCTCCCAAGAAAGCTGGGCAGTGGAACCGCCCATGTCAAGCGGTGGTACCGCTTGGGCTCGGTCTCTGAGTTAGGTTGGGCGGTGGAACTACACTTGTCAGGCGGTGGTACCGCCTAAGCTCGGTCTCCGAGCTCTGTCAGGTGGTAGTACCGCCCAATTATGGCGGTAGTACCGCTAGGACCCTGGAAATTCAGAATATGACATTTTTGAGCTCCAAATTCAAACCAGTTTGGGGCCTATATATACCCCACCCTTTCCTACATGAAAGGCAACCAAAAGCTTGATCTTATTCTGTGATTTTTAGAGCCCAAAAGTATTGTAAAGGGCAAAAGTTATTCTTCCTTTTTTCTTCCAAGTTTTGATCATTCAAGAGAGGAGTGAAAAATCTGTAAGGGTTGTCTCCTAAGCCCGTCAAAAGGAGTAAAACTGTAAAAGGGTGGTTGGCCTTCGCCTATTGAAGGAAGGCCTCTAGTAGACGTTGGTGACCTCATCAGAGGAGGAAGCCAAAAGTGGATGTAGGTCAAGATTGACCGAACCACTCTAAATCTCGGTTTGCATTTATATTGTGTTCTCTATCTTAACTGCAAACTGCCTACATAGCTTTACTTTAACTGCACTTTGCTTGATCTTAAGTTAAAGAACTTTCCGAATTGGCTTTCGCATCGAAATTATTTTTTATCGTACGAACGTAGTTTTTAAATCGTCGAAAGTTTTCCACTACACTCACCCCCCCCCCCCCCCACTCTTAGTGCTCTTGATCCTAACAATTGGTATCAGAACGGGGTTAACTCTCAATCGGATTAAAACCTAAGAGAGATGGCATACGTCGAAAATCAAGAGGGCCACTCTATTACACGTCCACCCATATTCAATGGGACGGACTACACCTATTGGAAGACCTGAATGAGGATCTTCCTTATTTCCATGGATTTTGAACTTTGGAATCTTGTCGAAAATGGATTTCCGAAGTCTTCTCTTCCAATGATCGATTGGAATGTATTGGAGAAGAAGACTTTCGCTCTTAACGCAAAGGCTATGAATGCCTTATTTTGTGCACTTGATAAAAACAAGTTCAATCATGTTTCAGTTTGTGAACCGCATTTGATATTTAGCATACACTTGAAGTAACTCACGAAGGCACAAGTAGAGTGAAAGAGTCAAAAATCAATCTTTTGATACATTCTTTTGAACTTTTCCTAATGAAACCGAGTGAGACTATTGGCGACATGTATACCCGTTTCATGGATGTCGTCAATGGTCTAAAAGGACTCGGCAAAAAATTTTCGAATTTTGAGCTCCAAATTCAAACCAGTTTGGGGCCTATATATACCCCACCCTTTCCTACATGAAAGGCAACCAAAAGCTTGATCTTATTCTGTGATTTTTAGAGCCCAAAAGTATTGTAAAGGGCAAAAGTTATTCTTCCTTTTTTCTTCCAAGTTTTGATCATTCAAGAGAGGAGTGAAAAATCTGTAAGGGTTGTCTCCTAAGCCCGTCAAAAGGAGTAAAACTGTAAAAGGGTGGTTGGCCTTCGCCTATTGAAGGAAGGCCTCTAGTAGACGTTGGTGACCTCATCAGAGGAGGAAGCCAAAAGTGGATGTAGGTCAAGATTGACCGAACCACTCTAAATCTCGGTTTGCATTTTATATTGTGTTCTCTATCTTAACTGCAAACTGCCTACATAGCTTTACTTTAACTGCACTTTGCTTGATCTTAAGTTAAAGAACTTTCCGAATTGGCTTTCGCATCGAAATTATTTTTTATCGTACGAACGTAGTTTTTTAAATCGTCGAAAGTTTTCCACTACACTCACCCCCCCCCCCCCCCACTCTTAGTGCTCTTGATCCTAACAATTGGTATCAGAACGGGGTTAACTCTCAATCGGATTAAAACCTAAGAGAGATGGCATACGTCGAAAATCAAGAGGGCCACTCTATTACACGTCCACCCATATTCAATGGGACGGACTACACCTATTGGAAGACCTGAATGAGGATCTTCCTTATTTCCATGGATTTTGAACTTTGGAATCTTGTCGAAAATGGATTTCCGAAGTCTTCTCTTCCAATGATCGATTGGAATGTATTGGAGAAGAAGACTTTCGCTCTTAACGCAAAGGCTATGAATGCCTTATTTTGTGCACTTGATAAAAACAAGTTCAATCATGTTTCAGTTTGTGAACCGCATTTGATATTTAGCATACACTTGAAGTAACTCACGAAGGCACAAGTAGAGTGAAAGAGTCAAAAATCAATCTTTTGATACATTCTTTTGAACTTTTCCTAATGAAACCGAGTGAGACTATTGGCGACATGTATACCCGTTTCATGGATGTCGTCAATGGTCTAAAAGGACTCGGCAAAAAATTTTCGAATTTTGAGCTCATAAATAAGATTCTAAGATCCCTTCCTAAGAGTTGGGACCCTAAAGTCACTGCTATTCAAGAGGCTAAAGGTTTAAACAACTTCCCTCTTGAAGAATTAATCGGGTCATTAATGACCTATGAAATGACTTGCAAAGCTCATGAAGAGCAAGAATACATCCTTCCAAAGAATAGGAAGGATATGACACTTAGAACTTTCGAAGACCACTTGAGAGAAAACTCAAGTGATGAAGACTGTGACGATGACTTGGTACTTCTAACAAGGAAATTCAAAAAATTTATTAAAAGAAACAAGTTTAAAAATGACATAAAAATAAATTTGAACCCAAAAAGGATGAAGTTATTTGCTATGAATGCAAGAAGTTGGGACACTACAAAAGTGATTGTCCCCAAGCCAAGAAGAGAACACCAAAGAAAAAGGCGCTCAAAGCAACATGGGATGACTCAAGCACGTCCGAAGAAGAGGAGTCCAACACCGAGCAAGTTGCTCATTATGCCCTAATGGCCATCGGAGATGAGGTAACGAATTTAATTAATACAGATTTATCATTTGACGAATTATTAAATGCCTTCCATGACTTATTTGATGAATGCAAAACTATTAGTAGAAAATACAAATTGCTAAAAACGGAGCATGATAGTCTTACTTGTAATTTTGATAAATTAAAAACTGAATATCATGATAGTTTAGCTCCATGTAAAAAATGTCATGATTTAGAAACTCTCCAAAAGGAGAACTTGCTACTTAAGGACACCTTGAAGAAATTCGAGGTTGATAGCAAGTCTTTGAATATGATCCTTACAAATAAGGGTCATGTTCCTAAAAGAAGTGGAATCAAATTTGTGAGAAGTCTTCACTAAAATCCAACCACCTTCATAAAAGGCTCTATCTTACATATTCGGCACCAAAGCAAATGCAACTTTTGTTGCAAACATGGACATAAAACTTATCATTGTCCATTCAAGAAAATTAGTACGACCAAACTGATTTGGGTTCCTAAAGGAACTATGATAAATTCTATGCAACATGATAAACAATGTAGATCAGTTTTTGAGGCACCCAAAAGTAAATGGGTACCTAAAAATCATCCTTTCTTGTAAAAACATACACCATCACAAGCTAGGAGCAAGAGATGGTACCTTGATAGTGGATGCTCAAGGCATATGACCGGAGATCCATCTCAATTCTCTAAGCTCACTAGCATAGACGAAGGCTATGTCACCTTCGGAGACAACAACAAGGGTAAAATCATTGGCAAAAGAACCATAGGTAACAAATCCAACTTCTTTATTAAAGATGTTTTGTTAGTTGATGGTTTAAAACATAACCTCTTGAGCATTAGTCAATTATGTGATAAAGGATATATTGTCAAATTCGAATATAATGCTTGCATCATTGAAAAACCATACAAAAACACATCTATAATTGCATTAAAACAAAATAACATATACACCATTGACATCAATGATCTTTGCAATGAAATGTGTTTCTCAATTTTGAATGAGGATGCTTAGCTTTGGCATAGGAGATTAGGTCATGCTAGCATAAAACTAATCACTCAAATATCATCCAAAGAACTTGTAAGAGGAATTCCTCATATCAAGTTCATCAAAAATAATATATGTGATGCTTGTCAATTAGGAAAATAAATTAAGGGTAGTTTCAAATCTAAGAATCAAATAAGCACCTTTAGGCCCTTACAATTGATCCATATGGACTTATTTGGACCTATCTCTATATCAAGCCTAGGAGGTAGCAAATACGCATTTGTCATTGTAGATGACTATAGTAGATACACATGGACTTATTTCTTAAAACACAAAAATGAATGCTTTAGATATTTTACCAAGTTTTGCAAACTTGTCCAAAATGAAAAGAGTTCTATATTTTCATCAATTAGAAGTGATCATGGTAGTGAATTTCAAAACCGTGGTTTCCAAGAATTTTATGAATTTAATGGATACAATCACAACTTCTCTACTCCAAGAAATCCTCAACAAAATGGAGTAGAAAAAAGAAAAAATAGAAATCTACAAGAAATGGTGAGAACCATGTTGAATGAACAAATCTTACCCAAATATTTTTGAGCTAAAGCCGTAAACACTGCGTGCTATATTTTGAATAGAGTTCTAGTAAGACCCTTACTCACCAAAACTCCCTATGAGTTGTGGAACAACAAAAACCCAATATTTCATATTTTAAAGTTTTTGGGTGTAAGTGTTTTATCTTGAATGAAAAAGATGCCTTAGGAAAATTTGACGCTAAATCCGATGAAGGAATTTTCCTTGGTTATTCTTCGGTTTCTAAAGCTTTTCGTATCTTCAATAAAAGAACTTTAATTATAGAAGAATTCATTCATGTTGTTTTCAATGAGATTTCCGAAATCAAGAAAAATGATTTTGATGATGATGTTAATTTCGATTCTTTGAATTTAAATGAAACCACTTCTCCAACTAGCAACTTGGATGCATCCACTTCCGAAATATCCTTACCCAAGGATTGGAAGTATGTAGATGCTCATCATAAGGAGCTAATCCTAGGAGACACATCTAAGGGAGTTCAAACACATTCTTCTCTTAAAAATTTTTGTGCCAACGTCGCTTTTCTCCCCCAAATTGAACTTAAATGTATTGACGAAGCCATAAAAGATGATTCATGGATTATCGCAATACAAGATGAGTTAAATCAATTTGAGAGAAATGAGGTGCGGAAGCTTGTTCCTAGGCCAAATGACCATTTAGTTATTGGTACTAAATGGGTCTTTAGAAACAAGCAAGATGAATATGGTATCATGGTTAGAAACAAGGCTAGATTAGTAGCCAAAAGTTTCAACCAAGAAGAAGGTATCGATTACGAAGAAACCTTTGCTTCTGTGGCTAGATTAAAAGCCATAAGGATGCTCCTTGCCTATGCTAGTAATAATAATTTTAAATTATTTCAAATGAATATTAAAAGTGCTTTTCTTCATGGATTTATTTCCGAAGAAGTTTATGTTGAACAACATCCTGGATTTGAAAATAATAGCCTCCCTAATCATGTGTTTAAATTAACTAAAGCTCTCTATGGTTTAAATCAAGCCCCAAGGGCTTGGTATAAGAGACTTAATTCTTTTCTTATTGAAAATAATTTCACAAAAAGCAAGGTCGATACTACATTGTTTATCAAGAATCATTGTTCAGATTTATGTTGATGATATTATCTTTGGTTCTACAAACGAATCTCTTTGTGAATCTTTTGCTAAAACCATGAGCCTCGAATTTGAAATGAGTTTGATGGGAAAATTAACCTTTTTCTTAGGCTTACAAATTAAGCAACTAAGAAATGGTATTTTTATTAGTCAAACTAAATATGCTTTAGATTTGTTAAAAAGATTTAATATGGAAAGTTCAAAAGCTATTAACACTCCTATGAGCACCTCCACTAAGTTAGAAGTTGATGAAAGTGAAGAAAGCTTCGATCAAAAAACTTATAGGGGTATGATAGGAAGTTTACTTTACCTCATTGCAACTAGACCAGATATCATGATCAGTGTAGGACTTTATGTTAGGTTAAAAGAATACTTAGATATCTTAAAGGTACCACAAATATAGGATTATGGTATCCAAAAATCGAGAATTTTGAATTAATTGCTTATGTTGATGCGGATTTTGCTAGGTGTAGACTAGATAGAAAAAGCACATTAGGAACATGTCAATTTTTGGAACATGCCCTTGTTTCCTGGTCATCTAAGAAATAAAACTCGGTTGCACTATCAACAACCGAAGCTGAGTATATTGCAGCTAGTGCATGCTTTACACAAGTTGTATGGATGAAAAACACCTTAGAAGATTATAAAGTTCATCTTAAAAATATTCCCATTAAATGTGATAGCACAAGTGCTATATGTTTAACAAAGAATCTCATTCAACACTCAAAAACAAAACATATTGATATTAGACATCACTTTATATAAGATCATGTCACTAATCATGATGTAGTTATAGAGTTCATTGATACTAAACATCAACTAGCTGATATTTTTACAAAGCCTTTAAGTGAAGAACAATTTGATTTCATTAGAAGAGAATTAGGTATGTTAATGTGTCTGAATGCTTGAACTCATTAAATTTATTTTTCGGACTTTCTTGATTCAATGATCAAATCAGTTAATTGCTATGATGATTTTACACGATTACATGCCTTAATAACATGTTGAAAATTATGTGTTTTGGATACAAAAATTTTCACAATAATAAGCATGTTTTCTTGATACATTATTCTCTTCCAGACTTAATAAGCATATGTCATATCGAGTTTGATTCATATCATTGATTTTTGACATATGGAATCAACTAGCAAATGCATCTCTCATAGACTTATTATGTGAAAAATATTTTTTGAGAAATGGATTTGATGATTCCTTCTTATAAACTCCTTAAAAAAAAAGGGAAGATATTTTTTACTTGCAAGGATTTGATTCATATACATATCTTGATACTTGTAAAAATGAAGAGTACTTTAAATCTCTTATCGATTTTAACTTCATTCGAGTAATCTCACAAATAGCTTTCCTCCTTCATGCAAACAGATAATACCAAATAAAAAGGACATGTTTTCCTTGAGATGTTTGTATAATTGGTACCAATCACTCGTTGTTGAAAAATGACATGAACCTAGTTATGGCATGAATCATTACCACACTTATGTTTAAAATTTGCTTATATTATTCTCCTTTTTGTTGATGACAAAGGGGGAGAAATATATGAATTGATGCTATGAGTGCCATATTTGAATTTGAATTATGTTAAGATAACAAAAGAAGCTTGCATCGAAATATATGGTAAATTGATGATAGAAATGCTATGATTGCCATATTTGAATTATGCCATATATGCATCATGTTAAGATATCAAGAACTTACATCACAATTTTACATGTTGATATCTTGCCATGTGATGAAATACTATGATTGCTAAACACTTGAAATGCTTGTGTTATATTAAGATATCAAAAGCTTACATCACAATTTTACATGTTGATATCTTACTATATGATGAAGTGCTACCATTACTATCATTCACACTTGAAATGTAAGACTTGAAAATGGATTTGAAGCTTTGACATCATTTTCAGAGAGATACATCATGATAGGAATCATGATGGGAGTATTGATAAGATTAAATGATCTTAACTTATCAATATGTCTCTTGAATTCAAAGGCTTTGAATTCAAGAATGACTTATCTTGAGTATGGCATATAGATAGGGGGAGTTAAGGTTAACTCCGTTATCAATTGATTGTCATCATCAAAAAGGGGGAGATTGTTGAATCTCGAATTTTGATGATGAAGTCAATTGTCATTTGTTATCTAATCCATATGTTGAGATAAGTGTGTAGGATTAACTACGATGAAAGTAAGACATGCAGTAGGAGTTGCACTAGAGTCAAGACTATGATCACATTGGGGGTTCGAGAGTTCGACGAAAGTCCGGACGGTCGTCGAAGGTTCAGCGGAAACAAATCCGAGAGTCCAGGAGTTTGCCGAAAGTCCGTCGGAGCATCATCGAGGGTTCGTCGGATATTCGCCGGAAGTTCGCCGGAAGAAGCGATTCACGCACCGGAGCAAGTTGCAGTAAATGTCTTAGAAAATATCATAGTTAGCATGATGATTAAGTTAGAAATGGGAGGTGATCCCACTAACTTAATCTTGAGGCAATTGGGCCCTTGACAAACCCAAATTGCGCTGAATGGATCAGCCCATTCGAACCCAAATTTCCCAGGTGGGTGGTGGCACCGCCCAAGAGCTTAGTCTCCTAGGAAAGCTGGGCGGTGGAACCGCCCATGATAAGTGGTGGTACCGCCTGGGCTCAGCCTTCGAGTGAGGCTAGGCGGTGGTACCGCCCCTGTCAGGCGGTGGTACCGCTTGAGCTCGGTCTCCGAGCTCTGTCAAGCGGTAGTACTGCCCATTTATGGTGGTAGTACCGCCAGGATCCCGGAAATCCAGGATATAATATTTTTAAGCTCCAAATTCAAACCAATTTGGGGCCTATATATACCCCACCCTTTCCTACATGAAAGGCAATCGAAAGCTTGATCTTACTCTATGATTTTTAGAGCTCAAAAGTGTTGTAAAGGGCAAAAGTTCTTCTCCCTCTTTTCTTCCAAGTTTTGATCATTCAAGAGAGGAGTGAAAAATCTGTAAGGGTTGTCTCCTAAGCCTGTCAAAAAGAGTGAAACTGTAAAAGGGTGATTGGCCTTCGCCTATTGAAGGAAGGTCTCTAGTGGACGTCGGTGACCTCATCGGAGGAGGAAGCCAAAAGTGGATGTAGGTCAAGATTGACCGAACCACTCTAAATCTCAGTTTACATTTATATTTTGTTCTCTATCTTAATTGCAAACTGCCTCCATAGCTTTACTTTAACTGTACTTCGCTTGATCTTAAGTTAAAGAACTTTTTGAATCGGCTTTCGTATCAAAATTGTTTTTTATCGTACGAACGCAGTTTTAAATCGTCAAAAGTTTTCCTAGAGGATAACTTATGTGTGGACATTGTGCTTCAATCTCTACCAGAGTTCATAGTTCATAATGAATTTTAATATGAACAAGCTTGAGGTGACTCTCTCAGAGCTTCTCAATATGTTGAGGGAGGCAGAGAGTACTATTAGGAAAGAGAAGCCAGTTCTCTACACTGGTGAGACTAGAAAGAAAAGGAAAGTAGAAAAGTCCCTTAAGAAGGGAAAGGGCAAGGGCAAACTAGGAAAAGCAAAGGTTGCTAAGAAAGACCCAACAAAGGACAAAGGCCAGTGCTTCCAATGCTTCCACTATGGCAAAGATGGGCACTAGAAGAGGAACTACAAAGAGTACCTTGCAAAAAAGATGAAATAGAAGCTTGATGAAGCTTCAGGTACATTCATGATCAGTCTCCATTTGTCAGACTCTTATGATAACACATGGGTATTGAATACCAGTAGTGCTTATCATATATGCAATTCATTGCAGGTTCTGGCAATGCTTAGGAGACTAGAGAGAGGCGAGATGGACCTCAAGATAGGCAATGGAGCAAAAGTTGCTGTAGTAGCCGTTAGTGAGGTCACCCTACATCTGCCTGGTGGAGCTTTTATTGCATTAGATGTATATTATTTTGTTCCTTCTATTATCAAAAACATTATCTCCATTTCATGTTTGATAGTTAATGGATATAAATTAGTTTTTGAGAATAATGGTTATTCGATAATATTAGATGATGAGATCATCACGAAAGGGACATTGCATAATGGTTTATTTATGCTAGACACTACTCCACATATCATGAATGTAAGTGTGTCTAAGAGGAAACAAGATGAGATGAATAGTGCATACCTATGGCATTGTAGACTAGGTCACATCTATGAAGAAATGATTCAAAAGTTGCTAAATGATGGATATCTAAATCCATTCGACTATGAGTCATATGCAACTTGCAAGCCTTGCCTTCGTGGAAAACTAACCAACTCTCCATTTAGTGGAACTGGAGAGAGAGCCATTGAGCTGTTGGAACTCATACATAGTGATGTATGTGGACCCTTGTCAACTCATGTCATTGGTGGTTACTCCTACTTCATTATCTTTACAGATGATTTCTCAAGGTATGGATATGTGTACTTAATGAAGTATAAATCCGAGGCCTTTGAGAAATTCAAGGAGTATAAGAATGAGGTGGAGAACTAGACTGGAAAGAGTATCAAAACTCTTCGATCAGATCGAGGAGATGAGTACTTAAGTATAGAGTTTACTTAGTTCCTCAAGGACCATGGTATATTATCCCAATGGACACCTCCTTATACACCTCAGCTCAATGGTGTGTCTAAAAGGAGAAATCGTACGCTGTTAGATATGATACGGTCCATAATGAGTTTCGCTGACCTACCCATCTCATTCTGGGATATGCCCTAGAGATCGCAGCTTACCTTCTAAACAGAGTTCCAACTAAGTTGGTAGTGTCTAAACTATATGAGATATGAAAAGGGAAGACGCCCGATCTTAAAGTTGTTAAAATTTGGGGCTGTCCTGCCCACGTTAAAAGACACAACCCTGATAAGTTAGAATCAAGGACCAAAAGGTCTTTGTAGCCAAAAGAGCAGTGTTCCTTAAGAAGGAACATATTCTTGGCAGAGATAGTGGGAGCATGATAGAGTTGAGTGAGGTTGGAGAACCAAGCTCAAGCACCACTCTACTGCCCGAGTCTGTTCAGGTACCTAATACACAAGTTTCAACTTTATGTAGGTCTGGCAAAGTATCTCATCCTCTTGAGAGATATGTGGGACATATTAGAGGAGAGGATGTGGAGGATATTGATCCTCAAACTTACGAGGAGGCTATTATGAGTATAGACTCCGGGAAGTGACAAGAAGCCATAAATTCTATGTACTCCAACAAGGTTTGGTACTTAATTGATGCGCCCAAAGGTATTGTACCCATCAGTTGCAAGTGGATCTTTAAGAAAAAGATCGAAGTAGATGGAAATGTAGAGACCTATAAAGCAAGGCTAGTGGCTAAGGGGTATCGTCAAAGGCAAGGTGTTGACTATGACGAAACCTTCTCACCCGTAGCAATGCTAAAATCCATCCGAATTCTATTGGCTATTGCAGCACACTATGATTATAAGATCTGGCAGATGGATGTGAAAACTATATTCCTGAATGGGAACCTCGATGAGGAGGTGTGTATGATACAACCGAGGGATTCGTGTCCAAGGACTGCCTAGATAAGGTGTGCAAGTTGCTTAGATCCATTTAGGGACTAAAGCCAACTTCCCAAAGTTAGAACATAAGATTTAACGAAGCCAATCAGATCTATAACTTCGTTAAGAACGCAGATGAGCCTGTATGTGTCTAGGAAGGTAAGTGGTGAGTGCTTATTCACCTTTTTGAGATGTTATATGTAGCTGAGACATCCATATCATTGGAAGACATAGGAATGCTATCCAAGTAAAGTAATCTAGACACTTCTCCATAAGGACTTAGGCGAAAGCATCCTCTATCTTGGCGATTCAGAGATCTTATAAGATAGATCCCAGAGAGATTCTCATACCGATGAGATAAGGTTTTTTTAGCATTCATGTAAGGTTTAGCATTCATGGCGATTCAGATCTATAGAGATAGATCCAAGAGAGATCTCATACCGATGAGATAAGGTTTAGCATTCATGGCGATTCAGATCCATGTCAAAAGGTTTGGCATGGAAAATTCTAAGAGAGGTCTCATACCGATGAGATAAGGTTTAGCATTCATGGCGATTCAGATCCATGTCAAAAGGTTTGGCATGGAAAATTCTAAGAGAGGTCTCATACCGATGAGATAAGGTTTAGCATTCATGGCGATTCAGATCCATGTCAAAAGGTTTGGCATGGAAAATTCTAAGAGAGGTCTCATACCGATGAGATAAGGTTTAGCATTCATGGCGATTCAGATCTATAGAGATAGATCCAAGAGAGATCTCATACCGATGAGATAAGGTTTAGCATTCATGGCGATTCAGATCCATGTCAAAAGGTTTGGCATGGAAAATTCTAAGAGAGGTCTCATACCGATGAGATAAGGTTTAGCATTCATGGCGATTCAGATCCATGTCAAAAGGTTTGGCATGGAAAATTCTAAGAGAGGTCTCATACCGATGAGATAAGGTTTAGCATTCATGGCGATTCAGATCCATGTCAAAAGGTTTGGCATGGAAAATTCTAAGAGAGGTCTCATACCGATGAGATAAGGTTTAGCATTCATGGCGATTCAGATCTATAGAGATAGATCCAAGAGAGATCTCATACCGATGAGATAAGGTTTAGCATTCATGGCGATTCAGATCCATGTCAAAAGGTTTGGCATGGAAAATTCTAAGAGAGGTCTCATACCGATGAGATAAGGTTTAGCATTCATGGCGATTCAGATCTATAGAGATAGATCCAAGAGAGATCTCATACCGATGAGATAAGGTTTAGCATTCATGGCGATTCAGATCCATGTCAAAAGGTTTGGCATGGAAAATTCTAAGAGAGGTCTCATACCGATGAGATAAGGTTTAGCATTCATGGCGATTCAGATCCATGTCAAAAGGTTTGGCATGGAAAATTCTAAGAGAGGTCTCATACCGATGAGATAAGGTTTAGCATTCATGGCGATTCAGATCCATGTCAAAAGGTTTGGCATGGAAAATTCTAAGAGAGGTCTCATACCGATGAGATAAGGTTTAGCATTCATGGCGATTCAGATCTATAGAGATAGATCCAAGAGAGATCTCATACCGATGAGATAAGGTTTAGCATTCATGGCGATTCAGATCCATGTCAAAAGGTTTGGCATGGAAAATTCTAAGAGAGGTCTCATACCGATGAGATAAGGTTTAGCATTCATGGCGATTCAGATCTATAGAGATAGATCCAAGAGAGATCTCATACCGATGAGATAAGGTTTAGCATTCATGGCGATTCAGATCCATGTCAAAAGGTTTGGCATGGAAAATTCTAAGAGAGGTCTCATACCGATGAGATAAGGTTTAGCATTCATGGCGATTCAGATCCATGTCAAAAGGTTTGGCATGGAAAATTCTAAGAGAGGTCTCATACCGATGAGATAAGGTTTAGCATTCATGGCGATTCAGATCCATGTCAAAAGGTTTGGCATGGAAAATTCTAAGAGAGGTCTCATACCGATGAGATAAGGTTTAGCATTCATGGCGATTCAGATCCATGTCAAAAGGTTTGGCATGGAAAATTCTAAGAGAGGTCTCATACCGATGAGATAAGGTTTAGCATTCATGGCGATTCAGATCCATGTCAAAAGGTTTGGCATGGAAAATTCTAAGAGAGGTCTCATACCGATGAGATAAGGTTTAGCATTCATGGCGATTCAGATCCATGTCAAAAGGTTTGGCATGGAAAATTCTAAGAGAGGTCTCATACCGATGAGATAAGGTTTAGCATTCATGGCGATTCAGATCCATGTCAAAAGGTTTGGCATGGAAAATTCTAAGAGAGGTCTCATACCGATGAGATAAGGTTTAGCATTCATGGCGATTCAGATCCATGTCAAAAGGTTTGGCATGGAAAATTCTAAGAGAGGTCTCATACCGATGAGATAAGGTTTAGCATTCATGGCGATTCAGATCCATGTCAAAAGGTTTGGCATGGAAAATTCTAAGAGAGGTCTCATACCGATGAGATAAGGTTTAGCATTCATGGCGATTCAGATCCATGTCAAAAGGTTTGGCATGGAAAATTCTAAGAGAGGTCTCATACCGATGAGATAAGGTTTAGCATTCATGGCGATTCAGATCCATGTCAAAAGGTTTGGCATGGAAAATTCTAAGAGAGGTCTCATACCGATGAGATAAGGTTTAGCATTCATGGCGATTCAGATCCATGTCAAAAGGTTTGGCATGGAAAATTCTAAGAGAGGTCTCATACCGATGAGATAAGGTTTAGCATTCATGGCGATTCAGATCCATGTCAAAAGGTTTGGCATGGAAAATTCTAAGAGAGGTCTCATACCGATGAGATAAGGTTTAGCATTCATGGCGATTCAGATCCATGTCAAAAGGTTTGGCATGGAAAATTCTAAGAGAGGTCTCATACCGATGAGATAAGGTTTAGCATTCATGGCGATTCAGATCCATGTCAAAAGGTTTGGCATGGAAAATTCTAAGAGAGGTCTCATACCGATGAGATAAGGTTTAGCATTCATGGCGATTCAGATCCATGTCAAAAGGTTTGGCATGGAAAATTCTAAGAGAGGTCTCATACCGATGAGATAAGGTTTAGCATTCATGGCGATTCAGATCCATGTCAAAAGGTTTGGCATGGAAAATTCTAAGAGAGGTCTCATACCGATGAGATAAGGTTTAGCATTCATGGCGATTCAGATCCATGTCAAAAGGTTTGGCATGGAAAATTCTAAGAGAGGTCTCATACCGATGAGATAAGGTTTAGCATTCATGGCGATTCAGATCCATGTCAAAAGGTTTGGCATGGAAAATTCTAAGAGAGGTCTCATACCGATGAGATAAGGTTTAGCATTCATGGCGATTCAGATCCATGTCAAAAGGTTTGGCATGGAAAATTCTAAGAGAGGTCTCATACCGATGAGATAAGGTTTAGCATTCATGGCGATTCAGATCCATGTCAAAAGGTTTGGCATGGAAAATTCTAAGAGAGGTCTCATACCGATGAGATAAGGTTTAGCATTCATGGCGATTCAGATCCATGAGAGACTATCGGTACATGATAACTGAGGACGGAGAGGTCCAATGGATTAGATTCCCCTATATCATCTAGTCGAGTGAATTATTACAGAGATAATAATTCACTGAGTCAGAAGGAGTTCTGACAGCTATGACTTATGACCAGCTCGATATTGGGCCTAGAGGGTCACACACATATGGCAGGCATTACGATCAGTAGAGGTTCGGATATGAAATATTCGCCAGAGCTTCTATCTTATTAGATATCCAATAAGCCCCTGAATTATTGGATCCCATGGACGAGATCCAATAAGAGCCCATGAGAGATTATTGGATAGAGATCCACTAATCTAAAAGGCTTGGGTAATTGGATGCAGATCCAATACTCACTAGGGGAGGATCCATTAGGGTTTGATAGGGGGCCTCTATAAATAAGAGGGATTCAGAGCCTCATAGGCTAGAGTCTTTGCTTGCCTCTCCTATTCTCCTCCCCCCCCCTCTCTCCACCTCAGAGCAGGCCTGGAGTTTTGAGGAGCGTCGTCGCAGCCCTACTGTGTGGATCACCGCTAGAAAGGAGGATGCTTGACCTCCTTCACCCTCTCCTAGAGATCTGCAAGGAAACAGGGATATACGATCTCCATAGGTAACACAATCTATTCTATATGTTGTTTGTTTCGCGGATTTTTTTGCACACCATTCTTCGCACGACGACGAACATCTCCTTGAGAATAGGGGATTTTGTTTTCTTGTTCTTCCGCTACGCATGTGATGTTGCCCTAAGATTTCCCAACACGAAGTCCTTGTGTTCCACACCTTTTTGCGCCCGGGAAGTCCTCGTGTTGCACTCTTTTTTGTGCCCGAGCGACCAAAACCTCTACCGTAGACCCCCGAGGCGATGGTTTTCGGGCTTGGAATTATTGGTGAACGCTTCATAGTCAGCCTCGTGGGGCTCGGAGAGAGGGTGTTTGGATTGGGGTCGCAATCATGATTTCGAGATGTTCGAGAAGTTATGATGGTTTAAGCGCGACCCACGCAAGGGCCGTAACGCGCACTTGGGCGACGGACGATCCACGCAAAATGTGTGCGATCACACTAGCACTAAAGCATCGGATCCCATCAGAACTCCAAAGTAACTGTGCTGTGGGCGAGGGAGTACTACTATGATGGGTGAACCACAGGGAAGTCCTCGTGTTGCACTCCATTTTGCGCCCACCCACACAAGGGTCGCGACACGCACTTGGGCGAGGCACGATGCACACAAAATGATGTGTGATACTAGGATGGGTGACCCCCTGGGAAGTCCTCGTGTTGCACTCCTTTTTGCGCCCGAGCGACCAAAACCTCTGCCGTGGACCTCCGAGGCGACGGTTTTCGGGGCCGGAATCTCTCGTGACCGCTTCGCAGTCAGCCTCGTGGGGCTCGGAGAGAGGTTTCCGGATTGGGGTCGCAATCGCGATTCCGAGACGGTTACGGCGCGCGACGGGGTCGGGCAGCGACGAGCACTTGGGCGACGGACGACGCACAAAAAACGAGTGCGATCACACCAGCACTAAAGCACCAGATCCCATCAGAACTCCGAAGTTAAGCGTGCTTGGGCGAGAGTAGTACTAGGATGGGTGACCCCCTGGGAAGTCCTCGTGTTGCACTCCTTTTTGCGCCCGAGCAACCAAAACCTCTGCCGTGGACCTCCGAGGCGACGGTTTTCGGGGCCGGAATCTCTCGTGACCGCTTCGCAGTCAGCCTCGTGGGGCTCGGAGAGAGGTTTCCGGATTGGGGTCGCAATCGAGATTCCGAGATCGTTCGAGAAAGTTACGACGGTTTTAGCGTGACGGAGCCGGGCGCGCGACCCACGCCCGCGGAGAGGGGTGTCCGGATTGGGGTCGCAATCGCGTTTCCGAGACGGTTACGGCGCGCGACGGGGTCGGGCCGCGACGAGCACTTGGGCGACGGACGACGCACGCAAAACGAGTGCGATCACACCAGCACTAAAGCATCGGATCCCATCAGAACTCTGAAGTTAAGCGTGCTTGGGCGAGAGTAGTACTAGGATGGGTGACCCCCTGGGAAGTCCTCGTGTTGCACTCCTTTTTGCGCCCGAGCGACCAAAACCTCTGCCGTGGACCTCCGAGGCGACGGTTTTCGGGGCCGGAATCTCTCGTGACCGCTTCGCAGTCAGCCTCGTGGGGCTCGGAGAGAGGTTTCCGGATTGGGGTCGCAATCGAGATTCCGAGATCGTTCGAGAAAGTTACGACGGTTTTAGCGTGACGGAGCCGGGCGCGCGACCCACGCCCGCGGAGAGGGGTGTCCGGATTGGGGTCGCAATCGAGATTCCGAGATCGTTCGAGAAAGTTACGACGTTTTAGCGTGACGGAGCCGGGCGCGCGACCCACGCCCGCGGAGAGGGGTGTCCGGATTGGGGTCGCAATCGAGATTCCGAGATCGTTCGAGAAAGTTACGACGGTTTTAGCGTGACGGAGCCGGGCGCGCGACCCACGCCCGCGGAGAGGGGTGTCCGGATTGGGGTCGCAATCGCGTTTCCGAGACGGTTACGGCGCGCGACGGGGTCGGGCCGCGACGAGCACTTGGGCGACGGACGACGCACGCAAAACGAGTGCGATCACACCAGCACTAAAGCACCGGATCCCATCAGAACTCCGAAGTTAAGCGTGCTTGGGCGAGAGTAGTACTAGGATGGGTGACCCCCTGGGAAGTCCTCGTGTTGCACTCCTTTTTGCGCCCGAGCGACCAAAACCTCTGCCGTGGACCTCCGAGGCGACGGTTTTCGGGGCCGGAATCTCTCGTGACCGCTTCGCAGTCAGCCTCGTGGGGCTCGGAGAGAGGTTTCCGGATTGGGGTCGCAATCGAGATTCCGAGATCGTTCGAGAAAGTTACGACGGTTTTAGCGTGACGGAGCCGGGCGCGCGACCCACGCCCGCGGAGAGGGGTGTCCGGATTGGGGTCGCAATCGCGTTTCCGAGACGGTTACGGCGCGCGACGGGGTCGGGCCGCGACGAGCACTTGGGCGACGGACGACGCACGCAAAACGAGTGCGATCACACCAGCACTAAAGCATCGGATCCCATCAGAACTCCGAAGTTAAGCGTGCTTGGGCGAGAGTAGTACTAGGATGGGTGACCCCCTGGGAAGTCCTCGTGTTGCACTCCTTTTTGCGCCCGAGCGACCAAAACCTCTGCCGTGGACCTCCGAGGCGATGGTTTTCGGGGCCGAATCTCTCGTGACCGCTTCGCAGTCAGCTCGTGGGGCTCGAGAGAGGGTTCCGGATTGGGGTCGCAATCGAGATTCCGAGATCGTTCGAGAAAGTTACGACGGTTTTAGCGTGACGGAGCCGGGCGCGCGACCCACGCCCGCGGAGGAGGGGTGTCCGGATTGGGGTCGCAATCGCGTTTCCGAGACGGTTACGGCGCGCGACGGGGTCGGGGGCCGCGACGAGCACTTGGGCGACGGACGAAGCACACAAAAACGAGTGCGATCACACCAGCACTAAAGCATCGGATTCCCATCAGAACTCTGAAGTTAAGCGTGCTTGGGGCGGAGAGTAGTACTAGGATGGGTGACCCCCTGGGAAGTCCTCGTGTTGCACTCCTTTTTGCGCCCGAGCGACCAAAACCTCTGCCGTGGACCTCCGAGGCGACGGTTTTCGGGGCCGGAATCTCTCGTGACCGCTTCGCAGTCCGCCTCGTGGGGCTCGGAGAGAGGTTTCCGGATTGGGGTCGCAATCGAGATTCCGAGATCGTTCGAGAAAGTTACGACGGTTTTAGCGTGACGGAGCCGGGCCGCGCGACCCACGCCCGCGGAGAGGGGTGTCCGGATTGGGGTCGCAATCGCGTTTCCGAGACGGTTACGGCGCGCGACGGGGTCGGGCCGCGACGAGCACTTGGGCGACGGACGACGCACGCAAAACGAGTGCGATCACACCAGCACTAAAGCACCGGATCCCATCAGAACTCCGAAGTTAAGCGTGCTTGGGCGAGAGTAGTACTAGGATGGGTGACCCCCTGGGAAGTCCTCGTGTTGCAATCCTTTTTGCGCCCGAGCGACCAAAACCTCTGCCGTGGACCTCCGAGGCGACGGTTTTCGGGGCCGGAATCTCTCGTGACCGCTTCGCAGTCAGCCTCGTGGGGCTCGGAGAGAGGTTTCCGGATTGGGGTCGCAATCGAGATTCCGAGATCGTTCGAGAAAGTTACGACGGTTTTAGCGTGACGGAGCCGGGCGCGCGACCCACGCCCGCGGAGAGGGGTGTCCGGATTGGGGTCGCAATCGCGTTTCCGAGACGGTTACGGCGCGCGACGGGTCGGGCCGCGACGAGCACTTGGGCGACGGACGACGCACGCAAAACGAGTGCGATCACACCAGCACTAAAGCACCGGATCCCATCAGAACTCCGAAGTTAAGCGTGCTTGGGCGAGAGTAGTACTAGGATGGGTGACCCCCTGGGAAGTCCTCGTGTTGCACTCCTTTTTGCGCCCGAGCGACCAAAACCTCTGCCGTGGACCTCCGAGGCGATGGTTTTCGGGGCCGGAATCTCTCGTGACCGCTTCGCAGTCAGCCTCGTGGGGCTCGGAGAGAGGTTTCCGGATTGGGGTCGCAATCGAGATTCCGAGATCGTTCGAGAAAGTTACGACGGTTTTAGCGTGACGGAGCCGGGCGCGCGACCCACGCCCGCGGAGAGGGGTGTCCGGATTGGGGTCGCAATCGCGTTTCCGAGACGGTTACGGCGCGCGACGGGGTCGGGCCGCGACGAGCACTTGGGCGACGGACGACGCACGCAAAACGATTGCGATCACACCAGCACTAAAGCATCGGATCCCATCAGAACTCCGAAGTTAAGCGTGCTTGGGCGAGAGTAGTACTAGGATGGGTGACCCCCTGGGAAGTCCTCGTGTTGCACTCCTTTTTGCGCCCGAGCGACCAAAACCTCTGCCGTGGACCTCCGAGGCGATGGTTTTCGGGGCCGGAATCTCTCGTGACCGCTTCGCAGTCAGCCTCGTGGGGCTCGGAGAGAGGTTTCCGGATTGGGGTCGCAATCGAGATTCCGAGATCGTTCGAGAAAGTTACGACGGTTTTAGCGTGACGGAGCCGGGCGCGCGACCCACGCCCGCGGAGAGGGGTGTCCGGATTGGGGTCGCAATCGCGTTTCCGAGACGGTTACGGCGCGCGACGGGGTCGGGCCGCGACGAGCACTTGGGCGACGGACGACGCACACAAAACGAGTGCGATCACACCAGCACTAAAGCACCGGATCCCATCAGAACTCCGAAGTTAAGCGTGCTTGGGCGAGAGTAGTACTAGGATGGGTGACCCCTTGGGAAGTCCTCGTGTTGCACTCCTTTTTGCGCCCGAGCGACCAAAACCTCTGCCGTGGACCTCCGAGGCGATGGTTTTCGGGGCCGGAATCTCTCGTGACCGCTTCGCAGTCAGCCTCGTGGGGCTCGGAGAGAGGTTTCCGGATTGGGGTCGCAATCGAGATTCCGAGATCGTTCGAGAAAGTTACGACGGTTTTAGCGTGACGGAGCCGGGCGCGCGACCCACGCCCGCGGAGAGGGGTGTCCGGATTGGGGTCGCAATCGCGTTTCCGAGACGGTTACGGCGCGCGACGGGGTCGGGCCGCGACGAGCACTTGGGCGACGGACGACGCATGCAAAACGATTGCGATCACACCAGCACTAAAGCACCGGATCCCATCAGAACTCCGAAGTTAAGCGTGCTTGGGCGAGAGTAGTACTAGGATGGGTGACCCCCTGGGAAGTCCTCGTGTTGCACTCCTTTTTGCGCCCGAGCGACCAAAACCTCTGCCGTGGACCTCCGAGGCGATGGTTTTCGGGGCCGGAATCTCTCGTGACCGCTTCGCAGTCAGCCTCGTGGGGCTCGGATGCAAGCTTCTTTTGATATCTTAACATAATTCATATATTTCGATGATAGCTTTTCTATTATCAATTTACCATATATTTCGATGCAAGCTTCTTTTGATATTTTAACAAAATTTAAATTCAAATATGGCACTCATAGCATCAATTCATATATTTCTCCCCCTTTGTCATCAACAAAAAGAGAACGATATAAGCAAATTTTAAACATAAGTGCAGTAATGATTCATGCCATAACTAGGTTCATGTCATTTTTCAATAATGATACAACCATCTCAAGGAAAACATGACATGGAGATTACTTCTTCCTTTTTATTTGGTATTATCTTTTTGCATGAAGGAGGAAAGCCATTTGTGAGATTACTCGAATGAAGTTAAAATCAATAAGAGATTTAAAGCACTCTTCAGTTTTACAAGGATCAAGATATGTATGTGAATTAAATCCTTCCAGGTAAAAAATATCTTCCCTTTTTTTTAAGGAGTTTATAAGAAGGAATCATCAAATCCATTTCTCAAAAAATATTTTTCACATGATAAGTCTATGAGAGATGCATTTGCTAGTTAATTGCATCTGTCAAAAATCAATGATATGAATCAAACTCAATATGACATATGCTTATTAAGTCCGGAAGAGAATAATGTATCAAGAAAATCTAATTGTTAGGATCAAGAAAATCTGAAAATGAAATTTAACACTTTCATGCATTCGGACAAGGTTTTGCTATAGATTTTCGAATACAATCATGAAAATAAAACATGCTTATTATCATGAAAATTTTTGTATCCAAAACACATAATTTCCAACATGTTATTAAAGCATGTAATAGTATAAAATTCTCATCATAGCAATTGAATGAATCAAGAAAGTCCAAAAAATAAATTTAGTGAGTTCAAGCATTCGAACACATCTTTGTCATAGTTTTTCAATGAAGATAAATATGCTCATCAACATGGAAATTTTACTATCCAAAACACATAATTTCCAACATGTTATGTAATCGAGTAAAATTCTCTTAATATGCAATTAAGTGATTTGATCATTGAATCAAGAAAGTCCAAAAAATAAATTTAATGAGTTCAGGCATTCAGACATATCTTTCAAGGATTAAGAGAGTATGAATCTTTTCAAATCACAATGAGAGTATAACATGCTCATCATAGAAACCAAAGCACAAGATTTTCAAGGTAAGCATGTTATAGAGGCAATCAATTTCCATGCTAAATTTAAGTGATCAAGGAAAATCCGAGAATGAGTAGCGTAAAGAGATTCAAGAAAAACCCGAAAACGATGTTCAATTAATGTTCTTCTTTCTATATATGCTCACCAAATAATACATCAAGTAAACACATCAAGGATTAGTAGTCATCAAGGCAAGGGGCATTGTGATCAAAGTAGCATAAAGAGTTTTCAATATAATTGTTATAACAAGACAAGAAGAGATTGTGTCCACATTTACATATACAAGCTCATTCAGGAGGTGGAAAATTAAGATGCCTAAATAAGGAGTCAAATTGTCGATGAATTTGCTATAGTTTAGATAGGATTTGATCTTGGCGATATTCAAGCCGATCTTGTCTTTGTTCAAAATGATCCATCCGAATCCCTATGTTTTCAATAGATGATGCAGGAGCTTACTCAAATGGATGTGTTTCCTCAAAGGGACCAGTCGGAGGAGATTGATTACTCATAAAGATTGGTGTTTCTGGTTCTAGTTCAGGTTGAGGGAAATCGGTTCTTCTAGGCATTCTAACCCACATACCATTTCTAAATGTACATCTCATTCGTTGAAGTAGATTTTTATTTATGATACTAAATCTATCTAGCTTTATAACCTCTTCGTCGGGTGGTATTGTAATATCGTAGGCATGGAGTATTCTAGTGATTATGCCACCATATGGAAGCATCATGTCATTTTTAGATATTTCTATCATATTTTGTTAGATAAGGTAACCAAAACAATTGTTATATCATTTCATGATCCAATACATGGTACCTAGTTTCATTTGACTTACTTCATCATGATGGTATTGTTTCGGGAGAATGATACTAGTTAAGATGTGATGAAGTATTTTGGTGTTTAGTGGTAATAAATGTTCATAGCTTTTAGGAAGTATCACTAAGTTGGGATTACCAAAAATTATTCTTAAAGCTTCAACGTATGTGGTCCCAACTGTTTCATCATCCCATAGTCCTTTAAAATAACAACCTTTATCTTTTATGAGAATGCCTATCATGTCGCAAATAAATCTATCCGTAATGAAAATATGTTGTCCGAAGAGATAGGTAGACACTCTTTCTTCTTCATCTACATATAGATTGTTGTAAAACAACCTAACAAGTCTAGGGTAGATGGGTTCACTAATTTGTAGGATTGGGAGTAGATCTAAATTTGCAAACAATTGAATTGTCTCTAAATTACTTAGTTCATTTAGATCAACATACTTCCCCTTATGGACATTTCTAAACTCTATAGAAGCAAATTTTTGGGCATGTAGTTTTGAATTGAAAAGGGTGGGATCAAAGTCTTCTTCTAATCTCCTCTTCCCTTGTCCCTAGAGGATCTTCTAGAGCCCATAACTACTGCTACTTAAGAAGATAGTAATGAGCAAGAGTAAATGACACAAAACAAAAATCAAAAGCCTCTTTGAGAATACATTAGTTGAGATCTTTAAGAGGATGAATGATTGATTCTTGATCTTGCATGAAATGGGCAACTTTTGGGCAACTCAAGGAGAGATGGAGGTGGAGAAGAGTTAAGCTACTAGGAGGAGAAGAGAGTGAGTTGGGGTCGGTTCCACCACCGGCCCTAGCTCGGTTTAAAAGGGGCAGAGTTGCGGGCGGTGGCACCGCTGGCTACCCGTGACAACCGACGGTGCCACCGCTTATAGGCGGTGAGCACTGTTTTGAGGGCTGTTTAGGCTGATTTGGATGTTTTCGATTTGAGGAGAGTTTTTGTTTGTGGAGTAATCAACTTTAATTTCATAATTATGTAAGAGTTTCCATCTCAAGATGAGAAATTTCGTACGTTCATAATAGATCTTGTGACGCACATACTCTACTTCAAATGTCATATACAATTTTTGACATGTTCATGACTTATTGTTCAAGTTGGTAAGTTTCACTAGTTCATGACAAACTTGGCTTGCAAGACGTAAGTTCATGATATGGTTGGATCTAAAAGTAAAGAAGGAATGAATCCGATGAATTCAGAAATCCAGAGGATATGTGAAGGGAGAATTAAATATGAGTTTCAAAATCTGAGGGATCAAATATGATTGTATCAGTATCACTCTGTAATATTAATTCTCTAATCCTCTTTTTATCATTTAGGCTAGAGAGCATCACATGTCTTTTTGGATCTCGGGTCATGAATATTGAGTACTCAAAAAATAAGATATTATCTCTTGCTCCTAGCTTGTGAAGGTTTACGTTTCTACAAGAAATTATAATTTTTAGGTACCTATTTACTTTTAGGTGCCTCAAAAATTGATCTAAATTGTTTATCATGTTGCATAGAATTTATCATGGTTCCTTTAGGAACCTAAATCAGTTTGGTCGGACTAATTTTCTTGAATGGACATTGATAAGCTTTATGTCCATGTTTGTAACAAAAGTTATATTTGCTTTGGTGCGAAACATGTAAGATAGGGCCTTTTATGAAGGTGGTTGGATTTTGGTGAGGACTTCTCACAAATCCGATTCCACTTCTTTTAGGAACATGACCCTTATTTATAAGGATCTTATTCAAAGACTTGCTACCAATCTCAAATTTCTTCAAGGTGTCCTTAAGTAGTAAGTTCTCCTTTTGGAGAGTTTCTAGATCATGACATTTTTTACATGGAGCTAAACTATCATGATATTCAGTTTTTAATTTATCGAAATTACAAGTTAGACTATCATGCTCCTTTTTTAGCAATTTGTATTTTCTACTAATAGTTTTGCATTCATCAAATAAGTTATGGAAGGCATTTAATAATTCATCAAATGATAAATTTATATCAATTAAATTCGTTACCTCATCTCCGATGACCATTAGGACGTAATTAGCAACTTGTTTAGTGTTGGACTCCTCTTCTTCGTACTCGCTTGAGTCATCCCACGTTGCTTTGAGCGTCTTCTTCTTTGGTGTTCTCTTCTTGGCTTAGGGACAATCATTTTTGTAGTGTCCCAACTTCTTTCATTCGTAGCAAATAACCTGGTCCTTTTTGGGTTCAAATTTATTTTTGGTGTCATTTTTACACTTGTTTCTTTTAATGAATTTTTTGAATTTTCTTGTTAGAAGTACCAAGTCATCGTCATAGTCTTTATCACTTAAGTTTTCTCTCAAGTTGTCTTCGAAAGTTCTAAGTGTCATATCCTTCCTGTTCTTTGGAAGGATGTCTTCTTACTCTTCATGAGCTTTGCAAGTCATTTTGTAGGCCATTAATGAGCCGATTAATTCTTCAAGAGGGAAGTTGTTTAAATCTTTAGCCTCATGAATAACAGTGACTTTAGGGTCCCAACTCTTAGGAAGAGATCTTAGAATCTTATTTACGAGCTTAAAATCTGAAAACTTTTGCCAAGTCCTTTTAGACCATTGACCACATCCGTGAAACGGGTGTACATTGTTGAATCTCGGATTTTGATGATGAAGTCAATTGTCATTTGTTATCTAATCCATATGTTGAGATAAGTGTGCAGGATTAACTACGATGAAAGTAAGACATGCAGCAGGAGTTGCGCCGAAGTCAAGACTATGATCACGTTGGGGGTTCGAGAGTTCGACGGAAGTCCGGACGGTCATCGGAGGTTCTGCGGGAACAAATCCGAGAAGTCCAGGAGCTTGCCAAAGAAGCTCATCGGAACTCGCCAAGTGGATCGTCGCAAGTCCAGGAGTTTGCCGGATGTCCGCCGGAGCATCGCCGAGGGTTCGTCGGATGATCGCCGGAAGTTCGCCGGAAGCTCGACGGAAGAAGCGATTGACGCACCGGAGCAAGTTGCAGTAAATTGTCTTGAAAAATATCGTACTTAGCATGATGATTAAGTTAGAAATGGGAGGTGATCCCATTAACTTAATCTTGGGGCAATTGGGCCCTTGACAGACCCAAATTGGGCCGAATGGATCAGCCCATTCGGACCCAAATTCCTTGGCCGGCGGTGGCACCGCTTGGGTCGGCGGTGGCACCGCCCGGCTGCTGAGCCTCGGAGTGAGGCTGGGCGGTGGCACCGCCCTATCAGCAGTGGCACCCGCCTAGGCTCAGTCTCGGAGTGAGACTGGGCGGTAGCACCGCCCGTCAAGGCAGGTTGCACCGCCCCTGTCAAGCGGTGGCACCGCCCCTATCAGGCGGTGGCACCGCTTGGGCTCAGTCTCCGAGTGAGACTGGGCGGTAGCACCGCCCCTGTCAAGCGGTGGCACCGCCCCTATCAGGCGGTGGCACCGCCCCTATCAGGCGGTGGCACCGCCCCTATCAGGCGGTGGCACCGCCCCTATCAGGCGGTGGCACCGCCCCTATCAGGCGGTGGCACCGCCCCTATCAGGCGGTGGCACCGCCCCTATCAGGCGGTGGCACCGCCCCTATCAGGCGGTGGCACCGCCCCTATCAGGCGGTGGCACCGCCTAGGCTCAGTCTCGGAGTGAGACTGGGCGGTAGCACCGCCCCTGTCAAGCGGTGGCACCGCCCCTATCAGGCGGTGGCACCGCCTAGGCTCAGTCTCGGAGTGAGACTGGGCGGTAGCACCGCCCCTGTCAAGCGGTGGCACCGCCCCTATCAGGCGGTGGCACCGCCCCTATCAGGCGGTGGCACCGCCTAAAAGGGGTGTATGGCCTTCGCCTATTGAAGGAAGGGCCTCTAGTGGACGTCGGTGACCTCATCGGAGGAGGAAGCCAAAAGTGGATGTAGGTCAGATTGACCGAACCACTCTAAATCTCGATTTGCATTTACATTTTGTTCTCTATCTTAACTGCAATTACTTCCATAGCTTTACTTTAACTGCACCCCTATCAGGCGGTGGCACCGCCCCTATCAGGCGGTGGCACCGCCCCTATCAGGCGGTGGCACCGCCCCTATCAGGCGGTGGCACCGCCCCTATCAGGCGGTGGCACCGCCCCTATCAGGCGGTGGCACCGCCCCTATCAGGCGGTGGCACCGCCCCTATCAGGCGGTGGCACCGCCCCTATCAGGCGGTGGCACCGCCTAGGCTCAGTCTCGGAGTGAGACTGGGCGGTAGCACCGCCCCTGTCAAGCGGTGGCACCGCCCCTATCAGGCGGTGGCACCGCCTAGGCTCAGTCTCGGAGTGAGACTGGGCGGTAGCACCGCCCCTGTCAAGCGGTGGCACCGCCCCTATCAGGCGGTGGCACCGCCCCTATCAGGCGGTGGCACCGCCCCTATCAGGCGGTGGCACCGCCCCTATCAGGCGGTGGCACCGCCCCTATCAGGCGGTGGCACCGCCCCTATCAGGCGGTGGCACCGCCCCTATCAGGCGGTGGCACCGCCCCTTTCATGCATGAAAGGGCACCGAAACTTAGCATTTATTCTGAGATTTTGAGAGCTTAAAAGTGTTGTAAAAGGCTAGAAGTTCTTCTCCCTCTTTTCTTCAAAGTTTTGATCATTCAAGAGAGGAGTGAAAAATCTGTAAGGGCTGTCTCCTAAGCCCGTCAAAAGGAGTGAAACTGTAAAAGGGTGATTGGCCTTCGCCTATTGAAGGAAGGCCTCTAGTGGACGTCGGTGACCTCATCGGAGGAGGAAGCCAAAAGTGGATGTAGGTCAAGATTGACCGAACCACTCTAAATCTCGATTTGCATTTACATTTTGTTCTCTATCTTAACTGCAATTACTTCCCATAGCTTACTTTAACTGCACTTTGCTTGATCTTAAGTTAAAGCAATTTTCGAATCGACTTTCATACCGAAATCGTTCTTATCGTACGAACGTCGTTTTAATCGTCAAAAGTTTTCCGCTGCACTAATTCACCCCCCCCTCTTAGTGCTCTTGATCCTAACATATATGTCGCCAATAGTCTCACTCGGTTTCATTCGGAAATGTTCAAAAGAATGTATCAAAAGATTGATTTTTGACTCTTTCACTCTACTTGTGCCTTCGTGAGTCACTTCGAGTGTATGCCAAATATCAAATGCAGTTTCACAATCCGAAACACGATTGAACTCGTTTTTATCAAGCGCACAAAATAAGGTATTCATAGCCTTTGCATTAAGAGCGAAAGTCTTCTTCTCTAATTCATTCTAATCGATCATTGAAAGAGAAGACTTCGAAAATCCATTTTCGACAAGATTCCAAAGTTTAAAATCCATTGAAATAAGGAAGATCCTCATTCGGGTCTTCCAATAGGTGTAGTCCGTCCCATTGAACATGGGTGGACGTGTAAAAAAGTGGCCATCTTGATTTTCGACATATGCCATCTCTCTTGGGTTTTAATCTGATTGAGAGTTAACTCCGCTCTAATACCAATTGTTAGGATCAAGAGCACTAGGGGGGGGGGGGGGGGTGAATTAGTGCAGCGGAAAACTTTCGACGATTTAAAACTGTGTTCGTATGATAAAAAATTATTTCGATGCGAAAGCCGATTCAGAAAGTTCTTTAACTTAAGATCAAGCGAAGTGCAGCTAAAGTAAAACTATGGAGGCAGTTTGCAGTTAAGATAGAGAATAGAATATAAATGCAAACCGAGATTTAGAGTGGTTCGGTCAATCTTGACCTGCATCCACTTTTGGCTTCCTCCTCCGATGAAATCATCAACATCCACTAGAGGCCTTCCTTCAATAGGCGAAGGCCAACCACCCTTTTATAGTTTCACTCCTTTTGACAGACTTAGGAGACAACCCTTACAGATTTTTCACTCTTCTCTTGAATGATCAAAACTTGGAAGAAAAGATAGAGAAGAACTTTTGCCCTTTACAACACTTTTGAGCTCTAAAAATCACATAGTAAGATCAAGCTTTTGGTTACTTTTTATGCAGGAAAAGGTGGGGTATATATAGGCCCCAAACTGGTTTGAATTTGGAGCTCAAAAATGTCATCTCCCGGATTTCTAAGGTCCTGGCGGTACTACCGCCATAATTGGGCGGTACTATCACCTGACAGAGCTCGGAGATCGAGCTCAAGTGGTACCACCGCCCAGCCTCACTTAGAGATCGAGCCCATGCGGTACCACCGCCTGACATGGGCGGTTCCACCGCTTAGCTTTCCTAGGAGACTGAGCTCCTGGTCGGTGCCACCACCCACCCAAGAGGTGCCACCGCCGGCTAGGAAATCTGGGTCCGAATGGGCTGATCCATTCGACCTAATTTAGGTCTGTCAAGGGCCCAATTGCCCCAAGATTAAGTTAATGGGATCACCTCCCATTTCTAACTTAATCATCATGCTAACTACGATATTTTTAAGACATTTACTGTAACTTGCTCCAGTGCATCAATCGCTTCTTCCGGCGAACATCCAACGAACCCTCGGCGATACTCCGGCGGACTTCCGGCAAACTCCTGGACTTACGACGATCCACTTGACAAGTTCCGACAAGCTTCTTTGGCAAGCTCCTAGACTTCTCGGATTTGTTCCCGCAGAACCTCCGATGACCGTCTGGACTTCCGTCGAACTCTCAAACCCCCAATGTGATCATAGTCTTGACTCCAACGCAACTCCTATTGCATGTCTTACTTTCATCATAGTTAATCCTGCATACTTATCTCAATATATTGATTAGATAACAAATGACAATTGACTTTATCATCAAAATCCAAGATTCAACAGGTACCACTGATAGTTAATGCTGTCAGGCGGTGGTACCGCCAAAGCTCGATCTCCAAGCTCTGTCAGATGGTCGTACCACCTAGACTGAGTGGTGGTACCACCCAGTATCAGTCTGCAAGCGATAGTACCGCCCAATAATGACGGTGGTACCGCCAGTATCCTAAAATCTGGGGATGTGACACACTTTGGCTCTAATTCTAAAGCCATTGGGGCTTATAAATATCCCACCCTTTTCTGCATGAAAGAACAAAAAAATTGTAAACATAATCTTGAATTCTTTGGGTGTTAAAAGTGTTATAAAAGTACAAGAGTCCTCCTCCTCCCTTTTTAAGTGTTGAAATCATTCAAGAGAGGTGTGAGGCTTGTAAGGGTTATTTCCTAAACCCGTGAAAAGGAGAAAGCACTATAAAGAGGTAGTTGGTCATCGCCTATTGAAGGAAGACTATTAGTGGATGCCAGTGATATCGATGAAGGAAGAATCTGAAGTGAATATAGGTCACACCGACCGAACCACTATAAATTCTGGTTTACATTTCTATTATTTCTATTTAGCATTAGCTTCACTTCCTTACTTCCACTATCCTTACAATCAAACATGCTTTTAAGTTATTTTTCAAGATCATTTTTAACGTATTAAGAATTTTAAATTATCGTTTTAATCTATTGCACTAATTCGCCCAACTCTTAATGTCGTACTTGATCCTAATACACTAAAGCACCTAATCCGAGCCATTGATATATCTCTGTATGCAAGGTCAAAGAAATTGGTTGCGGGATGGATGGTCGGATGAGCCATTGACCTTGTCTTCCACATGAACTCCTCTTTCTTTCTTCTTGCTTGCAGCCACTAAAGTCAGGATGTTTTGGTGTCGGACTATTGGACTCAGCAAAGAGATCTTCTTTAATGGCTGAGTGTTCACTAATTGGCAAGCTAAATCACTGATCCAAAAACCTTCATTTCAAATTACTATATGAATCATACAGTCAAAGTCTAATCCTCATTTCTAATTATTGTTGCTATTATAACGTCTGAGACTAGCCTATTAAGTTCTTAATGGAGATTGGATCAAGTCAGATATGTGTGTGTATATATATATATATAAAGTTCTTAATATACATATACATATGTATATATTATATATAGCCAACATAATGTTAAGAGAAATGTCATCCTTTCTGAGATCACATCCATTTATTATTTGGTAGCGATATATAATAGCTTAGTCTTCACACCTTCTTTAAGAGACTATATGTTGGATGTGAAATGTCATCCAACAAGTCTACTGTTCTTGAAAGCCCAACCACTACTATATTTAATCCACTGTCTCACAAGAGGGCATGGTCCTAAAACTTGATTGGTCCATAGAGAAAACCCCATATATATATATATATATATATATATATATTATTTGAGAAATCATTTTCTGTGGTTCCAGAATTGCAGTTCTATTAAATGGATAAGAAAATTAGGATCCCATATTAACAGCCTCTTTTTGATGCAAATTTGAGTGGAGTGGAGGAAACAACTCTGTCACACAATTTAACTACAAGTGATGACTGCCAAATTGATCTTCCTGCCTATTTTTTATTTTTTTGAATAATAATTTGAATTGTTAATCTAAGATAAATTAGTCATATATATCACCACTAATTGGATGCCAAATCTTTCAATAGGAATTTTGAACCCTCAACCTAAGAAAGTACATCACAAAATTAACTAGCTAAGTAAATTTTTTGATATGAGAATTTGAGTTAATTATATTTCCTCATGTTTTCGAAAGGAGTTAAAAGAATTTGAGATAAATACGACTCAATTTATTACCACTATTATAAGTCGATGAATCTCCTTAAATAGAAAATTATTTATCATAATTTACAATGGTTTATCGATAGCATGATTCACATTATTGCTTAATCCCCGCACGCCATGAAATAAAAACTCAAAAATAATTTTTATCCCTTTTTTTTTGGCTTTTTTCATGTAATGGGCGACTATTTATTCTTAGAATATTCCACGTTGAGAAGGAATCTTCTGGACGGTTGAGCAAACACGTGTCAGGTTCTTTTACACTTTCCGCCCTCGGTTTTCTATATTTAAATTAATGTGATTATTCATAACGTTTGACGTACTTACTATCTGCAAACATATGCATTTACACCCCTCGTCTTTTTTAGTTTGTTTTCGAGGTCCAATATCTTCGGGCGACTTCTTGACGCTTACGCGGTGGATTCAATCGGAAGTTTCCTCAAGACCCCAATTTGGGCACCATAAAAATTAGGGCTTTCTTTCTTCGTTACTCCACCGCACGGCTTGTCAAGCGAAATCGATCCCGTACTCTGTCTGCCTCACGTTTTCTTGCCCCCATCTTCTTCGTCGGTTCCTTCCCCTCCCCCACAGGATCCCTCACCTCACCTACCAATCTCCCCTCCCCTCCCCTCCCCTTCCCTCGCCTCGCCTCCGCTCCCCTCCCCGGGCAGCTCCAATCGTCACATGGCTCTTCCCTTATGCGATCGAGTTGATCTCATCGTTTCCAGCTGCTTCCTCGCGATTCTCTCCTCCCAGCCGTCTATAGCCCTCGAATCCCGCTGTTGTTTTGGTGTTCTCGTCGCTTCGATTCGGACCCGTCGCTAACAGGCCCCGATTCTGACGTTTTAGAGCTTTCGCTATGGGGAAGAGTAAGCGTTTCTGTCCATTCTCGGTGTTGTATGTTGATCTGCGAAAAGATTGAATCTCTGATTTAGATTGGGAAGTTTGTTCGAATAGGAATTGTTTGAATCGGGTATAGGTTATACGATGGTTTACAAATTTGGTTTTGATGGAGATCTTGATCTTGCAGATCACCGGCGCAAGGCAGGTGGTGATCAGTTTGACAGCAGTGATGCCGACAGCGTGAGTTCCGTTTCGACCGGCTTGTCGGAGCTAACGCTAGGTAATGAGACCGAATACGTGAACTCTCAGGAGTTCGAGCTGGAGAAGTATATTGATGCTCTCTACGAAAAGAGGTACCTATATATCCTCTCTTTCATTAAGTCTTCCATGGTCAACAACTTTCTTGATTTCCTTCCTTTTTTCAGTTATCCTTCTTTCTTCTTTTACTTTTTCTTTCTTACCGCTGTTGGAATATCATTTCCTTGATGCAAATTTATATTGATGACGATAAGCTTGAATACGTTCTTTTAATATAGATTACTTTTGTAATTTGTATAGTTACTACGTTAGCAATCAGCACATCAAAGGAGAGATTCTTGATAGTTCACGGTTCAGTTTAGGCTAATGTCTCCTATACCACACGCCATCCATTCTTAATATGGTGGCCTATGCATTTGAAGTTCATTGACAAAACATATAATTAATACTTTGTTATGGTTTCAAGCAAACTCTTAGAATAGATCTCTGAGGGAATATTTCTAGGTGACTTTCTTCTTTTAAAAAATGGTTATTGGTATGCAAATGAAAAAAGAAATATTCTATTTGATCTGATTTAGATGTTAGAGAAGTTATGGTGAATGATTAATTTTGATCAAAAAATAAGGTGAGTCCTGAACAATGATGGTAATGAAATGCATTTTAATGGTTTAAGAACATTGGTATTTACTCTTTTCTGCTGCTTTGTTTGCACAAACCAAAAAATAGCTTTATGTCAGATCAAGAATAATTGTGTGGAAAGTGGCTAGTCGTGTTTGGTATATTTATTGCATTCAATATTGCTGACTATGTAGAAATTTACAAAGAACCTTCGGCTGATAAATATCTGGACATGTTGTACTGATAGTCTATTGATCTCTCAAAATTCTTAGGGTAAAAGTGGAAGTGTCTGATTCCTTGAATTAGGTTGAAACTACTTTGCCTTGGTTTTTGCTGTGTGAAGTTTTTGAAGAGAGGAACCTCTATAAATTCATTTTTTTTGCTTGGACCTGGAACACTTATATGCTTCTAGAATGAAGTTGCTTTTTTGAATTTATTTTATTCATATATTCAAAGATGTATTTTAGTTGTCGTGTAGTATTTTATGTTTCTACTCGGTAGCACTTTGATTATGCTGATAGGCAGTTTTACTTTAATGCTGAGATTTTCAAAGTAGAGTTAAACTGATATGGCTTCCCTGATTCATGGCAAAGGGGATCTACAAGAGAGAAGGCTTTGTCTGGGCTTGTTGATGCTTTTGAAGGGCATGTTCTTCATATATTTGTTGAAAACAAGTGAGTTCTTTTTCTGAGGCTTTATTGTGATGCTAATTTAACTATTAGTATAGCTGACAATTATTTGGCCAGATATTTGCTTTATCAGGTTCTTGGCTACCTGATATTTACAAGTTTATTTATTAGAATGTGAAAAATTAGTTGCAGTATAATACTAATATATGCTCATATTACTGCCAACTGTCTTTCGTGATAACTCGTTTCAGGATTATTTGATCAGCTGAGATATATAAGTTTGATCTTTAGAAGTTTGTTTGTTAGAATGTAGAACCATTGTTAGAATATAGTACTAATATACTCTTATTACTGCTTATTTTGTTTTGTGATATCTCAATCCAAAATTACATGATCGGATGATGCGTAGGATTATGATATTCAATAGTTGTTTGATAGAATGTAGAAGGTTAGAAGTTTATAGAGTCAACATGCTCTTGTTCATTTGATTATTTCAATAATTGCATAGTTTCTGTGATTATTTGTTTAAAAAAGTACTCCCATTTTGATATTGTAACTTCTTCAATGGTTTGGGAATCATCAGCCTGCTTTAAGTCCATGTCTTATCCAAGGGTCGTAATTTCGTATTGTACCGACGTTTCGAACTTTGCTCCGTATAGTATAGTACAGGTGTACTGAGCAGTACGCTAAGATGTATCGCTCGATACGTGCATATGTGTGTGTATATAATATAAAAATTAATATATAAAAAATAATTAAAAAAGGAGGCATATGCTGTCTCCGTGACGTCGTGTCCTTTTCTTCTCGTTACGTCAGACGAGGAGAAGAACGCAGTCTTCTCATTTGCGATGTTCGGTGAAGATGTTGAAGGCCGTAGACGCCTCCGGCCTTCGGCGAAGAAGAAGTCGAGACACTACTTCTCCGTTACCTCCTAAATCGGGATCGTCGAGGGTGGGCAATGCCGGATAGGAAAGCGTCGAGGTTCTCTTGATTCTCCCTCTTCAAGCGCCTTCTCCCTCTTCTCCCTCGACGCATCTTCTTCCCTCGGTGCAACCAGGCTGATATAACCTGGTAGCGGGCGGTTTGTGTACTGATCTATTGGCGGACCTGTACCGGGCGGACCGGTACGTATCACCCAGTTCATGCGATATCATTCGAAATTAAAATCCTTGGTCTCATCTATCTTCGTTATGACTCGAATACAACAACAATAATAACGACAACAAAGTCGTAAGTCCTAACTATTTGGGATCGGCTACATGGATCTTTTGCTGTCATTGGGTCCGTTATTACTCGAATCTGCATAACAAATTCTATAGATAGTGCGAACTTTATGGACTGAACTTATAATGCACTTGTGATGCTTTGATCTATAATAATGTCGGCTTCATCTACTCAGTATTTTAAATTGGTTATTTGACGTGCATGTTGATACCTCTGAGTTGTCTAATTCATCTTTCTGGTTTGCTTACGGTTGTTGCAGATATATTACGTTATTAAGTCAGTATATTAATTCAATCAAGAGGGGTTCTACAAAGGAGGCTTGTTTAGCTTCCCATGCCATTGGTACTATTTTTCTTCCACAAACTATTCATTTGACATTTGTCTAGCTTCTGGTGATGTAACTTGTGTTTTCGTTTGAAGGATTGCTTGCCATTACTGTTGGTGCTGGAAATAGCGCCCATGAGTTGATGGAGGAATCAGTATCACAGTTGTCTCAGGCACTTATAACTGGGTCTGATGCACTCAAGAAATCATCTGTATGATCTAGTTTTAAGTTTTTAAATTGTAACTCTCCGGTTCTTTTCTAATCAACATACGTTGTGTTTCCTGAATCTATCATATTATATTGTAGGTATTGGATTGCCTAGCTGTTGTAACTTTTATAGGTGCAAACGATTTGTCTGAAACTGAATTGTCACTGAAAACCATGTGGCAAGTGATATATCCAAAATCAGGTCCTAATGTATGTGAGCTTGTTGTTGATTAAGAAAATTATTTGAGTTGTATGCATTCTTTTACTAAATTCATATTATTATTCTACGAACCTGGTATGCTGTGTATAAAGATTCACAATATTTCTTTCTTCTATGTTCAGGTTGCGCCAGTCAAAAAACTTCCGCCCGCTGTACTGGCAGCGGCGGTATCTGCATGGTCATTTCTTTTTACAACCATCAGCAGTTGGAGAATCAACCCTGATAAGTGGAAGGAGTATGTGGAAGTGGAAACTGAACTCTAGTTTGTTGTTCTTATTTTTACTAGTTGTAGTTAAGAACATATTTTGTCAATTTGTCCAGGCCAATTATGTTCCTTTCCACTCTGCTAGAAGATAATGACCGTTCTGTTCGCATTGCTGCTGGGGAAGCAATAGCAATTTTCTTTGAGTTAGGGATATTGGACCAGAATGATCATGTTGAAATTGATGGAGTTGACCATGAAGATTCAAAGCGTGGAGTGTTTGGATATATGCAATCCGTGAAGGCGAAGATATTGTTTAAAGCAAATGAACTCTCTGTTGAAGCTGGAGGTAAAGGAACTGACAAAAAAAATCTCAATGATCAGCGGGACTTATTTCAGAAAATCTTAGATTATGTTCAGGTACACTCTCTGCATTGATGCTATCTGTCTTTAGTTCACTATATCAACGGATCTCTCTTTTTGAAACTAGTATCTTCATTGCAGACCGGTGAATGTCCAGAAATATCATTGAAGATATTGAACAAGCATAGCTTCCTCAGGGCCTCAACATGGACCCAAATAATACAAGTACTTGCTTTTCCTCCTGTTGTGAGTTTTACTAGTACAAAGATGCAATTCTTGATAATGATTGTTTACTTGCTGGACAGCTGAACTTTTTGAAGCGTTTTCTTGGGAAAGGTTTTCTGAAGCATGCCCAGGTTATAAATCTAGCCTGTTTAAACTCATTGCCTTCAAGATAATTGATAACCGTTTTTTTTTGTAACTTATCTGTCTTTGATTTTTATTCAAACATTTTTTGTTAATGCAGGATAATGAATTGCTTCATGATATATTTGATTTTGCACCAGATAAGTCAAGAAGTCTATCAAGCTTAGAAAAGGTGAGTTGCTGGCTCTCTTGAGCACTTATGATTCTCTTTCCAGTTAATGTGTTTCCTATTATGTAAACCTACATAATTTTTTCTATTTTTATGAGCAGGGTTGTTAAAATGTCTTAAGTTTGCCTTTCCTGTTCTTTATTTGGATTTTTTATATAATTTTCAATAATACTATAATTGGAATGGGGATTTTGACACTGAAATTTTGATCACCTGTGCCATATCACATAACATGATTTTCACTTTGATTGACTTGCATCTGCAGTGAACTGTTATTTATATCATTCTTTGTACAGTGCATCACAATATGAAAATGTTAAAGTGATGAATCCCGAGTACTGCTGACTGTACGTGATATATTTTTTTCGCTTTCTTATGTTTTGGATGGCAATCTCATGGACATAGGTTATATAATTTTGACAACTTTATTCTATTTGCAAATTAATCAGTGTGTAAGAATGTGTTCCATTAACTCGTCAGATTTTGCTTGTGCAGAAGATCTGTAGGTCAGAAGGTGAAAAAGGAAGGACCCAGAAGATGAACAAGGATCGTAAGTTGGCTCGGGTACGATTTGCTGTGATATTCAAGCTTTTCTTCTTTGTGGAAATTTGCAGAACCTATGATTCATCCGTTTGCCTCAAATTTTGTTAAAAGTTATGCTTCATTCTTGCAATTTGATGCTTATCCTTAACCGTGCAATATGTGCAGGAAAGGAAACAATGCCAGTTTCTCCCTCAAGAGGAGTAGCGAGGTCGCAATTTGAAGTCTCCTCACTCCTGCAGACTTATTTGATTTCTTTTATCATTGTTTGAAAACAGAATGTAGTGAGTCGCTGCACCGGTATTGGTTGACAGACCTATACTCAATTCAAAAGGAACTTGTTTTCCGTTAGTGCCATGTGATCGTTTACTCGTGTCACATTTCGTCTTTCGTCAGCAGAGTTATGTTTCTCAATCATTAATTGTGACTCGAGCAAGCCACTTAAAATGAGCTTTTGTGCATCTTCATGACGACTTATGTGGAAAGTTTGCTTTCTTATGACTCGGATTTTAATATGACAACACCTGTGCTTTCAGTGAATACAGTTTGTTGTTCTCTAATGAAATAGATCTTAATTTTTAGCAGTTCAGCAGGATGACGTTCGGTTGTGCTTCTTCTTTTGTTGGTTGAATGACAGTTACTGTTCGTTGTTGATGTAAGATTCTGTCTCTGGCTTTAAGCGACTTTACACACTCACGGCAGTGCTGTGAACTCGCGTGATGGCTCTAAGAAAGGCGGACCATAACACTTTAGAGATGACCACGGCATTGACATCAACTAACGGCACTATATTATCCCTCAAATATAGTGCATGCTATTGACCTCAAATATGCCCAGAGAGTATTGGCTTATGTCATCTGCATCCTAAACCGGCGCACTGGAGAATATGTTGGTAATAGATTCCATTTTGAGAGATTGTTCTTTAGAGTTGAAAGGTTCTGTGTGTCCTTTCTCAAGGCTATATTCTTTAGAAAAAAGTTCCCTTTGGGCGAGATATAACCAGACAAAATTAGAAGGTAAAAATGAAATAGATCTTAATTTTTAGCAGTTCAGCAGGATGACGTTCGGTTGTGCTTCTTCTTTTTGTTGGTTGAATGACAGTTACTGTTCGTTGTTGATGTAAGATTCTGTCTCTGGCTTTAAGCGACTTTACACACGCACGGCAGTGCTGTGAACTCGCGTGATGGCTCTAAGAAAGGCGGACCATAACACTTTAGAGATGACCACGGCATTGACATCAACTAACGGCACTATATTATCCCTCAAATATAGTGCATGCTATTGACCTCAAATATGCCCAGAGAGTATTGGCTTATGTCATCTGCATCCTAAACCGGCGCACTGGAGAATATGTTGGTAATAGATTCCATTTTGAGAGATTGTTCTTTAGAGTTGAAAGGTTCTGTGTGTCCTTTCTCAAGGCTATATTCTTTAGAAAAAAGTTCCCTTTGGGCGAGATATAACCAGACAAAATTAGAAGGTAAAAATGAAATAGATCTTAATTTTTAGCAGTTCAGCAGGATGACGTTCGGTTGTGCTTCTTCTTTTTGTTGGTTGAATGACAGTTACTGTTCGTTGTTGATGTAAGATTCTGTCTCTGGCTTTAAGCGACTTTACACACGCACGGCAGTGCTGTGAACTCGCGTGATGGCTCTAAGAAAGGCGGACCATAACACTTTAGAGATGACCACGGCATTGACATCAACTAACGGCACTATATTATCCCTCAAATATAGTGCATGCTATTGACCTCAAATATGCCCAGAGAGTATTGGCTTATGTCATCTGCATCCTAAACCGGCGCACTGGAGAATATGTTGGTAATAGATTCCATTTTGAGAGATTGTTCTTTAGAGTTGAAAGGTTCTCTGTGTCCTTTCTCAAGGCTATATTCTTTAGAAAAAAGTTCCCTTTGGGCGAGATATAACCAGACAAAATTAGAAGGGTGTCCTTTCTCAAGGCTATTCTTTAGGAAAAAGGTTCCCTTTGGGCGAGATATAACCAGACAAAATTAGAAGGTAAAAAAAACTAATGGAAGCCTTTCTCTATATCAGAGCCAGGTTTCGATCTTGGGACCTATGGGTTATGGGCCCACCACGCTTCCGCTGCGCCACTCTGATTGTTGTGGTAATGCAACGTAAGTATAAATATTTATATAATTAATTAGCTGAGGGCCTTATTTGGTTTCTCGAGGAAGTCGAGGAGAGCTCCGTGCTTGTGCTCCTCCATCGGCATGACGTCGTTGTCGCCGAAACAGACGATCGGAGGCTTACAGGTACGGGGTTCGAATTTAATTTTAATGTACTTATGCATCATCTTGTATATAGGCTGGAGCTGAGAATGCGGGCGCGGGTGCGGGTGAGTTTGATTTGTCCCACGGTTACGGTGGTGGTGGTGCTTCGGCTGAGGAGACGGACAGCCTCGCGTGGGTCGACGGCGAGGCACCGTCGGCGTCCGCGCTTGGTACTGACTTCACCAACCCCTTGTTCTCAAGGCCTTTAAACTAAAACCAAGAAATCTCATTTTAACTTTTACTCTACGATATAAATAATAGCAGTGGCGATATTAATATTGCCACATGGCTGATTATTGGTACGAGTCATGTCTTTTATTGGATTTAGTACATTCTGAATCGAATGGGTTTAATATTTTCTCCACATGATAAGCATGGAAGAAAACATCTATTAACTCCGAATCAATGTTCTAATCTAACAATCAGAACTTGTATCAACACTATCCATCGGATTTTGTAAGATAGGGTGATTTCATGAAAAATCTACTGTTGATCTTCAACAATTAGGGTTTGAGATATGAAAAGGATATCCAGCCCATGAATCAAAGTCCAAAGAAAACATACTCCGTAAAAAGAACCAGTGAACGAAATAAAGATATACTGCTCCATATAATAGTAGGTGTAAAGTTTCAAGGTGTTGCAAGAAATTGAGCTACCACACTGAAGCTTTGACTTATTTTATGCAAAATGATCCATAATATAAATTGTCTTTCAAATAATAAGCACTCAAATGAGGGGGGCCTGTCTTGTTTCAATTGGTGAATGCTAGTTGATGATAATGTTGGTGGTGTATGAAAATTAAGCTTATTTTTCTTTAAGGTATGTTAAATGACAGGAATCACCACCAAAAACATAAAATCCTAATCCTTTCTCTGATCCTGGAAGCACAACTCGTGACTCTTCTTGTGTAGAAGATCAACCCACAGCAATAATTCGATATTTTGGGATTTACATTCACAACATGTATTTTATTATTTGAAACTCAGTTAAATTGTTATGTACTTTATTTGCTATCAGATTACAGTGAGAAGGAATCGCTTTGAGCAATATTAAAAGAATAAACTTGCGAATAAATACAATTAAAAGGGTATATTATGCATATAAAAAAAATTATTTACATTCTGCACGTCAAAATTTCGAAACCGGACTCCGTTCCCACTGTTCACTTTCGCGCTTCCCAAGCAACGCTTCTGGATGCTTCCTGATGCTTCCCGATGCTTCCCAAACGGGACTACATTTCCTCTGTTTACTCCACCATGCTTCCCGGAGGACCAACGTAAAGCCCATCGGCGTACGATGGCAACAGACTTCGATCTCTTATCCCCAAAAGTTTCCTTTCGCCACCACATCCTCGTCCCGGAGAAGGAACTAAGAGGAGGAGATGGTCGGCTTCCCCTTCTTCTTTCTTCGTCTCCTCGCCCTCGTCCTCCTATTCGGAGGCCTCGGTAACGTTGCTATTCTTGTTGATAGCAGATAACATTTCCCTAACTGTATGAACGCTGTTGCATCGCCTCTTTCTTCTTTGTGTTTGCTCGAGAATTCGTTTGTTTGCGCTTCCCCTGCCTGTCTCTGAGCTTTTCCTTCACCGATGTTGCGGCTGTAGACATCTCAATCAAGATGGTCGTCGTTCCGAACGCGACCGTGGAAGGTGATCGGCGTGGTATTCCAAATATCGGAACCTCACCCTGTAGAGAGAGATAGGGAAGAGAGGTTTATTGGCGGTGAAGGGGATTCCTCGATACGTCATATCCGTACCCCCTTTCTGCTCCTCGGCTTGGATGAGTCTTATCTCAATCTGAGGTTAGTCGTGGTAAGGGTAGGAACCTCGGTTTGAGACGGACTCGACCTCGGAGGCTCGGAGTGTCTCCTTCCAACAGTTCAATATTTGTCTTATAATATGTTACTAATTTGAGTTTTTTTTTTTTTTTTTTTTTTTTTTTTTTTTTTTTTTTTTTCGCGCTTGGTACTGACTTCACCAACCCCTTGTTCTCAAGGCCTTTAAACTAAAACCAAGAATCTCATTTTAACTTTTACTCTACGATATAATAATAGCAGTGGCGATATTAATATTGCCACATGGCTGATTATTGGTACGAGTCATGTCTTTTATTGGATTTAGTACATTCTGAATCGAATGGGTTTAATATTTTTCTCCACATGATAAGCATGGAAGAAAACATCTATTAACTCCGAATCAATGTTCTAATCTAACAATCAGAACTTGTATCAACACTATCCATCGGATTTTGTAAGATAGGGTGATTTCATGAAAAATCTACTGTTGATCTTCAACAATTAGGTTTGAGATATGAAAAGGATATCCAGCCCATGAATCAAAGTCCAAAGAAAACATACTCCGTAAAAAGAACCAGTGAACGAAATAAGATATACTGCTCCATATAATAGTAGGTGTAAAGTTTCAAGGTGTTGCAAGAAATTGAGCTACCACACTGAAGCTTTGACTTATTTTATGCAAAATGATCCATAATATAAATTGTCTTTCAAATAATAAGCACTCAAATGAGGGGGGCCTGTCTTGTTTCAATTGGTGAATGCTAGTTGATGATAATGTTGGTGGTGTATGAAAATTAAGCTTATTTTTCTTTAAGGTATGTTAAATGACAGGAATCACCACCAAAAACATAAAATCCTAATCCTTTCTCTGATCCTGGAAGCACAACTCGTGACTCTTCTTGTGTAGAAGATCAACCCACAGCAATAATTCGATATTTTGGGATTTACATTCACAACATGTATTTTATTATTTGAAACTCAGTTAAATTGTTATGTACTTTATTTGCTATCAGATTACAGTGAGAAGGAATCGCTTTGAGCAATATTAAAAGAATAAACTTGCGAATAAATACAATTAAAAGGGTATATTATGCATATAAAAAAATTATTTACATTCTGCACGTCAAAATTTCGAAACCGGACTCCGTTCCCACTGTTCACTTTCGCGCTTCCCAAGCAACGCTTCTGGATGCTTCCTGATGCTTCCCGATGCTTCCCAAACGGGACTACATTTCCTCTGTTTACTCCACCATGCTTCCCGGAGGACCAACGTAAAGCCCATCGGCGTACGATGGCAACAGACTTCGATCTCTTATCCCCAAAAGTTTCCTTTCGCCACCACATCCTCGTCCCGGAGAAGGAACTAAGAGGAGGAGATGGTCGGCTTCCCCTTCTTCTTTCTTCGTCTCCTCGCCCTCGTCCTCCTATTCGGAGGCCTCGGTAACGTTGCTATTCTTGTTGATAGCAGATAACATTTCCCTAACTGTATGAACGCTGTTGCATCGCCTCTTTCTTCTTTGTGTTTGCTCGAGAATTCGTTTGTTTGCGCTTCCCCTGCCTGTCTCTGAGCTTTTCCTTCACCGATGTTGCGGCTGTAGACATCTCAATCAAGATGGTCGTCGTTCCGAACGCGACCGTGGAAGGTGATCGGCGTGGTATTCCAAATATCGGAACCTCACCCTGTAGAGAGAGATAGGGAAGAGAGGTTTATTGGCGGTGAAGGGGATTCCTCGATACGTCATATCCGTACCCCCTTTCTGCTCCTCGGCTTGGATGAGTCTTATCTCAATCTGAGGTTAGTCGTGGTAAGGGTAGGAACCTCGGTTTGAGACGGACTCGACCTCGGAGGCTCGGAGTGTCTCCTTCCAACAGTTCAATATTTGTCTTATAATATGTTACTAATTTGAGTTTTTTTTTTCTTTTCTTGTAGATCTTTTGCTGTTACTGAGTCATCTGATATGCAATTCCTTTTTTTACTGAAAAATGGCTAAATAATGTTCAATTGGATATTGAAAGATGACCAATTGATAGGTTTTTTCTGAATCCTCATTTCTGAAAGTGACATATACAACATCATTAGTCCTATTTCCTTTCATTTGATTGTTTGATTGATTCAGATACTTCTGCAGGTGCTCTGGGGGATCACTTTAAACTGTGGAATCTGTCTTGATGGCTACTTCTATTGAAACCATGTAAGCTTTGCATTTATGCTCAAGTTTGGAACCATATTTTTTATGGATTTACAGCTGACATTCTTTTAATGTCTTATATAAGCTGGTAAATGAGAAATATTTGTCTCCGTAACGAGCTTGAAATTGTATCCAATGGATGGTTCACCTTCTAGTTGTCATTAGCCTAATTACTACTTATTGTCATCTTGTCCTTTAGGGTAGTCCCAATCATTTGTATGTGTCTCATGCTCCAAAGATCCAAATACTCAATTAAGTGGATTACTCCATTCTAAGGCATTTTAGATTGGCTGAAAAGGTCAAATAGACCGGATAGGCATACAAGGATCTAGTTGTTTGAACAATTAGTGTACCAAATCCACTTGCCAAGATAACACCTAAAACAATTAGTGTACCAAATCCACTTGCCAAGGGTTGAAGGTTCGAAGCCTCATCCGATATACTCTTTTCGAAACCTCATCTGACATATTCTTGAAAGTGCTAGTTAGTTTAGCTAGTAAAGAATTTATCAAATCACTACAAAATCCTAAGTTCAAGATTCGCATTCGATAATGTCACTACTTAAAGTCTCCATACTCATCTAATTGTGTAAGACTTGGCTTTTAGACTTGTAGAATTGATAGAATCTAATTTTACATGAAAAGATTGATCGAGCCGATTATGGATCGATCAATCTGAATTATGATTGGTTGTTGAGATCTGGAAACAGTCCGTTTCATAGGAAATCTATTGTATTTGGTTATACTCAGTCCAATTGTTTGTTAGATCGACTTGGATTGCTTCTTATCAAGCTTGCAATGCTTGGTTGGCTTTCTATATTCAAGCTAATTTATTTGGCTTCAACCAATTACCATCGTATCATGTTGATTCCAACTTATTCTAGTGGTTTCTAGCTTTAATTCAGCTAATCGAATAGTTCTGACTCAGTTACAGCAGATCTCTGATCAGTTTCAATGAGTTCTAAAAGGATTTTTCCAGTTTTGGTTGATTTAAACATTCCTTGACTTTCAGCTGGTATCGGCACCCAAATTTGCACAAAATTTATCAATTCAAAAGGTGAATTTGTTTTATCCTGGCCAATTTTCCATTTCGATGAAAGAACCCTAAAAGCCAATTTCATCTTTTCAGGCCAGTTCAGATCCCCTCCTCGATCATGTTTAGATTCCTTTCTCAATCATGTGATCTCAAGGATGTAGCCACATATTGATCTGCCTTTAATGTTTATGTTCAAATTGATGGTTCCTTTTTCTTGATGGAAAAATGTTGGTGGTGGTTTTTGAAATTAAGCCTCTTTGTGGTTCAAGTTCAGCTACAGCAACGCCTACTTTTTAAATACACCTACTACCATAAGAACTGAGAGACCGAAGGAGATTAAGGAATGATACAAGTTATTTTTAATGGTTTATTAAGAATGATTGAATCTGAAGTGTAATCTTGTTTTGTTCTGATGAGACCGAAGGACATTAAGTAAGGAATGGTAAAGTCACATTTAGTGCATCATCAAGAATGAGCGAATCTAAAAAGTAATCTATATCAGAGCCAGGTTTCGATCCTGGGACCTGTGGGTTATGGGCCCACCACGCTTCCGCTGCGCCACTCTGATTGTTGGATGTGTGTCATGTTTAGTAATATTTCTTTTATATTTTGGCTCGACATGGAGACAAAGAATACAAAAATTTATTTATTTATTTGCTGTTGTGAATCTTACTTGTGAAAAGAAAATATAATATGGTTCGACCTGTATTTTTCAAGCATCTAAACTTTTGAAGTTATTTCTTGGGAAAGATTTTTGTGAGCATCCTTGTTCAGGAATCTAACTTGTTTAAACTCATTACCTTAAAAATAAGATAATTGTATCTTTTTTGTCGCTCATCTGTGTTTTGATTTTGTCTGATTTCCAATACTTGTGATGCACCAAAATGAATTGCTTCATGATGTTTTTGATGTTGCATTTCTTGTTATGTTGCTTAGCCTACCTTTTGATAAGCAATTATTGGCAGAAGGTTGTAAGTTTGTCCCGTATGTCCCTTCTATTTTAGTTTCAAAATATTGTACCATATTCCAACACGATATATTCTCGTACGTAACTGCTTGTTGAAAAATCTGTGATCTTGGTTCTGTGGTTAATGTCATCATAAACTGTGACAAGGCTTTTGACGACATCGAAATGATAATTAGCTGTGTCGTCTCACCTGGAAAGCATGCAAAGCCTCACTATTCCTGAACAAGTGGCATGCTGCTGATGAATGCGAGCATAGTCAACCTTTTTGTGTGGTTATGGTCCTTAATGGGACCGGTAAGTACCTGTATGTACCAAGTGCTACATCCATGATTTGATTCTTTTCTCCGATAATAAGCACTTTATTTGTGCTTAACGAAAGACCTCTTATTTAGGTTGAGTTAAAGGTAGATGAGAGTATAAGTGAAGTTTCGCGGATGCAATTACAATAATAAGTTGCTTTCAGAAGTAATCAGCGTTTTATGTAAGAAAACATAAAACAAAACAAAAAAAATGTAAATTAAAGCATTTTTCTGTATCAGAGCCAGGTTTCGATCCTGGGACCTGTGGGTTATGGGCCCACCACGCTTCCGCTGCGCCACTCTGATTCTTGTGAATTTTAGGGTAACGTACATATATATTTAGATATCTAAGAACTGCAAAATAACTAGCTTCAATGAGAATGATACATGCCAAAGTTTCTGCACCAGTTGTATGCATATCTTCCTACGATGAGCATAGAATATTAATGTGTTCTCATGCACCAGTTTGAGGTAGAAACCAAGCATCGCTTTGCATTACATCTCTCTTTGTGATTCTTGTAGGTGCTGTGCTCGAAGTTTATTTGGTGAACCAGTAGAAACTCTTTTCCCATATTTTGTTGATGTCATTTTGCTTTTCTGGAGGTGATTTGTCACCAAGTCCTGAGGCTCTTAGTGTCATGGTTCACCATATCTTCAACTTATTCATGTTAAGCATGAATGTTATGATTACAATGTAGATTCTTTATGATTTGATTAATAGTAAATAAATCTTATTAATACGGACTACAACTAGAGATACTTATATTGGATTTTGCATTTGATTGGATTGATATTCATGGACTCGCAAGATATTTGACAGCAGTGTGTATTAATTTCCATTATGTGCATTATCTCCTGCAGTCATATCTGCAGTTGGATGGAGCAGCCCAAGGTTTGTGTATGTACAAAGTTCATGTTCATTATAGCTTATCAATCTTAATTGACAATTTGCATTGTCTTCCTTTTTTGTTTTCTTGACAGTGGAGTCTATGGAAAACTAGAGGTGCATGACTTCCTCAGATCACACAACCTATATGTTCATGAGCAACATTCACACACCCTCTAGTATATATACTTTCAATCAGTACATATTTATTAGCAATCATGCTAATTAAACACAAGTCTCTTCATGGTATTAAAAAGGAAAAAAAACTCCTGGAAGCAGTCTTTGAAATGAAGCCATTTTGACAAAGTGGTCAAGTGTATAAATCTGGAAAATAAATCTTTTGCTCTGCACTACACAGGATTTTTGATACACAGGAAACTGTGATCCTGAGTATCTGCCATGACATAACTTGCATGGTATCATAAAACTGGAGAGAGAAGAGTCCAGAAATCTTGACTGGTAGCTTTCCTGCACAGCACACAGATATGGTGGATTTTCCTACATTTGGCAATGGTCAGCAGTGCATCCAAAGTATCTCCCACACAGCTGCGGCTTCTTAGAAGAACAAATTGTTGTTATTCAAGAGAGGCAGGAAGAGAAGGATGAGAAAAGAAATGGATGAATAGGCAAAGAGAGAAAGAGATGTGGAGCCCCAAAATCTGAAGCATATTAAATATTGATTGACACAGGGCGGCCTTTATCTAACCACAAGTAAAAAGATTGGGAATTTTTATTTTTATATTTTGGCTCGACATGGAGACAAAGAATACAAAAATTTATTTATTTGCTGTTGTGAATCTTACTTGTGAAAAGAAAATATAATATGGTTCGACCTGTATTTTTCAAGCATCTAAACTTTTGAAGTTATTTCTTGGGAAAGATTTTTGTGAGCATCCTTGTTCAGGAATCTAACTTGTTTAAACTCATTACCTTAAAAATAAGATAATTGTATCTTTTTTGTCGCTCATCTGTGTTTTGATTTTGTCTGATTTCCAATACTTGTGATGCACCAAAATGAATTGCTTCATGATGTTTTTGATGTTGCATTTCTTGTTATGTTGCTTAGCCTACCTTTTGATAAGCAATTATTGGCAGAAGGTTGTAAGTTTGTCCCGTATGTCCCTTCTATTTTAGTTTCAAAATATTGTACCATATTCCAACACGATATATTCTCGTACGTAACTGCTTGTTGAAAAATCTGTGATCTTGGTTCTGTGGTTAATGTCATCATAAACTGTGACAAGGCTTTTGACGACATCGAAATGATAATTAGCTGTGTCGTCTCACCTGGAAAGCATGCAAAGCCTCACTATTCCTGAACAAGTGGCATGCTGCTGATGAATGCGAGCATAGTCAACCTTTTTGTGTGGTTATGGTCCTTAATGGGACCGGTAAGTACCTGTATGTACCAAGTGCTACATCCATGATTTGATTCTTTTCTCCGATAATAAGCACTTTATTTGTGCTTAACGAAAGACCTCTTATTTAGGTTGAGTTAAAGGTAGATGAGAGTATAAGTGAAGTTTCGCGGATGCAATTACAATAATAAGTTGCTTTCAGAAGTAATCAGCGTTTTATGTAAGAAAACATAAAACAAAACAAAAAAAATGTAAATTAAAGCATTTTTCTGTATCAGAGCCAGGTTTCGATCCTGGGACCTGTGGGTTATGGGCCCACCACGCTTCCGCTGCGCCACTCTGATTCTTGTGAATTTTAGGGTAACGTACATATATATTTAGATATCTAAGAACTGCAAAATAACTAGCTTCAATGAGAATGATACATGCCAAAGTTTCTGCACCAGTTGTATGCATATCTTCCTACGATGAGCATAGAATATTAATGTGTTCTCATGCACCAGTTTGAGGTAGAAACCAAGCATCGCTTTGCATTACATCTCTCTTTGTGATTCTTGTAGGTGCTGTGCTCGAAGTTTATTTGGTGAACCAGTAGAAACTCTTTTCCCATATTTTGTTGATGTCATTTTGCTTTTCTGGAGGTGATTTGTCACCAAGTCCTGAGGCTCTTAGTGTCATGGTTCACCATATCTTCAACTTATTCATGTTAAGCATGAATGTTATGATTACAATGTAGATTCTTTATGATTTGATTAATAGTAAATAAATCTTATTAATACGGACTACAACTAGAGATACTTATATTGGATTTTGCATTTGATTGGATTGATATTCATGGACTCGCAAGATATTTGACAGCAGTGTGTATTAATTTCCATTATGTGCATTATCTCCTGCAGTCATATCTGCAGTTGGATGGAGCAGCCCAAGGTTTGTGTATGTACAAAGTTCATGTTCATTATAGCTTATCAATCTTAATTGACAATTTGCATTGTCTTCCTTTTTTGTTTTCTTGACAGTGGAGTCTATGGAAAACTAGAGGTGCATGACTTCCTCAGATCACACAACCTATATGTTCATGAGCAACATTCACACACCCTCTAGTATATATACTTTCAATCAGTACATATTTATTAGCAATCATGCTAATTAAACACAAGTCTCTTCATGGTATTAAAAAGGAAAAAAAACTCCTGGAAGCAGTCTTTGAAATGAAGCCATTTTGACAAAGTGGTCAAGTGTATAAATCTGGAAAATAAATCTTTTGCTCTGCACTACACAGGATTTTTGATACACAGGAAACTGTGATCCTGAGTATCTGCCATGACATAACTTGCATGGTATCATAAAACTGGAGAGAGAAGAGTCCAGAAATCTTGACTGGTAGCTTTCCTGCACAGCACACAGATATGGTGGATTTTCCTACATTTGGCAATGGTCAGCAGTGCATCCAAAGTATCTCCCACACAGCTGCGGCTTCTTAGAAGAACAAATTGTTGTTATTCAAGAGAGGCAGGAAGAGAAGGATGAGAAAAGAAATGGATGAATAGGCAAAGAGAGAAAGAGATGTGGAGCCCCAAAATCTGAAGCATATTAAATATTGATTGACACAGGGCGGCCTTTATCTAACCACAAGTAAAAAGATTGGGAATTTTTATTTTTATTATCAAATATTGAAACGTAATGGTTAAAACTACATTTCTGAGAGACATGACTGGAGTCAATGCAAAGTAATAGACAAATCCCTGAATGTGGATTGTGGAATTGTGATCCTACACCCTTTTATTATTAACAAGAGATATTATGAGGTAAAATAACTCAACATTTATGAATGTTTCATGAATTAAAAAGCTCATTCTGTCTAATGAGAACATAATAATATTTTCTTATTAACCATAATACAAATCTTACCAATTAATATGGAGAAAGCAAGTGAGCCTTGTATCGGGAAGTTTCCAGTAAAAACACTTGGGAAGAATTTAGATCATATGCGATTAGACGAGTCTATGTACAATAATAAGATTATTCGCTTGTCGTAGTATTCGGGTCACGAAAAAGATTTCTCGATTTGTAAGAGTATAATTATGTATTTGATGAAGCCCCCCCATCCCATGCATTAAGTTTATTCTTTTAGCCATAAGATCCCCTAAAATTAATTGATTCGCCTTAGTTTCCCTCATTCTCGAATCCTTGATTGCAGAACCACTAAATCTCTCCCTAAAGATGAGTGACTGGGTTTTGCAGCTCATAAATGAAGCTGGACTTGGTGAAGAACACACATCGGATGATTCGGTGGATTTGATTAAAGAGTCCTCTTGTAATAATGAACCAATGATTAAGTTCGGTCACTGAATGCTGCCTCGAATAATAACAATTTTGGGAGTCACCCAACGTATCAATACAAAAGTCATGTATTGAATTAGGCACTTGCCCTCATTTACATCATCTGTGGTTTTAGACCAATCTTTCCATCAGTTATCAGTCAAAACCGATGAAATAAGTCAAGAATACATGAGATTTGGTCAATTTGAATCATCAACACGCTTCTCATAATTGCTAGTCAAGAACTGATGATCCCTTTGCTCTGTTGAATTGAGCCAAAAATTCAAAACATTTTAGGGGACAAAAAAAAAGAAAAAAAGAAGGAAGATTGTAAATGGATGTCACTGCTGAGATTTTGAAGCTATGTTCAGGTCGATCCCAAGGTTCATGCCATTGTATGCAATGGGTGCATACATCCACAACTCATCAGAGCTCAGAAGCTGCAGAAACAAACGTCCCATCCCAGGTGAGATGCAATAGTAATATCACTGCAAAATCGTGTGTGAGATGCAGTTCTGACCTTAATTTGAAGCTGCAAGAACTTCACATATTGAACTGCTTCCTCAAGCATTGTGCTGATGTCAACCTTCCAAAGCAATGCAATGCAATACTTATCAGCCACATAATGTTACTACTCATCATTCTCTATGGTAAGAGAGAAAGAGCAGTTTGAGATGAGATGCTTGCTTACCTTTGTTCCATTCGGGACCAAAGTCTGCAGAATTCGCAACCTCTCGTTGATTCTTTCTCTCCTCTTCTGCAGAACATACTTTAACTCACATCATGTCTCACGATCGAAGGAAGATTTAAGAGCATCGAAGGCGATGTTGAGTCTGAATAGGAATCCTACCCTTGCATAGAGACTCTGGGGATCAGTAGCTGAGCCACGACCAGCTCTCGTCTTGCCATTTGAATTCAGAGCTGCAGCAGCTCCCTTCAGCTCCTGAGATCCGTTCGAGTCGTCCTCCGAGGTGTAGCAACAGGAGCTCTGAGGATTCATGTCGCCATTGCTCTCTTCCTCGTTGCAGCTACCACCACTCTTCTGAGCCTTCTTGGACTGCGCATTCTTCCCCTTCTTAGGCATCTGAAACATTGCATTCATCAGAATGGTATCGGCATTCATCTCGGCAACATTGCAGATGATACCGTATACTCACAAGCGCCGATGCCCGGGCCTTCTTTTTGGGGCTCTGGAGTTGGGTGTCATCCTCTTCGGTGTTGGCAGCCACCTCGATGCCGCCACCATGCAACCTTCTCTTGATGGCTTGCGAGGCATGCGCAGGAGGAGGAGGAGGAGGAGGAGGAGGTGGAGGAGGAGGCTTCGCCAAGGAATCCACGACTTCGTCACTGCTGGCTTCCTCGGTCACGCAGACCGCTGCGCCAAACTGATGATGAGCACCGACGGGGAAGGACGGGGTGTCGATCCGCTCGCCGCCGATGCTAAAACTCATCGGGGTAGAGCTAACGCCGATCGCAGGAACCATGTGGGGATCGCTCAAGTAGTAGTAGTCGGTGCTGCTGCTTCGGCTACAGTTGCCTTGCGGCCAACAGTACGGATCGTGGTAAGAAGTAGCAGCACAGTAGTAAGAATCGGCATTATGGTCAGACCAAAGCATCTGCTGTTGTTGATCATGGTCGCCTGCGAAGCTCTGGGACCCCCCCAACAGCTGCGCCATGACTTCGGACTCCTCCACCGACATCGCCGGATCGAAGCAGCTCCAGCTTGCCTCCGAAACCAATCCCTGAGGCTCCATCGCGAGGGAGGAACAGTTACAGAGGTGGAAGAGGTCGCAGAGACATTTAGCAAAGCATAGGGAGCGTTGCATTTATACGATTGGTTGCAGAGAATGCTGTCTGTCAAAGAATTGACTTCACTCGCTAATTTAATTGGAGATTGCGACAGGTTCGATCGCCGATCAGGCAATACAGCTAAGATGGATGCAATGATCGATCAAAGGCTTAGAAATCGACAGTGGAAGAAGGCGGTGGGTGGTAGCACGAGGAGTGTATATTATCTGGCAATGGGGAGGACGTGGGCACTGTTTTATTAGGATGAACTGTAGAAGGAGAAATTTGTGCTCACGGGAATAAAGAAAGGGGAGAGGAAGACAGATTGAGGTGGGCATGTCGTGGGGAGCACAAGAAGAAGAAGAAGAAGAAGAAGACGACATTCTCCAAGAAGAAGCTTCCGTGGCTGTGGAGGAGGGACAAAGCATCAAAGATTACGATTCTCCTTGTCGTATAGGGGAGCTGCACACAGTATTACCGTCTTTGATTACTTGCAAGAGCAGGGAGTTCTGTTCTTTCATGTACTGCCTCATGTGTAAGGTTTAGGAGGCATTGCAATAAGGTGATCGAGGACATGACATGCATTATGTATGGATTATGGACAACTCCATCAGAGTTGAAGTCTATTACTTCAACCATAACACCCCCCATGATGTTGAATTCCAGTCTTCCCACTTTTGCACAGCTCCATCGAATTCTATTGTAGTTGATGATGTCGAATTGTAGCTCCAACCGTTCAGGTCGTGCCTCTTCTATGTAGGATCACCAGTGCAACTGTTGCACAAGCATGTTGTTCTTGTCTACACTGGTGATTTGATTATTTACTTAACTAACTCTAATTCTCTCAAAATCAAATTAATGAAGATAGTTATCTCTACTAAATAGTATCAAGTATTTGATATAGGGGAAAATAAATCTTTAATTGAGATAAAATGTATTACTCTGAATCATAACAAATGATATCCTAGTCATAAAAGAAGAGATTTTATAGTAAGTACTTCGAGTCATATTGTCTTAAGTGGAGTAATCGCATAAGTAATTATGAAATCAACTCGATCCCAATCTCATCTCACAAACTTTGATTTATGTATTAGTATATAGTGTACTTTTCTTTCTTGATGAAGAGAGAGAAAGAGAGAAGTTGGTAGAAGGAACACACAAAAAAAAAAGAAAAAAAAAGCTGTGTCAGGGGGATCTCAGTGCCTATCTCTATCACCCTTTAGAAAACACTTCCCTATAATAACTTCTCATGTAGTTGAGATTGGCACTTATGTGGAGGGATCAATTATGAACATCTTTGCCATAAGAAAAGCCAAAACTTCCATGGGAGCTTCAATAAACAAAGATGTTAAGATTGTATAGAGACCAGAGGCCACTCCTTATGGCCTTTGCTATCAAACAAGGCTGATCTCAGTAGGACATCACTTGACTCTTGGAAGGGAGCAAGGAGCTGTGTTTGAGAGCTGTTGCTTAGTTGGGCATTACCCATGTCATATGACTAGGAAATCTTGATGTGTGTGTGTGTGTGTGTATACACTGATTAATACCTAGTCATGGCAAAAGAAAGACATGGTCCATGAGCAATAACTTACACTGTTGTTTCTCTTTCATTGAGATTGGGGTTGTCCTGAGGCAGGGATGAGGCAAATAGGGTTTGGCCATAAATGCATTATTAATGTTTTTGGAGTTCTTTCATGATCTTTATTTGACATTGTTTCTTTAGTGAGAGTATTCTTATGATAATAGGGTAGGAGGAATATTCTCATGTATATATATTAGGGAAAAAGCGAGCCAATTGAATTGACTCTTGACATGAGATCGTGCAAGAATAAGATGAATGACAGAGAAATGATTTTAAGCATAGGAGAGTGAAATGATCTCAATGTAAGCATCTATGTTTCGTGGTCTTATAGTATTAGAGTGGTAGCATAATTGTTTGGTGACCTAAAGATCATTGTTTGGGGAGGCTAAGAATAAATAATATGTGCAAAATTCATCATCGGTGATATACTACTACTCTTAGTGGAATTCACATTGCCATCCATTCACTCTGGTGTGTCCTACCCACTGATATTATTATGCAATTATGTAACTGTTATGATACTATGTATAAAAAATTTATGCCATTTGGATGAGAATATTAAGATCAATGCGAGAAATTATTTGAACACACACACACACACATATATATATATTCATTTGTAAATGATTAAGTATAACTCGGATACATAACATAACATGCAAAAAAAAAATATTTAAGATTGTATGAGCATGCTTGATCTAAGGATACTACGAATATGAATGCTATAGTTAGACGAGGAAACTTTTTAAAAAAATTTACTAGAAATTATAAAAATATGGATTGAAATATTCTCTGCTTGGCTAAAAATATTGAATCAAATAAAATTCAATGGCAAATAAAGAGAAAATTCTTATAGATGGTTAGACCAGTGATAGGGGTAATATTTACCTTGATCCCGGCTTGACATGTGGCACACCAAGAAACCAGAAGAGATCTCAACCCAACACTGTAATGAAGGCTGAACACTGTTGGCAAAACTTAATTCATAATTGGCCAGCAAGTAGATAATCTATCAGCCATTAGGAATGAAGAATCTGGAAAAGCCTTGTAATAAACGATTAATGACTGTTGAAACTCTAAAACATGAGACCATCTTTTCAGAACAAGAAAATGGCTTGAATAGTCTGATGCAGCATCTTCTACAACTGTGTAAATTGCCTGAACAGGCAAGTTTAGTATCTAAATGGCTACTCTTATTGTTAAGCAGGTCTTGAAATGTATATGTTTGACTAGCCAAATTAATAGAATAATCTTGATAAGCATGTAATCTTAGAGGCATATAAAGGGACATTCCTTGTGTAAACTGATGTCTACAACCCATGGATGTAGAAAAGCCTGCAACAGGTATCAGAACTTCTTTAAGAGCCAAATTAATAGAATAATCTTGATAAGCATGTAATCTCAAAGGCATATAAAGGGACATTCCTTGTGTAAACTGATGTCTACAACCCATGGATGTAGAAAAGCCTGCACCAGGTATCAGAACTTCTTTAAGAGTAACCAAGTTGCCTGATCCAGCTGTGGGATGTATGAGATTAATACTGCAATTAGTGTCCTCGAAACAAGGAGGAGATTTCAAGGATTTAAAGTAATCAATTAACATAAAACTGTAGGGAATGTCTGACTTTGAGAATTTATCCTAAGTTGGTCAAATCTCTGACTTAGACTCCCTCCTTGGTTATAATATGAAGGGACTCTAACTGAACTAGAAATACCTCAGGGAAACAGGCCCAAGTCAAATAAAAAGGTATTACTTCTTTCACCATCACACCTTGACTAAGTGCAAGTCAAACAGGAAAAAAATGAATTTCAAGATATCATCACCATCAAGGAGATGGCGATACATGACTGAGTGCAAGTCAAACAGGAAAAATGAATTTCAAGAAATCATCATCATCAAGGAGATGATTTCCAAGGGAAGAGGCGAAGTCAAAGACCTCAGGGAAACAGGCCCAACTCAAATAAAAAGGTATTACTTCTTTCACCATCTCCTTGATGGTGATGATTTCTTGAAATTCATTTTTCCTGTTTGACTTGCACTTAGTCAAGGTGTGATGGTGATGATTTCCAAGGGAATCTTCCTTGACATGCATCCATGAACAAGTTTAATCAGGACAGTTTCCTCCTAAAGAAACTTTTTAAGTAAGAAAAGGAAGAGGCGACTTATCTCTCCTTCAAAGAGCACAAATTTTCTGTCAGACACTAGCTATATAAATGAACACTTGCACAGACCAGTTTATGCAGGGATGAATAAGAAGGATGGAGAAAGGGCTCCACACGATTGCACAAAATAACAAACAGATACATTAGTGTAGTCATGTATACAATGAGAAGTGCATCTTTATGTTTGTGTTTGTAAAGTTTTACACATGCATGTACAACAACATTATATGCACAGAGAGGGCATATATATCATACCTCAAGATGAATCGAAATCTCAATGATGGAAAACCAAATTCAATGATGTGCCATTTACAAATTGAAAATTACATCCAACTCAATAGGGTTTGAAATTGAAAATGACTACGAGTGAATGTGGTTGTTGGGAGCCTACATACATATATCTTCTAGAAAGAGAACCTCAAGGAGGCTCGTTCAGAGAACTTTATGCCTTTGATTTCATGTTTTTCAACTATTTGAGGATATTCATGTGTGATGAGCATAGAGATCATATAGAAATTAGCAGAAATTCATGTGTGATGAGCACATTGTTAAGATATAAACTAAGGTACATTGGCTGATACAATCACATATGTAACGTATGATCCTTGCATTATGGTAGGTAACTTTGAGTGTCAAGGTCAATACTATAAGATCCAAGATGCTATTTATCAAAGAAAAAAAGACAGTTCCTTAGATGGGTTAAAATGAAGTATGTGCTATTTCCTTTTCCATGAAAATTTTAAAAAAAATCAATGTAGTTTTGTTAATCTGAACAAGATGATAATTTGATTTGTTATTATCATGTTACTATAAAGCAAAAACAAAAGGCTTGATGCTATTCAAGGATCACTTGGTCGACATTGGCATTATGCTAAAAGATTCTCTTGTTCTGCTTTGGGCCCTAAAAGGGATCCAAGTAAGTCTATCTTGAACATCAATATGGAAAGTTCCTTGAAGGATCTCTGCACTGGCCATGGCTTAAACTTAAGGCAAAAACAATAAAACATTAATATGTTCAGTGACAGAAAATGAAAATTACAAAGGACAAAAAGCAAGTTAGCAGGATAAGATTGAAAATGTAGGCGGTGATTTTCTGCCAGAATATGATAATGAGTTAGTAAGTAGCAGTTAGGATAAGATTGAAAATGTAGGCGGTGATTTTCTGCCAGAATATGAATAATGAGTTAGTATTTCATTGTAATCACTATGGTATGTACAATAAGTGAAGAAATTATAGCTGATAAGAATAGGATAATCATCATTAATCCCTCGGTTTGCAATCAAGTGCATTCCCTTGGAAATAATTCTCAGTCGGTTAGGGTGACCAGTAGGTGCTTGCCTGTAACGTTATGTTCTGGATTACATCTCATAACTCTTATTATGACAAACCCTCTGATGTACTGGTGATGAATGCCTAATTCAGTTTGAGCAATGAAGACTAGTGATATGAATTGCATGAGCAGGTAAAGAAAACATGTACTGAACCCTACAGAGGCTAAGAGCAGGACCCAAGTGAAAATGAAGTGAAACATTGTTGGTGTTATGGAGACCTGTAACTTGTGACAAAGGTCAATCTCAGTGTTCTTCCTTGAGCTGAGTAGCTCTCATAGGAGAATAGCTCTCTTCACTGGACAACAAAAAAGACTACACATGACTAAGAAACCATTGCAACATCAGCCATAAACATGTCCATCTTCCTCCACCAATTTGCTTCTTGGGACTTCTTGTCCCACTTGAAGGTACAACTTGATCCATTTCAACCGGTGCAATCTGGTTCCACCATTTCAGTATATTCTTATCTGTCACTCCAATTTTGAAGTATGACATGACATTTCAAACCTAAGTTCTTTTGTACCATACAAGAATTTAATTGTATGAACACATGCTGAAGTAACTTGGAAGAATCAGTCCAAATGTTTATTGCAAAAAGACTTAAAAACATCTATTTGGGTCAACTAAATGCATCTAAAATGTTAAAAAAAATAAAAAAAATTAAATAAGAAAATTTATTTTTAATATTAAAAGTTTTTTTTTAATAATTAAACCTGAGAATGTGGCTTATCGAGCTATCATGTCCCACCAATGATCCAATGATATGAGGTTGAGCCCGGTGGATGGCCCGATAACCAAGCAATGGGGGAGGGATTGAAGAAGGTGTACTAACTTGTTCGTATCCCTCCATTAGTCGTACTCGCCACAGAGCTGGGGATTCCAATGGTTTGGTTGATGGTAGCTCCTTCCGCCCTCAAGTTGCGCCCGGGAATATTGTACCGTCTCCACCGCTGAAATCGACACCGACCGCTGCTTTTGTGCTCCCCACTAGCAAAAGCAGAAAGAGAAAGCCGGATCACCACCATCGATCCAAACTCTTCTAGACCTCCAAAGAAGCTACGTTTCTTGCAGGCTTCAGCGCTTCCGTTTCCCTTTCCTTTTCGGATCGATCTCACGAGCAAAGCCCATCGGACGGTGGCGAAGGGGGAACCGGCCGCGGGGACACGTAGCCGCCCACCCCACGCCCCGGAACCTTGGAACCCCTTCTTTCCTTTTCCTTTCCTTTTTCTCTCTTTTATATTCTAGCGGTAACGCTACCACCGTCAGTCCATGGCAACCCCTAACTCTGGTGTGGGGTTACCCTAACTCCCGGTGATCGTTATATAACCCTCCTCCTCCTCTTCCTCCACCATTGCCATCGTCCCCTCTTCTCTTCACTGTGCTCCTCCATCGCTTGCTCTTCCTTCGCAAGTAGGAGTACATCGGTAAGAGAGGGAGGGTGGTGGATGAGATTGGCGACCCGAAGGGGGAGAAGGAGATGAGCTGCAACGGTTGCAGGGTGCTGCGCAAGGGATGCAGCGAGGCGTGCGTGCTGCGGCCGTGCCTCCAGTGGATCGACACGGCCGAGGCGCAGGGCCACGCCACCGTCTTCGTCGCCAAGTTCTTCGGCCGCGCCGGCCTCATGTCTTTCATCTCCGCCGTCCCCGATCACCAACGCCCCGGTTCGTACTGGTCTCCCTCCTCTTCCTCCTCCTCCTGGTTTTGCTTCATCTGACCGATTGATTGGTTGCAGCCCTGTTCCAGTCGCTGCTCTTCGAGGCGTGCGGGCGGACCATCAACCCCGTTGGCGGCGCCGTCGGGCTGCTCTGGACCGGCAACTGGCACCTCTGCCAGGCCGCCGTCGACACCGTCCTCCGCGGCGGTGCCCTCCGGCCCCTTCCCTCCGTAAAAGACGGCTTCCCGCTGGCCGCGGAGGCGAAACGGTGCAAAGCGGTGCCCTCCCCTCCCCGCGGCGGCGCGTGTGACCTGGACCTGTGCTTGTCCCCTCTGGACCCCGCGGGATGGCAGAAGGCGCAGCGGCCCGCGACGCCATCAATGAACTCTGAGGGGTCGGTGACGACGACGACCAGCGGCGAGAGCTCCGCCGGAGTCGAGCCGAGGCTTCTCAACCTCTTCGTTTGAGGGGTTTCCTCTGGCGGTCACCCCGTCTACCGCCGACGGAAGTTTTGGCCCTCCGATCGAAACCTTTTTGTTACTTTTTCTTTCTTTTTGTAAGGGTGACCGGCATCGATTCCCTGCGTGGGAAGGTGAGAGCGCCGGCGGCGGTGACCACATCCGGGATCGAAGTGTATTATCAATCCCCATCCAATAATTATCTTCTAATATCCTCCATTTACGATTCATAGCAAATTAAATCAAATTAACAGTATGAATAATGTCCCGCGTAATCGAACGCCGCTGCGTCTCACCGCTTCACCCTCGACTTTAAGTTACGATGCTGAGGAGGAGGCGAGCAAGGTATCAGCCAGCGTCATACTCCTCCGTGGTTACGTGCAATTTGGGCGTCGCTTTACCTTAAAAAACAAAAAGGTTCTTCGTTCCTTTCGCCTCCTCTTTCTCCAAGAAAACAAAAGAATATAATAAAGACGAGACGTCCCCGATCTCCGCCCCGCATGTCGTACCGAGGGCCCCAGTCGGCGCGTCGCATCGCTGCGCACCGAACCCGCAAAGCAAGGGCTGCGTCGAACGACAGCGCGCCGCGCGTGTCAGCGTCGTCTTCGGCGCCTCCTCTCCTCTCTCTCTCTCTCTCTCTCTCTCTCGCCGGCGAGTCGCGTCCAATCTCCAATCTAGTTTCTGATCTCCGCCCTCCGTTTTCTATTCTCTACATCTAAGCCGTCCATGATACCTACAAAAGAAAGAGTGATGGTGGTGATCATGGTATGTATGCACACCGGTTTTGATCGTCGGATCAAGATCCAACGATGCAGATTCTAACTTGGCTCCCTTGTAAGAATCATAGCGTCTACCGATTATATATGTATGAATCACTTCAGCGATTCATCTTCCAATATTTCTTCAGATCACAAGCTAACAGTCCTATGCTGTATCCTCATCCAAAGTTGGAACCTCAAAACAAATCAATGGACAACATGATAATAAAGAACAAAAGATGCTTGAAACCAGGAAAGGTACCACCACCGATTAAGCACACAGATAAAGGACGTGTAGTATTATAATGCAAACATGTTGCCCTTGAATGAGTGATCACTTGGTGGGAATGAGAGGGGACACCAAAAAGGTTCATCCCTCTTTAACCCTTCTCTAGTCTCTCCTCCCCCTTTTCCTCAACTCCAGTTTCTTTATGACTTGCCATGCACTACAGCATGCAACATGATGTGGTTGTGAGATAAAATAATCACAAGTCCAACTTGATTTGTTATTTTTTAGCACAGGCCTGACTCAGATTCCACATTGCTGCTCTCAAGCACACCGGCCATTTAATCCAATATGGTGACAGCCATGGTGGATGTGTTTTTGGTCTCCAAACTCTTTTGGTGCAGACAAGGTCAGCTATTCTTTGATAGGAGAGAAGGTTGCCCTTTTGTTATAATAATTGATGCATGTAGAAGTGAATGCATGTGATTGAGAAATTATAGTTTAAGACTCAGCTTGCAGAAGAAAGGGGCTGTCACTGTCCTTCATAGTTGAGACTCATCTTTCTAAAAGTTCAAAGACAGGCATCTTATCCAGATGTCTAATTTATTTATTAGCACATTATTTGCATTTTTAGTGTTTTAGCACACATTTGGCATAACTTAATTGGACATATTATTCCTTCAACATTTAGGATTATCCCACTCATGAGTAGGAAACTTGGTTTAACAACTCAAGATGTGAGTGTAATCTGATATAGCCTCTGGACAGAAATCAAATGTTAAACCAACTCCAAGTCCAATTGTCTATATTTTCCTAAGGTTGGTTGAAAGGTTGAAGAGAAATTTGGACTTTAGGATTAACCAGTTCTAATCCACATCATGAATGATCCTTTTTTTCAACCAACAGCTCTCTTCAACCTTCAACAATGTTTGTGATTTCTTTTTTGTTGCATGAATGACTAGGATTCTAGAGTTCAGTGGTAGCTCAAAATTTCAAATTATAAAGTTGATGTTTACTAATTCCATGTGCCTTTACCAATTAATCAATTTCTTCAGAGTTGAGCCCAAAGAAATACCATTTCCTCATGAATTTATCTTACTTTTAATAGCTTTTGGCTCAACTGTATCCCAATTTTATCAAAAGGCAAATTCAGTTTTCAATTAGAATTGATCAAAATATGTGTGACTTTCTGACTCTATGTTTCCCCTCTTAGAAAAACAAAAAAACATATATATATATAAGCTCATTGTCTTTTACAAGGCTTGCCAATATCAAGATAAATAAACCATAATGTTTTTTCTATGTAAAGAATGAAGTAGCTGTCACAACTAGGAGTGAAAATGGATTAAATACAAATAAAAGATTAGGGTGAAAATTGCGGAAACCATATCCCTATCATATCAATTTTTAATTAACAGGTGCAAACTCAAATATAATTTTGTAATTATATTTGTTTGACTCGAATATGGGTTCGAATCAAATGTAAGACAAATATGGATTTGAAGCGCAAAAAAAAAACAAAAAAAAGGTGGATATAGATAAGAACATCACACTAACAAATAATCAAGTCAAAGGTGTCACAAGCATCGATCTTATTACTTAAGCATAAAAAAATTCTACAATAAATCCTTGAGGAAGAAAGGAAGAATGAGAAAAATAAGAGCATATAGACCAAGGCTTAAGACATTTATATAAAACATTCTTTCTTGGTGGTCATATGCCCACTAGTTAGTTTATGCATCCTGTTGTCTTGCTTTGAATGATGTTATGCATGTTCCACAGCAATAAGATTTTGGGAATTGGGTCCGACGGACACCGAGTTGCCAGTTCCAGAACTATATGATTGGTAGAGCCAAATGGAGGTTAACTTGACAAGATGAATTGTTTGGTCTCCCCAAATCATAGCTTATACTGTCATTTATGTGACCATTTCTAGTTTACTTTGATCTCTCTATTCTCACACAAAGAGAATACAAACAAACTATAGTGTAGGAAATTGATGCACCATGTCTCGAATCAATCTAAATATCACATCCCTATAAAAGACAGAAATGGAATCAGCATTTCGTCAAATAGGTGGTGTGCATCACATACCTGGTAGAGACATCTGCCGTCCAAAATATTCCATGTTGCATTCAGAATCCAAGTCGAAAAACCAGCGTCAGGCCCTACAAGCCGCACCTGTTGACTTCAGTGGCCGAAACATGATTTGTGGTATGCAAAATAATGTTCTAAAGCTTCACTTCAGCCCTCGGGAGAACAAAACACATGACCTGGACAGCCATCTGCTGGTCCACCATGTATCAGGAACAGACAGAGAAGAACAAGAACTTGATCGGCGGCATCAATGCAATATGTGGAGAAGCATTCTTGTGGAGGGGCCAGTAGATTCCAGCATCACGTATTCCATGCAATATGCAAAACGTATTACTTCCACTCACGGCTAGTAAACGAAAGAGTAATGTCTTATTGAACGAAGAAACAATGATAGGTCATCGAACTTCTTTACTTGTTATCCTTTTTCTTTTGCTGCCATCAATGATAGGTTATCATTTCGTTTTGTTAATGTAGAAACAATCATCTCATTTTAACCTTCTCAACACTAATTACTACTCATTATTAGATTTTTTTTTCCTTCAAACAGTGACTGGTGAAAGACAAATTTTGATCACCCTTAAATTTGATTTCAGTATAATTACAATAGCCTCAAGTGGTTGTATTATTTCTAACACAAATATAGTTTCTTTTAACATTAACATTTTGGAAGAAAAATAATACTGTAACTATTAGTTTTCAGTACTGATTCCATACATGTATTATCATCAGCGACTAAGAAGACTGCCCATATCATTTAATGAATAAATGGCAAACAGAATAAGAGAGAATCCAAATAGAGCATTCTATCTATCAATTCAATTTAACATATAAAAGCTAATGAGTCTTGCTATGAATGAATGCAGATAAAAGACTGTCAATAAGGCATACTTAAAAGGTTTTGACAACTCAATGATAACATAAATACCACCACCCAAGTCTTATGGCATGATATTTTATACACATTTACAAAATTGTATGATTTTAAATGAAATTCGAGTCCAACAAATGAACCAATATATGCACTTGAACGTATGGGAAGAAACATAGCAGCATCACAGTGATCATCATAATAATATTCCATGGAATTTAACTTGCTACATTGTTCCAATAAATTGAAAGTTTAATAGGTGAACTATAATCCAGCAGATCACATAACTAGAGTTCATAGAAAACACATTCTGAGACAATAAGAGCTCCATTCCGCAGGCTCAGTCTCTGTGAATGCAAACATCTTCAGCGGTACTGCATAATCCAAAAGCATTGCAGACATTGTCAAAAGAGTGCATCATACCCCCAACTTCAAATCATTAAATAGAAAAGAAAGAAACTGAGAAATCAACCGGTAAGTCTTAGTCAAGCAGCACATGATTAAAAAATGTCCGTTAAAATTTTAATTATAATCTGTAAAAGCATTACACACTAGGACTAAAATCTTAGGCTTATACTGTGCACATGACACCAAACCTCTGTTGACCATATAAACAATGAAATACAAAATGACTACATCATTGGCTATGACTGTGTTTTTATTTTCCAATGTCATTTGCAGAGCCCCCAAACCAAGAACGAAAGGGATGTATTGCTTCTCATGTTAAAGAAAGGATTTCACATGATCCATCACTTTCTACAAGCAAGCAACTATTTATGGCGGGCCCTCAAACCAACTAGCATTGACGTTCCTTAGTAACTATAGAGCACTTGCAATACGACAAGGCAACTAGCAGCACCCAAAAAGAGCATAACTTCAACTAATGGCATGATCTTTCAAGTGCTACACTTTGATCTTGTAATGTTTACAGGCTGTTTATGAAGTCATAAGTGCACTGACAGTAAAAAGCACTTTTCTTTTCAGATTATTCACAGGGACATAGACCATACTAGTGAAGACAGTGCAAATTAGCATGGAAAGGGAAAGGACAAAATGCATCTTAGCAACCAGCACGAGAAGTTGAATATCTAAAAATGATAAAGGAAGGGTACGAACGTGATGGTAAACAAAGAGAAACATCAACAGTACCAAAATGGGCAATGCTAAAATCTACTGGATATTTGAATTATAATTGTTACCAGAATATTGTCGAGATCTATGACAAAATTAGATATGAAGATAAATAAAAAATCCCAGAATAACTTAATCATTGTAACATGGTAATTCTATTTTAAAGATTTTACAATGTAAAAATTATTTGAAAAGATCTATTACTTCATTGCCTACCTATGCAAATAAACTATTAACAGATAACTTCCTCAAAGAGTCAAATTTTATCCAATCCTTTCACAAACTCTTTTATGAAGTAGATTTAAAATGAAAAGATCTATGATTAAAGATCTATTTGAAATGACAAACATAATTAAGTTCCAGAAAAACAAATATCACATACGTAAATCTAAATCTTATCAACCAAATGGAAAACTTCCTCCAATAAACCAAACATCCAGAAAAGCAATTTCATTAACCACTATTCTAAAACATTCAGGAATGCAAAGGACAATGCAAAAGCGACATAACCCATTACAGGGTCTGAGGTACACCTTGGATGTGAGTATAAGACTACCTTAATGAAGCCAATTTCTTTGGCATTACTGCGGAAACACTGTCTGCAACACATAAGTCCGTACTTCCTGATCAGTCCATGAGGGTTCCCACAAACACGGCTGGAACAAACGAAAATGTCGATTACATATCATCAGACGAGGCACAAAACAAAAGCTTGAACGTTATAATTCAAGTTAATAGTATCTCAAAATTGTAATTCAAACCTTTCAACCATCATATATCACTTAAGAGGTCAAGAAGCACAAAAAACAGCTTAATACAAGTCCAGAACTACTGTAACTTGTCATGGTTCAGCTTAAATAATTCTATTAACTCTCTATACTATGCACTTATAATGTTAATTTTCATTTTCTATGTGACAACAGAAAAAAAATATTCTTCCAGCAGCAAAATATTCTTTTTGGACAATAAGGATTGACATAAATCCCCCTTAAACACAACAAATTTGAATAGCACAACGCAGACACGAGAGGTTTGTGGGAAGGTGCTGATCATTACTTGATGCACCTATATATGAAGCTACAGAAGAAAATAATATTAGAATCGTCTTCCAACTACAGAAAGCGAAAGGACTAAACCTATATATGCACGCTCTGATGATCTCATCTTTGACTAACTCAGCTGAAGCAACGACATCATGTAAGTAAGAACAAACGGAGATTGCAAAATCTCAAGTTAATCGATGACAAGCACCAAATTCGAAGAATGGTAGCAGAAACAAGGGAAATCGCTCACCAAACTCGAGATCCAGGGCCGTAGTTCTTCGGATGCGAGTTCCAGACGTTCGAATGCCCCATCTCTCTCGTCACGCAACTCTCAAGCTCGATCGCGCCGAACCCCAATCTCTCACGGTCGCAGCCTCGAGGGGAGTGTTCGGATTATATGGGTCCCAGAGAAACCCTAATCTTGACTGACCCGCAAGTGGGAGCAAGGGATCCACTGTCGGTTGCCCCCATCTATCAATATCAGCCGTCCATCCGTGATCGGACGGGTGCTACACAATGGAAACACCACAATGCCTGTTTGAGAAGGCCAATGGAGCATTACGACGAACGTTGACTAAGACCACCCGGTGGAGTAGGTAGGGGTTAATTATATATTATCTTTTGTATTTAGATAGAATAGGTAACTTAGTTACTACATTTAAAAAAATTATAATGCGATCTATATAATTTTACAAATAAAATAGATAATTTTATTTACTCTAATGACATTGATTATATTGATAAAAAATATAATGTATGATATCGCATCAGTACAAAAGTGATAGACAAAAAGATAATCTCAACCTCTCTTTGTTATCGATAATTTTATTGATAAAAAAAATAAAATAAATATTAAAATTATTTTTTGTTCATCATTTTTGATGTCACGTGTTGTATTTTTCATAAATATAATTGATGACGTTAGAGTAAATGAGATTCTTTGTTTCACTTTCAAAATTATAGAAATCTCAATATAAATTTTTTTAAGTATAGAGATTATGATACTAATAAAGTCTAAATATATTAGATAATATATAATTAGCTCAGAAAAAAAAGATATTAGAACAATAGCTAGCTTCTTGCGCTTCCTAGTTTCATATACCATAAGGAGGTCATTGGACCAAGCATTGATACTCGTACAATTGGAAGCAACAAACAAGAAGAAAACGTATTGGGTTCGGCTCATAGATGGGATTAGACTATTGCCATTGAGCCTAAATCTAATTTGGTAAAAACAAGAAAGAAAAAAGAAAATGGCACGAGAAGTGTGCGAAGTGAACAAAACAGGACAAAGTGCTTGGACGCGGAAAAAAACGTAGAAAAAGAAGAGAAAGAAAACTAGGGTTGAGGTTTTTGGTAGATGATCAAGCAGTTAAATTTCTTTGATTTTGGCTCAAATCTTATATAAAGAATTTTTAAAACAAATTCTACAATTCTAATAGTGTCGATGTACGATTTATTCTCTTTATAGTACTTTTCTAATATACTCACTTGGTAAGACTTAGATCTTTTCTTTGAAGAAATCTATGATGATGATGATATGTTATTATTGAATCAATATCTATGTTCTTGATATTATTCTTGAGAAGACTTATTTTAAATCTATTATCATTACTGGTGATAGTAGAGGCAGTTCCATGATTTTTTTCTAATTAAATTTTTTATGTAAAAATTCGGTGTCTCATATTTTGATTGGTTTATTGTTTATGCTACTCTAATTAATATTTATTTTTGGTAACAAATTTATATTTTGATGATGAACTCATTTTAATATATAAAGAGGGAAAAAATTATTTTACCACAGTAGATTTTCGCAAAGATATGTAGCTCAGTGGATTCATGTACACAGAACATATGAGGAACAAGAATTAATAAGCATCAAACCAGCCGGAACTCAAAGTCCTATGCTTGAGGGGATCTAAGGTAAAGAGTTGCCACTTCACAACTTCTCCAATGATATGGGTGTAGCTTCACACGCTTTGAAAGGGCAAAACTCTTTGGTGCTCGCCTAAAGCGGACAATTCCTCGCACGCCTACGGGCTACACCAATGCTGACTTGGTGGTCCCTTATCAGATTGGCTCAGAGACACCTTTTGGAGCTCACACGTTTTGAAAAGACAAAACCCTTAACTTGAGGTTCATAGGAATTTGACGAGGTTCGATGCAAATGATCTCAGATCCTTATTACTCGACGCTAAGATGGACACAAAATATGAACTCAGTTGGCTCCGAATCGGACAATCAGAACCTGCTTTAACACTCAGTCAATACAGATGGCATGTTTTGGTTTCTGAGACCCAATCATTCTCTGGTTTAGATCCAAGTATAACGTCCACAATCAATACAAGAACATGTAACATTCCACCGTTTTCCTTTCAACTCCAGCAAATAGTTGTGTCATCAGCATTAACAGACAATCACACTGCAATCTTTGTGATAATTCAAGTTTTGTCTTCATTTCGATTCTATGTGGATTGTTGGCATAGATCCTTTTGCAACATAACATTTTAAACACTACATATATCAGATTATTGGTCTTCCAAGATTTGTATAACCACTAAACTATAGTCATCTTCCTGTGTGTCTGAAAGCAGTAGCGATCACCCAATCGCAGTATACTCCTCAAAACTGGTACATGTGTTGGATTCAACAGCCAAAGTCATAGGAGGCGAGTCCTTGTAGCTCCGGTCCATTAAGTCTACTGTTGTTGTCAAAGCTGAAATGCCAAAGAATACATTTTTAGTTAGTAAACAGAGAAACTTGATATCCATGTTATGATTTTAGTGATTCTCAAGTGGGAGAGTAACTTTGTTAGACTAGAATTAGATGAAGTATAATATACATAAGAATTAAAAGCTTAAAAAATGACTTCAGCAACTCAGAATTTTGTCTACGGAAAGAGGCATGTACAAAACAATTCGACTAGTCACCACAAAACATCAGTATAATAATCCGAAGACCAGGACAAAGAATGCAGATATCATGATATGCAAGAACATAATGCTGTTTACTTAATCCTCCTACCCAGTTTTCTAGTAGGAACGAGAATTTCCAGATTGCTTTCTAAATTGCGACGTGATTGCAACTGCCAATCACCTATATAATCAAATAAATAATTCGAGGATAAAGTTCTCATGCAAGAAAAGAAGAAATAACTTCTAACCCTATTTGACTTATAACAATTAAGAGGCAGCAATCATCAGTGGTTCCAACATCTTAGAAGTTAGAACTCTGACGTAAACCACAACTCCTCAACCACTCAACCTATACAATGTGTTGTCATTGAAAAAGTATTCAATTTAAGAACTATGTACATGAGATATTTGTTTGACTATCTTCTGGAATTTTTTTGGGACAGGTTTGACTAGGAGCAAGAAGTAGCCTCATAAATCCGCACTCACCTTTCACAACCAGATCAACACCTCCATTTAAATGGCATGTCTAGTAATGAGTCATACAATTTACAGATTGAGTTTTGTTTTTGGAAATGGTCAGCAACAGTTTGAGTAAGCATCACGATTGATTCTTAAATAGGGTGGCAAATTCCTAAAGGATCTTTCATGATATAACAGGATATTCCATGATCATAGACCAGTAAATCCAAGTGGTTTAATGACAGGCTGACCAGCCATATGAGGTTCACAAATTGTAAGCTCATTGGTATTACAACATACAATTGACGTGCCTACGAACTGAGAACATCCTTCTTGCCAATCCCAATGGTTGTTTGCCAGTCAGCACAAAGTTTACATGCATGCCAACATTGCAACCACACAGGTGGAAGTGTCTGAGAGCACGATGGGCTCTGTAAAACACACTATTCTGGTACTTGACCAGGCCTACACATATTCAGTGAACGGCTTGACAAGGCATAAACTCATGCCACCCATGTGTCACAAAGACAACACTGGTAGCCTTGGCACAGGACATGAGCTCCATTTCCACTTGAATGACCTTGATGTCCTTGTCTCGTCTCGGAAGTAAGTGATGGACATGATCATATACCGGTTAGATAAATATACTACTCTTAACTTGAGCTTAGGCAATATGGGACACATGGTTCAAAACCTACCAAAATAGAGTCAATTCTTATATCAAACAAGGGTATACTATTATGAGCTTCGATTTAAGCATTCTAGCTCATATAATTTTAGACCTAACAAACTAATGGGATTTTTTTTATCAATTAAGATTGAAAAATGATATAATTTCAACAATGGTAGGACCACAAAACTTTCAACAAGAACTTTTCAAAATATGACAGAAGTTATGTTACATCAATTCCAGCAAATATGTCTGTTATGAGCCTAATCAAATAAGGAGGTCATCTAATAGACTCCACTTCCATCAATATTGGGCATGTAATGGAAGATTCAGGAAACCAAGCTAGTGGTAAGTTTTCTTTTTCACTTAGAAAAAACCATTACCTCTGAAGAGGAAAGTTTGCAAATGGTCCATCAATTGGAATGGTTCCACAAAGATCATTGTTTGAAACATCCCTGAAACAAATGAAAGAGACCTTTCAATGCTAAATCCATAATGATTGCACAGAATACAGAAACTTGGATCATAGGCCATTGTTTCTTACAAGACTTTGAGATTTGAAAGCAAAACAAGCTCTCTGGGAATGGCTCCGGAAAGCCTGTTGTTGTCAAGCCGCCTGTGAAATAATTGTCACCAAAGTGAGACGAGAATTAGCCAAAGAAGGGAATAAATTCTTCTGATTCCGAAATGTTTTTACGACAAGGGAAACATAATTTTTTATATTACCAGCAAAGAAATAAACAAACTCACAAGAATCTAAGTGACTTCAATTTGGCAAAGGACTTGGGAATCTCTCCTTGGAGTCGGTTCTCATACAAATCCATGCTGATGAGGCTCTTCAAATTGCCCAACTCCGCAGGGATTTTGCCCTCGAAGTTGTTCCTGTAGAGCTCCCTGCAACCAGAAGAAACCACATCGTCCATGAATGAAGATCCAAACTTTCTGACGACAAAGAACAGAGAAACAAAGGTTCGCTAGCGCTTACAGGTATTGGAATGGCTCCGGAAGCCTGGTTGTGTCAAGCCGCCTGTGAAAATAATTGTCACCAAAGTGAGACGAGAATTGCCAAAGAAGGGAATAAATTCTTCTGATTCCGAATGTTTTTACGACAAGGGAAACATAATTTTTTATATTACCAGCAAAGAAATAAACAAACTCACAAGAATCTAAGTGACTTCAATTTGGCAAAGGACTTGGGAATCTCTCCTTGGAGTCGGTTCTCATACAAATCCATGCTGATGAGGCTCTTCAAATTGCCCAACTCCGCAGGGATTTTGCCCTCGAAGTTGTTCCTGTAGAGCTCCCTGCAACCAGAAGAAACCACATCGTCCATGAATGAAGATCCAAACTTTCTGACGACAAAGAACAGAGAAACAAAGGTTCGCTAGCGCTTACAGGTATTGCAGGTGCTCCAGGCGGCTAAGCTCGGAGGCGAGAGGGCCGGAGATGTTGGAATTTCCCAAATCCCTGAAACAAACACAAACAAAGGTCATCTTTTTCCAATAAGAGAGGGCGTAAAGGTGGGGTCTTTGATAAGACAAAGGGCCGAGAAGAAGGGATTACAGGCGAATAACACGGTTCTGGGAGTCGCAGGTGACATGGAACCAGGTGCAGGGGTTGACGAGGGTGGGATCCCAGCTCTGCAGCACGTTGGTGGGATCGGTGAGCCGCGTCCTCCAAGCGTGCAACGCCTCTCCTGTTTCCCAGCCCATCAACCAAGTCAGAAAACCTCTAATCTTTCTTATTCGGAGATCGGCAAGGAAAGAAAGAGAGCTCACCCTCGGAGTTGCTGGAGGAGGCAGGCGAGGCGACGAGGAGGAGGAGGAGGAGGGAGGAGAAGCAGGGCAGCGCCACCGGAAGAAGAGCCATCCGAGAAAGAGAGCAGGAATGGAGGAGGGCGGCAGGCACCGAGATGAAGAGAAAGGAAGTGGAGTAGTGGGGAGAGCACTCGTTGCAGGAAGGGTCAAAGGAGCGGCTTTTTATCAGTGGATGAGAAGTCAGCAGTCAGAAAAGGAGGGCGGAAAGGAAAGGTGGGCGGGGGTGGTTTGGTTATGCGTGTTTTGGGGGCAAAATTGTAAGAATGTGGGGGGTTTTCGCATAATACACCTTCTAATAAATCTTTTTGGTCACCAGATTTTTTCTAAATATTCGAAAAATAATAATTGTGCTCTCTATGAGAGAGAATAAGATAAAAATAAAGTACTCTAAAAAAAAGAAATTGAAATTTGAGAATTTTTAAGAAATTTATTTATGATTTACATGTGCCGTAATTCTATTATAGAATAACACAAATTATCAGGAATTAATGTGAAAATTATTGTGTATATATATATATATATAATGGTAAATTGGGCATGAGAGTTGCATGTGGCGTGTGGAAAGGAGCATTTGTTCGTGCGAGAAGTGGAATCGAGTCAAGTCGCGTCACCTTTTTGTCATGTCATGGAACATCGAGAAACACGCGGTTCGACTCGGTCAATTTAACTAACGATGAATTTGCACATATGTCCCTCTGAAGTTCATATTTTTAAATACACTAATGTCAGATTAAAATTATTAGAAACAAAAAAATAAAATTATGTTTTTCATTATGATGTTAAAGATAAATAAGATATTTGTTTGACTTTCAAAATTATAAATATTTTAATATATTTTTTTAATTATAATGATAAAGTAATATATAATTAATCCTATCTCTAAATATAAAAAATAATTTTGAATATTAATTTAAATAAGTTACTAAATTAAAAATAAATTAATAAGAATTTGATCTTCGTTTCCTATTTGCATCGTATGTTTTTTCCTGTTTATCCTTTTTATTAATTTCTTAAATTTTCGAATGTGATTTTCAATATCTAAGATTTTGTCCCGAAGACAAAATTATTAAAATAGATTGTTCTTCATCAATCACTTTAACTCGAGCTCAATTTATGCTGAACTAATCCTCCTCACTAAATGTGGAATAAATTCGAATTAACTGTTTATTCACTTTTCTCAAGATAATTTCATCAAACCTAATTCTCCACTATAGCTATTGGGAGTATAGATATTACTAATTTATATAGACACGTTGCTTGTATTTTTTCCAGAATAATTATTTTTGAGTTGGTGTATTTAAGATTATTTCTTATTGTAAAATTTAAGTTAAACTTCATCCAATTTAATGGAAATTTTTATCCAATACTATGAACACAAATCTCTACCAATTTCATCCATATATCTTAAGATGGATTAGTAATTTATTCCATTATCATGTTAGATAATATTTCACCTTTGCGTCGAAAGGCGAGATTCAAACACATGACCTTACGATGAATTATCAAAGATTTTATTGATGACTCTTAAATATTTAATAAGTGAGTTTGATATATCGCTACTATCAAGTCAATATTTAAGATATAAAATATATATCAAATAATATTTTAAATATTTTTTATTTATTTATAAATTTAATATATTATTATCAAAATTATATATTTAAAAATATATCGAATAAGATTTCAAACTCTCAATCATTGATAAATAAATCTAATATAGTATGATTTTAGATGTTAAATATATTAGATGATGTTTGGTATTTTCTTTTTTTTGCTTTATCGTGTACTAAGTTGCATGTACTGTAACCAAGCTGAGCTGTTCCTGTCTTGTGTTTTATGCATGCATCAGGAGCTGTCATCGACAGCATGCATACCTGAGATCCAACATCCTTCAGCTGGAGCAGAAGTAGATCTGGATCATTAAATGTGGTACATACACTACTAATCTTCAACAATCTCTCTCTCTCTCTCACACACACACACACACACACACAGAGACTTCTCAAGACAACAGTAGAAAGAAGGAAAAGAATCCGAGTGAATGCGGTAACTACGACACAGCACCGAGGCAGAAATGAAAGGAATAGGAAAGCACAGGAAACTAGCGCTTGTATGTAGTGTCTCGGGGAGCTTCAGATCTACGCATGGACGACGGCGAACCCCAGGAGGAGAGCCATCACCCAGACGAGCAGGCCTCTAGCCATCGCTGCACCACTCTGCATCATTGCACAGAAGAAAAAGCAAGCGTTAGATTTGTCTGCTTGTGATATCTTCTCTTACTTGATGAATCAAGTAGAGCGTGTGATGTGATGCAGTGCTTCTGCTTCGCATGCGTCGAGTTGCAAGAAGCAACGACGTGCGTACATTAACAAAAAGCCTTTTCTTTTGGCTAAAATGCGCCGGGCAGCAGTGCCTTTCAAGCATTAAATGCAAACGGCTTCGGTACACCGCGGGCTCTCGGCGCACGTTAGCAAAAGCATCGCAAGTGTAGGCTATCGTGAGCAAGGTTCGTCGGATCTAGGTTTTTGTGTGCGTGTGCATATATGTGGGGGAAAAGAGAGAGAGTACTGTTTGGTCGGCGGCGACGCTGGGTCCCGGGGAGGCAGCCTCGGACGAGCTAGCCGGTGATTCGGCGGCCGGAGCCGGAGGGCCCGGAGCGGGGGCAGCGGCGTGCTTCTTCGTCTTCTTCTTCTTCTTCTTGCTCGGCGTTGGGGCCGGCGTCTCCGCGACCTTCGGCGGCGCCGCGGCCGGGACCGGGGTCGATGGGATGGGGGAAGCCGCGGGAGGCAGCAACGTAGTTGGCGGCGGTGCGGGCGGGGACGTCACCGGCGCCGGCGACGGCGGCGTCGAGGTCGGGGTTGCCGCCGAGGGCGCCTTGGCGGGGGCCGCGACGGTGGCGGGGGTGGTAGGAGCAGGTGTGGTGGGAGCCGTGGCGGGGGGCGCGGTGGTGGGAGCGGCTACGGGGGCGATGGCGGGGGTGGCTGCCTTGGTGGGCGCGGCAGCGGGGGCTGGGGTGGTGGGCTTGGTGGGAGATTTGGCGGGTGCCGGTGTGGCCGACTTGGAGGGGGCAGCGGCTGAGGTGGTGGGAGCGGCCGCGGGGGACTGTGCGGCGGAGTCGGATGCCGCGAGGCAGAGGAGGGCGACGCAGAAGACTGCTCGGAGGCGATCCATCGAGAAGAAGAAGGAGAGGGAGGTGGGTGAAGAGCGTTACTGAAGCGAGGGGTGGATGATCCAACGGGTGACGATAAATAGCTAAACAGAGGGCAAAGAGAGTACGCGTCACGGGGGCGCAGCAGCACATGGGGCGAGTCAGGACGCCAGCTCGGCAGGATTAACGCGCGCGGGTCCCGCGGCCGCGGGGGTGACGAGATTCCGGTTCGAGGGAGGTAACAAACGGGTTTAGGAGGTACAGTAATACTTTAGGCTGCTAGCTTTCCGCCAACGGGTCCTGACCCCTGTCGTGGGCCCCCACCTTTCCCTGCCGTTGCGAGCTTTTACTGCGAGTTTACTCTCCTTTTCTTGATTGGGACTTCAAGAAAGGGCGACGAGCTTGCGGTGACCGTTGGAGTGGCAGTAAGCTTGTCTCGGGAAATGGCGTGATTAGGTTATCGTCTTTGTTGGATGTCCTGTGGTTTGCCTGCTGTTGTGGGTCTCCGGTAAAGATGCGATGAGATGCGATGCGATGCGATGAAGCTTTTGCGAGGACGGCAAAAGGGGGTCTTCCTTGCCACCTTTCCAGGTGAATTCTTTGCTTCTAGGAAATGTTTCTCACGAGAATTCACTCAGGGTCAAAGTGAATTCTTCAGTGCAAATGAGAAGGCACATGAGATCAATAAATCTCATCCACTTATGTACTGCAAAATTCAAGTCCCCAACAGCCCTGTTGTTTTGATTGGTAATGTTAGATTATACAAGCAGATACATAATCAGATCTAAGATGGGTCTCGTTCATTCTCGTGTATCGATTCTTTCCAAGAAAAGAGAAGAGAAAAAGAAAGAGTGACAAAGAGGACTGGCATCATCAGCCAATGGAGGAGCAGCTCCTCATCTGCATCTGGTTCCAGCCACATATTCCTCTGTCAGCAGAGCTAAGACTACTACTTCAGGCAGCAACATGCTTGAGCAAAAATATGTGGACTTCTGATCTCATCATACTATTGCTGGTGTAGAATCTACATGGCTGCTTCTTGAATTAAAAAGACATGATCTCACATTGGCTGGAGTTCTTGTTCTGGAACATCGTCAGCCACTGACCTGTATGCACCCGGCCCTCTGATTCTCCGTCTCCGCATGTACCAAACCAGGAAGGTTGAGAAGCTAAGCAGCAGCAGCAGCAGCACAGGAACACCGATTGCTACAGCAACTAAATGTTGCTTCCACCATGATCTGCATAACAGTTGTATTATCGGTGATTGGGAAATACAAAATTCAACTAAAATCTCATGGAAGGACACTGGACTCAGTAACAACACAGCAGATGATAACATTAGAAAGAAGCATAAAACGAATGCAAGGAGTGAGTGAAACATCAAGTTTTCATGAAGGACTTCTTTTAGTAAGCACATCAAAGTATATACTAGAAGCATTTAGCACATGATGATGCATTATACGTACAGTCGTCACTCCATATATTTATCTGTTCACTATTACTTCCCTTGCTTCTACTTCTTATACTTCAATAATTTATCCTGTCAAAGATTGTTACATGTACAAATGGAATTCCTTTATAGCTTTTCCCGAATTAAACTGTTGTGCCCTTTGCAAAAGGAACTTCTTTTACTTCAATAACAGATTCTTAGTTTTTGTTTCACAATTATAAAAGTAAAACCATTGTAAAATTTACTTGATAGCTTCCTAGCAGACAAAAAACTGCATATACTTGGTATTTAGATTTTTAGATAGCTTTTTATGAGGCAGACACCTCAGTTTAATAAAATGAAGCATGATTATTAATAAAATATACGAACAAGAAAAAAATTAGCCAATAGTTTCAGCACCTTCTCGAAGGAGGCTCAAGATTCCATTCAACCAATTTATAGCTTCCAAAATTTTCAGGAAGGCGAACACGGTGTTCAGTCAACCGAGATATTATTCCCTGCATCAGAAAACGAAAGTTCTCAATTTCCTTTTATCTCATAAATAAAGAAATTCTGCAACATAATATTAACTGCGATATCAGATGATGACATTACCATTGCTGTTGAATTAGAGAATGAACTAGAGGATCCTTCTGGAAAAATAGCCCATCTTATCAAGGTACCATTCCCATTATCGGTATTATTCATAAAATGAACCTGTAACCACAAAGAGATTTTAAAGCAAGTTCTTAAATAACTTTAAAACAACAAAAAATGAGAGATGTAATAACAAGATTGGAAAATAAATAGTGCTGCTGCCCCATGATCCTTCCTTACTGCCTAGGAGCCTATTGTCATGAACATGGACATGATGTAGACCACACACAACAAGGATGGAACTTTTTCATGAGACCATGGTCCAGAATACAATAGTTTACTCCACCTGATCTGAAGCAACCTCCAACTCGTTTGCTATTAGCTCTGCTAGTTCCTTTATGTGGGGCACAAGGTCCACATAAGAAATATTCAAGAACATGTCAAAGGTTATGACCCCCACTCGGAATTGACCTGAAAACGATAATAAGAATGGGTAATCTAATTGCAGAAGCCCAATCATACTTCGTGAAAAATACTTTTACTATAGTGCATACAGTTGGGAATAAAATCTCACTAAAAGCATATTTCCATATCCAGATGATGGTTGTTCTTGCAATGATTAGATTATCTAATATAATCATGAAAGAATTTTAACCACAATCCTTCATGTTTAAACCTAGATGAATTCTGCAGGGTGAAAATTCAGAGCTAAATAAAGTCATATGCAAATAGGCAGACTTACAAACCTGCCAGTACAGAGTCCACTAGTCCAATAGGAGAAGGAGCTGGTGACTCTTCTATGCTTAAATTGGAACCAGAGAAAACTGAAGGTGCCGGTGCGGGAGCTTCATTACTATGTAATCTCTCCCATAACACAGAACAGTTAGTTTTCCAGAATCCAATCCTTTCATTCTGACGATCATAGGTTACAAGAGTATTGCGGACGACGATTCCTGTCAGATGAACTAAATTTGTCAAGCCAATAAGATGTAACATTTAAATTTGTGAATGAAGTTTGAAATTAATCAGGCTTGGTGTGAAAAGCAAATTGATTACGGATAAGATAACTACATTATAGTGATCTAGATGGTACAAGTAAAGCTCAAAAAAAGCATACATTACAAATATGGACTAAATCATCAATTATCAAAAGTCATACCACCCAAAAGTGTTGTTGGGTCTTTTCCATTTTGAAAGACACCGAGGCAATAAGCACCACGAACCTTTGAGTGCTTTATTTTAGAACATGAAAATGGAAAAGGAAAACAAAACAAATCAGCTACTCAGATCAATCCGAATCACCTACATCTTAATGGCACCAGTATTACATTTCCTTAATGACAGAACTAACAATATTACCCGAAACAAGTAATTCTCTGGAGAAAGAGAAAGCTTTTGTCCATTTCCAAATACCATTTCAACCTCAGGAAAGGTCTTCGAGAGTTCTGAAACATCACTGGAAACATTTAATGTAACTCTTCAGTACATGGTACATATCATATAATTAAACATACACCAAAATTTGCTTACTCCAAAATACATATAATTAAACATTACCTTCCAGCACCTGAAAAGCAAATATCTTTGTAGTTTGGATCTGGTCCACGAATTTGCTTCAGAGAATGTAGCTTACTCATTATCTGTAACGAATAAATATTTATCAAGAAATAATTAATTCAAAACATTACAAACTAATGCATTGAGATTCTACTCATAATAAATGCCAGTATCATGAAAATGACTAGCTATCCCAAAAATGACTAGCTATCCCACAAACTAACAACAATAACTATGCCAAAATTAGGGATAAGTAATGGAAACGAAGCTCCCTACGTTATCCAGATCCATGGAGAGTAAACAAATATGATTCACATTTTGCATTTGATCCAAAAAAATCTGCTTAGTTATAATTACAACATTTCTAAGCAACAAAATCATGGATTGAGAAAAGCATTTGAACCAAAGATATCCGAGGATGTTGTTAAAGAATGAAATTCAACTTGACGGTGGTCAGAACAGGAAACTGACAACAAAGGCTGAACAGCATAAAGTGAGGAATGGTATCTAAAAGCATGAGGCTTTAGGAAGGATCAGGAAGCATCAAAAACAACAATTAACAACATGATAGAAACAATGCCTATTGCTTGGTGGGTAGAATATTGTTCTACAATTATCATAAAAACTTCAGCGAATTAAGCTTTTTGGAGGAACAGGAAGTGAATCAAGATCAACAACCGACTATAATAAGCAAAACATCCATAATGCTCAGTGAGTAAGAAGATTTCTTCTAGAATTATCACAAGAACTAATGAAGCCTTTATAAATTGGAAATAAATAAAGTTCAAGATTCAACCACAAGTGTTTTTGTTAAGACATCTGAGTTGGTTAGTACATTGTTGCACAAAGTGATAGATCTCAACTTCAAGTCTACATGTGAGCATCATGTATGTCATTTGATGTAATGAATTTTTCTAATTTTATTTATAAAATAAAAGATTCAACCACAAGTGAACAATGCTGAATGCTCAGTGAATATTTTTATTACAAAACAAAAATAAGAACATGTTCCTGGGCCTATATGTCATATTCAAATGATAATCTCTTCCTAAAACTCTGCAAATGCCTTACTTTAGTTGATTTTACAAGTTTTGTTCTAAATAAGCCAACTCCACTTTTGTCATCAACCATATGAAATTTTAAGTAGTATTCAAGAAATAAGCACACATTCAAGTTTCTGATGAACATAATGCCACTAACACATACTTTACATACATGGGCAGATGAATAGGAACAGCAGAGCAAGTTAAATACTTAATGGTATTAATTATTAAAATACATCATTTTCAAGATCTAACACATCAAAGAAAGCTTGTATAACATGCAGATTCAAGTTTTCATTGATGTGATTTGATAACCAAAATTTTCTTTAGAAAGTAAATTCATATATAGGTTGATGACCAACGTAGGATGATTTACTTTAGGCATCTGTATAATTCCCAAAAGTAGTGGAGGCATCATAGAGTGTCAATGGATCATTGAGAACTAACACATACTTTTCAAATGAAACTAGAATACTTTATATAGGTGGAGTGGAAACTTACAGCATCTCTGAATGCTCTAAAAGCCTCCTCTGGTAGATAAGCATATGTGGTTCCACTATCCAATACAGTTCCATGATTGCCATTGAATATCTTTGAATTTAATCGCAACGGCTTGCCAGCTACATGAATTTCCTTCAGGTCGATGTTGTAATATGGGCTGTTTCCATCCCAAAACTAGAGTAAACGTGGGAATTGTATCAAATGTAATTGCAGAGGAACTTTTTAAGCTTGACCATTGCTAAAACTGATGATTTAATATACCTGCGTCCAGGGTTTGAACGGGCGTAAATCATGCCATGAGGTGGTGTGATTCCACCAAGAACCATTGCACCCCCACCAATATCCATACCACCATAGCACAAAGAAAATGAATCACTTATAACACCTTTGTCAACAAGCTGATCCATGATACTGAGCTGGCCACGGCCCAGTCCCATTATGCCATCAGCATGTTGGCTAAACAAATCACCTGATTCAGAAGTTTCACAGCCAAAAGTAGCACGTTGTGGCTTAAGTGCACTTTCTTTGCCAAATGATATAAAATCCACCCCAAGCAACCCGCTGCTGGAGCTCATTTCGGCATACTGCCTCTCATAAAGACACTGCATATTCTCCTTGTCGCATGTACAATCAACATTGCATTTTAATGGGTCGTATGTGCTTGACATATCAGGCTGAAACCTAGGGTCCTAGAAATCAACAAATTAAGAAAACATCAGAAAGTACACATAATTAGCCTATTTGCAAACTGATGAACTGATGCTATTTGCAAACTGCTCGAGGAAACTTGATAAACTCATTGAGATTGAGATGAAAAGTACATAAAAAAGTTTTAACAACTTAAGTTATGTAAAAGAATTGAACTTAACATTTTGCTACTACATACAATACTCATTTGATTAAGATAATGTATTATTAAGATAAGAGCTTAGTGGGCAACGTAAGTTTCTTTACTTTGCAAAGTTATTTTAGTTGGTACTTGCTAATATGATCTATGAAATGTTCTACAGACTACAGGAACTTCAACTCACGCAAGTGAGAAGTTCCAGGGCACTGTCTCTGTAAAGACAATCACTAAGTTAACATTTGGTACAAGGTTAAAGAAAGTTAAGTTTGTAATTCTTGGTTTTACATAACAGAGTTAAGAAGGGACAAATGTAACTACCCATAGATAATATATTAGCTCATCTAAATTTTCTCGTTCAAGTTCACTTTTTCAGAAAAAAAGAAGGTCATTCTAGCTGGAATTTTTTCAGAACAACAGAGCACATTGAACTACAGTCTACCTCGGATTTGAACCCAACTTTGGCCATGGAAATACAAGCATGGATAATTCTACCAAAAAGCTGACCTTTTGGCAACTGACATCTACAATAAACCCTTGGGATGAAATCCAGTAAATGTATAATTCAATATTTTCAAAGTGATCAAACCATCCAATAAATTGAAAGTTGTAAAACTTAAATCAACCAACAAAAGGAGGGGAAAAAAGATGTTTGGTTGATATACATAACTCGCATAAGAAGGAAACCCTCGTAACCGATCAAACAAAAAAGAAGAAGAGGGAATATCCGTTTAATTCCAATCAAAGGGACTGTAGAAGTTGCTTACCTGATGATTGCCACATTGCTCACAAGAGGAGCAAGGAACGTATGTGACGGTGCTCCCCGAATCAACGATCAGTGCGAATTTTTGAGGTGGCGTTCCGATATAGAGGCGCGTCGTGTAATATCTGAACGAGAAAGAAAAAAGCAAAGAAACGATTGAGAGACCGTAAAAGCAAAATTTGCGATATCTTTTCCAAGGAATCGAGGAATCCTCACCCGTTAGTGAGGAGATCATCGTAGAGCCGCATGCGAGCGGTGGCGGTGGAGGGGTCCTCCCTCTGGAGCTGCCGGCGGCCGAAACGCCTGCCCACGTTGGACCTGCGACTGGAATTAGCGTAAGAGAGGACGAGAGGCAGCACCATCGCCGAGGGCACGCCACCTCCGGTGAGGGTCTGGAGGAAGGGCTCCGGTGATCCATCGCCCGCAGCGAGGGACGCGAGGAAGAGGAAGCCGGGGAGGAAGGAGAGGGGCGCGACCCGATCCCTCGCGCGCGCCATGAGGCGTCGGGCGCCGGCGGCAGGATGGGATCGGCGAACGGAGAGGAGAAGGGGGGAAGCGTCCTGTCGGCTCGGGTCAGGTCCGTCGAAGAGGAAGAGGCGAGTCGCGGAGACGAGCCGCGGGGTTAAATGGGTAGCGGGCCGGAATCAAGGGACGTCGATTCGAATTGTACGATCGTCACTTGCAGTGACCATTGCACCCGGTGGACGCTGAGGCTCCTTCAGGGACTGGATTCCGTGTGAGCATAAACGACTAGACTTCCCCTCCGCATGTTGTACGGGATCCCCACCACTTCTTTTTTGTTACTGCACGCATCTCGTCGCGATTAGGGCTCACCAACGGATGTGATGTAAGAGATTCGATGAACCAAATTTGTCGTCTGGGAATTGGCATAGCAATCATGCATAGATACTTGGACAAGATCCCCAATCCCAAGTAGACAATTGGGTTGTCCGAGTCAACCTAACTTTGTTTATTTGCAGACGGGTCATCAATTCCACCAGATTAAGTGGAATCCAAAGAGTATATATATATATATATATATATATATATATATATAATTCGATGCTTCCTTGAAAGATACCGAAAAAAACACTCACTGATACTTTGCAGTTCTTTCTATACAAAACCATATAGGATAAGTAAGAACATATTTGATTGGGACCGCATGCTCAATTATAATATACCCACCAAAATGCACATGCTTGGATGCTTATAAAAAGGGGCCTAAAATGGAAGCATGTTCATCCACAACCATTCTCAAGCAACTACCTTTTAACATAGACATCAAATTAGCCAAACTGGAATACAATATAATTGGCAAGTTAAAGTGGAATCAATCACTCTCTATATCCAGATATCATAATCTGCAGCATAGGGCAAACTGAAGTGAAATTGGACGTATTTTGTCACATTACATATCACCATGAAGAGTTACATACTACATTTACTTTAACTGTTCATGTACATCAGATTATTTACTTTTGAACTAACAAAGTCCATCTAAGGGTAGAAATTAAAGGCAACTGCTGGAAGGGGACTAGCAATGCACACCATCTTTGGGGCGAAGGCCGAGTTATTGAAAGCAACATGGATAACGTTGTTGATTGTATGATCTAGATACAATTTGCATTACAAGATGACACCAACTTGATATCAGCCTCATAACTATGTTTCAGTTCTCCTGAGAGACTTTCTTGCAGAATGTAAATGAACAAAGGTATGCCGTTCAGTTTCTATTGCAGAAACCCTTATTGATCACTAAGGTAACCGAAGTGCGGAAGGCGCTGCCCCGTAATACAAGATAAGCGATGAATATGACATATATTGCTAAGGCAGAAGAGAGAAGACAGCTGATGAGTAGGCCATGAACTTCAGCAGTGAAGAAATCAAGCAAAAGGTAGCCATTGATGATTATCAGAAAACCCACCATAATCCAAGTCACGACCTGAATCAGAAAACCAAGCAGTGTAAGTAAGCATGCAGGACATGTTTTAGACAAGTTAATCTGCCAATAACCAGATTTAAGAGACATGTACACTGCTAGCATTTACAATTTAGATATCCTCAACAAGAGAAAAATAAAGAAGATGACCACTTTGAACCAAAAAATTAGCATTAACTTCTGATAGAACATCTTGAAATAGCCTTATCGAGAATTATGAGTCATTCCTATCTATGGAGGCCTAACCTTCTATGGCCTTTTGAGTTCTCTAATTACCAAAGCCTTCTCATATATCATAACACTTTCAGCAGCCTAAGACTTTGTTCCCAGTTTAAACTAAAATGCAGAATTAGAATACTACTGCCACCTCATTTACTATCTATCATTTGTTTTCTTAAAAAGATATTTATTTTATATTTGTTAGTAAATAAGAATGCTAAACAATGGTGACAACATGCAATATATCATCATCATCATCGTCACATTACCCTCAATTTTTCCCATCAGTGTTTGACTCGTAATAGAAGGTCAGTCAAAATTGCCATGACTTCATTAATGATTTCACAAAAAATTATGCAGACTGTCAAGTTTGCATCCGACCTCTATAATTGGTCCTAGATTCCTGACAAAGATATCTTCAAGCAAGAGAAGAACTCGATTCACAACCTTAAAGGCCAGTTGATAAGAGAAAGATCTATCTTACTAATTGCAATTTCAATTCATTATCTGGGAAGCAACCCTCCTAAAAAACAAAAACCTAAACTTAGTGAATACATCTAGAATAATTAGAAGAATAGGTAAGTAAGAACCGTAACTTACCTATTTATGTTCTATCCATATCTCTATCAACAAACTTTCCTTTCAGAAGTAGATTATTATGATAAGAGGAAATATACAGTTGAAAACCATCTTCTAGATATACTAGAAAGTTCAGATAAACTAAAATGGCAATGCAAGAATCGAATGATATACACTGAAGTCACAAAATGAATCCAACTTTAGACAGTCTAAAACTTACTTTCATAATGAGGCCGATCCTGAAAGCCCCCATAAGCTGTTCTTTTGATACCAAAGCAAGAAGTGGAATTAGAGCAAATGGTATCTGAATAGACTGAAGTACATTAAGTGACTCATTCAATATATCCATGGCCGAGTCGTCAGTGTCAAACAAAAGAGCAACTAGTATAGTTGGCAACATTGCAAAGCTTCTTGTGATCAGTGAACGAGCCCATTTCTTCAAACGAAGATTCAAAAAGCCTCCCATGATAAATTGTCCAGCATAAGTGCCAGTGATGGTACTACTCTGTCCGGAGGCTAATAATCCAATACCCCATATATAGAGAATAGGAAATAATTTACCTCCATATTTTTCTTGTAAGAACTGCCCAGCATTCTCAAGTCCTATAGAACTGGCTACTTCTGTGCCATAGAATCCCTTTGCGAAAACTGTAGTAACACACACATTGATAAAGAAGGAAATAAGAAGAGCAACAGTGGATTCTATGGAATAGTAACTCATTGCTTCTCTAACATGACTAGTTTTGCTATTGTCGATCTTTCTTGACTGTACAAGAGCAGAATGCAAGAATACATTGTGGGGCATAATGATGCAGCCGACCACCCCCACTGCCTGCCTTATTGTACCTGAACTCAGTTTTGGAACTAAAACACCTGTGAGGGGTACAGTAAATTAGTCCTATTTGTATAAGAATCCAGAAAAAATAATACCGTTGAGCAAAAACATTTTATGAAAAGGCCTTAGAAATTAATTACCAATTAGAAATTCCTTGCCACTGGGCTTGGTTTCACCGAACATTATGGCAAATGAGACAGCCATCGTTGCAATGAGAACCCCAAAGAATGCTTCTAATTTCCTCACACCATAGTTCTCCAGGAACAGGAAGATGAAGCTGCCAAGGAGATTGAACACATCAGGTTCATTAAACCAAAGTTTCTGGAATCATAACAGAAATCAGAAGGGAAAACCGATCAATTATGGGCGGAACTTGCAATCATCAAATAGTGACCAAATTTGTTCTCGTATGATATAAGAAGCTCATAAAATAAAAGCAGACCTCTTCTGATGGAGATTCTGAAGCTTAAAACGGAATAAAATCAATTACCATACTCCAGTCATTTGCTATAGGAGTACAAATCTAGCCCAATTAACTCATTGACTATTTAAATTAAGCTCTGGACTGCCATCAGCAGAAGTCTTGACTCTTCAAAACCTGACATCATCCTCCAAAAAAAAGTTTCTTACTCCAAAGATATATTAGCAATATCCAGATTAAGTGGGAAGTAAAACCAGTCAACAAAATCAGAAATAACAAGTAAGCAACAAATTCCAACCAAAAAAACAAAATAAACTTTGTTTCGGGTCAAAGTAAATAATTTCATTGACCCGGAAAGAACAAGGATAAGAGAAAGGATATCACTTCAAACATGGACAGTCCCTATTTTTGTTTTCTTTATAAGTTGCAAAAAGAGTTGGCATCCAGGATCTGAAATCAGTCAAAGAACTTATGTTAAAGAATTCAACTAGTTGTCCTAATTCTTATCATATATTAAAGAAAAACCATAAAGAATATGGTGTTTTGCTCAATTGAGACAAGTTAAGAACTAGAATCGGCAAACTCTGCTTCCTTGCCCTGGAAACTTAAACTAATACTTCCAGGTAAGACAATCCATCAAACAGAAACGTGCCTTTCTATGATTAAACAATCCCAAGTTATAGGAACATAATTGAGCTCCCTACTCTTCAGAAAAAGAAAGAGAGAAAGATAAATATCAAAAATGGAAGAAAGAAAGACTCGACGATTGAGAATCCCAAAAGATAGATCTTTACCAATCCGAAGCCGTGATGACCACCCCAGCCCAAAGAGGGATCACCCCGCCGCTGAGTATCTTGATCGCGATCGCGCTGCCGATCACCTCCTGGATGTCGGCCCCGATGAGAGCGAGCTCGGCCATGATCCAGAGCGCGATCGTGGCCCACGGTGGGTACTCCTCGCGGCAGAGCTCCGCCAGGTGGCGCCCCGTGGCCACCCCGAGCCTCGCGGACAATAGCTGGATGATGAGCCCCATGGCGGTCGACCAAAACAGCAACCATAGGAGCGAGTATCCGGCGCAGGCGCCGGCCTGAAGGTCGCCCTCGAGGTTTCCGGGGTCCAGGAACGCGATCGACATCAGGAACCCCGGGCCAGTGAACCGCCACAGCTTCCGCCACGAGAAGGGCGGGAGGGAGCCGTCATCCTCCATCGAACGGTCGTCTTCAGAGACGGAGATCACCACCTTCTCGTCGGCGTCGTAGGCCCTCTCCGCCTCGTCATTGGAGCCCGGCCGGGTCTGGAGGAGGGGAGCCGCCTCGGGTCTCAGTGGAGAGTCCATGGCCGAGCTCTGAGACAACGAAGAAGTCGCGTAAAGGAAATGGAGCCCCTCTTCTCAGTTCTGCTGCCCGCACTCCCTGTGGATAACCTACGCAATCTGTGGATCACCAACGCCTCTCTTCGCGGGTGCGGGGGAAACGCGAATCGCCAGCGAAGACGGCGGCCCCCGCCGTTGGGAAACTAACCAACGTGGCATGTGATGATGAGTTGGCGTGGAGGACGTGGACGCATTGTGGAGTGGAGCTGACCTGGTGAACTTCGCTGTCAAGTTACAGACAGGGATCACTTTTCCCTGCCAAAAAACCGGCGGACCGCACCCTCAAAAGGATGACGTGTTATAGGTCCAACTGATATCCTGTGTTCGCGACGAAGCACATGATCCAGGGAGCCGAGTAAAATACGAGTTGGAAACTTACCTCGACGGGCTCCTGAGAGGCGGCCCCACCCTCGCAGTGCGGAGTGAGTATGACGTGGCGCGGAGGCGGCGAACAGGCGGGTGGAGTACGCCCGTCGACATCGCGCCGTCCTCGTGGCTCCCACAGTTCGGCCTCCTTCCTCGTGTCCACGTGTGCAATTCGTAACAAAATAAAATATAGAAAATAGTAAATTAGGAAATAGGGTTTTCTCGTATTTTAAAAATAAATTGTTTATCTATTAGTATATGCATCCCTCAATTTTTTTCCCTCACAAAAAATAAATTACACAAAAAACATTTCATCAGTACAACCTCGAAATACCTTTCAATTGTGAATAGCTAGTAATTAGTAACTAATTTAAATTAAGAATATATAGAAATAATATCAATTTAAGATATGTACATATATATCAGGGATACTATATATGTTACCAGAATATTTAGCTCTGTGTTAAGACCTTCCATAGAATAATAATACCTCGAACTACAATTCATAGCTATAAATTCAATGGGATAAATACAAAAATGATCACCTTTATATACGTAGCCCATACCATCATGCGAGAATGAATACATGAGTTGTTATATCTACATACGGATGGATGATAGTGAAGGCGTGTAGAATTGGAACGGTGGATAACGTTCCGACGCCACCTTCCCTTGTTGGTTTGTCCTCATCTCGTTGATGCGTATAAATGATGATATACTTAATTATTTTTAACATTAATTATAATCTTAAATCCAACGATCACTTAACATATTATTAAAGAGCCTTAAGTAGGTTATCGATATATGACTTTTCCTAATACAAATTACATTTTATAGATTTCGCATATGACCAAATTATTCGAGCTTAAAACTAACGCATATTGTTGGGGCACGTTTTTGGCATTATAATTATGTTGTTATTCAAGGTGAATGATAGGGAAATCTAGTGAGATACAAGCAAATGCTACAAATAAAGTATTAGATGAAAGATTAACCAAAATATTTTATTTGGTGGTTGATTACTGCATTTATACATTTAATGAGGATATATATATATATATATATATATATATATATATATATATATATATATATATATATATATATATATATATATATATATATATATATATATATATATCATCCGACTCGGGTCGGTTGGACTGGGTGGACACCGTGGTTTAGATCGGGATACTTGTTAGCCCAAGCTCGACCCGGACCGGGATCGGCGTTTGAGCCCGTTTGAGCCCTAATGCCATGAGAGAACAGCGAGCGGGGGAAGCGAGCACCGTTTGCGAATGGCGCCTTCTCTGGACTTCCACACCAACTTCAATCTCAGCTTCAAGGAGAAGACGTAATACCAAGGTACGAGGTTTCGAGCCTTGGAGACTGAGTTTCTTGTGATAAAAGTTCAATCTATGTTTTTGTTCAATCAAGAATCGTGGTCTTTTCCCCTACTTTGTTAAGTTTCTTTTGGTGGAGTTGGAGAAAGGAGGAGGCCACTGATTGTTTGCTCATGACGGCGAAGAGTACAGGCTTCACACGTCGATCTTGCCGCCGAATGCTCTAGGCAAGCAGAAGAAGCTTCAGCTTCGTAGTTCTTGTTGGCCATGTTTGGATTATGGGCCCGTAACTATGAAGAGATTAGCTGCACCGATATGAAAGATGTCATTGAGTTGCCTGCCCTTTAACACTAACGGAGACACTGGAGATGGCGACTTCACTGGAACACAGGTAGAAGTGAGGTAAACCTCTTTCACTTCTTCCTCTTTTCTTCCTTTTCTCTCTCTTTCCCTTTATCCATCCCCTTCTCTCTGCTACAACCGTGCTGGCACGACGTCGTATCATGTCTTGTTAACAGAATGTATTGTTGTTGCTAGCAAAGCAGCATTTAAATCTTGAAATGGAGTTCTTGGCAAAAGAATATCTTTTTGTGGTAGCTTAGTTGGTAAGGACTTATGACAGTTTATTTCAAAGTCCTGGACTCGAATTCCACCTACGTCACTTACCCTTTGACAAAAAAAATCTTTTTGTTATTTAGTGCTATAATGTAAGTGTCGATTGTGGGTATTGGTGCAGAACTAAGTTTGTCGCATGAAACTGTCGTGGCCAAAACAATCTATCTATTTGCTGTGGTGAAACTGCATATGTTTAGCCCTCCCCTGAACTTGCAGTGGCAGGAACCAGGAGTCTTGTTTACCAGCTATCCATGCGTATGTTCTGTCACTGTAAGAATTCTTTGGTGCTGATTTGGAAGGATCACAATCTTTAGTGTAGATGGATTTCCAGAATCTGAATATTAGAGAACTCTTTCACGTTTTTAAGAGCTTTGCCAAGTGACATTTGGAATCAGATGACCTATCATTCTCTAGTCCACATCCTCGCTAACTTGGTTTTTTTAACAACGAGAGTACTAAAATATAATTTTGTACATGTAGCTACCTAGTAATCCATAGAACCACTTGTGGTTGGATAATCTGAATGAACAGAATTATAAGTATATCTAACATTGTCACCAATAGGACAGAATCAGATAGGGATGCTGAAGGCAGGGACAGTGATTGGAGTCGTAACAAGGTAGCCATTCTGGAAGGTGCGGCTGGATCACATCTTTTGTTTCATATTTTGGTTTCACATTGCTGCACACCCAAATAGAAGCTATCTGCGTCTGAGCTAAGCTTGGATACGGAAATCTTCATTTGTATCTCGACGGTGAAGAAACATATTACAACCTCGGTTTGTAAAAGTATGTGATCTTTAGGGTTAAAACCAGAAACAGAATAAATTTGCCTAAAATGGTAACCTGTAGTCTTGATTGTTGAATGGCTAGCTAAAGATCTAGTCATGGAACTGCAACCTCTTCCTTAATCCCAATAAATGTAGGACTTTTATGCATATAATGATATGATACATTGCTTTTTTTTTGGGCTGCTGGTTTGGGAGTCTTCTTGTGTGAGTCTTGCACAAGTAATTAAAAGAAGTAATTGGTGCTTTAACCATGATTCCGACCAGTATTGCTTGACTTAGTTCCTATTATCTGTCATTGTTTTTACTTCAAGATGACTTCAAGAGAAACTGAAGAAATTGAGTTTGATAACAAACTCAAGAGAATCTGGTCGAAAAATGAGCTTGATAACAAAGGCAACATCCTCTGAAGCCATTGGTGGCTCAATTGCAGTAAGAATTACGTTCAGAAATTGATGACTGCTAACTCTTCTTTATTGCAATAGCTTTATTTTTCTTCAACTTGGAAATTGAGTATAATGGCAGAATGTACCCAGATAGGTTAATTTTTCATAACTGACTCATGAAGAAGTATGAGCTGAACAAACTTCAAGAAAATGGCAGCTATGGAAATGACATGTAATGGATGAATTAACTACAGCCTGAGACTCAAGTCAAGGTTTTGCTGTTCTGATGGTTGATCTGTAGGTTGAAAAACCTTTTGAAAGCTTCCAGGCCACTTTGAACCTCTAGCTTCATCAAGTGCAAACGGCGTCCTCGTCACTTGGATGTCAGAATTGATTTGATAACATCTTGGCACAATAGACAACCCTTTCTCTGGATGTTGCTTGGGAACAAGTGAATGAGAATGAACTGTCAAAGACTGGAGAGAAGATGCATAGAGGGAAAATCCCATCATCATTTTCTGTGACTGGTGAGGCCTCCTCGAAGCACCTCTCTCTCTCTTGTGCGCATTCTGGTGACCCCCCAAAGCCTGTGAGCTGAAAAATTTTCTCATGCAGAAGTTGCATGAGAACATCTTTCGACTTGGAGGTTTGGATTGCGAACTAGTAGAGCTTCCATCAGCTGATGAGGTTCTCCCACCAAGTGTCAGTTTCAGCCATGCTTGATGATCTTCATGAAAAATCTCCCTGCCATCAGAATCAATTGTTTGTCGTCCCGGCTTCTGATCGGTGTCTTCTTCTTCTTCTCTGATTTCTCCTTTTTCCATCTGGAAGCAAACAAATCCAGTAGCTGTTGAAGAGGAAAAAATTATGAGAGGTTTCAAAAGGAAGGGATGGGAAGTTGCACAGCTTTGATGGATTTGTGTTGGTTTCCCTTAAAAAGAAGCAGAACAAGGAAAGAAGTGGGAACAACTGTAAGGGGGGATTCTTATCAGTAGGAACAGAAGTGGCAATGGATATTTTAGCTGTATATATCTTTCTTTCCTACTAGTGACCCACATTTTGGTGCTTGTTAAAGCAGCAATGCTTGGTTTATGTTAATACTGTTGCCAAGGTCAAAATTTCAGATTCCCTACATCTTTTCTTTATCAGTTGATATCCACTTACGTGGTTCTCTTCTCTGAATAATACAATGTTGAAAATGTACCAACTCCTTAAATGAACACATTTCTTAACTTGTTTCCTTGTTCTATGCTGAAAAAGTTCTCAAGTAGATTGGTACTTAATTTCTTCATGACAAGTTGTATGGCGTGTTTAACATTAAAATGATGTTCCCATCAGTCGGTGGAAGGAAATTAAAGATTACTTTCTTTTGTCAAAGTATCAATCTTCATGGTGTGTTATTTTTTATCATTAAGATGATGCAAAACTCAGAATGTCATTTTCAGTGATTGCTCTGAGAGATGATAATGAGCTTATAGTGATACAAACATACTTATTTGTAATCGGAGATAAAAGTTCTTATGTTAATGTTACCCTCAAGCTTGAAACACTTATTATTTTATAGTTTGCACTTGGATGTGTGCCTACAGAAAAGTTTACTTCATGCTATGACTACATGACAGGCTTTCGTGAAAGCATTGAGCTGAGTGGAGATGCCATTACATTTCTGTCGTTGTTTATTTTGCATCTTAATGTCCACACGTAAGTTCCAATAATGGCTACAAAGCTTGGTGAGAGGTGGGTGCTGCTTTAATCTTGATTTACTATTGTGCTTTCTTAGTGGAATATTTGGCTGGAGGAGTTCCAACGTAACTTGCCGGCCCTTTTAGTAGTGGAGGGTGTTCAAGGAGAAGTGCTTTCAGAACCACTTGTACTTTGCAAGTAGATTGTTGTTTCGGTGGAATATCACTATTAAGAGGACAATGGGAAATTTTGTTCCTGTGAAAGATCAAGCATTTCCCTGTGGCTTTCTACTATATAGTGATGCAAGCCTTTATGCTGACTGATATTTCCTTGTGGTAAAGTTGTGCTATTGGATGTATGAGTCAGACAGTCTGATCTATAGATAAGAAACAGGGCTTCTCTTCCACAATTGATTTCAACTCATGCATGCAGGAGATATGAATGTGGCCAGTTTAGTATCTTGTCTGAGACACACACTCGATCATATTCATTCAGGAGTCCTCTTGGTGTCCCACCAGGTGATATAATCTACAAATCATGTTAAGAAGTCAACTCAGGCTACAGGCTTTCTTTATGGTGTATAAGCACAGGATTTATTGGCCTCTCATTATCCCTGTGTCGTCGGACTAATTACATCAGTTGATAGTATATACCTCAAATTTCTCATTTGCTATAGTACCTGATACTCTATGGTTTTCTTTTACCTGCTAATAATTCATAAATTGTCCTTCATTAAAAATATTCCTTTGATGCACAGATGAATGCTTATGATGTCTTCTGACCTCTGTAATTATGCAGATCTCTCTCCCTTTGTTAGTTTGGAAGTCCATATACTGAAATGTTCCTTTGCTGACATAGTGAGATTTACTACAGTTATCTGACCTAAATATCTGTTACAATGGGGACCACATTACAACATAACATGTGGTTTTGGGCTAAAGAGGCAAAGTGGTTCTAAAAGCTGATCCTTTTGAGTTCTAACTTCTTAATGGATGTCGAAAGAGGAAGATGTGGCCACCTCCATTAGAAAGTTTTGGTGCCATGGTGGTTTATGCCATCAGCAAGCTACAGGGAAAAAAGGTTTATGGTAAGGAGATGCCTGCTATCTTTCAGATGAAGATCAATACTTATTCTGTTTGGTTTCAGTTCCTCCAAGTATTTGGTGTGGTCCTTGTTATATATGGGAGAATATGGTAGGAGTTGGTTGTCAGCAAGTGACTGCAGAACAAATAGGAAGCATTGCTTTCAGATTTTAGCTCTCCTGAATCTTGTCCTAATCAAAACTCCTGTAGCTGAAGCCTTCATGTGCTGGTGTGCTGCTCATGGGCTAGAAATGAAGAAGGACCTGACCCGGGATTTCAAGGTTCTGCAATCTAGTATGCTTTATCTGCACCCAATACTCTTTTGAGTTCAGAATGAATTGTCAATTTCCAGACACTTGAACTTGAGCAAACTTGACTATTTATCTGTTGTCTTTGACACCGAAAGTCTGTGACTGCAGTGGGCACGGAATAGGGTTCCAGAAAGCATACCAGTTTTCTCCAACCCAACAAGAACACAATGATGATGCCAACTTGCAAGATATTGGGGTTGCTGGACCACCTGATCCCAGTTAGAGATAAGTACAGATCTGAAGAATCTCAAAGATAGATCATATGATGATCTTGTTGTTCCCTGCATCATGTCATGTGAAAGGAACAAGCTAAACCATTTGCACAGAAACATTCTTGACATTGAATTATTGGCATGCAGGATATATGGTCAGGAGTGCATTACCTAAAGATCTCCACTAGTCAACTGTTCAGTTCTGCTGACAAGTCTATTTCTCATTGGTGGATTTGCAAGTAGCAAAAATGTGACAGACAAGTTCCATCCTTGCTTCCAACTACACAGATGATTGCTGTTAAAGACCAGGACTATAGGTGCTCATGGGAGCAACTGGCAAGCACAATGTGGTAGTGTAGACCAGCACCTAGACTAAGACAACTAAACCTCATCTGTGGAACATAATTTCCTATCAAACTTCCAAGTTGCTCCAACACAAACATGACACCTTTGGAAAGCTGCACCGTTGGATTTTGTTGGGGGATGTGGCATTGAAACTCAATTCTGAGAATTTTCTAAAACAAATGTATACTGCCAAATTAAAATGAGTGGTTCTTTTGTTAACCTAATCTAAGAAACAAAAGATGCTGTGTCAGAAAAGCAAGGAGATGCCATTCGAGTGGAGTTAATGAAATCCAAAAAAAAGAGGGGACTGAGGAGACAAATAAGAGTTAAATATCTGAAGGAAAAAGGATGTTTTTTCTCACAGAAAAGGAAATAAAAGGGAAGAAAACAGAGACGCAGCAGATCTATAGGAGAATGCTAATTACCATGGCTGTACCATGTACACTACTTGTACATGAAAAGATATGTTATCCTTTGCAGTTGTATCCCATTGTGGATAAAAAGGAGAAAAAGCAAAATGATTCCAGACAAGTTACTGTTTAGTCAATGAGATGTTGAGCCGGATGATCAGACCATCTTACTCCTTTATTCGGTGATACAATGACATTCACATCAAGAATACTAATCTTAGTATATAGAATTAAATTACAAATATGTATCAATCTATCAAAGAAACAGATGATTTCAGAATCAAAGACAACGTATTGGTCAGGAATAACAAGAATGGGATGTTAAATGTGAATCGCAAAGCTGAAAGCCCTGGAAAGATGACAGCAATAGAACAACAAGAACAAGTAAAATTTGGCAAGCAGCAAGGATGGTAATCCCAGAATTGGCATCAAAGTCTTACTCTACCAGAATATATGTCATACTTATTCAGGGAGCAAACCAGCATTTAGTGAGCAAAACAACCAGTAATGTTTATTCTAATTTTCTGTATGATGCCAACAAGACAAGGATCAAAGACTTATGGTTCACACTCAATTTGGATCAATTTGCTCTTTAGATTATAGATTTTGTGATTTGTTTTCCTCATTTGAGCAGGGAGAATAAGAGAATCCAAGATGAAGCTCTCACCTGAACAGACCGAGTAATATCTCCATGATTTGTCTGAATTTTGATCCAGCTAAATTTGACTGGTGAATGATCAGATTTCTAGAATAATTGCAGAAAGAAGGAAGCTGATATCTTGTTTTATGTTGCCACACATTCTCAAGCAAATAGCAGCAAACAAGATGCAAACAAATGCAATCTTTGTAATGGAGTATTCTTTCAGATTCATCTCCGAGATACTGCAATTAAAATGAGTGGTTCTTTTGTTAACCTAATCTAAGAAACAAAAGATGCTGTGTCAGAAAAGCAAGGAGATGCCATTCGAGTGGAGTTAATGAAATCCAAAAAAAAGAGGGGACTGAGGAGACAAATAAGAGTTAAATATCTGAAGGAAAAAGGATGTGATTCAAATGCCTTGGTTCTCTCTATCTCTCTCTCTCCCCCATGGTCACATTGACATATCATAGTCCCCCTATGCATACCATTATATGATATTGGTGTATAATATATCAAAATTCCTATATTGGTGATGTACGAAACAAGAATGTGATTCAAATGCCTTGGTTCTCTCTATCTCTCTCTCTCCCCCATGGTCACATTGACATATCATAGTCCCCCTATGCATACCATTATATGATATTGGTGTATAATATATCAAAATTCCTATATTGGTGATTTCTAGAATAATTGCAGAAAGAAGGAAGCTGATATCTTGTTTTATGTTGCCACACATTCTCAAGCAAATAGCAGACATTATCTTGACTCAGATTCCTTGTGTTGTGTAAACAAAGCCCTAACACCAGATATTTTGGAATAGGAGAATGCAGCTGTGAGTTCTTTACAAAATACTTGATGGAGAAGATGAATCTACTGTATTCACAAAGCAGTTCCCAGATGGTAACACGGAGATGATCAGAACTAGAATATTAACAAGAAGGATGACAACAGGAAAAGATATAATCACAGTTGCAGGCAAATTCAAGCTTCAAACTTGGAAAGTTGATATTTTTCATGCTCATTTGACAAACTGAAAGAGTGCAATTCCTTGCTAAGATCTTCAGTATAACTCGAGCTAAATGGTCAACCAGTAATCTATGATGTTATGATGTCTCACTTTGATCATTCACTGTTGGGCATGCTTTCCTCCGAAAGAATGCGCTTCCTTTCAACAGGACTGGTCAATTGAAGGTTGTGGAGGACATCCGAAAACTAATCCTTCGTATTTCTGAAAGTATTTTCTGCAATTAATTGCTGGGGACATGCTTTATATTTCAAGTTGAGTCCACGTTTTATGGGAGTTGCAAGCATAGTTTTAAGCCTCCTATCAACATTTATACAACAATCACAAACAAGATGCAAACAAATGCAATCTTTGTAATGGAGTATTCTTTTCAGATTCATCTCCGAGATACTGCAACTTAGTTCTTCATTGGCATAATAGCTAAGTGGCCAAATTAAATTGTGTTGGGTGATTACTCTGAGAGACACAAACATAAGTTCAGTGGCATGCTCCTTGAGACAAGATTAGAGTATGTTTTACGCACTGTTTTACCTAGATTGAACACATAGTGGAAAAAGCCATGTATGCGGCCTTACGCTACAAGCAGAGAGACCGTTGATATCATTTTATCTGATATATGACATAGTTTGCTACTTTGCTTGTAGTACATGAATCATTAAAGCTTTTTGGTGCATCATCATTGCATTGCATGTTTGACTTGTTGGGTATTTTTGATGCATTGATGCAATTTGGAGAATGCTTTTTCTGCTTTAGCAGCATGGACAAGATACTAGTGCTTTGGCTAATGATATGTGGAGCTTTGATATGTCTATCTGTATACTTTGCAGAATCCCAAATGACATTTAACATGGGGTTTCCGTAGAATGATACTGCTTTCATTATTCTCCATGAGGCAGCAACTCTGCAACTTTTATCACCTCATCATGCAGTGGCAGAAACATGCGAATGATGAAGAGGTGATGCAGAATCACACTCGTCTTGCTAAAGGATGATGACAGGAAACAAGAATGTGATTCAAATGCCTTGGTTCTCTCTATCTCTCTCTCTCCCCCATGGTCACATTGACATATCATAGTCCCCCTATGCATACCATTATATGATATTGGTGTATAATATATCAAAATTCCTATATTGGTGATGTACGAAACAAGAATGTGATTCCAAGTAGTGATGTCAACATTTACAACTGAAGTAATTACATGCATTGCAAGTTTTTATGAACATAGGTGGTTCAAGTACTTTTTTCTTTTTATCTCCCAGACATTGTGTTCATCAGAGTTGACCTAGGGTAAATGTTACACCATTGACAGCTTATTTTCTGATCTCATCAATCTTTCCGGTTGCTCCAAAGAATAATTTGTGCAATTCATTTTACTCTCTCCATGTGGATGACCAAGGCAAATGGGATTTCTTGAACCTGGAGGACCTAAGCCACAGGATCCTGATTGTATCTCTTGTGCTCTGGATTTTTGTTTCTGACAATGATAGTACTGGTGTGTTAGTGTTCTTCCTATGAGCAGTACAATAGCAAGACAAATAAATGGCAATTCCTTCGGGCTGAGAATGAACTATAAGAAAGTTGATCAGCATTATACTAAAGCTAGCAAAGCAGGTGTTTGTTCATTCAGTTCATTGTTCCTCTCCAGTTGTGACAATACTTGCTTGTCAAATGTTTCAGAAGTCAATGCTAGAACTGTTTCAGTAACTTAGCCAGCACCATCAGAAATCCACTCAGAAGTATTGATTGTTCCGGTCTGAATCCAGAAGTGAATCTGATGTCTTCTTGTTTCAGAGCTGCTTGGTCTTGTGAAAGTTTTTGTGCTCCAAGTTTTTCAAGCAATGGGGACACAATAGATCCAGAACAGTATTAAGACTGAAATTATGTTATTGTTCCAGTGAAAACCTTGTTGTTCTATGTAAAACCTAGAGTGAGTAACTGGACTACCAAAACACATCCTACCTTTTGCTTGCTTCATAATACTGGAAACAGTAGATTTCATGTGATTAAAAAGGTTGGCAGAATGCAAGGCTGGGAAAGTTGTGGCCTTTGAGACAAGAACACATCAACTTGGAACCCTAGCAAATTATCCATTCCATTTGTTCCCTACAGCTCCTAGCTCATGTATTGAAGGAGAGTGGGATTGTTTTGTATCAAGGACCAGTACCATTCTGATTGATCTCCCACCACAAAGGCCCTTCCTACCTTATAATTGCAAGACAAAATGTCTTCCCCCTCAAGCTAAGCCAAAATTAACATGCTTGATGGAACTGGGCACCAACCTCATTCCATCCACTTTATTCTCTCTCTTCTGCCATGATGTCTTGGTTCTTTCTGGTTACTTTGCACATGACTTGCCCCACCTGCTTCAGCTTGGCTCAGTTCTGTGGATTGAGGTGTTAGATCGACTCAAAAGACTTATTGGATATCATTAATCCCATGCATGCAGTAATTAGGTATGCTAATGCTTACCTCACTGTGATTCTAAGAGGAGGAGCTTGCCAGAAATTTGAAGTGATGTCCATCTACCATACTAGCTGATGAATAATGTGACATGATCATGTGTTTCCTTTTTTGGATTAATTATAAATTATCTTTGTATTTAGATCATGATTCTTATAGAAATTTATATTAGAATTTTTATAATTTTAAAAGTGAAACAAATGATTTCATTTTCTCTAATGACTACATTGAGAAAAACACAACATGAGATCGAAAATATAATTTCAACATTTATTTTGTTTCGCCCAAATTAAAACATCGCTAATCAACTGTAAATTTGATTGAAAACTCATAATTAGGATTTAGGGTTAGAGGGAGAGTCTGTTTGTTTTGAGCAATCGTTGAGAAAGATATTAGTTCATTAGGGTTCGAATCATTTAGTACGTGCGATTGCTACAAGAGATAAGAATGAGACACTCAAGAGAAAGAATATATTATTGAGTTATCAAACGAAGAACACGTATTTAAATCACTATTATTGAATGTCGAATTCTTAAATCATTATTGTCAACTCTTATTTATTTTGAATTACTAAGTTGAAACAGTGGCGAAACATTGTTTTCCTTACTGTTTACCGAGTTGAATCACTATGTTGAAACAGTGGTGAAAAATCATGATGTGTGTTGTGCTTCCAACTCTCGTTTAGTGAGTTAATAAGATCACTATGTTATCGTGATGTATGCTGAGATGTGTATAGTCAACTCCTGTTTACTTGTTTAGTACTTACTTATTAGATCACTGTGTTAATAGTGATGAATTCATGATCATAATTTACTGAGTTATGATGATCTGTGTGCTTCCAACTCTCAAGAAAGAAAGAAAGAAAGAAAGAAAGAAAGAAAGAAAGGGTTGCGGTTGCACTCCTGTGGGATTGTGCCATTATATTTGTATGGGTTGATGACACTTCTCCATCAACAAACACTTGCTTGAAGAACATGGGAAAAAGACTTAATAAATTATTTTATTTGACTTCAAACAAATCTTCTTTTGCAATGAGTATATGAATATGAAAATGTGTAAAATGATAGATACTTTGAAGAAAATTTTGTAATTTGTCAATAATACAGGAAAGTCAAAGAAAATAATTGATAATATTCTTTTTTACAGTAAATGAATTGCTATATCTTTTCTCTCTCTATAAAGTGCTGTATCTCGTCCTGTCCTCTATAGAAATGTGGTGACACCATTTCTCACTAATTATGTGTAAACACATTGGCCGGAACATTTACAAAGTATTTTCCAGCACATATTTAAGGATTGGCATTTCTTTTTTGTTTTTTTGACTCTGACTTTAACCTATTATCTTCGTCATCGTCAGGATGTGTTAACACAATGATGCTATCAGTGCTTTTGAGTTTATATTTAATAAGTTAGCTGAGTTATTTTTACCTTTGTTATGTTGATGATCGTTTGCCGATTGTGATAGTGGTTTTAGTGATATTAAGAATGAAGGTGATGAAATTAGACGAGTTGAAGGATGAAACAATACAAGAAGAGATTGAAAAAATTGATCAATAGCATCGGGTTCACGAAGAAGATTTTACTTGAGTAATACATACACTACATCAGTCAATAGGCAATTTATAGTCATATTATGAAAAAGAGAACAATAGTAATAATGAAGAAGTAGCAGTTGGTGTCAAAATAGATAACAAACATATATATACTCTAATGCTAGAGCTGAGATGAATAACTTTGATTTTTAGCTTGGAATGTGTTTTGATGCTGAAGAGTTTCATACTACCCTCAAGAAACATGCCATAATGATAGGCAAGCAAACAACTTAAATATGTAAAGAATGATAAGAACAAGATCTAGATAATATGCTAGGCCAAATGTGACTAAATGATATATGCATTAAAAATGCAAGAAGAGGTAACTATATAAGTAAAAATTTTAAATACAAAATATTCGTGTGAGAGATCATTTGACAATCCTTTAGCTACAGTTAAGTCGTTGGCCGATAAAAGTACTATAATAAAATTATAATGAATTCTACGTTCTTATATACAAAATGCATAAATTGAAGAATAAAGTTTTGAGCATAACCACAAGAAGAATAAGATTTATTATGGAATTATTACAAGGGGATATATAGCAAAAATTTAGGGAGCATTTGTCATGAAATTTAGGTATGATGAGGAAAATGACATATTTTATGGAATTTATATTTACTTTGCTGCACTAAAGGAAGGATTCCTACCGTATTGTAATAGTTATACATCGAAAAGTACACTATCGTCCATCATGGAGATTGACCCAAATAATCAAATATATCCATTTGTCTATGCAACATTTGAGAGAAAGAACAATAATGCATAAAATTGATTTATCAATTTATTAGTTAGGGATTTGAACAACTCACTCAACAATTCAAATGAGTGGCTAGCCATTATTGGGAGACTATTACATGTTTGGATTCTTTAAAGAGGAAGTATAAACGATTGATATTAGAAAAATTATTTTAAAGAGTGATAAAGATGTTTGCATTTGTTAACTGATAGACCGATTAAGAAGTATGATGCTCAACTTTAGAACAACACTGAAGTATGATGCTCAACTAAATAACTTCAGCTTCAATTCAATCATATTGGAAGCTCACCATAAGTCAATCATCAAGATACTTAGAATGATTCGAGTTAAGGTAATGAAGAGGATCTATATATATCCGAGAGATTCGTTGATCAAGTTTAATGGAATACTTTGTCCTAGCATTAGGACCATGATATTGAGGAGAATTCGTTGATTAAGTTTAATGAAATACTTTGTCCAACATTAAGATCATTTAATTGGATACCCGCTTAGGATATAAGCTTGAGATAATTGGCATGAGAAAATATAAGAAAATAATTGATATTATTTGTCGTAAAAAAAATGAGACTTAATTATTATCTATTATTATGATATTATATCTTGTTTAAATTATTTACGAAAGAATGTGAAGATAAAAATAAACAAATACTGTTGAAAAGGTAATTTCTTATATATTTATAGTCATCTCCTTAATTCTAGTAAGGAGATATAATCAGATACTAATCACAGACTCTCTCTCAATTAAAAAAAAAAAACCTATAAAATAATAAAAAGAAAAGAAAAAACTACAGTCTTTTGCAACAGCAACACAGCCTGAATCACTTGCTATTGATTCACCCCAGCATGTGAGTGATTCAGTGTTGGGTGGAGAGTGGCCTTCAAGCTCGATATCAGTGCCAATAATAAACATCCTCCAATGCGGAAAAAGTTGCTGATATTGCTGTTGATTTAGGGTGTCTTTCTTTCGCTTCAATTCATGTTATTACGGTTTGCTATTTACATGTTAGAAGAATATATATCACGAAGGTTGGTAAAGCTGACAGATCTTTGATAGTTACGGATTACTGCTGTAGCAATGATGTTTGAATACTGTCGGTCATTTTGGACATGACACAGTTTGTCGGACAACTGTTTTGGTATTAGTGTTCTGAGCAGTATTGGGAACTTGTTTTTCGTATCTTTTGAATGCAGCAGTATTTTAAATGCAGCAATAGGACTTGTGCAGCAGTGTTGGGAACTTATTTTTCATGTCTTTTGAATGCAGCAGCAAACTTATGCAGCAGTATTGGGAGCAGTATTTTGAATGCTGTTTTCTGAATGTAGCAGCAGATCCTTTGAATGTTGCTTTTCTTATGAATTGTTGTTTAGGTGAGGGGAATTGTTGTTCAGATGAATTGGTGAGCAGAATTGTTCTTCTTCGTTAAAAGGTTTCAGATGGATGCTGGTCCAATGAATGCTGCTCCATTTTTAATGCAGTCTCATATCAATGCTCAGTTGAATTGGTGAGTAGAACTATTGTTCATTTAAAGGTTTCATATGAACGATGCTTCGATGAAACAAATTACTCAGCCTTCTGAACCAAATTACTAAACTGGAATGAATTGGACAATGTAATTAAATTGCCCACAATGCAATTCATTTAAGAAAAGGAATTGCCGAGAGAAGTATTATCAACATCGTAAAGACAAGAGAGCTACTAGAAAGAACACATAACGTATAAAGATTGAAATGATTAAATTTGAGTGATAGTTCGATGTTGGCAATTAAATTTGATGATGCTCAAGGCAAATAGTATTGCTTGGTAAAGGATAAGACTTAGTTGCTTGGTAATTGAAAGAGTTATATAAAGCTTATAGAAGTGACGGAAATTACTAACTTGAAGAATTCGATACTCATGCAATGACTTATATATAGACGATGGACTGTTCATGACCAACCCAAGATAACTGAAACTTGATATCATAGAGCATAAAAACTTTCTCTTCGATATCAAATGAATATGCTCGTCGGAAGTTGAAGTATGCAATAAGTTCAACATATTGTAAGGCCTTGAGAGACACAATGGGGGTGGAATAGTTTATAGTTTATTCAACAAGACGGAGTATTATAAGGAGATGATAGTCTTTAAAACCTTCAAAATGAAGGATATAAAGAGAAAAAAAAAACTCTAATAGCATAGATATCTAGGAGAAATAAGTCTCAATTTTCTAGAAGAATAATTATATGTAACATATCACATAGGTTGAGGGGGTATCTCAAGATGATAATTTTATAAAGCTCAATGGATTAAGTGAGCAACGATGAGTCCTTGCATGATCTCACACAGGTAATACATTAGTGGATGCATTACGAGATCAAGTGAGGGAGCGACCGTATGCAATATCAAAATAAGATATACTTAGAGCCGATATGAAGATTAGATTCAACAAAGAGTTGACCTATTGAATGATGGGCATAAGAGTTACTATTAACTTAATACAAATCAAGGAGTGGAGCAACTTACGTGGAACTTAGTAAAGTGCCCAAGTCATTTGAAGGGAGTTGACATAACATGTAGTGGAGGCATGAAGCTATTCTTGGATAGAGGTCAAGGAAATAAACTATTATAGAAGCAAGAGTGAAATCATATCGTTCTATGAGTCCCTCATTCAGATAAAGTGGACTTATCTCGTATGGTACCAAGGTCGAAGGGAACTTCAAAGTACATGTACCTTATTTCAACAAAGTAATTGACGAAGAGACAAAGGAGACTTAATTTGTTGAGGTAAAGTTAGGATCAGAATACCTTAGTATATGGTAAGAGAATATAAAGGTGGATACTCTTGAATAATATGTTATAATATTGTCATTCGAGTTATTGCAAAGAAAGTTATACACAATAAGATTGTGTTCGGGACAAGGGCCTAGGATCTAAACAATATGCACTAATTTAAGCAAAATCAATGGACTTCGAGAGCTAATGGGTGATGAATTATCCTAAAGTTACGCTTTGTTTATATATGACCCGAGAGCAGATGGATGAATGTTGATTGCTAAAGGAGTGAACAGAATCAGAGGTGGTGGAGGCCTTATGATATATTGGCTATAGGGAACTATAGGGGCGACATCACATGCATAGTCGAAGAACAGAAAATAAAAATCTCTAAATTTTCCAAAAATGTGTTCATCATTGTGCGAAGATTAGTGCACAAAATCCGCAAAACTTAAAACTATACGTGAGATAGTTGTGTTACCTAAGGAGATCGTATATCCCTGAATCTATAAGAGAGGATGAAGAAGGTCAAGCATCATCCTCTCTAGTGGTGATCCACATAGCAAAGCTATGATGATACTCCTCAAATCGCTGTCTAAAATTCTACGCCTACTATCTGAGGAGAAGAGGAGAAAAGAATAGGAGGTGACAACCAAGAAACCTCTAGCCTATGAGTGTTTGGTTCTCTCCTATTTATAGAAACATCATGTCAACTTAATTATAATGGATCCTACCATATTGAGTATTAGATTTTTACCCAACAACCTAAGCCTATTAGATTAGTGGATCTCTATCCAATAATCTCTCATTGGCTGGATCTCATCTATATGATCCAATAATTCAAGGGCTTATTAGATATTCAATAAGATATGAGTTTTAACGGATATCTCATATATAAACCTATACTCGACACTTACCATATGTGTGTGACCTTCTAGGCCCAATATCGAGCTGGTCGTGAGTCATACATGTCAAAGTTCCTTCTGGCTTAGTGAATTATTATCTTCATAATAATTTACTCGATTCATCGACTACGGATGTACTATGTCACTACGTCGTTGTCCCTAGACGATACAAGAGAATATAATCTTTTGGACCTATCTATCCTCAGTTACCATATATCTATAGTCCCTCATCCATTTAATACCTCAAAGATCGTATACTGGGTATAGTACTGTTAGGCCAATATAATCTACTCGAGTCTCACTCTAATCGAATTCTCCCGCATAACTATTTCTCTCTCAATCTAAATGACCCTAGCTAAGGATTTGTCTAAGTAAAAATATATGGGATATTCCTCTCATGACATTGAGAGTGGATGATCTTTTATTGACACTCGATTGTCCTTGTAAGATTAGCTACTACTCCCGATGACCAGTTATGCTAGATTTGAAATTTCTAAGCCTATAAATTCGGTTTCAAAGAATAGAGTACGCATATATGACATCCTTAGTGTCTCAAGTCTAAAGACTAGGTATACCATTGTGATAACATAAACGTTGTCTGACAATGAGGTATCATTAACCATCCAGCATTTTATGAGCGGATCAATCAGTGAACACTGTAGCCCTAGTATTCCCACACGAGCAACTATGAGACCAATTGCCTCCATTATATAGACAGGTATATAATATACCAGTTTGTCCATTTATCTCGATGTCTCTTTCGAGTAACCTATGATCAGAATTATTTAAGGTTTATGTTTAAAGGTGAATTAATCTCATTATCATGATCTCATCACGATCCGATTCCCATTGCATAGATCTATGTACATCATAAATATATATATATATATATATATATATATATATATATATATATATATATATATATATATAAAGTGATAAAATGCATGTCATGTCACATGTGTCATCACTCACGTGATTGACTTGCAGGGCACCTATGACTAGCATTGGCATAGATCACACACGGAGAGATCACAATCTAAGTTCATCCTATAAAGATTAGAATGCAAAGGTATGATCGGGATAGTTGAAGACTTTGGTTACTCTAAAGCTCATATTCACTTGAAGGAACTCGATAAGTTAGAGGACAAGATTGAGTGAGCGAACATTGCTTCCAAACACATAAATGAGAACATAATTGACGTGAGTCCTACAACATGATGGCAGAGGTTATGCATAGAAGTTCTAGTATATCTTTTCATCAACCAAGGGAAACTATTTGGAGAACACAAATGTATTGAAGTAGGTGGTCGAAAGGAGTAAAGAAATGATAACAAGTCTAAAGGAACTTAACTACCCAAACCTAAATATCAGTTAGGATCAAGGTGGATTTACAGGAGTGCCACAGTACCACAAAAATAGATCTAACAATCATGAAGAAAGAGACACAAATATGAGGCAAGAAATATTAAGGTCATGGTATGACAACGCCATGGTACAATGATAGTGAGACTTCTATAGAGTCATCGATCTCTTACTCTCATAGAGAAAAAGTGCATGACCATAAAAAGTGGTCGAGAAAGTGGAGAATGCAAAGATAAACTCATAGTATCAAGACATGACAAAAGAGAAGAGGCCAGAAAACTTTGTAGGACCAGTGTTGATAAGCTTCTCATCAAAATAACTAAAAGTGGAGGACTTTAGATTAATACAGGAGTACTTGACCAAAGAACGAAGTAAACAATACATGATATTATACATTTTCTACTTAGAAGAGTATGCAGCAACAATAATGGAGAATATGGTATAATTCAAAAGATGACCAAAACTATTAAAGACTTAGTCCAAGTTGGGGCAAAGTTTTATTTTTTTTGGGTAAAACTTCTTGTATTCCAAAAATTCGATGGAAATGAGGAGATGAATTACAATAACTAACTCAACACAAGGAATGCAAATACTTTGGGTGCTTCAAAAGTGTGAGCAAAGAGCAGACTAAAGGTAGTAATCAGCTTGATGTATGAAGTATAACCCTCAAGAAGGCAAGCAAATTCAAGTAACATTTATCTTCTTAACCCTTAAGAGAATGAGCAAAACTCAAAGACCATTCGAATAGATTTTGTGGAATATAATAATTTTTAAATCCTCACTAATGGTGATCGATTCTATCGAGAGTATATTGTTCGTTTTATTTTTTAACAGAATACCAATCAAAAGTGAAAGTGATGTAAAATTTCTTAAATGCGATAATTAAGTAGAAGAAAAATCGATGGATAAATTTTTCAGAGGAAAGACCTCAAAAACTTTAAAGTTTATGAGGCGATGTTCAATAAAGCTTCAATAGACATCCACCCAATTCAAGATATATGAGACTTTTGAGAGACTAGCACACAATAAGAAATGTCTTTTCCTTTATTTAAGAGATCTGTAAGAATCAACAAAGACCAACACAACTTAACCAACTTATACCAAGTCAAAATCACTAGCAAGTTAAAGCAACGGAGAGTTGAAAACCAATAGAGATGCATTGCAAATAAAATAAAATATTAAAAATTTAGTAAAGATGAGAAGATAGTCTCATTTTAAGCTTGATAGTAAGCTTAATACCAAGTAAAGGACTTATAGTAAGCTTGATAGTCTCATTTTAATCAGTTTTTTAGTCATATAAATTTATATGAAGTCATCGCATAGAGGTAAAACTATCCAAAAATAGACCATCCAAGTAATTATTTTGATGGTCTTAGTAGTGCAGATTGTCAGCTAATGCAGCACCTTAGAGCTACTCGGGTAGTACAGTTGGATGGACCTTTGAGGTATTGTATAGAATTACTTCATTGTCTTGTTTCATAGTAGTGTAAAATGGGCATTTACAAGGACTTTTTTGTCATGATAGATCACATTAAACCTTTTATTGTACGATCGTTTAGTGTGTTGAAATGTCTACTTATGTGATCCCGTGTTAAAACATGTCCTCTAATTTGTTTTCTCTTTTATAGATCCTTATGGGATCATAAGAGGTTTCGGAGAAGATTAATCCTTTACGGATGGACATACAAAGGTACCGCACGATTTGTCACTCCATTAGTGCACTTGATACCGTTAGGATAAATGAAGTCATTTATTTTACTTTCAAAATTATAAAAAAATTAATATAATTTTTTAAAATATAAAAATCATAATACTAATTGAATCTAAATATATAAAATAATATATAATTAGCCTTTGCGTTTTGCCATTGTAATTGGGAAGCTTTTGCCACCTAACCATGCGAGCAGTCACGACTTCCTCAAAAGTTCCAAAAGGCTTCAATCCAGGAAAAGATTTCACATTTTCTATAAGCATCCTCAACCACCTCCAATCTCTTCCATCTTCATTGAGGTTACCGGAAACCTACCCTGCTTCAAGTTAGTGAATGGTGGTTAATAAGAGCTTGGAGATAAAGCAAAGCTCACTCAGGTAAAAGGCCAAACTCCTGATAGTAGAAGCCACGCCAAATTGCTGCAACGCTAGTTCAGTAGCTGGCATGTATCACATCATGACCAACCTGCACCCAGACGAAGGAAAAGGACTGCAGACTTGAGTTGAAGGCAAAACTCCATGCCATGCCACCCAAGTAGTTCTTCCACCTCTCGAAGCAGGGCAGACATAGCTCTGCGCCATGGGCATGGCCGCCAAGACCATCAGGAGATCCTTCCATGCCTTCTTCCGGAGCTACCAGGCCTTCGCCTCGGCCGCTGCTCTCCTGGTCTTCCCCGCCTCGGCCGCCACCCTCCTGGCGCAGTCACTCGACCTCTCCTCCCCCGTCCTCCGAACGATCTCCTCCCGCCTCGCGTTCCTGTTCGACGCCGCCGGGCTCCCTCCGTCCCGCTTCTTCTCCGTCGTCAACATCAAGCTCTCGCAGTCCATCTTCACCTTCGTCTCTACTCTCCCTTTCACCCTCACGTTCTTGGTCCTAGCTAAAAACATCCGTTTACCGGATCGTCTGCGGAGATCCTCGCCGCAATGCAGCTTGCGTTCTCCACCTCTATCCACGCATCGCGCGGACTTCCGTCTTCAACTCGCTGTTCGTTCTCTCGGCAAATGCTGCTGTGTTGTCCCTCCTGTTCCTGGCCTTCAACGTGGTGGAGATGCTTCACCTGTCATCAAGCAACTCCACCCTCGCCCTCTCCGCCTCCGGCGTCATCCTCTACGCCTTCGTGCTCTCCAATGCCGTGGTCACATGCAACCTCTCCATCGTCATCTCCGTCACAGACGGCAGCGGCGGGCATCTCTCGATTCTTAAAGCCCTCGTGCTTGTGAAAGGCAGAACGGCGACAGCCATAACGCTGACGCTGCCTGCAAGTCTGGGAATGGCGGCCATCGAAGCACTGTTTCAGCACAGGGTGACACAGCCATACCGCGTGGCTGGCACATTACATGCTTCAGTCATCTGGGAAGCGTTCTCGATCATTTACATGCACTCCCTCCTCCTCGTCCTCGATACAATTATCACCTGCACCTTCCTCGAGAGCTGCCAGTCTGGTATTCGATCGAGCTGGAGAAAGAGTGACGATGCAGTAGATATGGCGTCAGAACCAAAGTTTTCTTTGCTGTTTGAAACCAAATAAGGTTGTGCAATTCATCATACCTGGATCTGATGCTTCATTTGCAATCTAGTGTGGTAGCACAACCGCGACCAGGATACCTGAATTCATCAAATGAGTTGGGGCAAATGTACTGCCACGTGTGAGCAAAGAACCCAGATAGTTAGCACATGAGAGCCAACATTGCTCACGTGTGCAGTTACAATAGCTAGATGAATATAATAAGAACATCATATTTAAGTGTTTTTAGGGTAATTGGACTACTGTCCAACAAGATCGAGCTTGTTTATGGGGGGAAAGGCAGATCAAGCAGTTTAGAGCAGAGTAGGTACACAGGACATATATGTTCTTGAAGAGTCTCAAATGGCTCCATTATGCTTACAGAATCCACTGCTAAAAAAACCAAAGCAGCAAATAGATGCAGGTAAGCTACTTGGGGCCAATGTCCTTGAGTGCACAGATCTGCTCTTCACCCATTGAACACATGACAGACACCACCAGGTCCTTTCCTTCTGCAAAACCATCTTTAATCTGCATCATTATAGATTTCAGGTCAGCAAAAATCTAGAATACAGGAGCCAAGTGAACAATGAAGAAAGACGAATGCTATCAGACAAACTATATATGAGACAATAGGTGGAAATTAAAATTTTAAAAATAAAGATGGACACAGGTTTGCAGGCGTGCAGAAAATATAATCTATAAGCATGAGAATAAGAAGGTAGGACAAGAAAAAAGTAACCATAAAGCCAAAGTCACTTTAACAGGCCATAATCTCCAGGTTAATAGAAGTAAATATATTTGGTAAACTAACCTGAGCAAGTAGGGATTCATCAGTAGGGAGTCTCAGATCATCCTTCGTGTTACCATTTTCAGTCAACAAACTTACCTGCCAACGTCAAATATATAACATTGATTAAACCAATCAAAATAGATGGTAGCAAAATATTAAAAGGTCATACAAATCCATCTTCAGATATATCAATAAGCTGATAGTCAGTACGAGTGACATGGGGAACCTGCAATTTAATGTAAAATCAGCATTGACAGTCTTAGAGAACAATTATTCAGTCACAAAAGCTAAAAAAGCCACTTACATCACAGTTATGAGATGATGGGACAATATCTTCAAGTTTCTTGGCATTGAAAATATCGATACCAACAAAGTGACATTTAGCATGTCCATGTTTTCCAGTCTTGGAGGTCGAAACCTCTACAACCTAGTGCGACAATGATAAACCATGTCAAATCATGAACTAGAAGATAAGCAACAAAAGGCCAAACCAACTGTAAGGATACTAGGACTTAAATCAATTTCCTATCATTTAGCTCCAAGAGATAACATTGTAAGAAAGCAACATATAACATGACTGCATCATATAGCCTTATGTGGCATCAATATCTGGTATGATTGCACATGTGGCTGTATGCATATATATGGCCGGCTTATGTAGTCCATTAAAACACGTGGGCTATATGCATACATATGGCTGCAAGCCAGATGAACGATCTAGGGGACAAACCTCTTGGTAGATTCTAGTCAAGATTCAGAATAACATTTTGATTCCAACAATTCTTGTTAAAAGGCATACAAATGAACTTATAAAACATTAAAGATGACAATTGTTGCAATGAAGAACTTTAAGATGTGACCTTAAGATCCTAAAACAAATTTATTATTCAATTTGATACATTCAACAAGGGAGGGGTCCAGTCACCTGGAAGAGATGTTGAAGGGAAGAGAAGAGGGGGCAGTGTGGCAGTGATGGTGGAGCCCGTGGAGAGATGGGAGGAAAGAGGAAAGAAGGGAAGAGAAAAAACAGACAGGAGAAGAATTGACCGGTGGTATTGGACGTTTATGGCACTAGAAGGCTGGTGATGTTAAAGAACATAGCATGGGCATGGGCATGGGCGCTTGAAATGTTTAAGATAGACCATCAGGTTTGGACGAGGGGGTTCAGACCCGCCATGTAACACACAACTTCAAGCTCGTGCATTGGTCCACATGCATGGACTGGGTGCCAAACCTGGTTACATGAGGCATGAGCCTGGGTTAACGTGAATCAAGCTGGTGTTGCGTAAGGTGAAGTGGAACTAGATGATGCTCATGCTTACATTGTGGGAGAGCGACTGCATATGGGTCCGCACACGTGGGTTGGGCATTGTACCAAGTTGCAGGTCCAGCTACTGTTGCATGAAGAGAGCAAGAAAAGATCAGGTTTAGGCTAGCTTAGTGTTGGGCTGATGCCTAGGCTAGCCCACGCAAGTGATTGGGATGCCTAGCAGCCCAATTGAGGCACTTGTCTGAGCAACACGCAGCTCAAGGTGCCTTGGCTAGACCCCATTGAGGCACTCAAGTCTTGCTTTGACTTGCTCGAGATCCTTTTAATAATACTGATCTATACTATAGAACATGATCGATAGTGATATATTTTTGTTTGGATACACTTTTTTTTACATCTTACTTATCGTCATCGTAGTAATAACTTCTCAAAGAGTAATGTGCATATATACTCTATGTGCGTACATATGCGCTTGTAGTACATGGTACATTGACTACTTGTATTGCACAGTCATTTTTCAGAATGTTGCTCCTGGGCAATCGTCGAAATGTGGCTCTCCTGGGCCCTCAACATTCTAATCGATATTAGTTATATCAACTTTTGCATGTATGAAGTGAAATAGGCCACTGATTGTCCTAGCAAACCAGCTTTTTTCTACAAGAAACTTATTAGAGTTATTCAACTATATAACAAATGCAAAATATTGATTTTATTCTTATTTCATTACCTTCTTGAACTATATCTCGTTTAAAGTTAACACATGATACTTGTTCCAACTTATTCCAGAAGCCATCACAAATCTATTTCACCATATAAAGTTAATTAAAGGAAATTGATTCTACATGTCTTGAAGAAACATTTTAGAGGAAGGAATCTGGAAAAATACGCTATTAATAATTCAATTGCATAAATTAATGTAGTTAAAGCGTTTAAATATACAACTTAATTATCATCACATACAGGAGCAAATTCAAATGCAAAATTTTGGAACAACTACGTCTTAATACTCAAGACAAGAGTTGCTTAAACACAGTGTAATTTACATAGTACAATCATATCTATCCGACATAAAATGTGTCATTGTTAGATCAAGCAAGACCTAGTTCCCCTGACAAAGAAAACACAATCCTCGAATGTTTTATGATCAACAAATAACAACAATAATGTCTTTCCAAAAAAGGTTTGAGAAAAGCATATACCGAGTAGGTAGGACGATGGACAGAATTTGGATCGATATAATTCGATATGACCAATTAAAGGAAAAACAAAGCATACATCAAGAGCTCCATCTAAGACACAAATTACTTTAATCCCAAAAAAAACCTGAACTGGTGTGCTATAACGAGACCAAACAAAAACTCAACCCCGGACGATTAGCGTATGACGAAACCCGACAAACCGATGACAAACTAAAAGAAGCATATCAGAACAAGTAGAAGCAAACCTTGCACGGCCTCCCCTTAATGACGATATACCCGTTCTTGCGGATGGTTCCAGCCTGCTGCGGATAAGTCTTGGAAGCCCCCGCATCGGCCTTCGACTCGAAATGGTGTTCTTCATCCGACATAATTCCTGGTAGAGGTATCTACATCGAAATAGATAACAAAGGTAAAATTAGACTCGATCGATCATTCAGTCAACCGATCCAAACAGAAAAATTCAAATCCAAGAGAGATCGAAGGGGGGGGGGAATCAGGTTAGCCTACCTGCCGTCGACGTGGGAGGGGAAGAGGGAAGACGATGCCGAGGGGAAGCCGTGGCGAAGGAGCCGGCGTGGGGCAAGCGGGAAGCGGCTTAAATAGCGCAAGCGGCGAAGAGGAGGAGGCTCGGATCCCAGCCGTGGCTAGGGTTTCGATTAAACTCGGGTTAATCCTCGGGTCACGTCCGGGGCAGATGAAGCCGTCGGATGCGACTCGGGCGCCCGTGGGCGGCGGGATGGCGACGGGGCATCTCTTCGCGTGCGGAGTACGCGGAGGAGTTTATAAAGGGAGGCGTTCGTTGCTGGGGAATATATGCCGCCCATTGCGGGCCCTGTTTAAGCCCCGTGTCACTAACACAGCCAACAGGCTTCCCGCCCAACTGAGATCGCGCACCCATAATTACATATATATCCCTGTAAATTGAACGATTTGTGTATTATACCCCTCGATTATATATATGTATATATATATATATATATATGTATATGTATATATAATATATATATGTATGTATATGTATATGTATATATATATATATGTATGTATGCAACGATTTGTGTATTATACCCCTCAATTATATATATATACATATATATATATATATGTATATATATATATATATGTATATATGTATATATGTTTATACATACATATATATACACACATGACACACACACACACACACACACACACACACACACATATATATATATATATATATATATATATATATATATATATATATATATATATATATATATATATATATATATATATATATTTGGAACTAATCTCCATCATTCAACTATAAGTGGTATTAGGGACAATAAGTATTTCTATTAATAAAGTTTTATTAGGATCATATAAGAAGGATTGATTCGATCGAGGAGGATCGAACTTGATGGAACTTAGTTAAACCTTGAAAAAAAAAATAATGAAAAGATAGAGTAGAAAAAATGGTATATAAGTCAGATTTGAACATGTTAATCCAATGTAAAGATGTTTATAAGATCATCTCCATTACTAAAATACTTTCAAGGTGAAGTTTCATAGGAAATACATGGCTTGTATTTGAATAATAATATTTGATTTGTTTATCTACAAGAAACATCAAGTTTCATCTAATATGCTGTGACTGAGACAAAGTAGCTTCATACAATGAATGAAGTTGTAATTGGCTCTACTCTTCCAATTACTAAGGAAACAGCTGAATGATTGTGAAGATTAACTTGGAGTGAAGAGTAGCTTCCAGTGGTTGATTTGGATGCAACAACTTCATTCCTTCAACCAGCAAGCAGCTCATGCTATCTGCAAAATATGCTGACTCCTTTTCATCTCACCCTCTGCTCACAAGATGGCAACAAACAGGCATGAATTCATGAGCTTGAGATGAGAGAACATATTGTGTGTCGAAAATAACATATACTTGTCATATATTTCGGCCAGAATACTCCAAGTTCATAAAACAACATAACAAAAATCCAATCTGACTTTGGAAGCATACATCATCAGCAAAGAGTGTATGTACACCATTTACAAATCATTACACATTTTCCCTTCTCTCCTTGCTTGTGCAATTATGTCATGTCATAGTTCCTCCACACTGCATCACAACACTGATAGTGATAATATTAGCATGTCAAATGACAACTCCTGAAACCGGATTACAAGATACATTGACAAGCAATCAATTCAGTGTGTAGTAAGAACTGCACCATCTGATAGATACCATTTTAGATTTCACAGAAGAGGACATAAAACAGAGTGATGAAAGAAAAGGAGATAAGGATGCAATTTTGAGCAGCTGAGTAACCCATCACAATAAACTTGTCTGAGACTAATCATCTGTATGTCCCCAGCATCCAAATTATATATGTATAGTTTCTAAGGTTAAATATCGTTCAATTAACCCAACAAGTTCCACAGCTTTCTTAACCAACAGTAATTACTGTCCTATCTTTTGAGAAACAATTCACCAATTATTTAATGGAATCTACATACTATCTGTAAGCACATAATTGATGCCCAAACTATGGCCATCATCTACAGTGCATCTCATGGCTAAATCCACCAACAATTGATCCTGACAAGAGTATCATTCTCAAAACGCTACTCTCGAGGAGCAGACGTGTTACGTGATGGTATTCTTTGCCTACGACACCTTCTCGTTGTCCTTCCCCATGCCATTACATTCAGCCCATCAATCTCTAATTCAGTATGAATAGGCTGTAATTGAGGGGGACTGTCATGAACCTCTGTGACAGTGATGGCCAAACTACTTGGCTGCCGCCATCTCCCCCTCAATTGGACACTCGACCTGCTTGAGCTTATGCTCCTCCTAGTGGAACTAGTTTGCCGTGACTTGCTTGCTCTTATTTTTCCTCCGAGTGCCTGAAGATCCTCCATCACCTCATGCCTCGACAATGATGCAAGTGCTGGTAGGATGTCCTTCTGGAAATCTCTTCTCTGTCTTCTTTTTCTGGCCTGGCCCCTAAGAGGCCTGGTAAAAAACAGTGAGGCCATGGACTTACCCCCATCGTTTTGCTTGTTATTTTGACATTGTTTGCAACAGGAATCATCTGCCTTGACTTCTTCAAGCTTCAACGTCATGTACTCAAAGACATCGAATACATCATCTGAAGCTTCACAATGGTCATATCTGCTTCCTTCTGACTGTCCTGCAATTTCTCCATTCAATGTAATCACCTCGGCCAACAAATGCAAGGAATCACATGGCGACAGAACAGAGGGGTAACATGTGACATTATCTAAATGAGTATGCACATCCACTGACATGGAAAGAATAGTATCTGCTGCCAGTCTCATACCAGTATCATGAGAGGATATCTTCTCTTTTGGTATTTCAGGTGGCGTCACTGGATGGTTCATATCTATGATCTCAACCCCATGAAATATATTGTTGTCTTTCATTTCATCGGCTGTTGCTTCCAAATCAATTTTTTTAGATGGCTTTCTGGCAACCATTGCCAGAGATTGGGATGGAGTCCGTGTCTCAACATCAGCTGAAACATCATCAATAGGCATAAGATCATAGTTCAGATTGATGTCATTTCTTGAGATTGGGATGCAATTTCTAACTGCCTTACATTCTCTATTGCCCTTCACATTATCAACTAATGACTGTCCATAATATGAAACAGAACTTGTGCAGTAGAATATCCTCTTGGAGTTATCAGGTGGATTAATTTCAGTTACAGCACTTCTTTGAATTCTGCTTTCCTTGATGTCAAAGGATGACACAGAGTGTTTCAAGACACAAATGGAAGAATCTTTTTCCTTGGCATCTTGCCCTAGTAATTCTGGAGAATGAGAACAATTTTCAATGAATCTCAAATCTAATCGACTGTCACATCCTTTTTTTGTATCAGCAGAATCATTGAAAGATGGTTGTTCTCTAAGACAAATTGAGCTCTTTGATGATTCATCATGCTTCCTGGCTAAATTTTGTTTGTCAGCAAGCACATCTTGAATACCAACAAGGATTCCCTCATTTAAATTCAAATCCTTTTCAGACTTGATGTCTGCAAACTGCAAGTCCTTTAAGCACTTCTGGGGTTCATAAATTTCAGAGTTACCATATGGTGGAGAATCACCATTTTTATTGAGGTTTGGCTTCTCCAGGTTACTTGGTGAAAGATGTGTTCCATTTAAAGAAATAGAATACATTTGGGAACCATGATAAAGACCATTCACATAGGAGGATCTATTACCAACTCTCAAATGTTGCTGCAGATCACCAATGCTTTGTGGTTTGTCACAACCAATACTGTTTCTTTGTTTATGTGCATTGCAATTAATGCTCAGTCCATTCAACACAGAAGGTCTGCTGGAGCATTGAAGCACTTGAACTTCAACTGGAATGTGGTGTATACCCTCTGAAGGGTTTCTCCAAGAAGAAGCTTCTGGAGAGGTAGCAATTGCATGGGAAAAGGAGGAATCAACCAACAATGGAGATATGACTTGAGAAGCTGTATATCCTGGATGTTCTGAATTAACAAAATCTTGAGTTCTGGAGTGTGTAGTTTTCTCTCCAAACCATGTCTGTGTTTGATTTTGATCACGAAAGTGACTTTCTTGAGATTTATCAAGCTTCAACTTTATGGCCTCAGATGACATTGGATACTTGGCACTAAATAGGCCAGAATCAATGCAATTGACAGCAATTTTTCTTTCACCTGTGAAAAATAACAACCAGATAATTGAATTCTATACAAACATCAGGAGTATCAAAACCTAAGGACAGATAGAAAAGAGTAGTCAGAGATGCAGTAGAAAATGACAGCAATGGGAAGAAAGAACACACAAAATATCGCTTGGCCTAATAATTTGATCATAGTAATAAAAGGAAATTAGCAAGAAATTTAATCAAGGCAACTTGCAAACAAGAAGTCCCCCGACTAGCCTAAATCATGAAAACTTCTATGGGCTGAGATTTAAGATGTCCCTACTGTTAAGAAATTACATCATTGCATACAAAGTATCAGTGTATTAATATCACCAAAATTAACCATTAATCTTACCAGAATCATTGTGTAACAGTGGCCATTCTTGTCTTCTTTCAACTTTGTCTGTGTCGAAGTAGTTAAAGGTACCAACGTCTCTGTGTTTGTCCATTGAAAAATTCATATCTGGAAATCTACTTCTAAAACTCATTGGTGCCCAAGGGTGATGAAGCTGTTTATAATGTACATTCATGCTGCGGGACTTATGAGAAATTGAACTGATAGCTCCTTTCTCACATGAATCCTCAATAGGCTCATTCAGGTCAACCAGACTGTGAATGGATAGATCATTTTTCGGTTGCAAATTTGATTTTAGAGTACCGATTCCAAAGAGAGGAACCTCAAGAGTCGACATGACATCATTCTCAATCTCAACTGCACGATTGATTTTCAGATTTTCAACAGCCATAGTGCATGACTCAGCAATGTTATCCCTATCTTGTTTTTCTGTACCTTCATTTTTAATGTAAACTTCAGCAGGAAGATGAAGGTCCAACATTCTCTTAGGAAACATCTTGAGCTTAGTGTCGAATGGTCTGTCATTGCTAACACAACCTCCATTTGCAGTTGAAATTAAACTGCATTGTGTTACACCTTCCTTCAGAAAGTTACAGGAAGCTCTCTTGTCATCACCATCTGCAATATTTGATGTAATCCGATGAGTATTTACTAATGGTGGATGAGGTAGATGCACATCAAATTCATGAGGTATTTGAGATAGAAACATACTTGACTTAGATGTTTGTGTTGGTCCAGAAAATCTATTCAGTTGTTTTCTCTTTATATCATACATTAACTCCCTTTGTATTCTATAAAGACGATGAAGTTCATAAACCTGGATTGTAGGATACAACTTAAACAAACAAAATCGAAACCAGATATCCACTGAAAAATTAGCAAAATGAAATATGTGATTTTCCTGCCTGAAAAGGACCAATCCAGTAACTGAAACTAGTAACAGAACATCAATGCATCAAATGTGACAAATAACAAAATATTGTTTATTTGAAAGGTTCCTATTGGACAATTGCAAGGGACTGATTGCACCATGAGGCTTTATATGAATGAATATCCATCAGAACGTGTAATGCTACCAACACATACAAGGTAGTATGATATAACAAAAAAATTTGCATTGATGTAGCTAATAAACCTGAGTCTGAAATGTAGCTTCATGTTCAAGCATAGTTTGCTTCACATTTCTTTGTCATATGTTACCGCTACTAATTGTCCTTGGCTTGAAATCATTGCAAAGTTGCCAACTGAATGATTTATCTTCAGAAAATGGAGACCAAGAAAAGTTTGTGTCCTCATCTAAATCCCTTATTGATGATATCCTAAAACATAGCATTTAGACTGAACTTTTGTTCCCAGTTCCTACAGAAATCCCAAGTAAGAAGTCAGTAGTAAGTATAACTGAAACCTAAAAAGAATGCAAAAGAAGATTCTTAGTTATTTGATTGTAAACTGCAAACAAAAATCGAAACCAGATATCCACTGAAAAATTAGCAAAATGAAATATGTGATTTTCCTGCCTGAAAAGGACCAATCCAGTAACTGAAACTAGTAACAGAACATCAATGCATCAAATGTGACAAATAACAAAATATTGTTTATTTGAAAGGTTCCTATTGGACAATTGCAAGGGACTGATTGCACCATGAGGCTTTATATGATATGGAATATCCATCAGACGTGTAATGCTACCAACACATACAAGTATTATGATATAACAAAAAATTTGCATTGATGTAGCTAATAAACCTGAGTCTGAAATGTAGCTTCATGTTCAAGCATAGTTTGCTTCAACATTTCTTTGTCATATGTTGACCAGCTACTAATTGTCCTTGGCTTGAAATCATTGCAAAGTTGCCAACTGAATGATTTATCTTCAGAAAATGGAGACCAAGAAAAGTTTGTGTCCTCATCTAAATCCCTTATTGGATGATATCCTGAAACATAGCATTTATACTGAACTTTTGTTCCCATTCCTACAGAAATCCCAAGTAAGAAAGTCAGTAGTAAGTATAACTGAAACCTAAAAAGATGCAAAAGATTCTTAAGTTATTTTGATTGTAAACTGCCGCTCTCTGAAATTGAACAAGTTAATCCTATTTCAGTGATGAAAAGCACAAACACAATTTTCCTTCTGTAGAAATGAAAATACTCAACACAAGATTATGGAAATCCCATGCTTCTATTAGTTCTTTAATTTGAAGAGAGCATGAAGACAAATACTTAAACAAACAACCTATATGATGGAAGAATGATAGTAATGAAATCTTCTTCATGATCTACAATATTGTTTCAGAGATAAAATTATTTGATTAGCAAGTAATCTGACAAAATCTGATTGGTGATACACTTCTCTTTTGATGATTTATTATCTTAAAATTTAAAATAACTCAGTTCTAAAACCTTATTGTGAGCTCTAAAATGTCCCAGAGTGGGAACTGCACTAGTTAATGGATCTTGATTGTTGCATATTTTTTCTCAATTCATCTAAAAATCATGTGAAATGAAGAATTCTGGCCTTGGCGAAAAATTTAGAGTGCTGGAAGTTATTTTTCATGTAACATGCTGTCTAAATATGGACCACAACTGTGTTGATGAAATCAAATCACATAAGTTTTTGCATGACATACTTATATAAGAGAGCATCATCTAAACAATTACAAGTTTTGCACTGCTTAATTATACATAAAGCAAAAAGGAAAAAAAAAAATCTTCCATGGACATGGGAATGCAGTTGAATTTCATCAATAGAATTGAACCACGTTAATTCAGAATCAGTTTGCTTGATTCATTGCATCTCAAAAACTTCTCTTTTATCAGATGAAATGATATCTTCTGGACATCTTCAAATGGATCTTTTGACATAATGTCATTCTTACTGCCAGGACCAACCACAATATAATCAATAAACGATACTACTAGTTTACTACTACAAGAGAGATTAATTACACTGAAACCTGAACTAGTTGATATACATATATCTCTATTACCATATCATAACTGTTATCATCATCATCTTTCCATATGTAGTTCAAACATCCTTGAACCCCAAAAAATGCATCTCTCACCAATATTGTAACAACTTTCCAAAAGCTAAGATAAAAATATATATTTAAAATGGAAAAGAATAGAATCAAAAGAAAAAAAATTAGCTAAGACTTTCAAGCATTTATAAAATAAGTTACAATCAAGGATTGAAATTTCGTACTGTATCAGAGTTTCGAGATTTGATTGGTACGATATGGTACTGTATACCGAGTGGCATATTTCAGTATACCGCTCGGTATATATGTATATATATATATATATATACAGTTTCAAATGATATCGCCTGGTATGGGCGGTACATACCGGTCTAAAAGTAAACTGATACGCGGACCGCTCACTACCGGATGGTATTTTTTATTTATAAATATAAATAAATATATATATATATAAAGGCGACGTCGCCTCGTTTTTCTACGACGTCGCCCTGCCTGAGGAGAAGAATATAAATATATAAATAAATAAATAAATAAATAAATAAATATATATATATATATAGAGAGAGAGAGAGAGAGAGAGAGGCGACGTCGCATATTTTTTTTTAAACTTTTATATATATAAATATATAAATAAATAGATATATAAATAAAAGATTATATATATATATATAGAGGCGACATTGCCTCATTTTTCTATGACGTCGCCCTGCTTGGGGAGAAGAGAGGTGCCGTCACCGAAATTTTTTTTAAACTTATATATATATATATATATGTGTGTGTGTGTGTGTGTGTAAAAAAAAAAAATCTGTGACATCGCCTCTTCTCCCCGCGACGCCGAGATTCTTCTCCCCACGCGGATGAGAGGTCGCCGACAGACGAGGAGGGAGAGCGGTGCAGGTACTCCTCTTCTTCTCCTTTTTCTTTCTTCCCCTTCTCCCTCTTCTTTCTTCTCCATCAGTCAGCCCTCTTCTTTCTTCTTCCTCGGTCACCGTCGATTTAAAATGATAACGGGGCGAAAATAGCCTAATCGACGGTATCGCCAATAACGGGTAGTCCGTGTACCAGTCTGCTAGCGGACCGGTACAGGCGGTATCATTCGAAATTGAAGACCTTGGTTATAACCATCAGTCATACACATATATAGGTCAGAAAGCAGATAAAAGTTCAGCTTTTGCTTAGAAAAACTAAACTTACTGGTTACAGTTACAATTGCAGCAGAAAGTATCCAGCAGAACAATCTGGCAAAAGGCTTGGGTAAAAATGGAACTAGCACACCATACGTGCTCCCATGTACAGCTTGGATTTTTAATATACTCAATGCACAGGAATGGAGCAAAAAATGGTTTGTTTGTTTTTACCTGCAAAACAACTGCCACAAGATGACATGTAAAAGATCACCCCTCTAGAAAAGCAAACATTAGATGTGGAAGAAGGAAAGTGAAAGGAACATAAACTATATGAAATTGATAAAGTTAAGCAAGAAAACATCAACTGATTTCAGTCAGTTAAAATTGAGACAAAAGGTAAGGAAGATTTCAGTGTGCATATGTTTGGATGATTGGTCATCTGCAATGATTTTATGTTTGATCTGCTGATGAGAACACTGTTAACATTTGAATTATGTATTTACTTCTTTTTCACAACTTTGAATGTCACAAAGAAGTTAAGAATATCTTTCTCAGACACATTCATGCCAGCTTAAGCTTTTGGGAATAGTGGTTATCCAGGTAATTGTTTTTCAGTTTTTAACCTAACATTAATCTTGCAATGTCCTGAAAAAGAACAAATTCACGAGTTGCGGATCCTAACTGTTAGGCCAGGTTCCACTTTAAGTATTCTCAGCAAAAAAAATTGTGAACTCATTTGAAATGGAAAGAAGTATGGTTTTTCAATTTCAACATGAGTTAACCAGAATATAAACCCAGACCTATTATCCTTTTACGGACATAAAAATGACACATCCATATATAATGCTTAATTTGTACCATATGTAACTTCCCCACATATTCATCTACAACATAAGAGCGTGTGTCCAGCCTCTCATCTTTAAAAAAACCAAAGCAAGAAGGATTCTTTTATTTCATAATTCAAAGTTTAACTTTGAAGTCTCTCAATGAGCAGACTTTTTTGAAGTACCAATTATCTGTAGCAAACAAGTAAAAGTGTCTTCAGCAGCAGATAAAAACTTGGCCAATGGACAGCACCTTATGCCCTTGATTACGTTTTATGCCATCACATATATCAAAAAGAAAAAAAAAATGAATGTTTACATAGGCATGTCCACGGCAATTAAAACCTCGAACATGGAGTAATATCATATGTCTAAAAAGATCATTCGTAACAAAATTTAGAAAGGTATATTACCATGGTGCAAATTCAATGAGGCTTAAAAATTTTATGCCATCAACACAAACTACATATGGTCAGCATGAGGAAGGAAAGGTCATCGACAAGAAACCCAGAAACCCATATGTTCTAAATGTCCAACAATGTCCTACAGCATGGCAAAGAACAAGAAATTGTTCACAAAGAAAAGGAATGAGGCTTGCAATATCCATCCATCAGATCATGGATGTAGAGCCGATTCACATCATTCATCAGACTAAAAAGAAGACTTGAACAAGGTCAACTCACACATGTACCACCTCCTTCACACACTGCAACAACAATTTTGGACTCTGTATATGCTACTAAAGTTGGAGAATTTGTGGCCTCCAGTTTGTCAACAAACCAAATCTCCATTCATCAATTGCAGTCATGGATTCAAAGGAACAAGAAAGAAGGAAAATAAAAAGTCCCCTGAATATTGTTACAGATACAGGGAATGTAAAATCTAGAATTGATGTGTAATCTTGCAAATCAAGTCAACCACTAAATAGCATATTTTAAGACCATGATTCTTACCATAATCTAAGTAGCATACTTTAACCCACGACTCCTACCATAATCTAAGTATTTTTACGCAAAATGAGAAGACAGGAGAATAAAACCTCAAAAGGAATCCAGATAAGGAAAACAAAGTTCTCGATCTCAAGATATAACAAATACTAAATAATGCAAATCATCAATCCAGAGAACCATCGAAAGCTACCAAAAGGGGCACAAGATCGATCCTAAAACAGAGACATAAGAGACGAGCAAAAGATTAAACGACCCCAAAAGCCAAAATCTCTCTTTTACCCGATAATTAAACCCCAAAATCTACATGAGCAAGAAGATGTACAGCACAAATTCACCTTCTGTAACCAACAAAGTGATGATGGTTCCAGAAAAGAAAAAGAGAGACCAGAGGGGGAGGAGGAGGAGGAGGAGGCGGCGAAAAGGCTGGATTAAGGAACGGTAATGGAAGACCAACGGAAGAATAAAAGGCTACGGATCTCCATCAGATTAGGCAGCACAGCACACGCGCCCAGAGAGAAGGAAAGGTTGGGACTTGGGAGGAGAAAGGGCGATCCCAGATAAGAAAATCTTCGCAAGAATAAACAACCTTCCACCACCAGTGACAGAATACATGTCAACCTCCGGTCTTACTAGTACTCTCTCTCTCTCTCTCCCTCTCTCACTCTCTCTCTCCTTTCTTCTTTGAATTTTCTCACCGCGTACAATATATCATTTTCTTTGAATCCCACAACATCTTTGCATATAAATAGACTTGGAGTTTGGGATTCTCACTCTCTGTCTCTCTCACCACCTCACTTGTTGATTCCTGGTGCTGAGAACAGCGAGGAAATAGCTAAAAACAACAAGAAAAATGCTTTTTTTTCTGCAAGAAGGGACAGTGACAGACATCAAATCTAAATAACCAGCCATGTTTTCTTACTTATTTGTTGTACCATTTCATCTCTCATGGGCAAGTAGATTTGGACAGATCAAACTGGTAGGGTGGTGTGGGGCCAATGAGGGGGATGGTGGGGGTGTGTGTATGAGACTGAAAAAGGTTGGTGGCAGTGCCACTCCACCTGGGGATTACTCCCAGATTGCGCTTGGGATAACCCCTGTGCCCCTGCCATCATACCTTTCATTGGTCACAAAGATATCAGGAAATAGGAGATGAGAACCTTAAAGGAAAGTACCTGCTTTGTGGGGGCTGTCATCTTTCTCATAAATAACATGAAGATGATCAACAAAATGTTACACAAAAACCACTAAGATATGAGGAAGATTTGCTTCATCAAATTGTCAAGTGGGGCTTTCTAATCTAAGCATTTCACTTTACCACATCAGATTCTTGATTCTTTTCCTGATTGCATTATACAAATGCATGGTGTCTGACTGGGATTTGACTTCACCTTCTCATCCTAATATTGTAAGATTGGATTATTTATTAGCAAGTGAGGTCTAGAAATGGTGGTCATGTGAAGTGCATGAACTCGCAGAGGCTTTGAAGGATGCTGCGACTGCTGTGTGTTTCTGCTTTGAATGGCCATGGTATGGCTCAAGGCTTCAACACAAACCAGCTCAACCTCACAAGAGAGAGAGAGATAGAGAGAGATTAAACAGGAATTAGTGAGCATTGATTACATGGATCATCTTGAAAAGCTCAAGTCACTGTTTTAGGTACATGAACTCACGGATCATTGAAGTGCAGTTGCAGCAAATAATATCTCCAGGTCTCATCCCAACCGCACTGCCATCAGCCTCGGGGAAGATGGAGATCCAAGATTGAGGTACAAGAGAGGACATGATGTGTGAAGCACACAAGGTTAAATCTGCGTGCTTTGCCCAAAAGCTCAAAAGAGAAAAGATCAATCAGATCAAGGCCATCCATCAAAGTCCTTCTCATTGAATTGTCTTACCAACTCTCATCTCATTTACAGCTGACTGCTCTTTCAATTTCTTATGGCACAGGTCAAGTTCATGTGGATCGCTTGACCAAAGACTTGAGATCATTCCAGAAGTAGGGCCCTCAGGAGACCTCTCTTGTCAAACATCAACTTCCTTCTTACCTAAACCATTAATTCCTCTGCTTGGCCAAACCTGTGGCTGATTCCAACACTATTTATGTTGCTGGTTGGTTGGTTGAATCACTTCAATCAATCATGCTGACTGGCATGGCTCCATCATCTCTTGATGCTGGTCATCAGAACCACCATGCTGCTTTGGCATGAGTTGGCCAATCCAGCTCACTATTTAAGTGCAGATCACAGGATGATCCTCCGCGCGCCCACGAATCTTGGAGTCCACATCGGACAAAACTTTTGGGGTACCAGAAATGCCCCTTGTCGTGGTTAGCAATTACCGATCACGTGGGGGATGACATGCCCTTGTGCTTTGTCCTTTTTAGGACATTCACCTCGTGCGCTCTGGCTCACGTGACAAGTACTCGACACAAAGGAGGAGGTCGTCGTATACGATACGTTACCTAAACAACAGGAGATGGTCACAACATTGGGGTTATTAAGCTTGTAGATTAATATTAGGAACTTTTTACATGTCTATCTTGCAAACTTTGGAAATGTTTATATGCCCTTATAATTTTAATGTTTTAATAGGATAGTATAGCTCTCAAATATTTAGATCCTCAATATATATGTTTATATATTATATCACTTCAATCACTAATTGTATTTACTATTACTTGATTTATTTTTTTAAACAATAAATATTAAAATATGTCTTAAAATTACTATTTTCATCGATTATCTTGATCTTATTTTTCTTCTCTTCTCTCTCTTTATTGAAATAGGTCTCTTGTTTTTCTAATTTTCCCCCTTTAAAAATAAATTTTAATTTAAAATAGAAATATAAATATAAATTAAAAGATAACTTCAAAAAAAAAACCATCTAATGGGTACTAACACATACATATACATATACATAGGCTCGCGCATGCGTGAGCGCGCGCACACACATATATTTATATATATTTTTTAGAGGGACAAATACAAAATTCACTAAGATTTGAGGGATAAATATACATAGATACAATGGTCAACCAAATATTTAATTTAAATTAAAATATGAAAAAATTAAATTACTACATTATTCTTAGTTTTGAAAGGCATTTTAAAACATACGTTAAATTGAAATAACAGACTATCGACTTTGACGATCAATTGATAAGATAAACTATAGGCAATAAACACATAAGTATTTTAAGTTTTGTAGGGATAAATATATTTGCTAAACTTAAATTTACAGAGATAAATATAAAAGTCACCGTCTTGATTATATTCAATTCCGTATGGTGTTATAACAGAAAAATTGAATGTTATTTTAATTAAAGTGAAAGTTGTCAATATTATTCGTAATGAAATAATATTTGAATTAGAGTAATTTTCTCTAGATTAATTGATATGAATGTAGTTAAAGAGATATTGGCAAATGAGATTAATCTCAACATCATTCAGTTTTGTTCGACCAACCAAAGTTTAAATTTCAAAAGTTCATTTACTTGAATGTAAGTCATAATATGACTTAGATTATGATAGTTCTCACTCAAATGGAGGCGAAGACTAAACAAGGATGATATATCATATAAGAAAAATCGTTAAGTCTTAATGACTTATGGCACTCCTCTCAATATAAAATAAGGGGTGTGGCCTTATCTAAAGGATAATCAAATAAGTCTCTAATCAACCTTAACTATTTCAAAAAAAAAGAAGAAAAGAATTATGCATAAAGCAACCCAACCTTCATCTAATTGTTACAAGAAGTCCCCAAAGCTTCTTGTCAGCTATCCAAGCCCCAGGAGGAGGTCCCAACAGCAAAGGAGAATAAGGGGATCGAAACCAGTAGCAATATGCAAACTATCGAGAGCACTAAAATACTGTCCAAAGATAATATGCGTTCTAATGCATCTACGAACTTTCTATCACGCTTTTAATTTCATTATTTGAAGTTTTATATTTAGCACTTTAGCTTTATAAATAATAGATGTTATTTTCTTTTAGTTTTATACTTAGTCTTTCTACGATAGTTTTATCATCCGTCAAAACTTTTATCTGAATGGTGGTATCGAGTCAATGGATTATCAAACCCAAATCCCATATGAATCATGTGGTATTAGACTGAAAATCTTGGGGATGGAAACCGTAAGACAATGATAGGAAAAATCGAGTGAAGAACTATGGGAGTTGGAGTTCGCATCATGATCACTCAAAGAAAGAAACATTGATGAGATAATAACTAACAACCTAACAACGTTGGTTGACTTTATTGCCTAGATGACAATATTAGCCTAGTAGACGGAAATTGTCATGGGTTGTATACAAGCTCAAGCAACTCTAACAATGAAGGATGACCAAGCGAAGAATGTTGCAGCAAAGGTGAGAGAGTCGTCTCTATCCGAGACCTGTAGCCGCAAAGAAAATGTTGTTGAACATAATATTGCAACAAGGACTTGACCTTTATGTATTGAGGCTCGCATCAACGTACTCTCCTACGATAGCTTGATTAACGCTAAGATATTATATTCATGGATAAATCAACTTAATGCTTATTTTGATCTATATGAATACAACGAGGATAGGATGATGCTTGCATGATTTAAGTTGATTGTACATGCGCTCGTATGGTAAAAAGTCTATCTTCGAACCAATAACGATGAAGATGCATCATGAACATAATTCAAAAGGCTCATACAAGAATAATTCTACACTATGAGATATCTCAAAAAAAGATGAAGGAATTAATATTCCTTACACCAAGGGATCAATCCATGTAAAAATACACCATCGAGTTTCGATAATAAGTGGTGACACTCAAAATTTTCCTTGATCTGCTTCACGATAATGAAATACATCGTCGACCTCCATGCTTAAATAATCATAAATATGAACCTTTTCAAAACTCACATCATAACAGTGAGCATGATGACAATGATGATAAAAAAAAAGAATCAAATTCACATAGACAAGAATACAAAAAAGTCAAAAGGGATGCACCCAAAAGCTAAGAAGATTCCTCGGGGCGATAAAACCTTATCTTCTTCTAAAAGAAATGATTTATTTTATGATCATTATAAAATTATAGGATATATATGAGAGAAGTGCTGAAAGGTTTACCCCTAACTCTTCATGAATAAGTAAAAAAAGATCCATCAGAATTGACGTACAATAATCACAACCGTAAGAGATGATCAAATCAAACTAGTACCATTTTCACACTTAGATCCAAGTTTATTACTAATGGTTAGATTAAAGGTTATATACTTGAATCCGACAACTAATCCATAAATTTAAGAAAAAATATTTACTCTCAAGATCCAAGTGAAATAAAATGTCATTGACGTAATTGTCGACACCGCAAGCCAAAAGAATCTCATCTCAATAAGCTTAGTACGAAAACTTGGACTCGATACCACTCATCCAAAGTCATATCTACTGGGGTGGATCCACATAGACATCAAGATGAGGATAGATCACATATGCATATTCAAATTTGTGATCACCAACAATTATATCGATGAGGTGACATGCAATGTGGTGCCCCTCGATATATGTCAAGTTATTTTCGAGAGTCCATACTTGTGGGATCGAGAAGTCATCTACTATCATCGGCCCTAGTAATACATATTCCAGAAGGAGAACAAAATGTTCACGAGCAAGAAGGATCGAAGTAGATGGCCAATCGACCTAATGACGATCGCCCAAACAAAGAGGACGATGAACGCATTCCAAAAGTTTGTGCTCCTACTCATTCGACCGAATACAATAGTGACACAAGCATTAGCCTTGGCATCGGTCTACAAAACCACAAAAGATGAATGCCTATAGCAACTCATAAGTAAGAATCCGAAGCTTTTTGGAGAATGCAACGGTCTTCCCCCACGACATGCAATAGAGCACAAAATCTAACTTATCTCTAATGCCCCTTTGTTGAATCTTAGTATGTACCAAAATTCAATCGTGGAAAGCAAAGAAATATGAAGATAAGTTACCGAGCTTATCGAGAGTGGCATTAGCCAAGTTGTTCCCCTTATGACTCATTGGAAGTAATGGTACTAAAGAAAGACGAAGGTTGGTGCACGTGCATCAACTATCATGCCTTGAATAATATTACAATGAAGAACCAATACTACTATTATGATTGGTGATTTAATGGACCAACTACAAGTTTGAATCCAAGAAGAAGACACCTAGAAAATAATATTCAAGACAAGGCAAAGACTGTTGAGTAGTTGGTCATACCTTCGGGCCTATGCAATGCATTGGGTACCTTCATGTAACCCATGAACGATTTGCTATACCCTTGGAGAATTCATCGTTGTCTGCCTCGACATCATCTTCATTTATAGCAAGTCACATGAAGAGCATGTGCAAAAGATGTTCAAGTTTTTGATAAAGCACCCACTATGGCTCAACCCAAAGAAATACTAATTTGATAAACCTCATCTACCTTGACTTCATCATTGGAGGAAGAATCTAGATCGATTTAGATAAGGTCAATGTGATCCAAGAGTGGTCGAAACCGAGGATAGTCATAGAAGTTTGGAGTTTTCTTGGCGTATGACAATACCTACATAAGGTCATCCAAAACTTCTTTTGTCTTTACGGCTCCTTTATATTCCCTCACCAAAGTAGGTCAAAGATTTAAGTGAATGAAATGATATATTTCACTTATTGAAGAGAAAAAGTAGTGAGGTGCCCATGCTAGTCTTTTTGAATTTGCAACAATTATTAGAATTGGAGATAGATGCATCGATATACACGATGATGTTAAGGATCTCAAAAGAATTCTCATTTATGACAAAGAATTAGGCATTTATTTTCTAGGGAAGAAGACGATTATCTATATCGAACATCGACTACTTTAATACCTTCAAATACAATCTAAATTGCAGCAAGCATGATACATAAAGTGGATGTTGATAAAGTATATTTTGGGTCCAGGCCACATCACGATCAACGCCACACCACGCTACAACCAAGTCAGCAAGAGGAGCACCCCCAAGCGTCGAGCCAGAATCCGTACCAAGGCGTTTCTCGGTACGTCCCATCCCGGAAGGCCCAGGACAGCGCCGCATGGCGCCGTTCTGCACACCCTGAGATGGCGACCATACGAAGGTACCATCTCACCTCTCGAGGATCGATCACCATGCCAAACCCGCGTACGACCGACCCTTGTACAGTAGTATAAAAACCCCGGTCGGCATCCAGCCCAAGGGAGGCAAAAAAGAAAAGCAGATTAACCCACGACTGACTTGCTCGTCGGAGGGGCCAAAGTCAACAATCACCCGACGAAGGCCATCATTGCAGGAAAGCGACCACCCTCGAGCCACGAGCGTCCCAACGGCGAGCCACCAACTGGCGTTCGGATCGAGAGAAGCTGATCAACACCCCAGCAATGACATCTCGTCGCAAGGGCTCGACCGACCTTGACGACCGGCTCAGCCGATCGAAGACTCCCGACATCGACTCGTGGACCAGGCCGTGCTGACTCATCAGCCACGGCGCATAAGTTCACCAATATTTTTGGCGCTAGAAGGAGGGCCATGTTGTAGGAGAATCACGCAGGATCTCTCCCCGAGGGAGAACCATCAGCCGGTCACCCCTCTGTCGGGCCCGAAGACTAGCCCCTCCTTGTCCGCAAAGACGGGGGAATCCCGGCCTCGACGCCAGATCGCTACTGGCACCTGTTCAACGACCCGGGGTTGTCACCCCCCGGACTTACCATGGGACCCTCGACCGTCTCGCCCGAGGCATTCCTCGGCCTGGCCAAGCAAGTACAAGCAATGGCGGTGATGATGCAGACGATCGTCCTACTCATTCCCCAGATCATGCAGCTAGCAGCTCCCTCGACCGACCCGACACGGCAAAGGTCGAGCATGGAGCAAGTCGGGATGGGAGAAGCCCAAGAGCAGACGATGAACCCGAGAGGCCTACCCGAGCAGGGCATACCTGCACCCAGCCGGATCACTCCACCCCACTCTGAGCCTGATACCATCTCGTCCGACTCGGCGGATGACTCATTTAGGATCCAGTTGTCACGGATCAACCAACGCCTAGACGAGTTCCAGCGCGAGTTCCAGAAGTCGTGGGGCGAGATGGGCGAAGGCAACTCGGGTGGACCCCCTTTTACTCAGGAAATACAGGACAAGCCTGTACCCCTCAACTTCAAGCTACCGACATTGGAGACGTACGACGGCGGCTCCGATCCCGTAGAGTATGTCACCGTGTTTCGGGCTCAAATGGCCCTCTATGACACCTATGATGCCCTGATGTGTCGGGCATTCCCGACCACCTTCAGGGGACTAGTGCGAGCGTGGTTCAACCGGCTGCACCCGTCCTTGGTCTCTTCTTTCGACCAGCTTGCAAGGGAGTTCGAGTAGAATTTCTTCACCAGTGTGCGACCCAGGCCTTCCATGGCTACCTTGCTCACATTGTCCCAGAACGAAGATGAGTCGCTCTCTCAGTTTGTGATACGTTTCGCCATTAAAATTCGGGGATTCTCGGACACTCATCCTTCTTTAATCATGTAGGCATTTCTGATGGGTTTGAAACCTTCAAGGTTCTTCTGATCGTTGATCGAGAAGCTGCCATCAACCATCCCCGAGATGCTCCAACGCGCCAACCAGTACATCGTCATCGAAGCTCTGTTGGTAGGAAAGCACATGGATAGAAAGAGGCCAAGCGCGGAATAATCCCGAGGAACGACCTCGGCAGCCCCGGTTCAACCCCGTCGAAGGCCCGACTGACACGAGCTGCCACTCTCGAGGCCCCCGCCTCTCCCCCTGAACACGTCTCGTACCGAGATCTTCCTCCAAATCTGGGAGAAATGCCTCTTGCGACAGCCCAACCCCATGAAAGCTACTTACAAAGACCAGTCCAAATATTACAAGTTCCACCGAGATTACAACCATGACACGAAAGACTGTCACGACCCCCAGAATTAAATCGAGGACCTAATCTGAAGAGGTCACCTCGGGCGCTATCTCAAAGAACCTCGGGAAGCAACTCCATGCCCTATGGGACCCATCGAAAGACATATCGATGTCATCTCCGGAGGACCAGTAGCCGGCAGCAGCAGCTCAACAACGAGGAAGGCCTATGCCCGAATCACAGTCGAGAAACATCCCCGACCCGAGCTTAAGCCTGAAATCACTTTTGGAGCCGAGGAGGTCGAGCGGTCCCATCACGATGATGCTTTGGTGATCTCCATTCGGATCGCCAACTCTCAGATCAAAAGAGTAGTGGTCGACACTGGGAGCTTTGCCGACGTGCTATACCTCGATGCCTTTAAGAAGCTTGGCTTGACCAAGGAGGACCTCACCCCCATGGCGTCAGCACTCATTGAGTTCACGGGAGATTCTATCTCCCCGCTCGAGACCACCATCCTTCTTGTCATCATCGGGGAAGAGCCGAGGGCCAAGACGATAATGACTACCTTCATGGTAGTCGATCTACCCTCGGCCTACAATGTCATCCTTGGTCGACTGATGCTCAACAAGTTGAAAGTGGTGGTGTCCTTTGCAGGGATTGGAGAATCCTGAAGCGATCTAGGAGAATCAAGGCGATGCTATCTTACAGCGGTTACTCTACCGGAGAAGTCATACCCTCGTCAATGTTGAATCTCGGATTTTGATGATGAAGTCAATTGTCATTTGTTATCTAACCCATATGTTGAGATAAGTGTGCAGAAATAATTACGATGAAAGTAAGACATGCAGCAGGAGTTGCGCCGGAGTCAAGACTATGTTCACGTTGGGGGTTCGAGAGTTCGACGGAAATCCGAACGGTTGTCGGAGGTTCTACGGGAACAAATCCGAGAAGTCTAGGAGCTTGCCAAAGAAGCTCATCGGAACTCGCCAAGTGGATCGTTGCAAGTCTAGGAGTTTGCCAGAAGTCCGCTGGAGCATCACCGAGAGTTCGTCGGACGTTCGCCGGAAGCTTGCTGGAAGGGAACTCGACGTTGCCGGTTAAAAACTTGCTTAGGACTATGTCTTAATTTCAGAGTTTGTATGTAATTAAGGTTAGGATTAAGGGATAATCCTATAACTCGATTAGGGGCCAATTGGGCCCGAGTTCGGACTGGTTTGGGCTAAGTTTGGAGCCCAACCAATAAGCTAAAATGGTCTAGGCGGTGGCACCACCAGTACACTGTCAGTATCTGACACTGATAGTTGATGGCACCGCCACTGACAGGCGGTGGCACCGCCACTGACAGGCGGTGGCACCGCCAGCATTGGGAAATCCAAAAAAATTTAAATTTGGAGCCCAAATTTGAATCCTCTTGGGGCCTATATAAACCACACCCTTTCATGCATGAAAGGGCACCGAAACTTAGCATTTATTTTGAGATTTTGAGAGCTTAAAAGTGTTATAAAAGGTCAAAAGTTCTTCTCCCTCTTTTTTTCCAAGTTTTGATCATTCAATAGAGGAGTGAAAAATCTGTAAGGGTTGTCTCCTAAACCCGTCAAAAGGAGTAAAATTATAAAAGGGTGGTTGGCCGTCGCCTATTGAAGGAAGGCCTCTAGCGGACGTCAGTAACCTTATCAGAGGAGGAAGCCAAAAGTGGATGTAGGTCAAGATTGACCAAACCACTCTAAATCTTGATTTGCATTTACATTTTGTTCTCTATCTTAATCGCAACTGCCTCAATAGCTTTACTTTAACTGCACTTTACTTGATCTTAAGTTAAAGTAATTTCCAAATCGACTTTCATACCGAAATCGTTTTTATCGTACGAACGCAGTTTTAAATCGCCGAAAGTTTTCCACTGCACTAATTCAAACCCCCCCCCCCCCCCCCTCTCAGTGCTCTTGATCCTAACAATTTGTATCAGAGCTCGGTTAACTCTCAATCGGATTAAAACCCAAGAGAGATAACATACACTGGAATCCAAGAGGGCCACTCTATCACACATCCACCCATGTTCAATGTGACAGACTACACCTATTGGAAGATCCGAATGAGGATCTTTCTTATTCAATGGATTTTGAACTTTAGAATCTTGTCGAAAATGGATATTCGAAGTCTTCTCTTCCAATGATCGATTGGAATGAATTGGAGAAGAAGACTTTCGCTCTTATTGCAAAGGCTATGAATGCCTTATTTTGTGCGCTTGATAAAAACGAGTTCAATCGTATTTCAGTTTGTGAAACAACATTTGATATTTGGCATACACTCGAAGTGACTATTGGCGACATGTAAACCAATCAATCTTTTAGAGTTAAAGAGTCAAAAATCAATCTTTTGATATATTCTTTTGAACTTTTCCGAATGAAACCGAGCGAGACTATTGGCGACATGTACACCCGTTTCACGGATGTCGTCAATGGTCTAAAAGGACTCAACAAAAGTTTTTCGGATTTTGAGCTCGTAAATAAGATTCTAAGATCCCTTCTTAAGAGTTGAAACCCTAAAGTCACTACTATTCAAGAGGCTAAAGATTTAAACAACTTTCCTCTTGAATAATTAATCGGGTCATTAATGACCTACGAAATGACTTGCAAAGCTCATGAAGAGCAAGAAGACATCCTTCCAAAGAACAAAAAGGATATGACACTTAGAACTTTCGAAGACCACTTGGGAGAAAACTCAAGTGATGAAGACTGTGACGATGAATTGGCACTTCTAACAAGAAAATTCAAAAAAATAATTAAAAGAAATAAGTTTAAAAATGACACAAAAAATAAATTTGAACTCCAAAAAGGACCAAGTTCTTTACTACGAATGCAAAAAGTCGGGACACTATAGAAGTGATTGTCCCCAAGCCAAGAAGAGAACACCAAAGAAGAAGGCGCTCAAAGCAACATGGGATGACTCAAGCACGTCCAAATAAGAGGAGTCCAACACCAAGCAAGTTGCTCATTATGCCCTAATGGCCATCGGAGATGAGGTAACGAATTTAATTGATGCAGATTTATCATTTGACGAATTACTAAATGTCTTCCATAACTTATTTGATGAATGCAAAACTATTAGTAGAAAATATAAATTGATAGTCTTGCTTGTAATTTTGATAAATTAAAAACTGAATATCATGATAGTTTAGCTCCATGTAAAAAATGTCATGATCTAGAAACTCTCCAAAAGGAGAACTTGTTACTTAAGGACACCTTGAAAAAATTCGAGGTTGGTAGCAAGTCTTTGAATATGATCCTTATAAATAAGGGTTATGTTCCTAAAAGAAGTGGAATAGGATTTGTGAGAAGTCCTCACCAAAATCCAATCATCTTCATTAAAGGCCATATCTTACATGTTTGACACCAAAGCAAATGCAACTTTTGTTGCAAACATGGACATAGAATTTATCATTGTCCATTCAAGAAAGTTAGTCCGAACAAACTGATTTGGGTTCCTAAAAGAACCACGATAAATTCTATGCAACATGATAAACAATTTAGATCAATGTTTGAGGCACCCAAAAGTAAATGGGTACCTAAAAATCATCCTTTCTTGTAGAAACACATACCATCACAAGCTAAGAGCAAGAGATAGTACCTTGATAGTGGATGCTCAAGGCATATGACCGGAGATCCATCTCAATTCTCTAAGCTCACTAGTATAGACGAAGGCTATGTCACCTTCAGAGACAACAATAAGGGTAAAATCATTGGCAAAGGAACCATAGGTAACAAATCCAACTTCTTTATTGAAGATGTTTTGTTAGTTGATGGTTTAAAACATAACCTCTTGAGCATTAGTCAATTATGTGATAAATGATATATTGTCAAATTCGAATCTAATGCTTGCATCATTGAAAAACCATACAAAAACACATCTATGATTGCATTAAAACAAAATAACGTATACACCATTGACATCAATGATCTTTGTAATGGAATGTGTTTTTCGGTTTTGAATGAGGATGCTTGGGTTTGGCATAGGAGATTAGGTCATGCTAGCATGAAACTAATCACTCAAATATCATCCAAAGAACTTGTAAGAGGAATTCCTCATATCAAGTTCATTAAAGATAATGTATGTGATGCTTGTCAATTAGGAAAACAAATTAAGGGTAGTTTCAAATCTAAGAATCAAATAAGCACCTCTAGGCCTTTACAATTGATCCATATGGACTTGTTTGGACCTATCTCTATATCAAGCCTAAGAGGTAGTAAATATGCCTTCGTCATTGTAGATGACTATAGTAGATACACATGGACTTATTTCTTAAAACACAAAAATGAATACTTTAGATATTTTACCAAGTTTTGCAAACTTGTCCAAAATGAAAAGGGTTCTATGATTTCGTCAATTAGAAGTGATTATGGTGGTGAATTTCAAAACCATGATTTTCATGAATTTTGTGAATTTAATGGATATAATCACAACTTCTCTACTCTAAGAAATCCTCAACAAAATGGAGTAGTAGAAAGAAAAAAATATAAATTTATAAGAAATGGCGAGAACCATGTTGAATGAACATGGCATACCCAAATATTTTTTAGTCGAAGCCGTAAACACTGCATGCTATATTTTGAATAGAGTTCTAGTAAGATCCTTACTCACCAAAACTCCATATGATTTGTGGAACAACAAAAAACCCAATATTTCATATTTTAAAGTTTTTGGGTATAAGTGTTTTATCTTGAATGAAAAAGATGCCTTAGGAAAATTTGATACTAAATCCAATGAAGAAATTTTCCTTGGTTATTCTTTAATTTCTAAAGCATTTCGTATCTTCAATAAAAGAACTTTAATTATAGAAGAATCCATTCATGTTGTTTTCAATGAGATTTCTGAAATCAAGAAAAATGATTTTGATGATAATATTAATTTTGATTCTTTGAATTTAAATGAAACCCCTTCTCCAACTAGTAACTTGGATACATCCACTTCCGAAACATCATTACCCAAGGATTGAAAGTATATAGATGCTCATCCTAAGGAGCTAATCCTAGGAGACACATCTAAGGGGGTTTAAACACGTTCGTCTCTTAAAATATTTTATGTCAACGCTGCTTTTCTCTCCCAAATTGAACCTAAATGTATTAACGAAGCCATGAAAGATGATTCATGGATTATCGCAATGCAAGATGAGTTAAATCAATTTGAGAGAAATGAGGTGTGGAAGCTTGTTCTTGGGCCAAATGACCATTTAGTTATTGGTACTAAATGAGTCTTTAGAAACAAGCAAGATGAATATGGTATCGTGGTTAGAAATAAGGCTATATTAGTAGCCAAAAGTTTTAACCAGGAAGAAGGTATCGATTACGAAGAAACCTTCGCTCCTGTGGCTAGATTAGAAGCCATAAGGATGCTCCTTGCCTATGCTAGTAATAATAATTTTAAGTTATTTCAAATAGATGTTAAAAGCGCTTTTCTTAATGGTTTTATTTCTGAAGAAGTTTATGTTGAACAACCTCCCGGATTTGAAAATAATAGCCTCCCTAATCATGTGTTTAAATTAACTAAAGCTCTCTATGGTTTAAAACAAGCCCCAAGGGCTTGGTATGAGAGACTTAGTTCTTTTCTTATTGAAAATAATTTCATAAAAGGTAAGGTCGATACTACATTGTTTATCAAGAATTTTAAAAATAATTTTCTTATTGTTCAGATTTATGTTGATGATATTATTTTTGGTTCTACAAATGAATCTCTTTATGAATCTTTTGCTAAAACCATGAGTCTTGAATTTGAAATGAGTTTGATGGGAGAATTAACCTTTTTCTTAGGCTTACAAATTAAGCAACTAAGAAATGACATCTTTATTAGTCAAACTAAATATGCTTTAGATTTGCTAAAAAGATTTAATATGGAAAGCTCAAAAGCTATTAACACTCCTATGAGCACCTCCACTAAGTTAGAAGTTGATAAAAGTGGAGAAAGTTTCGATCAAAAAACTTATAGGGGTATGATAGGAAGTTTACTTTACCTCACTGCAACGAGACCAGATATCATGTTCAGTGTAAGACTTTGTGCTAGGTTTCAATCAAACCCTAATATATCTCATCTCAAAGCGGTTAAAAGAATACTTAGATATCTTAAAGGTACCACAAATCTAGGATTATGGTATCCAAAAATCAAGAAGTTTGAGTTAATTGCTTATGCTGATACGGATCTTGCTGGGTGTAGACTAAATAGAAAAAACACATCAGGAACATGCCAATTTTTGGGACATGCTCTTGTTTCCTGGTCATCTAAGAAATAAAACTTGGTTGCACTATCAACAACCGAAGCTGAGTATATTGCAGCTAGTGCATGCTGTGCACAAGTTGTGTGGATAAAAAACACATTAGAAGATTATAAAGTTCATCTTAAAAATATTCTCATTAAATGTGATAACATAAGTGCTATATGTTTAACAAAGAATCTCATTCAACACTCAAGAATAAACAATATTGATATTAGACATCACTTTATACGAGATTATGTCACTAATCATGATGTAGTAATAGAGTTCATTGATACTAAACATCAACTAGCTGATATTTTTACAAAGCCTTTAAGTGAAGAACAATTTGATTTCATTAGAAGAGAATTAGGTATGTTAATGTGTCCGAATGCATAACATGCCTTAATAACATGTTGGAAATTATGTGTTTTGAATACAAAATTTTCATAATAATAAGCATGTTTTATCTTCATGATTGTGTTTGAAGATCTATAACAAAACCTTGTCCGAATTATAACAAAACCTTGTCCGAATGCATGAAAATGTTTAAATTATATTTTTGGATTTTTTTGATCCTAACAATACATTATTCTCTTCCAGACTTAATGCAACTTTCATAAGCATGTCATATAAAATTTAATTCATATCATTGATTTTTTATATATAGAATCAATTAGAAAATGCATCTCTACTTATCGTGTGAAAAATATTTCTTTCGAGAAATGGATTTGATGAAATGATTCTTTCTTATAAATTCCTTCTTGAAAAGGGAAGATTTTTTTTAAGCAAGGATTTGATTTACATACATATCTTGATCCTTGTAAAAATGAAACGTGATTTAAATCTCTTATTAATTTTAACTTCATTCGAGCAATCTCACAAATGACTTTCCTCCTTCATGCAAAAAGATAATACCAAATAAAAAGGAAGAAGTAATCTCCATGTCATGTTTTCCTTGAAGATGTTTGTATAATTGGTATCATATCATTCATTGTTAAAAAATGACATGAACCTAATTATGGCATGAATCATTACCGCACTTATATTTAAAATTTGCTTATATCGTTCTCCTTTTTGTTGATGACAAAGGGGGAGAAATATATGAATTGATGCTATGAGTGCCATATTTGAATTTGAATTATGTTAAAATATCAAAAGAAGCTTGCATCGAAATATATGATAAATTGATGATAGAAATGCTATGATTGCCATATTTGCATTATGCCATATATGCATCATGTTAAGATATCAAGAACTTGCATCGTAATTTTACATTTTGATATCTTACCATATGATAAAGTATTACCATTACTATCATTCACACTTGAAATGTAAGACTTGAAAATGGATGTCAAGCCTTGACATCATTTTTAGAGAGATACATCATGATAGGAATCATGATGGGAGTATTGAAAATATTAAACAATCTTAACTTATCAATATGTCTCTTGAATTCAAAGGCTTTGAAATTCAAGAATGACTTATCTCAAGTATGGCATATAGATAGGGGGAGTTAAGGTTAACTCCGTTATCAATTGATTGTCATCATCAAAAAGGGGGAGATTGTTGAATCTCGGATTTTGATGATGAAGTCAATTGTCATTTATTATCTAATCCATATGTTGAGATAAGTGTGCAGGATTAATTACGATGAAAGTAAAACATGCAGCAGGAGTTGCACCAGAATCAAGACTATGATCACGTTGGGGGTTTGAGAGTTCGACGGAAGTCCGGACGGTTGTCGGAGGTTCTGCAGGAACAAATTCGAGAAGTCTAGGAGTTTTCCAAAGAAGCTCGTCGGAACTCGCCAAGTGGATCGTCACAAGTCCAGGAGTTTGCTGGAAGTCCGCCGGAGCATCGTTGAGAGTTTGTCGGACGTTCGCCGGAAGCTCGCTGGAAGGGAACTCGACGTTATCAGTTAAAAACCTACTTAGGACTATGTCATAGTTTCGTAGTTTAAATGTAATTACAGTTAGGATTAAGGGTTAATCCCATAACCCGATTAGGGGCCAATTGAGCCTGAGTTCGAACTGGTTTGGGCCAAGTTTGGAGCCCAACTAGTAAGCTGAAATGGTCTAGGCGGTGGCACCGCCCAGAACCCGAGAGTTCTGGCGGTGGCACTACCAGTACACTGTCAGTATCTGACACTGACAAGTAGTGGCACCGCTAGCATTGGGAAACCCAAAAGAATTCAAATTTGGAGCCCAAATTTGAATCCTCTTGGGGCCTATATAAACCCCACCCTTTCATGCATGAAAGGGCACCGAAACTTAGCATTTATTTTGAGATTTTGAGAGCTTAAAAGTGTTGTAAAATGTTAAAAGTTCTTCTCCCTCTTTTCTTCCAAGTTTTAATCATTCAAGAGAGGAGTGAAAAATTTGTAAGGGTTGTCTCCTAAGCCTGTCAAAAGGAGTGAAATTGTAAAAGGGTGGTTGGCCTTCGCCTATTGAAGGAAGGCCTCTAGTGGACGTCGGTGACCTCATCGGAGGAGAAAGCCAAAAGTGGATGTAGGTCAAGATTGACCGAACCACTCTAAATCTCGATTTGCATTTACATTTTGTTCTCTATCTTAACTGCAACTGCCTCCATAGCTTTACTTTAACTGCACTTTGCTTGATCTTAAGTTAAAGTAATTTCTGAATCGACTTTCATACCGAAATCGTTTTTATCGTACGAACGCAGTTTTAAATCGTCGAAAGTTTTTCGCTGCACTAATTCCCCCCCCCCCTCTTAGTGCTCTTGATCCTAACAATCAAGTCCCGAATCCCCATGAAGGACCCGTGGCACCGGTGCAGCTGGAGCCCCTCAAGCAACTCACCGACGTGCCCCTAAAAAGGAACTGGCCCGATTTGACCATGAAAATCGGGACGACACTCCCCGAAGCAAATCAGCTCTAGCTCATCGATTTCCTGAGGGAAAATGCTGATGTGTTTGCATGGTCCCCCAAGGAGATGCTTGGGATCGACTTGGGGGTAACCCAGCACCAGCTCAACATCGACCCCGAAGCTAGGCCGATGAAGCAAAGGCTAAGGAAGTTTGCTCAAAGGCGATTAGCGATGAGGTCGATCGCCTTAAAGAGGCAGGATTTATTGCCGAGGTAAAATACCCTCGATGGCTGTCGAATGTTGTCCTCGTTAAAAAAACCCAATGGAAGTTGAAGGATGTGCATTGACTACACCAATCTCAATCGGGCATGCCCCAAAGACTGCTATCCACGTCCCAGGATGCATTCTTATGTTTATGGATGCATTCTCGGGCTACAACCAAATCCGGATGACACCTCAAGATTAGGAGAACATTGCCTTCATCACCAGCATAGGTGTGTATTGCTATAAAGTGATGCCTTTCAGCCTAAAGAACGCTGGGGTGACTTACCAAAGAATGGTCGACAAGCTGTTTAAGCACCAGCTCGGGAGGAACATAGAACTATATGTGGACAACATGATCGTGAATAGCAATACTGCAAGCACACACCTGGTTGATCTGGCAAAGACATTCCAAACGCTCAGGTGGTTCAACATGCGCCTGAATCCCACGAAGTGCGTTTTCGAGATCAGCTCGGAGAAATTCCTCGATTTCGTCATCCACTAGAGAGGGATAGATGCCAACCCGGAAAACGTCCAGGCCATAACCAAGATGCATCCCCCCTTCTCGATCAAGGAGGTGCAGCGTCTCGCCGGGAAGTTGGCGGCACTCAGCAGGTTCGTGTCATGATCAAGCGACAAGTGCCTCCCCTTCTTCTGGGCTCTACAGTAGGCCAACAACTTCACATGGACCCCAGAATGTGAGGAAGCCTTCAAAAAGTTAAAGGCGTTCCTCGCTCGCTTGCCCCGACTCGCCTCACCCGAGCCAGGCGAAACCCTCGGTCTCTACTTAGTGGCCTTAGTGCAGGCGGTCAGCTCGGTGTTAGTTCAGGAAATGGCACCAACACAACAACCTATCTATTATGTATCACGTCCTCGTTGGGCCCGAAGTGCAAATTCCCCGATTGAGAAGCTGACCCTCGCACTAATGAAGACAACCCGAAAGTTGCGACCATATTTCCAAGCTCACACAATCAAAGTGATTACCGACGAACCATTGTGGCAAATCCTTTCCAAATTCGCTGCATTGGGTCGAATGCTGCAGTGGTCGGTCAAGCTCGATGAATTTGACATCCAGTACTCCCCCAGAACCGCCATCAAAGCTCAGGTACTAGCTAACTTCATTTTCGAGTTAACTCCTAAAGATCATGCTATTGGATGGGAGAACGACGAGAGCACATGGACCCTGCATGTGGACGACTAGGCCACTACTGAAGCAGCCGGGGTCGGACTTATCCTCGAGGGCCCATCCGAAGAAACCTATGAGAGATAACTCCGATTACAATTCTAGGACACCAAAAATGAGGCCGAGTATGAGGAGCTACTTTACGGCTCGCGCCTCGCTCTGGAGATGCATATGAGCAACCTCGAAGTCTTTAGCGACTCCCAACTGGTGACGGGATACGTCAACGAGAGCTATGAAGCTCGGGACCCAACAATGGCGTTATACATGAAAGAAGCGAAACGACTCACCCATTGCTTCAACCGCCTCTCGGTCACTAAAGTACCTCAGGCGCAAAACACGCAGGTCGATGCGTTGCGTTGGCTAGATCGACCTTCACTCGTAGCCTGGCAGCAACCCTGGCAATTGAATCTGTAATGGTGCTGACAAAACCAACTCACGAGGTCGCCGAAACAGAGGTCTCGCCAAACTGGATGGAAGAGATCCTCCACTTCAAGAAGGACAGGACGAAGCCCGATGACCTGACGATCGCAAAATAACTGAGGTAAACCCAAGCCTGGTACTACGTGGTCGGTGGAAAGCTGTATCGTAGGGCTTTCTCTCGACCTCTCTTGCGCTGCCTCGTGCCATCAGAAGTTGAAACGGTCCTCACCGAACTCCACGAGGGGATTTGTGGGGAGTACATCGGGGAACGAACCTTGGCCTTCAAGACTCTCAGACAGGGTTACTACTGGCTAACCATGCGCCAAGACGCCATATCATATGTGCAGCGGTGCCAATAGTGTCAAAGGCATGCCCGACTGCAACACCAGCCAGCGGTCCCTCTTACCCCGATGGAGATGGCCTGGCCCTTCGCCCAATGGTGACTTGATCTCCTCGGACCTTTTCCTCCAGATTCAGGACAACGGTGCTTCCTTATAGTCAGGGTCGACTATTTCACGAAGTGGGTTGAAGCCGAACCCTTAGCCTCCATCACTGAGAAACAAGTTCAAAGCTTCACGTGGAAGAACATTATTACCCGATTCGGGATCCCGAGGGCTATCGTCACCAACAACGGGGCTCAATTCAACAATGCTAAGTTTAAGGCCTATTGCCAGTCGTACGGGATATAATTGAAGTTCAGCTCGGTCGTGTACCCCCAAATTAATGGCCAGACCGAAGTAATGAATCAAGCAATTCTGGAGGGCCTCAAGAAGATGGTCTCGGGCGCACATGGAGCCTGGGTGGACAAGCTCCCTAGCGTCCTATGGGCAATGTGAATGACTCCCAAAATAGCTTCGGGGGAGTCTCCGTTCAGCCTGGCGTTTGGGACCGAAGTAGTCCTCCCACCTGAGATGGTGTTCCCAATCTTGCGCACCACCAACTACAAACGAGACGACTCCGAGGAGGGCCTACAAGCAAACCTACATCTCCTTGAAGAAGGAAGAGCTAAGGCACACCTATGTACCTTGGCATACAAAAAGGCTACGGCTCGAATGTACATGGAATGCGGCAAATTTAAAGAAGTTCTACCCGTAGAGGGAAGGCCCCTATCCAGTCTACGACGTAGTCTGAGAAGGGACCTACCGACTCGAGACTATGGAAGGAAACCCTCTGCCGAGGACATGGAATGTAGCAAATTTAAAGAAGTTCTACCTATAAAGGACATAGGTCAAGGTGCCGAAAAGATATGTGTTTTTGGTCGAAAGAAGCATGCACATTCGCAATTGGGAAAGACAAGAAGACAGGATTCCGAAACAACAATTTTTCATTAACGAAAAGAAGAACACAATTGTGGTTGAGCGATACAGTTTCAAATTCACACAATCAAAGCAAAAAAAAAAAAGAGAGAGAGAGAAATACAGCCCTTAATTCGGAGGGTGAGTCTTAGGCCCATCATCAAAGGGGACGCTCGCCGACATGTCGATGTTTTGATCCTCTGATTGGTCGACGAATGGATTCGACTCTAGTTCCAGGTCCGGGTACCTCGCTCGAAAATGAGCGTAAGCCACCCGATACCTGAACTCATATGTCACCTGCTCCGACCTCACAAGGCCGCGCTCGAACCTGGCGGATGACTTGTACTCAGCAATCACCCCCTCGATCTTCTCGGGCAGCGCCAGGCGCTCCTCCTTCAAAACCCCCTTGGCAGCCTAGGCGGAGGATCTGGCAAACTCGACGTCCCGGGAGAGGGGCTGCAGCTCATCGTCAAACATTCGTGCACGGGCCCAGCTTTCCTCCAGCTCAGCCTTCAGATGGTTCATCTCTTCGTCCAGAGCTAAGGCACATTGTTCGGCTGCAACGACAACCTTCGGGCCCATCCCGGCCTTCAGCTCCAAGATCTCCATGCGAAGAGTGAAGTTAGAGTCCGAGAGGTGCTCGATCACCCTTCTGGCATCCCAGACACGATCAATCAGCGCCATAGAATAATGTTTGCCCTGTGCAAAGGTTGAAGTCAGAATCCACAGAAGGAAGGACCGAATAAGAGAAAAGAAGCACTACTTACCCAGATGAACAACTTAGCTGCCCGATCCATCAACAACTCCGAGGAGGAGTAATAGAGCTCCTTTGCCATCGCCGGGTGGAGCGCCCCCCGGATGAATTCTTGGGCGATTGGCCTGTCGACCCAGATACGATTGTCGTCCTTGAGGCTCAACCACCAAGAGGCGTAGGGGGTTCCCGACTCCCCAGCAGGAAGATCGACCATGCTCAGGGCTTGGTACTGCTCGCCTTCGGCATGAGAGTGGACGAGGCACAAGTCCCGCATCGACTTCGACTTCGGGCGCACCAAAGGCCTCCTTGAGGGATTGCTGCTAGACGATCCCACCACCCTCTTTCCTCTCACGCTCCTTGAGCCCTCGCCTTGGGGTGTAGCCCCGGACAACTCTGGGGTGGCACTCTCGCGAGCATCCGAGCTCGCACACGTCTTTCGCACCAAAGTTTTCGCCTTCTTTGGAGGGCGACCCGCCTCCGGAGACTCTAACAACCTTTTTGGTGTGCCCTTCTACGAGGCACCCACAGCTCCAGAACCCTCGTCACCCCAAGATGGTGGCGCGGCGGCCTTGGCGTGAGGCGTCTTCTTCACCGACTGGAGGTCCACCATCTCTGCAAGCAAAATCCTGATCGGTCAACTAGCTCGGGACGAGCGAACGATCTATAACATGCAAATAACCATACCTCCTCCAATGGCTGGGCTCAGTCCTGCCTCGACCAACCACTCCTCGGTCATCTCCCTGATTGCCCAAGAAGAGGATAAGATGCCCCTTAGCCAATTCACGTCCGTTGTTTCTCCGATAGAAAGCAATAGGGGGACGTTGTCGATGGTTCAAGAAGTCCATCTAGTACTAAAACCCCACCCCCGACTGCAACTGACGAAAAAGAAGCGACTCTTCCAACCCTTGTTGTTGGAAGGAGCGTCGCTAATCTTAAAACCGTTGTGGGCGGTCATGTAATACCTGCCTCGCCCCTTGCACAAACGGAAGTAGGCCAGGAAGAGGGTCCTGGTTGGTTCGATCCCGACTCCCCGACACTCCCTGAGGAAAGCCACCAGATAGCGCTAAGAGTTTGGCACCATCTGGGATGGTGATATGCCCCACTTACTGAGGCACTCCTCAATAATGGGATGCAGCGGGAACCGCAATCTCACCTCGAGGCCCCCCATGGTCAGCCCGAACCCGTCAGGAAACTGATCATACGGCCATTGAACAGGCCGAGGGGCGTGAACACCATAACACTTCGAGATGCGATAGCGATCTCGAAGTATCCTCAAAAGTTCCTTGGTCACCACCAAGTCTACAATATGCCACGACTTGAGGGTTTCAAGCGCAATAGAACTCCCTGCGGCCTCCGAAGGCGCACCACCCGAGGACAAACTGACAACTTCGGCCCGTGGACCCCCAGAAGAAGAAGACGAAAAAGAGGAAGGCGAGGAAGAAGAAGACGAGGAAGAGGAATACAAAGAGGAAGATGGAGACATCCCAACCTCAAGGTTGGAAGGAAGGAGCCGGGGCGCAGGACACAGCACTGAGCAAAAGTTATGGCAACTATTGTAGAAGAAACTTATAAAGAGCAAGCTAATCCACCACGAGACAACGATTGGGCTTCCCGAGGAGAGAGATGGTCATAGCATTTAAAACCCATCATAACTCATTGGATTCTCCAGATTCTCGGTCTTAGAGCTCCCGTCAAAGGCACCTCGTCACCCAAAATCTCCCGCCAGGAGCCATCCATAACAAGAAGTTTCCCGCTAGGGCCTACGTCGCTCCACTAGGCACGCCACGTGGTGCAGTGGCACCCGGGCAAACCCTAGCACGCCACCCAACAACGCCTCGCAGTCTTTATCCAAGTCGCTCGAGATCGGTCCTTCGACTTGCGACTCACCAATCTTTTCCCGAGTCGCACCAAATCGGTCCTCGACTTGCGACTCATTAGTTTTTTCTGAGTCACGCCAGATCGGTCCCTGACTTGCGACTCGTCAGTCTTACCTGAGCCCGAGTACAATCCCTCGACCTACAAGCCCAGTCTTTATCCAGGTTGCTCCAGATCGGTCCTCCGACTTGTGACTCGCTAGTCTTTTCCCGAGTCACGCCAGATCAGTCCTCGACTTGCGACTCATCAGTTTTTTTTGAATCGCGCTAGATCGATCCCCGACTTGTGACTCGTCATTCCTGCCTGAGCCTGAGTATAGTCCCTCGGCCCATAGGCACAGTCTTTATCATGGTTGCTCCAGATCGATCCCCCGACTTGCGACTTGCTAGTCTTTTCTCGAGTCTCTCCAAATCAGTCCTCCGACTTGTGACTCGCTAGTCTTTTCCTGAGTCGCTCTAGATCGATTATCGACTTATGACTCATCAATTTTTTCTGAGTCGTGCCAGATCAGTCCTTGACTTGCGACTTGTCAGTTTTTTCCGAGTCACGCCAGATTGGTCCCCGACTTACGACTTGTTAGTTCTGTCTGAACCCAAGTACAGTCCCTCAGCCCATAGGCCCAGTCTTTATCCAAGTCGCTCCAGATTGGTTCTCAAACTTGCGACTCACTAGTCTTTTCTTGAGTCGCTCCAGATCGGTCCTTGACTTGCGACTTGTCAGTTTTTTTCGAGTCGCGCCAGATCAGTCCCCGACTTGCGAGTCGCCAGCCACAAGCCTGAGCTTGAGATCAATTACTCGGCCAACAGGTCATCTCTTCCCGGCTTGCACAACTAGGTCCCCTGACTAGTGAATCGCCAAAATCATCCTGGGCCCAACCGCCTGACCCACGGTGCCAACCCTTCCCCAAAGTACAGGGTGCCGCCCCCCGAACTGCCCCATGATGAGCCAATCCAGCTTCCCCTCGTAGCAATCAACACAAACCACAGCGTTCCAACCCAAGCGTGCCCCTCACCCTCTCAAGGGCCCCACGACATGCCTCGATGGGTCCTTCCCCAAAGTACAGGGTGCCGCCCCCCGAACTGCCCCATGATGAGCCAATCCAGCTTCCCCTCGTAAGCAATCAACACAAAACCACAGGTTCCAACCCACGCGTTGCCCCTCACCCTCTCAAGGGCCCCCACGACATGCCTCGATGGGTGGTGGGGGAGAAGCCTCGCACAATAGTATAAAAACCCCTAGTCGGCATCCGACCCAGGGGAGGTGAAAAAGAAAGCAAATTAACCCACTACTGATTGCCGTTGGAGGGGCCACAGTCGGAAATCACCAGACCGAAGGCCATCTTGTAGGAAAGCAGCCACCCTAAGGCCACCAAGCATCCCGACGGTGAGCCACCAACTGCCGAGAGACGCTGATCAACACCTCGACAATGACATCCCATCGCAAGGGCTCGATCGACCTCGGCGACCGGCTCAACCGACCGAAGACTCCCAACATCGACCCGTGGACCAGGCCATGCTGACTCATTAGCCACGACGCATAAGTTCACCAACAAATGTCATATCTGCAACAATTCAACTTGATGATCAAGTATAAAAATAGAGTATAAAACAAGTTAGCTAAGAACTTATTGTTACCTCCCCCCAGTGTGTCTTTGTTTGTCTGTACGATAATGTATAAGTAGGTCATACCTAGTTTTCATAAGGATTATGCAAACATGTAATGAAAGAGCCAGAATTTAAAGGCATCATGGAGAAAGTCAAAATAAGAATCAACATAGAATTCATGCTACAAGGAGGACTGCTCTACAAAGGTGCTTAAACTTGTGTACCGAAGAAAGCAGATCACACAAATTGGATGCACGAAGCATACTTATCAAAAGTTGTAGGACACTTAGGCATAAACAAGACTTTAATAAACCTATAATAACATGTTTACTGCCCCAGATGTAATAAGATATGGCTAAATTCATGTGAGGATGCATCCTTTGTAGCACTTCAAAATCAACTAATTGAAAATTAGGGTTGTATACTTCATTGTATGTTCCATCTGATCATGGGAGAACATATCTATGGCATTCTTATGTGGTCTACTTACGATGAGATGAGAATACAAATATCTATTTATGGCGATCGATAAGTTATCAAAAATGGTGGTGCTCATGCCTTACCGGAAGACAATCACTAAAAAATGAGTAGCCTGACTATTCTTTCAACAAGTATGGACACACTTAGGTCTTCCAAGTTTCATAGTGTCTGACCCATGATCAATGTTTCTCGAGCAATTTTTGAAGTATACTCTCGACTATGATAGACACCAAATTGAAGAAAAGCATAGCCTTTCATTCACAAGCTGTTAGCCAAATCGAAATAGTGAACTACATCATGGTTTATCACCTTCGAGGATACAACTCCCAACATATGAAGACATTAGATGAATGTCTACCATACATTTAGTTTACTTTCAATCGGGTGATATACAATTCTACCAACAAATCACTATTTGAAATATGCTGGGATTATTTACCTCAAAGTCCTTTTTAATTTGTAGTTTATGCTAAATTCAGAATCACTATCTTTGGCAAAAGCAATGCAATACAATAAGCCAAAAAAATTTTGGAGAACATTCACAAGGTGCATGAAGAGATTGAGAAGCAATTTCAACGAAGTCAACAGAAATACAAAGAACGATACAATTGACACCATGTTGAAGCACGATTATACGAAGGAGATATTGTATGGCTATACCTTAGAAAAGAATGACTCAAAGAAGAATGAAAAAAGTTAAAGCACATATGATATGGACTGTTCAAAATCTTAAAGCAGATTGAAGATAATACATGCCAACTCGAGTTGCCACCTTATATAGATATGTATTCAGTTGTGAATGTCTAGAACTTGAAGTCATTCGAGCCTTCAATGCCAGATGACAAGCCGAACAATATGCTATCATCTATCGAAGACTTAGTGATCGACCAAGAGAAGCCCCTCGAAGAAGACATTATCATTGAGAAGAAGTCCACTACAACCCGACGAGGCATCAAAATTATCTTTCGAATTTGACACAAAGGGCAGAAACCAAGTGTAGCAAGATAGTTCTTCGAAGAAGTTATTAAAGTTGAATTTTTCTAATTCCAAAATAAGATTGAATGAGATGTGAATTGCCTAATTAGGAGAGTCATGATCAAAGATAATCTCAACACCATTCAGCACTATTTGGCTAAGTGAAACTCAAATTCTAGCAATCCGCTAACCTTAATCCAAGTCCTAATAGGATTTAGATCAGGGCAACCCTCACCCAAAAAGAAGTAGCCACCAAGAAAGGAGAGAGTGACAACCTTACAAGACAAGAAAAGTCCTAGCTACACATGCCATACAAACTCCTTAAACCCTAACGACTTAGGGTATTCTTCTCTTTATAAAACAAGAGATGTGCCTCCATTTAAAGAAAAATAAAAGAAGTCTCCAACAAAGACCCGGTTGGCCCTAGCTATACAAACCTTAGAATAAAGAAGATAAGAGAAAGAAAAGAGAATGGAAGAATTCCATCTAGAGTAACTCATTCTTCCCATCGTAATCTTCTTCCTCGAGTTCCAATAGCCAAGGTTTCGCATCAAAGTTTCATCCAACTGCTACAAGAAATCTCTAAAGCTAGTACCTCCTATCTAAACTGTCAAGGGCACCCATGTGTTATCCAAAGATAATTTGTCAAGAGTACTCGGATTGAGGTATACACCAAGCAATGGAGGTATGATAGACCTACAAGAAAAGTCCTAACTATGCATACCTATAAGAAAATTCCTTAAACCCTAAAGATTATGACACCCCTCCCCTTATAAGACAAGGGGTGTGTCTCATTTAAAGAAAAACCAAAGAAGTCCCAAGCAAGAGCCTAGCTAACCCTAGCTATTCTAGTCTTAGAATAAAGAAGTGAAAAGAGAAGAACAGATAATAGAATTCTATATGGTGCAGCGCATCCTTCCCACCATAATCTTCTTGAGTTTCAACAATCAAAACTCTACATTAAAGCTTCATCCAACTACTAGAAGAGGTCCCCAAAATCTACTGTCTCTTGTCCAAACTTCAAGAGAGGATTCCAATAGCGAAAGAGGAGTAGACCGATAATAATATGTAAATTGTCGAGAGCACCCAAATATTGTCCAAACACAACCTATGTTCTTATACAAATTATCTATAAGCTTTCTATCACACTTTTAATTCTGTTATTTTAAATCTTATAATTGGTACTTTAGCTTTACAAGTAATAAATATTATTTTAAAAAAATTATATTTGATCTTTTTTAATAATTTTCTCATCCACTAAGATTTTTATCCAAAAGATAATATTAAGTTAACGAATCATCAAATCTGAACCTCATATGAAGCACTAAAATCATAACAATCACAAACAAAATGAGGCATGAAAATTATCTTTAAATTCTCTCGGAAGTAATGTAGCTATTTATATCTTCTTCTTTTTTTCTTTTATTACTTGGGCTCCTTGGAAGATAAAAATCTTATGTATAATTTTTGAGTGAGAAAAATAATTAGTCTTCTTTTCAACTCTTCTCCCCCTGTCATCGAATCGAATGAATTCCAAGTGTGTAGATCTCTTTGGACTCGAAGAGGGTATCCATTGTCAATAGCGGCGGCTTCCATTTACCAAGCAATCCGCTCCAAGTAAAAGGATGACAGACACTTCTCGACGACCTCTCCAATTTTGTGGTCAAATCTGATTCTCTTCAGTTAATTTAAATACTTAATTGCTCTTCTCTACTCCATATTTGCATATTCGTCAGCGCCTCCGTCGTTTCCATACCCGTTATGACCATAAACCAATTGTCAATTCTCATATGTGGAAATGACGTAGGGTTTTGTAACGTCGTTTGAACGGTCAGCACCTCCGTCGCGTCCCGCGCCGCCGCCCAGCCCCACCATCACCAGGCCCAGTCTCTCCGCCGCCCCTCCTCCTCCGCCCGCGCCCGCAGCCCCCGCCGTCGGCAGCACCTCACAGCTGCACGCGTCAGCGTACCGACGAAGGCCAAGGTGAGCGCGAGGAAGACCCCCAATAGCACCGACTTCCATCGCCCGTCCCCGCCCCCGCCCCCGCCCGCGGCGCTGCTGTTCCTGGCGAGGGGCGGGGGCGGCGGCGGCGGGGAGCCGAAGCTCGCTCCGCCGTTGGACGAGGCGCTGAAGTTGATGAGGGGGTCCCCGAGGAAGCTGTCGCGGTCGAATGTGGCGATCTGGCCTGTCACCGGCACCATCCCGGAGAGCCAGGGGTTGTAGGACACGTTGAACTTGTTCAGCTCGAACAGGCCGTTCAGGCTCGATGGCAATTCGCCGGAGAAGTTGTTCTGGGAGAGGTCCAGGATCGTGAGGCACCGCAGGCCGCCGATCTCATGCGGGATTTCGCCGGACAGCCGGTTGCTGGAGACGTTGAGTATGACGAGCGGCAGCTGGCCTATCTCCTGTGGGAGACGGCCGGAGAGCCGGTTGCGGTCAAGTTGGATCATACTGAAATTCTTCATCCGGCCGATCTCCGGCGGTATCCCACCCGAGAATCGGTTACCGGAGAGCTGGAGGTAGCCGGATATCCCTCTGGTTAGAACTCGCGATAAGGAGTTGGAGCAGATCGGGAAGACCGCGTAACCCTGCAGGAGCCGATCCCAAGTAGTCCGGCATGTCCATTTCGTCAACAGCATGTAGACGAAGTTGAATGGCGGGTAGCTCGCCGGTAGCCACCGGTTCATGGTGAGGCAATCGCCGGAGATGGGGGTGACATGGCGGATCTCACGGCGATTGGCCTCGAACGTTGGGTTTGGGTCCCTCCCAATCGCCGATATCTCCGGCGGTATCCTGCCGGACAGCCGGTTATTGGCGAGGTTCAACCACATCAAGCTGCTGCAGTTCCCGATCTCTGGCGGAATGTTGCCGGTGAGATCGTTGTCTGCGATAGTCAGCCACAGGAGGGATGTCAAATTTCCGATCGCCAGAGGGATCGAGCCGGTGAGATTGTTGTACGAAAGGTCCAGTAACTGAAGCCTGGCCATGCCGCCGACCTCAGGCGGAACGCTGCCGGAGAACCCATTGTCGGCGAGAATCAAGATCTTGATCTTTGGCATCGTGGTGATCTCGACCGGGAGATTGCCGGAAAACCTGTTCTTGCTCAAGTTCAATGTCGTGAGGTCCGGAAGCTTGAGAATTCCGGAGGACTCGATGCCTCCGGTGTACTGATTCCCATAAAGAATCAGATGATCCAGTGTCACGAACCGGCCGAAGATTTCCGGGATGTCACCGCCGAAATCGTGATTGCTGAAATCAAGAAACACCAACTTGGAGCAATTCAGCAGCTCCTCTGGGATGGTTCGGTCGAGCGCATTATTCCCGAGTCTGAGCGAGTTGAGCTCCGAGAGGGAGCCAATGCCCGACGGAACTTCTCCATTGAATGCATTGTCCTGCAGGTCCAGGCTTGTCAGCTTCGAGCAATTGGCGATCGAGCCGGGGAAAGTCCCAGAAAAGTTGTTCATCGACAGGTCTAAGATTTCGAGGGCGCATTGGACGCGAATGTGCTCGCACGAAAGTTCTCCATTAAGGTGGTTTCTCGGAGACCATAGAGTTCTCGGAGGTTTTGGAAGCCTTGCCTATATATCCATTGATTGGTTGTGAGCTCAGATCGAGCGAAAGGTCCAGTAACTGAAGCCTGGCCATGCCGCCGTGACCTCAGGCGGAACGCTGCCGGGAGACCCATTGTCGGCGAGAATCAAGATCTTGATCTTTGGCATCGTGGTGATCTCGACGGGAGATTGCGGAAAACCTGTTCTTGCTCAAGTTCAATGTCGTGAGGTCCGGAAGCTTGAGATTCCGGAGGACTCGATGCCTCCGGTGTACTGATTCCATAAAGAATCAGATGATCCAGTGTCACGAACCGGCCGAAGATTTCCGGGATGTCACCGCCGAAATCGTGATTGCTGAAATCAAGAAACACCAACTTGGAGCAATTCAGCAGCTCCTCTGGGATGGTTCGTGTCGAGCCGCATTATTCCCGAGTCTGAGCGAGTTGAGCTCCGAGAGGGAGCCAATGCCCGACGGAACTTCTCCATTGAATGCATTGTCCTGCAGGTCCAGGCTTGTCAGCTTCGAGCAATTGGCGATCGAGCCGGGGAACGTCCCAGAAAAGTTGTTCATCGACAGGTCTAAGATTTCGAGGGCGCAATTGGACGCGAATGTGCTCGACGAAAGTTCTCCATTAAGGTGGTTCTCGGAGACCAAGAGTTCTCGGAGGTTTTGGAAGCCTTGCCATATATATCCATTGAATTGGTTGGAGCTCAGATCGAGATACTCGAGTTTCGGGCACCGATCGAAGCACCCCGTGATGTCGCCGGAGAAGCTGTTGCTCGAGATGTTGAGGCTAACGAGATTGGCACATATTGCAGGGAAGTTGGAGCGGATACTGCCATTGAAGCGGTTGTTTGTGAGGTCGAGCATCACCAGATTGGTTAGGCCCGCCAGGTTCAGCTCTCCGCTGATGACGTTGCTGGAGAGGTTCAGATGCTCGAGGGCGCTGCACTTGTTGAGGTCGGCAGGGACGGGTCCCCCGATGGTGTTCGATGAAAGGTCGAGCCGGGTGAGTTCAGTAAGGAGGTGAAAGTTGGGGAAGATTTCTCCGTTTATGTTGGATTCTGCGAGGTTGATGCCGGTGACGCGGTCGGCATCGTTGCAGGTGATGCCAGGCCAATTACAAGGGGAAGAATCGGACGCGTTCCACCGAGCATAGGCCCCTCGGCGTATCGGATTGTTGGCTTCAAGGTAGCCCTTCAGCCGGAGCAGGACTTCTCTGTCTGTCGCGGCAGAGATTGCGTGACCTGTTGTAGAGGACCGAGCAAAAACAAGTTCTTGAGAAGAATGCTTCTACAGGATCTGACAAGGCATACTAAAAGAAATTGTGCATCAAACATCCGAAAAGAAGATTAATGGTGTGTGCAAGGAATACCTGTGATAAGAATCAAGTAGAGGCCGAGGAAGAAACAAGGAGGAAATCTCACTTCCTCTTTCGACATGTCCCAGCTACTATGATTGATGGAAGAGAAGACCGGTACTTGTTCCTCAATCTATCTTCCCTGTTTCTTCGCTTTCAACCATCCAAATCCTTGGAATCAGATCAAGTAGGAACACTTGCCCATGCTGCTATCACATCCTTCTTCTCAAGAGTTTCAGCCTGACAAGTAAGACTCTGACAAAAACCAGCATCATGCCACATATTAATTGCTTAGTTTGATTTGGTTTGTGCTTTGCAACAGCTTTGACTCTTTAAAATATTTTGTCTTGGTACAAAGGATATGCAGAGCTACAGATTGTCGAAGCCATCTAGATGATTGAACAGTGTTCAAGGAGGCTTAATTTAATAGCTTCAACGAACAAGCAGCAAATGTTGAAGCTGCCAATATTTGAAGACTTTGTAGGAGCAGCAAATTATAATTCGATTGGTGGGTGGACTAATTACATATTATAATTCGTTTGATAAATTATAATTAATTAATTATAATATCTTAATTTTTATAATTTTAAAAATTATATTAGGATCCTAAAAGTGAAATATTTAATCTCATTTCTTCTCACGTCGTCGTGTTTAATGAAAATATCGTATGATTTATCACATTAGTTCTATCTCATTTCGATTTATCATTAAATGTAAACAATATTTTCATCAATATAGTCGTGAGGAAAAATTAAATTAAATATTTCAAAATATAGGAATCCCAATATAATTTTAAAAAATACAAAAATCGAGATACTGAAAACAGCTAATTATAGAATATAATATATAATTAGCTCTTCGAATATACAACCTCTGTATTATGCCTTGATAAATGTTTTGTTAGAGTGAGCATTTGAGTTAAAGGAGGAGTTCCTGATTTTTTATTTAAGTAATTTGAAGAAAGGATTTATGTGCATCTTATTATAATTATTCTCACATAGAGAAAATTGACTTCTATCAACGTGAAGTTGCGGAAGGATTAATGTATATAATCTTATTCCGGCACAAAAGATGAACATCAAATTAGAGAAATTTGATAAGCCCAGAAACGTAGGGTTCAACTAAAATTCTTTATCCATCTAATTTTCTTTTTATATACCTTCAATTTCTGTGTACGTGCCAACTTGTGTCAATCAATATGTTTCCCTCAGCCGACACGAGTGCCACCGGAAGGCCTAAGGCTGGCTGACCAGACACTTCTTTGGCCCTCACAGTGAGCTTTTCTCTGTTACCACTACGACTAATAATAATAACAATAATAATGTTTATATATATATATATATATATATATATATATATATATATATATATATATATATATATATATATATATATATATATATATATATATATATATATATATATATATGTACCTTTAAATTTAAATGCAACCTAAAATAGTCCTCATCAACTCCAATTATGCCTTTCTACTAATTTTTCTCATCAATTTTAAATCATTACAATTATTTTATTTGACTCATTTATAGAATTTTTTAAATAATATTTATAATAATTTTATTGATGTGTTAAAAGCACAGTAAAACTATTGAAAAATACTATAAGTAACATAATATTATGTCTTGTTGGTTTTATTATAGATAATTATGTTATCATATTTTTATACATATAATTAGTTTGGTTAAGATTAGAAGACCATTTGAATTATTTACGGTGTTTTCAAATAGGTTTTACTATATTTTTATTTTAGTGATAAAAATATTATAATCAGCCATTTTTTAATCTCTATTTGAGTGATATTATTTCTAAACTATTATAAATAACTATTTGAATCATAGCATAGCATAGCATAGCATAGCATTTCTAGTGTGTTTTGATTTTATTTGTCTCAATGTTTTCTAATGATATTATAATATTTTTTTTTATTGAAGTATTAAAAATGTTATAAAATTATTAATAAATATTTATTATTTGATCATTATGATAATAAATATTACAACAAATCAAAAATAGAACGAAAAAACAGTGTTAGGATATTAGGATTGGCAAAAGTATTTTAGATATACTTTTGAAAAAAGAAATGAAATTTTGGTTAAGATAGGAAACACACCCTTTGCGTATAGTTTGGATATTCAAAACATTTTGAAAAAGTATTTTGGATATACTTTAAAAAAATAAAATGTGGCAAAATTGCTCTAAAAAAAATTGAGAATAGAAAATTCATCCTAATTAAGATGTATTAAGAAGATCCTCCATTACACGCCTCTGTTGAAAGATTAACTACTGAACAATAATATTTAATTTAACTTTATAATTTTTTTCATTAAGAAAAAGATTTAAGTGTTTTTTAAATCATTGAATATACCTTTTTTTTTAACTCGAGGGAAAAATAAAAATAATAACAAAAGCAAATTAAAAAGGCGTAGGGCACATTATAATCTCTAACACTTTCTTCTGCGAGCGGTATGTGAGTGAGGCAGTAGCTAATGGCGATCTCCGGGGATCTCAAGGTGTTCGTCGGGGCCTGCACTCCGCATCCCAATTACCGCCCTCTCAAGTCCATTCTTCCTTCCTCTAAGGTCGCGCTCTCTTTGTCTCTCTCTATCTTCCTCTCTATCTATCTATCTAACTTAAGCCCTATGGAAGTACTAAAGGTTCGATGGATTTTGCTTTCTGGAGTTGTAGGAGTTGTCCCATGTGTGAGTTAGAGTGAGTTGCGAACACTCCTCTTGCTTGAGATCGGTTTCGCATTACTTTTTCCTTTTTCTTATTTGTGTGCTGAGTCTCTTTTCTTGAATTATTGACAGGATTATGTTCCTAAAAGAGTAGATGAGGATGATGCTCATTGCATAAATTAAATCCCCGTTTTCCCGAGACTTATCGTTTGTAGAATCTGAAAAGCATGAGACCTAATTTTGAGTAATGGAGGACAATAGATGGGAGGAGCTGTTGCGGAACTCTAATTGTGAATATTAAACCCTCGTTCTGTCTTCTTAATGATGCAGAAATGCGCTGCATAATTTGAGGGTAAAATGCCATGGCCGTTGTTTTTCTAGTAAACATGTCTTAGTAAGTGATCGACATCGTGATCTAAGTGGAACATCTAACGTTACATTTGTGAATAATCAAGGATTGCTCAGATAGTGGACAAATTGATGGAAAACCTTATAAAGTGGTATGCATATATCGAAAGATAATTTGTAGATTAGTGATGTAAGAGAGAAAAAACCTAAGAAGATTTTTTTTTTTTTAGAAGAAAATCAAATGGATTTGATGGGTCTTAGTATGATTAGAGCATTACCTTTAACAAAGCTCGGCAGCGGGAAAACATTTGCATAGTCATCCCACCTATGGTTGGGAGGAGATTCACTTTCTTGTTAGCATGATTCAGATATTACTCCTAATTACATAGAGTATATTCTATTATGCTTTTGAAAAGGTGAACTGAGATTCCTGTTAATGTTTTTCTTCATGCCCTTAGTGCAACATCTAAACATTTATCCAAAGCACAGAGTCTTGAAGCAATAGTGTTTATACCTCCTATAGTGTTGTATAATAATAATCATGACGCAAATGGTCATAAGTTCACTTTGGTCTAGTTGTCGTTAGCTAATGGCTTATTTTAAACAGGGTCTGCAAATAGTCCATTCTACCCTTCATTCTTCAGAGCTAAATAGGCTCATACAGCCTAATCATGCATATTTATGCATGTTTAGTTGCTTAAGGATTATGAATATCACAACAACAGCAACAAACTAGCAGTAATTTAGGATTATAGATATTAGAAGAAATAGCACTTTGTAGACTTAACAGGAAATGAATGGCATGCAAATCTCTGTTGAATAACATTTCTAACCACACTTAGTAGTTTCGAACTTATTGTCTGCGACAAAAAAAACACTGGCAACTGTTACTCCACTTGTGAATTGTCATAAATGCAAAATAAACGAAAAAAGAAAATCTACCATGCACTTGAATGGAATCAGGGGTTCATTCGTTTACTTCTATGCTAAAGTTATTTTTGCATGTAATATTTTGAGTTATAAGAAGTTCTAGCTGCTGTGTTCTCATAACTGTTTTATTATTATTATATCTTTGGATCTTCTCTGTCCTCAGTCTTCTATAATTGAGATGCATTTTATGCTCTCCTATAACCCAGGTACACTTTGGTCATTTCCTTAATGGAGCTAGTGATCTCAAAATTGCACAGAAATGGCTGCATATGGAATCATTAGCTACTAATACAGCAAACCACAGCCAAGTTTGCCTTGGGATTGGAAGAAATAATTTGTCGCCAATGATAAACCAAGATGCTGACAGTATCCTTTTAAATGTTGTCAATATGAGCTTCTTTGATCGTCTTGGTTTGGCATGGAAATTATTATTTCCCACAACGAAAGCAAGAAGGAATACAAATGCAAGAATCGCAAAGCAGAGGCTTAAAATGATATTATTCTCTGATAGATGTTCAATCAATGATGAAGCGAAGCAAAAGATTGTGGGCAATATAATCGAAGCCTTATCCAAATTTGTGGAGATTGACTCACAGGACAAAGTTCAACTTAATATGTCTACTGACACAGACCTTGGTACTGTTTATTCGGTAACCGTTCCCGTCCAGCGTGTGCTGCCAGAGCACCAAGATTCTGAAGAAGATTACAGAGGGAAAATATCAAGCATCGAGTATAAAGACACTGGAGAAACATCAGGCACCGTTGATGTCACGTTTGATTTCTTCCTACCAGATGAGAACTAAAGAAACAGAAAATTATGCATTCAAATATATAAGAAGTTCATTCACGCTTCATGGAAGAAGCGACATGTCCCCGTTGCTGTTGTCGCTTATGTAACTATTGTGCCCCTTTGAATGCAGAAGCTTTGTAAATATCAGGAACTCTTATGTTGACTGCATGTGCATTTAGTAGTGTAAACAGTTGATGGATTCATTTCATGGCTTTGCATCTGAACGTCTCTTATGCTTACATGTGAATGTACTAAAGGATTTTACTTTCTGCCTGCCCATGTCTCTGGAACCTGTTAATATTTGCAAAACTGTGCAGGCTTATCTTGAATTCATCTCTCTTAAAACACAAAATTCAAAGTCAAATTAGTTTTCTTACCTAGTTTTTGTTTGTTAATGTAAAATACCTATGCTGGAAACAGTGATCAATTCATGAAGATACCTGCTATATGCCTAGCATATTAGTATGCTTTGTTGCAATCATGTTTCTCTCCATTGTAGTTTTGCAAATTCCATATTTAACCTTAGATGTTCATGAACATAAGACAGGATGCAAGTAATTGAGCTGGGACTGGAATAATGATGCAAGGATCATTGGCTTGTTCATGCTCTGTTGAAGAATAAGGTGCTCTCCACTTTGGCAGAGATGAAAGTATGGGTTCCCAGTACTCTGTCAATTGCAATTAGCATGAGACTTTTTTTGTGTTCTTGGTGCAGATGGGGAATGTGAATATGCTACTTCAAAAGTGTTTGTCCCACTATGGAATTGTACACATAGATACATAAATAAGCATATACATGTGCATGTGTACCTGTGTTGTTTGTACTCCTAAAAGATAGAGGAATGTAATTTTTTTATAGTTGTTTCCTCCAAAGCCATGCAATAAAAGGTGCTCAATGTGATCCATTAATATATTTAAAGAAACAAATCTTCCCTCATCACTGATTATTGCCTTCAGTGGCAACATATGTACAATTGCTTAGATGGATTTAGTTTCTATATTCCTTTCTGCAAGAGGAAACATAGGTGTAGATTCTAGAATGAAAATAGATTAAAAAAACCTCTTAGCTTGCCTTAATGTGATGAGAGAAAGAGTCTTTTTGATAGTTAAAAGGATGTGTAAAACAGATGATAATAAAAATTATTTGTCTCAAACCCAAAGCTGAGCATTTACTTCATATTTGATCAATCTAGCAAGTTCATGACCTAAAATATATTGTTAGCTCCTATATAAACACTAACGTTTGTAAATTATATAAATTGGATAATAATTTTTTTTTATTCATAAACATGTTTGTTTAAGACGGTATAGACATATTCTTAATAGATCTACAAATGTGATAATTAGAAGATATAAAATGATTATTTTTAATGATACGAGAAGAGATAGAAAAATAATAAAGTTTTAATAAAAATTTAAATAAAAAATTTAAATACTCTTAATTTTACTAAATATATAATTTTTAATATATTTTATAATGGCAAAAGTTTCATATAATCAATTCCAAATTGTTAGGACATATGACTTTATTGTACATTGAACTCTAGGATGAATTTACTCCTTAGTTAGTGCTGTTTGTATTTGCCCATTTAAAGCATGTATACTTTGAAATTTAAATGTGAGGCTAAATAATTGATGAAAACAATAAAATACATTTTAGATATTTATATTTTTTTTAAAAATAATTTAGTGATAATCATAATTAGTAGTTGTTAGCTTAAGTTTTTCAAGCATATGGTTTATATATATATATATATATATATATATATATATATATATATATATATATATATATATATATATGCAAAACTTAACATCTTTTAAGAATATATATGTGATATTAAAATTTATAATGGCGAATATGTTTTTCCCAAAGCGTGGAGGGATAGATATGTAAAACCATAAGACTCAAATGGCCGAGAGACAAACCGACAACTTCCACATATATAACGAGATTAAGCGTCCGTTATAAAAGGTTTGTACGCTGATGCTGATCCCTCTGTGTACAGCCATGTCTCCTCCTTTTCTTCCTCTCCTCCTAGCAAGCTTGCTCGCTTCCTCGATCCCCGCTGCGAGATCTTTGTAGCCTACTTTCGAGCCCTCGTCTGGAGGTGCGCTTTACCCCGTCCCCGCCTCAATTCTCGGGTTCCTCTCTCGCTGCATTTGCTTTTTAGGTTTCCGTCTCGTTTCCCCTCCGGTCTAGGTTTTGCGGCAGTTGATGGAACCTTGGTTTCGTCGCCCCGTCGTCGGTCGCTCGAGTTTGGCGGCACCGGGGGAATCTCGCCGCGTGGCGCTCTCCTCCGTTGGTAGGTTCGATCGCTCGAGTTTAGGGCCTCGATTGATTGGGCTTTAGTTGGATACAGCGATTTGGTACGAAAATTTGTCTGTTCTGTTGTCGATTAAGTTTCGTCTACTCTTCAACTGGGGTAAATTTGCTCATCTGATACCGCTGGTGGAGGATAGTTTGTTTGATTACTATCTGGCATGCTGACTTCTTCGTGTTGGGACCAAAAGACTTGGTGTTTCTACTTCCAGTTCTCACTATGGCTGAGGATCTGAGACTAGGCTTATCAATTTCGCTGTTCCGATACATTTTTTAGCAGCTACTTTGTGCAACTATGCAGCATTTCTAACAAATAGAATTGGCTTTTCAACTTTTCAGCACTGGAAGCTGGGAGGAAAGGAGGTACTTGCGAGGGCACTGGATAGTTACATCACGGTAGCTTCACATGGGCGATCATGGAGGCTGCGCGCAGCTTAGTGGCTCATTGCCCAATGGCCTTCTGTCTGAGGAAACAGCCAAGTTGACCCGAGTGCTTGATGCAGACAGATGGCTTAGGGCAGAGGGACAAACGGCAGAGCTGATTGCACGTATTCAGCCCAATCAATCATCTGAGGAGCGCAGAAATGCTGTAGCCAACTATGTCCAGCGGCTCATCCTGAAGTGCTTCTCCTGCCGGGTGAGTATTTTCTCATGTGCTATTTGCTTCCTACAGCCAGATAATAGTTTTTTAAGTAATAAACTTGCACTTATTTAATATATTATCAGTTATTGTAAAGCAGAAAATTAAGCACACATCTTGACTGTTAATTTCACCATTACAGTTACTGACAAAAATACTGATTGGTAATACTTGAGGACGGTGCTTTTTGGCTCTTTTAGTGTTTCTGCAAAGTAAGCAGCCATCTAAAAGTTGGATCTTCTTAAGACTGCTAATGTAAATATGCTTTACATACTGCTGTAGATATGCCTCCTCGTAGATGGGTTTTTGTGTTTTCGTTAATCTTGCTAACGTGTGTGCTACCTCAAATTTTAACCTTCATGCTGGTTTTTAGGTTTCCACATTTGGATCAGTACCTCTCAAGACCTATTTACCTGATGGAGACATTGACCTGACTGCATTCAGTGATAACGAAAATTTGAAGGATGCATGGGCTACTGCGGTTTGTGGTGTATTGGAGAATGAAGAAAAGAGCGAGAATGCTGAATTTTGTGTAAAAGAAGTTAAATACATCCAAGCAGAGGTGTGACAGGATTTAACCTGTTTTTATTCTTTCAGTCCTATTCAATTGATGCTAACATGCTGCCAGACACAGCTACACTACTGTCAATCCTATATGTTTCTAATCGTGTTATTTGGCTTATAATTTTTCTCGTAGGCTTAACTGTTATTGATATAATATTGGTATTAAGTTGGAGTTTGGTACATGAGAATCTCAGATCAATTTTTTAAGTATGAAATTTAATGAAATAGGTTATAAGTTCTCGATATATGAAACTTCTAACCCACAACATGTGGTAAGTGGATCTTGTAAAATATCACCATATCAATATTCTAGTTGTTCAATTTGTCAGATGAATTTTTGAACTCTTTGGCAAGTATGTTTGATATACCACCAGACTAACATAATAGGTGTAAAATTTATCGGAAGAAGTTTAAAACCCTGTCATACCAATATTTTAGGTGTAAATTTTTTTTGGATGAGTTCTTGAACCTGAACCATTGGCGAGTGGATCTTGGACATCACCACCAACTAATATTTTAGGTGTATGTCTAACTTATTCTTATGTAGATCAGTCTAACGCCTGCATGATGCAATTTGATGCAAAGGGTTTAAGCTTATTTTAAGTTAGAGTTGAGTCAATTCTATACTGAACCTGTAATATGTTTGGATTGGAGGTCATGATTTCTTTTTTTCTCGTTTTATAAGGTCTTTGTTCAAATCTTTAGTTACATGTTGGGGAGAGTCATTTGATTGATTTGTAATCTACCTCAATTAGGACAGGGTGTAAAATTGCATTAATTTTTGAGGTCTTTTAGGATAAAATTCTCCTAGATGCATCTCCAGTGAAATAATACAATTGATCCTAATAGTAAATTTAACTTTGGTATCAGAGCTGGTTTTGTAATCGTTGGGGTATAGAATTTTCTTTTGTATCAATTTCTTCTGCCTTTAAATTATCTCCTTGATGTTCTATATGCTGAAAGTGTATATGATGCAAGAGATAGTAGTTACGGGAGTAATCTACAACTAAATTTATGTTGATCATGTAGCAGAGACAAACTTGAAGATCAGGCCAAAAGGCTAGTGCGACACATAATTTTGAGGACAAGATTCACATGATGGGCTGAACTGTTGCAATTTATTTTGAGGTGTTTGATTGAATCTAGTATAGGTAAATGTGTAATCTGTTTTGGGTAATGTCAATTAGGTCGATCTGTTTTTTGCCTTCAAGGATGCTCATTCAGATTTTTAGTTATATATCAAAGACAGTGATTTGATTAGATCAGAGTCCATATTAGTTGAAAGAGATGTCAAGCTATGATAATTCTTAGGGTCTTACGGGGAAAAAGTTTTCGTCTCGAAGGCATGTAGCTTCGTTACATCAGAGACTTGGGGAAGAAGTAACAACTTCCAAAAGAAACATTTGACTAAAAAATCTGTTGGGACTGGTACAACAAAAGGAAACAATAAACTTGTGTTTGCTTCACTTGGAGAGTCTTTTGATGTCTGAAATATTGTCAATCTTCATGTATCCAAACATATTCACTGTATGGATTATTTTTACTCAACATATTCACATTTTCCTTTTATCAAGTGTCATTATAATTAGAATCTGAATCTCCTCCCCGGAGCTTACTGGCTAAACATGGGACTTAAATATGTTTGAAATTTGAAGCGAAACTTGTTTTTGGTCATTTTGTTTGTCAATCATTTGCCTTGCTCTTGCCATTCATTCGGATCCAGATTTTGATGTTAGATTTGGTTACATTTCAATGTTCATCTTGGTATAATTTCCATCCCACTACAGGTCAAACTTGTAAAGTGTCTTGTTGAAAATATTGTCATGGACATCTCTTTCAATCAAGTTGGTGGCCTATGCACACTTTGTTTCCTTGAAGAGGTTAGTATGTGGTGCTTTTGAACTTCTTTGTCACATCTCTTGGAAGCAGTTTAGCTCATGCATGACTATGATTCACTGACCTTCTGCTTTTTCATAGATGGACAATGTTATAAATCAAAATCATCTATTCAAGCGGAGTATTATATTAATTAAAGCTTGGTGTTATTATGAAAGTCGAATTCTTGGTGCTCATCATGGACTTATATCTACATATGCCCTGGAGACTTTGGTTCTTTACATATTTCATGTCTTCAATAGTTCATTTGCTGGCCCACTTGAGGTGACCTAAATTTAGTTGCATTAAACATTTCTATTTTGCTCACCGCTTAATTGATACATAGTTTTAGTCCCAAAATTTGCCTCCACAGGTCTTATATCGTTTTCTAGAATTCTTTGGCAACTTTGATTGGGGTAACTATTGTGTTAGTCTTTGGGGACCAGTTCCTATCAGTTCACTTCCAGATATGACCGGTAAGTTTATGTTTATTTTTTTGCAGCATATTGGAGCTAAAATGTCTTATGTTTCTATGATTGTGCCTGATGAATTTTATGCAGCGGAACCTCCTCGAAAGGATAACAGCAAGTTGTTGTTTAGTAAAAGCTTTCTTGACAATTGCAATTCAGTATTTTCTGTCACGCCAGGTGGTAAAGAAACCCACAGCCAACCCTTTGTTCCAAAGCATTTCAATGTTGTTGATCCTCTACGCACAAACAACAATCTTGGACGCAGTGTGAGCAAAGGTTTGACTCTTGAACATTAAACTCCAGTTGGCAGGAGCCATGCTCTCTGCTAACATATTCTCACTGATGTTATGGTCATGTTTAATCTGCCTAATTAATTAAGTTACTTTGATTATTTTTTAATATTATTACATGTAATTGTTTCAAGATTTGGAGATCATTGCCCTAATGTTGGCTCAAATAGTTAATGTCAACGCAGGAAGGTTTTTCCCTTTTTTGCTTGACAAAATTTGAAACTAGTTGTAAAGGACAGCAGAATATTTTGGTTTCTAGTTGTATTTTATTTTTGATGTGTTGATTTTGGAATATTTGGATTTGTTTCTTTGGATGTTCTTATGCTTGAGTTTTGGATTTTTTTCTATGAAATTTCTAGAAGTTATGCTTTCTACCTGATCAATGGTAATCGGTTTGGAATTTGGTTATACAAGAATCTGGTTTGCATGCAATGCATTATCAGACAACATGTTTGTTGTTGCTTGAGTGGAAAGCTTTTAGTGGTAATAGCATTTGAGCATTCCCACATAAAGTGGGACTGTGCACTAGTTTGTATCAATTCATTGGACACTTGATGTTGTACCAATACCTATTTTTTGGTTTCTGGACTCAGCATCAGAAAAGAACCTACAGATGTATATATAGACATATATATTTTTCTTAAAGCTTGATTTAGCTGTCTATTAGACAACATATTGCTCAGTGTTGTCTGCTATATTTTATGTGGAACATTTGTGTTTCACTTTAGAAATTTGAAAACTTCAATAGCCCATCTTCCATCAGTCCATCCTGTGCATGCATAAGATTACAACTTTGTGCATGTAAGGTTGCACATCTTTGTGCATTGGATCAGTTACATCTCCATTCATTGTTAGCCATTCGTTTCTTTTTTTGTGTTTATGTGGCGGAGATAGTGTGTTGGTGTTTTTTTATGCCTTCTAAATGAAATTATGCATAACATCTTTTTGTCAGGCAATTTCTTCAGGATACGTAGTGCTTTTGCATTTGGGGCCAAAAGATTGGCCAGGTTAATCGAATGTCCAAAAGATGACATAATTACCGAAGTCAATCAGTTTTTTATGAACACATGGAAAAGGCATATGAGTGGTGATCGCCCTGATGTTAGCTTAGATTTATGGCACTTACAACCACTGAAAACTGTTCCAGTGGAAGAGTCAAACAACTTAAAAAGCACTACAAGTGTCAACAAGAAGATTGAAAATATTGTGTTGCAGATTGGGGAAGAGCATCTGGCTGAAACTGATGATGGTTTACATAATGCCACCTCTGAAGTCCTTGCCAACAATCCAAACTTATTCAGGATAAACAATCCATCTGTCGTTTCTTATTCTCAGAGCCAGATATATTACAGAAAGCAAATTAACTCAAGACTTACTGGTCAGCATGAAACAAGCAATAGCCCTAGTGGATCTGTTCAAAGTGACAAAAGCCAAAAACTGTTAAATTCTAATTGTTCTGTCAATGACCAGGAAGAATTGACTAGATTTCAGTTTGCAAGGACGAGATATAATCCTGAGCTAACAGAGGTCTCCATAGATTCATCTCAGGGAAGGCATCAAAGAGTTATAGAAACAGCAAAAATCCAATTTCCTGCCAAGATTGACTCTGAAAACAGACGAAAAACCTTGAAATCTGAATTTACAGACAATCAAAGTTCAAAGTCTTCTCCTGATGCTTATATATCAGTGAGGCAGACTTTATGTCGAAAGAACCTTGAAGTTGCTTCTGATGCAAATGTTGTTTTGAAAAGCTATCATGGTGATGTTGGCTTCACTGCGATGGAGGAGGAACTTGCTTCTGTTTCAGAGAAATTGGAGATGCAGCAACGAGAACAGGATTTGGTGAATATGATGGGGTCGTCTGACATTCATTGGTTTAATGGACAAGTTCAATTGCCAATGCATCTAGCTCCTCTTCCTCTGCCTCTAACCTTTTCTCCTCTTTCAACTTCAACTGGTTATGCCAAGGGAAATTTGGCTGGAGATATACCCTCTAATCTTTCATTGATTGGACCTCCTTGGAGACCAAATATGCAGTTTGGTCAAACTCTTTTTTCTTTCCCTGTTCCCAAGTATTTTCGTGCTGCCACATATAGGTCAAATGTAGATAATTTGGAGAGTTTTAATGATGATTCTGCTGTGACAGAGCTGAACTCAGAGAATAATGGTCATGGCAACTCGAATGAATATGATGTTCTTTCAGAAGGATCTAATTTTGGTGACGGTGGTCCTCAGATTCATCTTGATGGTAAGCAACAAAAATTGGATGGTGGATTGAGTCCTAGTCCTGTGGTAAGAGACATTAGTTCTGGTTATTTACCTCGGGAACAGAATAATAAGTTGGGTAGAGAAGGCAGAAGATTGACCAAGGAAAATTATAATGATCCTTTTCAAGCTAAAACAAGTAGAGGAAGTGATCTTCAATCAAACTTCAGGAGTTCAAATACAAGGTTCTCCACTTTATCGTGGGCTAGTTCTTCCAGAAGCAAACCTGCATCAGAATATCTTAGGGATCAGTCAGCTGCAAAATTCCCAAGGTTAGCAAGGAACAAGTGTGGAAGCAAACCAGCTTCTTATTCTGTTTTAACTTCAGCTTTTGGAAAAGAAAACAACACGTTACAATTTGAGGGTTCTGCTAATCATATTTCTTCAAAAATAGATGATGACACCTCTGGTTGGATACCTCTGTCAACCATGGAAAATGACATGTCTGAAAGAATCATAGAATCTGCAACTTTGGCCACCTCACATGCGAGAAGCAAGCATTTAGCTGAATATGAATCAGAACAAAAACAATCAGATCCACTGATCCCCATTGCACCAGTGCTAGTTGGCACTTCCTGGCAGAGGGGTGTGAATTGTTCCAAGATTCTTCCCGGGACATTTGTTGCTACAGGTCCACCAGTTCCATTCTTGATGCTTCCATTTGGTGACTTCACATCTAACAGTGGAAATCCTGATGGATATGCAAAGCAAATTGATAGAGAGGAAGAACCAGGTAAGTTTCAAGAAAGTTCTTCTGGTCAAAATATTGTTTTGGTGGAGAGCCTTGACCAGTCTGAGGCTCTAACAAGTCCAAAAGTTTCAAGAATTCCTGCACTTGAATCATCTGAGGAGCTCAGTTCTGACATTTTCAACAGTGATTCGGTGAGCCATTGGCAAAATCTGGTATATGGAAGGTCCTGCCAGAACTCCTATCCTGGATCTTTCATGTACACTTCCCCTGTTGCAAGACCACCAATTTATCTTCCCAGCCATTATCCATGGGATGGTCCTGGCAAACTATTGTCATCTGATTTGCACTATCCACAGATGACTGGGCACAATCCTCTGTTGGTGCCTATTATGCCTTTCCAACCTGGTTCTGATCGGGCCTCAGGTGTCTTCCAGGATTATGCGGATGAAGCACCAAGATATCGTGGTGGTACTGGAACGTACCTGCCCAATTCTGTAAGATTCTCACAAAATTTTAAAATCATAAGAAAATCCTAATATTGATGGAATGGTGCCTTTTATCTAATTAGTCAAATGATCAATGTTTAAAAATTAGATCGGTCTATCCAAATTGGATGGTCCATAGCTGAGCCAAAATAGTTGTGAAATGGGTTACTCTAGGAGTCCCAACTTGAATTGAGCTACAACAACAACAACAACGATAGGGATTACTCTATCTGCCTACTTGAATTGATCTCTTTGAGTAAGAGAGGAACACAAGTAGAAAGGAAGAGGGCCCGGGGAATTTGGAGAAGAATGGAAGTTTGTGGCTCACTTAGCTATGCTCCAATGAAACAGATGGAGAATGCTGGCATGGACCCTTGGAAACTTTCCCGAGTTTGCACTATGAATAATGACAGAAGAGTCATGTCGGATTTGACAAGGATTCATGTCACATGTCCTTGTCGATTCCAGTTACTCTTTTACTTGATAAAGTATGGAGGATGGTTCAATAGAATAATAGACCATTGAACAAACTCAATAAACACCTTTTTTATTTGCTATATCATATTTTTAATACTTTGGTTTCTGAAATTTTAAAATTATTATATTCAATGTGTAGGACTTCCTTTTTAAATGGCTATTATCAGTATCTGAAATTATGAATATCTCCTTGAAGGCACTTTTGTAAATACTCGAGTGCTTTTTCTTTTGGGTGCTTTATTGGTTTCAATGTGAGCTGTGCTTATGAGCCCTTCCCATGTTAAAAACATGAAGTTTGCTGGTTATTCTTCTAATTAAAATGAAAGGCTTGAACATTCTTTCAATCATGTTTTCATTTTCCTACCGCCAAGCTGACTTGACCAGTATTTGTTCTTTCCAGTTGTGATTTTTCATTTGATAGTTAGCCCCTAATAGGATCCTTACAAGATGGAACTTAGAAGGAAAGTTTGCTCATGCTTGGTGCTAATGATATTTATACACATTAAGATTTGTAGATCAATCTAATGTAGTTTTTGTTATTAATGGATATCCTCAATCTATTAGATCTTTTAAATTGCATTTACATAATTCATTAGCAGTAGAAAATAATTAATATGTACTTCCTAGCTGTTAAATTGGCTAGAATTGTCTGAAATTGACCAAATCTGTGGAGTTGAATTGATTCTGGCTGATTCCTACCTATTTCTGGCTATAAGGCCAAGAACCTAGCCAAAATCCAAATCAATTTAGCTGAATTGACCAATACTATGAACTGAGTCTCACCTTTATTTTTAAAGGGTAGATTGTAGCATGGCCTGGCTGCCACACCCAATTCGGTTGCAAGAAAATATGCTTTCACCTTGTTGATGCTTTTTAAGTATGATTCTGATTGAAAGTGACGACTCTTCAGTTAGGTGATTTTCTTTAATTCTCAGTTGACTGAGTCTGAAATGGATTGTGTGGCTTCTGCAAACAGGAAAAAAATGTGTGATTTCTGTGAAATTTGTGACGAGGAAATTCTTTTATGATTAAAGCTGTCATAGATGCATATATCATTTGACATTGTCAAGCATTGATAAAACAAACTTATTCTCTTCCTTTTTCCGTTCCACTAGAAGGTTTCTTTTGGAGATCATCGACAATCAAGTTCAAGAAACCATGAAGGGAACTGTAACTATGACAAGGATGATCCTGGGGATAGAAGTTGGGTCAGCTCAAAACCAAGAGCTTTTGGTCATGGCCATGGGCGCAACCGGGCTGAGAGACCAAGATTACGGCCTGACCAGCTGGCTGCATCAAAAAACCAAGAGAAAAAATGGGAATCATGGAGGAGTGAGCCTGTTGCCTCAAACCGACGCTGCGGCAGGTCTTTTGTATCTACAAATTCATCCTATATTTCAGAAAGTGCACCTGGCATGCATCCACAAACTGCATCTAGTTCCAAGGGTGTCAATGCATCTGACCCAACAATTCCTCTCGCGCATTCATATGTTCAAGGAGTTGGTTATGGTTCACATGCTGAACCACTCAAGTTTGGCTCATTTAGGCCTGTGCATCAATCAAGTGGCAATGGAGCACCTAAGACAAATGGTGGGATTGTAGGTGGACTATATGATCAAAGACATGGTTCCAACCACAAAGGAGGAACTCCTCAGTCTTCGCAAGATTGATCCTCTTCACTGCAAGTATACAAGTAATACACATTCCAATTTTGATTTGCAAGTTTATTTTGTTGCACATATTCTTGTTGTAGCTAATTTTGGGCAAAAAAAAGTAAACTACCGTTCAGAAGCAAATAAAGATGCCATCGACGACGTCATGAATGTGAGCTTGGCAGGTAGTGTCTGATGATACCTCCTGTTGTTTTTCTGATGCTGATAATTTCAGGTAACCTCAAATTCTGAAGTGTCGTTCTTTAAGTTCCTGGGGAATATAATGTTTTATCAGTCGTTGAGCAATATTGAAAGAGAAGGTTAATGAAACTTAGATCGTAAGATTGCCCTTTCAGGTATTGAGCATTACTGGTAATTCTATATTACACTTTGGTGCTCCTCCAGATTCATCTGATTGAGTTATTATATTGTTTGTTTCCTGTTTCAGAATTCAGCAATGCACAATGACTATGTTTCATTTCAGCCATGGTTTTGGTTAGATTTGTCATAGATGCGTGCTAGATTCTTATTTGTGTTAATTCAGGCTTTAACATTTTCTCTCTCAAAGTAAATGATTATTCTGCAATCTTTTCAAGTCTCGGTAATAATCTCTTTATATCTTCATATTTATTTATAGATTGCAGACATTGATTCTTCCTCAAACCATTCAATCTTTTTTATTTTTCTGGCATGTACATGAGTGAGTGGAAATATCCAAAAACTTGAATTTGTGCAATTGTTCGCTGTTAAAACAAAAGGTTTACAATAGAAATCATAAGCTTATTATAATCACCGATTTAAGATGAAATTTTGTCATATACTTGAATAGCAAAGCTCAGAATTTGAGAATGAAAATTGATTCTATAATTCAATGATCAAATAAGAAACTAATTTCACAATAAGGGAATGGGATTTTACTTTTTTTTTCTGCTGTGTTTTTGGTCAATTTTAATGCTCTAAGGCATATATATATATACATCTACTTAGAAGGCTCAGCCACATCAGATACAAAATTACTGAACAGGCAAAGGAATACTGCGGGCGGACAAAGATGGAGCTACCAACTCACCCTGCGAGCAACGGAACCACAGGACTCGAGAATGGCAAACAATAATTGAGTCATCCTGTACTAAAACCATCACATGAACATTTTTAATTTGTGGTGGTGATATGGTGGTAGCTGCTGCTCCACCAGAAAAGGTGGGGTGCTTTCAATTCCTGCAATAAATGAACTCATGACCTTCTCTTGAGCCTACCGAGAGCCTCACATGGACTAGAGAGAAACTGAGTTATCACATAGCAACGTATAACATTAGGTTTCCAACATATCCTCCACTGTAAGTCTCTAAACTCCATTAAACATATCAGTAAACAGCTCTTCTCCGAACAAGAGAGCTCACACCAAGCCTCACTTAATACAGCCTCAAGTTCCCCTCAAAAAAAGCTTCAGGGAAATGAGGAGAAGGTAGAGAGAAGAAGAGTAAGTTGTAGCCAACAATACAATATATAGGAGAGATTGAGATGACCAGAACACAGGCTGGGAGACCGCATACTTGTGATGATGAAACACTCATCAGTTCAGTTGTGTAAAGGGTTGGGCCCTGTCGGCACAAGCCGCTTCTCCACCCCGTACCTTGGATCAACTTCATCGGGCGGTGGTGGCGGAAGCAGACTTAGCAAGATCTGGGAGCACCAGGAAGGCATGTGGTGTGGCGAGGAGGTAGAGCTCTCTTCATGCTGGTGCTGGTGCTGGTGCTGGTAATGGCTGCAGAATTGTGCCAATTCAGCTTCGTGCACCATGGCGACTGCAATCTGGAACATCGCCAGGACGAGAACCACGATGAGGACAGGCCGAGGCGTTGCGGTGGCAGCGGCGGCAATGCTGGAAGAAGGATGACTCTCCATGGCTCGTTTCTTAAGCTCGGGGGGGGAACAACTCCGAGTTAGAAGGTGGAGGGAAGGAGACCACCCTGCAGGCTTTTAAAATCCAAGGCAAGAGACCTGTGAAGCGGTAGAAAAGCTGGTTTCAGCTAAGCCTCATTACAATGACACACCACCACTAGTATTGAACACCATTGAATGGTCTTAATAGAATGACAGTGGAGGTAGCTGGGCGTGGGCTCACTGTTGGTGTAGACCACAGGATCAACATGGCCAGCAACCTTATTGTTTGGAAAACCTGGGGCTAGGTGTAGAAAAGGCCATTACACCAGCTTCCTGCAACTGGAGACATGGTCAAGAAGAACAGATGATACCTGTGACAAAAAGCCTTTTGCAACAATGCACAGATGGACCACCATCTACACTTGCAGTATTAACTTAGCAGTTGTATGAAAAACTTGGTGTATCTTTGACGAAAACATGACAGGAAACATGGTAAAAGTAGTTCATCCTTTTTGATGTAAGGCAAGAGATAAGAACTTATGCCATCCCTGTTAAAATGAGAAACCATACAGACCATTTTGGTGTGTGCATTCTGTAGCTAACACTGTATATTCTCTGCAAATTACAGATACAAAAAGATCACCAATTTGAGTATCTGTCAAGCAGTACTTGGAACTTTGGATATTGCAGTAAATTTAGTTTACCACACAACTTAAGGCCATGTGTTTCACCCATTTAAAACATGCATGATATCAAAAACAATCCTATCACTACATTGTTGATTTAGATAGTGATACCATTCATTATTAAGAATTCCTTCAAATGATCAAGCAACTCGAAGAGAAATTTTAATTCCAAAAACAAGGTGAAGATTGTCCCCAAAAAAATTTTTTGATTTGATTCTCTCAAGGGTACTAAAGGTGATTATTGGATGTGAAATCAAGGATTTAGAGGGCTACAATCTTAGAGACCTTTGCCAATTTGAAATTAGAATAGCCATATGCAATGAGCGTAAGGCTAAAGAAGCAGAATAGAGGGTGTAGAACTCATTTCACCTCTATAAATGTCTTGAGGATCTCATTAGTAACCAATGGGTGGGATCAATATGCACTATGATTTAAGATTCCTATGAATTAATGTGGAATCTGAGAGCTTGAAGACTAATGAACAGAGAAGAATCAACAATTACCTTCATATAAAATTCTCCAGATTTTGGAGGGTGCTTTTGGGTTTCGATTGTCTTTGCAGCTCTTTAGCTTGACCTTTATCTCCACCATTGTTCGGGTCAATATTGGGAAATATGATCATTCCGACTTCAAATTTTGTAGTGAGAATATGATCATTTGGCTCCTCCTCTTGTTTGATGGAAGAACAGGTAGGCTATATGTCAAGGCCATTCATTCCTGCCCTTCTGCACTCAGGAATTAAATAGCAAGAAAAGGGCCTAATGATGTGTCAAAAAAGAAAGAGAAAAAAAAAAAGAAAAATGTTTTGATGATATTCTTCTACAACATAAGCACAATTGGGAAGCAATAGGTAATATTCTCCAACAAAATATTTTTCCTCTAAAATCCTGTAAATAGTATAGCTAACAAACATGCATGAATAGAAAGCCAGAGATTCCGTAATGAGATGAAATAAGGATAGAGAACAGACCTCGACATCATATCAAGTGCTTTATTTTGTTGGATCTACAATGCATGTTTCCCCCGATAACAGTTCTGAAGGAGAGGGCCAAGCTACAAGGATTGTACAACTTGTAGTGGAAGCAGTCCATGTGAGCCGCTTTTAGTACCCCATGGAACCATGAGCAACCTCACTTTCAAATTCTAACTTTACAAGAAGCAAAGATGCTGATCTTCGATACTGCACAAAGGGAAAATTGGCAAGACTAATACCCACCAGCATGATTTAACAGAGCACAGTTTCAGATAATTCAAGATATCTAGTTGAGGGTGCAATGAATGCGACAAGGGAAAACCTTGCTAGATGCAACTACAAGGGCATGTCAAAATCATGACTGTCGATTTTGTCATTCTGATGAACCTCCACGCCAAAGTCCTGATTATTGGTGATACGCGACAAGATATCCATCATCTTTTCCTGCTCCACATGTAAAACTGATTTCCCATGATCTCATGCGCCATTGGTCATCGGAGAGCACCCGATTCAATGAAGCACTTGAACCATCATTTTTGCGCTCGCTATGCAAGATCTCATAGAGTCCCTTGGTCAGACCGTGCTGGCAACCACAATGTTAGCAAGACCACAGGAACCTGCACCATGCAGGTGCTCATAGGACGTGCATGATTCATCTTGCACATCTAGCTCCACCATAGAAGTCTGCAAATGCTCGTCTGTGTTCCATGGGAAGCAGATAGTTTGGTCTATCAATATTGTAGCCTTTAGTACCACCAGAGAAACCTGAATCATTCTCCCCAGCGATGGCGGCAGAGTCGTCATGCTCCTCTCCATCCTCATCATCTGCATTCATCTCATCATCCTCATGGTCAACTTCGTTAAAAGTAACAGCATCTTCATCTGGAAGTGTCTCCACAACAGAATCTTCTTCAATTTCCGTCTTTGGCTGCAAACTAGTTATCATCACTTCCTTGCCATATGTCATCATCACTATCAACATTCAGTGGATCTAACCAGTTCTGTTCCGCTCTCCTCCGTAGCATGAACACATTGAAGCAGCAACTGACTAACTCGTTCTTTACTTCGGGCAGGAAAAATAAAGGCAATACAACCCAGAAGTTCTTAACCAATGATGCAGGATTTGATAGGACAACTTCTAGGAACAAATGCTCCTCTGTGGTCCACTTATGGGCTACATCCTCTCCCATGTCACATAAACCCCATATCGATTTTATCCTGTCCCCAAAATTTCTCAAGCTTTTCTCATGCTACCTTCATATGCTGTCTTATGCATCTAACTGAACCCTCATCCAAGCAGCTACAGTCAGTTTTGTGTAAGTACAATTGTAGTTTCTGATTCCAACGAACAAGAATCAGGCATTGGAATGACACAAGACCCTATCTACTGTTCTCTGTCATCTTTGTTCACTAAATGACAACCGCTCAAATTTACCACTGGAGAAGCATAATGACTAGATTCCTCAATTTTCTTGCAACTATGTGAACACCACTCCAGAACATCAGCTCCATGATTCACTCCAATAACAAAAGGTTTTCGAGGAAAGTAATCAGAAGAAGGTGATAAAAACTTATCTGCTGGACAGCAATTTTCAAATAACTAGTAACAAAATCAAGCCCAACTAAGCCTCGGTTTCTTCGTCACTACAATCATATGTAAGCTGGCTGCTACCAGTACCTTGTCAGAAACATCCACATGAACAGCAGCCTCGGTTTTCTTCAAATCGTGATTGGCAACAACTAAGCCTAAGTCATAGAATCACTTATAAGCCTTCACTCTCTCCCATCAAAATCTTAAAATGTTACAAGATCAAAAGATGGAAGTCACAGATGTAATGAAACTAGCTGAAGCTGGTGGCAGAGAGGCTGTAAACTCAGTTTCTGCGTATGGATTCAAATGCACATTCTGGTCCACTTGCTCTGGATGCTTGCATGTAAATAAGTAAGCTTCATCATCACGAAAACGCCGTTTGCTTTGCCCTGGAAAAATCCCTTCAGAGATGTTGCCCATCCCAGGTAATAAAGAAGTCCTACCGTGTACACTAAGTAACTTAGTATCCATAGCAAGAGTAGTCACAATTTTTATATCTCTGTTGCTGTTCAAGATTTTCAGCAGTCCATCTGTAAATCAAAACAAGTTAAGCCACCTATGTCAAGAAAATTACTCTCACATTCAAGTAGAAGTGTATGATTGTCACGATCAGACCTAAAGATGCCAGGTGACTATCGTAGTCTAACATGGAAGACCTAAAGACGAAGATTCCAAACATACCCCTAGATGGAAGAACCTTAGCAACTGATGCCAGGTGACTATCACACTCCAGTTGTCTGACTTGCTCATTAACCTGTTGGCTGGTCCTATCATCAACCACAGGCTGCATGTTATGCTGGAGAAATATGTATGACCTGAAATTCTAACAAGCCAGAAAAGTATAATAAATAAAAGAATTTTACGAGATAATGCACAAAACACTAAAAAGTCAAACATTTCTTGATAACAATAAAAAAATAGCTTTTCAGATCATGCTTTGTTTCATCATTGCTCTGGTAAAAACTAATCACTGCACAAACAACAGATGTTTGAGGAAGCAAGAGTGAGCTTGTGACAGCAAGGGAGGGACGGATGTTGGATGGATCGAGAGGAACGGACAAACAGATGTTGGATGGATCGAGAGGAATGGGCAAAAATGACTTACACTCATAATTCCGCTCTTCATAGTAGCAATGTAGGAGCCACAGAAAAAAAAATGTAGATGACAGAACAACTCCATGCTTAAGATCCACCTTGACAGCAGATCTTGTTCAATCAAGATACCAAAAAATAACCTTGTTTGAGGCAATTGATACCAGCTATAACCTATATGTTAAATTTAGAGCTACATACTAATCGAGTAGCAAATTTCATTCTCCTAATCTGATAATGGATAATATGCTTTGCCAGCTTAAAAATCCAATTGAATAATAACGAACTGTACCTTTCCCTTCCCTTCACTCTCCCTCTCCCACCATCCAAATTTGTAGTACTTTGCAAGATGAATTCAACTATTCCACTACATAGCCAACCCACACAATATGATCATGATTTTGCAGTACATAACCTTCTCGATTGGTTTCTCACGACAATACTGCATGACCGGCAGATTTACATTAGGACCAGTCAGGTCAAATTCTGAAGTCCAAGGGTTTTGGGAAGCTGGGTTGTAATTTGATCAAAGTTGGCCAAAGGCCACTTCCAATTGTTCCTCAACCAGTTCTGACCACTTCCAGATTAATCTGTGCGATTTGGGTGCTTCTTCCAAGTGATTTTAACCTTGACATAAAGAAAAGAACCAAAACAATGGTCTGACTCGGCCAGAGTCTCTAGATAACTAAAATAGTTTACAATTCGATGGAGTCGAGCAAATTCTACACAAACACTTAAGATGAGGAGGAAGACTAATCACAAATATTTTCGATCAACACTTTAGAGTCGAATAGTTACCAATGGATACATTCATCTGGCACATACAACTCCATTCCATATTTCCAATTACTTAACAGCCAACAAGAAAATTTTCCTGGAATAAGCACCACCACTTTAGCAAAACACTATTGTGAAAAGCAATAAAGATCCTCTTTTGCTCTAAAAGGCCATCTCAACAACCGCAGACAAGGCAATCAATATCATTTACTCCTTCCCAGTGCATACTCACAGGACTCAGTAAAGGTTCCATTACAGAAGAACACGAACAAGAAAGCTGCCAGATCCCAATTCGGAACGACCTCACGAACATTGTTCATTTGCCCGATCGCGACGCCGCAAAGCAACGACAAGAGATAGCAAAGCGTTGCAAACGGCGAAGAGGCTAATGAACAATGTTCGAATCAAGAACCCGTACAAATCACAACCCTAGAAACGATCTTAACATCCCACGAGATCAGGAATCGAGATAAATCAGAATGGGGACCGACCAAAGGCGCATCAAAATATCTACCAGAGATCCGGCAACGAGCCCAAGGCTAGCAGGAGACGAGCAAACCCTAACCCTAGAACCCAACGTCGGCAAGAAAATGCGCAGTAACTGTACCGATCGCGAGAGCATATTCCGGCGTCGGTTCGCAGATCCAGAGGACGAACCGAGGCAGGATTCGACCGAAATCGTAGAATTTGGCGGCCAAATGGGTGCGCAAATAAATAGCTCGCGACGCTTCCTATTTTTCTTGTATTCGTTCCCGTATTCGATGATTGGGAGAGGGGGGGGGTTAGCATACGTGAAAGTACTCAATTACCCCTTCCCATGTTCATAAAGCCAAAATTATACTGCTGTATGACTTGTCTTTAGAGAAAATGTGTTGGGTATAAATGGAATTAAGCCGATTCTCATGGAACAGGTCAATATATTTATATCATTTCTAAATAGTTTAAGGTTTTGGGATTAATGTTCGTCCAATTTAAAATCTATCGTATTATAGTCAACCAAAAGTTGATATTGAGTAGTAAAAAACTAGCAATGGAATTTGGTCTTTGCAAGAAGATTGAGGTGACAATAATTGGTAAGTGGACGAAGTAAATAGATGAGATGGATGGAAGAAGGAAGGGTGGAATACTGCTGTGGGAAAAGCTCAGAATTAGACTACGGCAGGTCTGTCAACGAGCCATGCATCCAGCGGCTTGCCGATGGAGTAGACGATGAAGCCGATCTCCCTCATCTTCTGCGGATCCACCACGTTGCGTCCGTCGAACATGAACGCCGGCTTCTGCATGCTCTCGTAGATCCTGACGTAGTCCAGCTTCTTGAACTCGTCCCACTCGGTGAGGATGCAGACGCCGTGCGCCCCCTTGGTGGCCTCGTACGCGTCCCTGGTGACCGCCACCGGCTTCACCTCCGTGGCGCTCATCGGCTGGAGGTGGACGGGGTGGTCCCAGTCGAACTTGTTGAGCGCCAGGTCGCGCTGGATCTGCTCCTCCGTCACCTGCGGGTCGTAGATGCAGACCTTGGCCTTGTCGCCCAGCAGCCCCTTGCAGACGTCGATGGCGGGCGTCTCCCTGGTGTCGCCCGTGTCCTTCTTGAAGGCGAAGCCCAGCACCGCGATCTTCTTCTCCGACACGGTGTTGAACATGGAGGAGACGACCCGGTTGACGAAGCGGCTCTTCTGGTAGTCGTTGATCTTGATCACGTCCTTCCAGTAGTTGGCCACCTCCGGGAGGCCATGGCACTCGCAGATGTACACCAGGTTGAGGATGTCCTTCTGGAAGCAGGAGCCGCCGAACCCGACGCTGGCGCTCAAGAACCTGGGCCCGACCCTGGTGTCCTTCCCGATGGCGTAGGCCACCTCGGCCACGTCCGCCCCGGTGGCCTCGCAGAGCGCCGAGATCGCGTTCACCGACGAGATCCTCTGCGCCAGGAACGCGTTGGCGGCGAGCTTGGAGAGCTCCGCGGACCACAGGTTGGTGGTGATGATCCTGTCCTCGGGAACCCAGTTGGCGTAGACCTGCTTCAGCGCCTGCACCGCCTTCTTCCCCTCGGGGGTCTCCCGGCCGCCGATGAGCACCCGGTCGGGGTTGAACAGGTCCTTGATGGCCGTGCCCTCCGCGAGGAACTCCGGGTTGGACAGGATCTGGAAGTTGACGCCCCGGCTGTTGTGGATCAAGATCTTCTCGATCGCCTCAGCGGTCTTGACGGGGACGGTGGACTTCTCGACCACGATCTTGTCGGCCTTGGCGACATCGGCGATCATGCGGGCCGCGTTCTCCCAGTAGGTGAGGTCGGCGGCCTTGCCGGCGCCGAGGCCGCGGGTCTTCGTCGGCGTGTTGACGGAGACGAAGATGATGTCCGCCCGGGCGATGTGCTTCTCGATGTCGGTACTGAAGAACAGGTTCCGCCCCCGGCACTGCTTCACCACGTCGTCGAGGCCGGGCTCGTAGATGGGGAGCTGCTCGCTGTTCCACGCGGTGATGCGAGCGACGGAAATGTCGACGACCACCACCTCGACGGCCGGGCACTTCAGGGCGATGACTGCCATGGTGGGGCCGCCGACGTAGCCCGCTCCGACGCAGCAGATCTTCACCATCTTCGACCTTCGACCACTCTGCACTCACCATGAGATCAAAATCAAAGATCAAAGATGACAGCCAAAGGGCTACAAGATGACGTTGACTTGTGAAATCTAGGATCAAACATGTCAGCCATACAAAAAGTCAGTGAGTTCAGCATCAAAGCATGGTTGACTCACAGGACAGATCGACAACATGTTCGATCATGTCAATACCACAGTGTAGTACATCAGTATGATGCAGTATGCAAATTAGACATGCAGACACAGAGGATCTTCTTTACCAAGCAGCTTTTATTATCTCTGACTCGCTGAAACCATGCATTCAACCTCTGCCTCAAAAGTCAACCCCTTCAGCCATCGTTGTCAGTAACTCTTTTTGAGTTAGGCTAGAAAAGAACAACAGCTACAAGAAATCAAAACTGTATCATACCTCTTAGATCACCAGAAAACGGAGAGAACCGTAGGTGAGCTTTGCCGCAGAACCTGTAGCCAGATCTCACCGATCCTGCTCTGTTCATCTACCATGTGTTGCTGAAGGCTGAGGAATCGGTCTATGTTAGCCTCGACAATCGAGGAGGACCGATTCCACCGTCAAAGCTAAGAAGATGTCTACTTGCATTTTGCATTTTGCCTTGCAAAGTTTAGCCAATACAAAAGAACATAGCCGATTCAAGCTGCATCTGAGAACATTCTTGTCACGGAAGAACATGATGCATGCATTGACCTTAGTACCACTTTATCTGCATCTGCACTGCTTTCAGCATGTTCTTAATACCTTATGCCTGCCACAATGAGGAGTTGGACACACTTGCAGTTGAACAAGAGATGGCAACTTGACCACCAAGTAAAGCAAAGTCAACAGGTCACTCATTCATTCATTATTAATTACCATAACTAAGAGAACAGTGTCTCATTAAAAGGAAATCTTAGGATAAACTCTGCTGTGCAGTTTGGAGGAATGATTAGTCTATAGCTATGTGCCTAATCAACTCTAACTCTAGCTATAATAATGTAAGTTAGTCTCTAATGAAGGTGGTTTGAAGAATATAGGAATTAGTAGCTTCTGATTGTTGCTCTCCCACAAGGATTCGGATTCTGAAAGAGACACAACAAGAAAGAAACATCAAATAAAGCAAGACAAAGAGGGTTATCTTCCTTCATCCATGTGAGCATCTGGGAATTTTCCTATCTGCAGGAAGAGGACACCAGTTCATCAGGCAGCAGAGAACAAAAGCATGAGAGGAAGCTCCAAGATACAGGATCAGATCCTGTCGGAGCATTTGTCTGAATTCAACCTTGGTTATGATCCAGCTCGGGCAGTGACAAACCTAAAAAGACAAGTTGGTTGAGCCTCATACTTACAGATCTGTGATTCAGTGAATTCGGTTGGCAATCACGCTCGGTTCTCACAAGTCCAGATTTCATTTTTGTGTATTAACCGCCCTTGAGGATCTAATCATGTTAACTGTTGGATCTGAGTGAATCTGAATACACTCTCTCTCTCTCTCTCTCTCTCTCTCTCTCTCTCTCTCTCTCTCTCTATAAATAACCTGCACTTGACTTGCAAGAACACAAGGAGTGGAGGATGGCAAGTCTTCTCAACCTCTTCTTGGCACTTCTTCTTTGCACCAGCAGTGGGGGCAAGTTTTCTGCTACTGTCTATTGCCACACTCAAGAGTGATCTGCTACGAACTCATCGCAGAGTTACTGCTTTTCATGCAGGTCTCGCAGAGCCATGCAGTTCATCTGACATCGCCGTGCGTCAGACGAGGACAGGAGGCACCGTGGAAGGGAAGCCGGAGTACGAGGTGTTGGTGACCAACACCTGCGAGTGCTCGCAGTCGCGGGTGCTCCTGCGGTGCTACGGCCTCAGCAGCGTCGAGCCGGTCAACCGCCGCGCCATCAGGCCGGTGGACGAGGAGCGGTGCATCGTCGGCGGTGGCCGACCGATAACGAGGGGCGCTCCGATCCGGTTCAAGTACGCCTGGATGACTCCCCAGGACTTTCCTGTCATCAGCACCCAGATCCACTGCCAGTGAAGCTGAAGGGAAGCTTACAGACTTCTTATACTTGATGTCCTCCTCCTCCTCCTCTTGGATGAAGCTTTGTTCTTCTCTTTAGTGCTAGTGGAAAGTTCTCCTACAGAATGCTATCTCTTGTGCTTGCACTTTCTTCTCTTTCCATGAACAGACTTTGCTGTGAAAGGCCATCAAAGAGCATAAGAATGCCAAGCTTAGGAATGATACTGCAAATCCTTACAAGTTATTTTGGATTTAGAAACTCATAAAAGAAAAGATCACAAGAAATCACATGGAAAGTAAGAAGTGCTAATTCCATGTACCATTTGTTAACCTGCAGAAAGAGAAATTAATGGTGACAAGAAGATTGAAGGCATATGCATTTTGCAGTTCTCCTCCCCCACCCACCACCCCCTCTTTTTTTCCTTCCTCAAAAGCATAAAAGAAAGAAAAAGGATACTGTCAGAAGGTGTGGTAGCAATTTCTGACTCTTTCACTCACAGGATCTGTCTCGAGATCACATGTATCCCAAGAGTCTGAATCTGAAGATTATTAGAATCCAAGACAAGAATGGCAGATCTTCCCCACATATCATGTGACTGTCATGAGATGCCTGACAAATCAACAAGAAAAGCTCTGCTACTCATGTATACACTTTTAATTTAGTTATCCTCCAAACAAGGACATCAACAACATCTGGTCCACTACACATGATACTCACAAAGTTCCAAGAACAGATTATAACTTTAATCCAGTAGCTGTAACACTCCAGTGCTAAGTGCTCTCCAGAGATTGGCCTGGGAACAAAGCATAACATCTCTACAGATGCCAGTTAGATTAGGACTACAAATAATCTGCTTAAGAGCAATTGAAATCCAAGTTAACCCAACCATAACATGGATGGCCACCACTGAAAGTTTCAAGCCTATGGAGATTAGTGGAATATGAGGCCTAAATCAAAAACTTTAATACAAATATATCTCATTCATGCAAAATGTACTATAAATGAGGCCAAGACCAAAAAACAATATCTCCATTGTGAACTGAGGGAAGAAAAAAAAATTATTGTGAAAAGATAAATCAGGATTAATATGCCTCTCTTTTTTTTCTGTGTGAGGACAAGGATGGTATGGCCACAAGGTCACAAAGAAATCAAGGAAAAAAGTCACTGATTCCATGTGCCTGAACACTGTCCATGCTTCCTTGATGCCTTCACTCAACATGCCATGCTGTTCCACACTCCTCCATGTTGTTAATGAGACAATCTTTACATCTTTCATTTCCTGTTTCTGCTTGCTGAGAGCAGGTAAAGATGTAGTGCTTTGAGGGTCATGTTTGAGCATCATGTGTCTATCCAAATGACAGTCTCCTTCCTTTCCAGCTGATATGACACCAGCATAGAAGACATCATGAGCTGCTGCTCTTCCAATCCATATTGATCAAATTATATTTCTGATGCCATCCTACCAATTCTGACCAAATAGCCATATGACATTCCCCCTTAATTTATCTTTGATTAGGAATTTAATAGAGTGGATGTGACAACAGTGCCCTTTTTCACCATTCAACTATGAAATTTTAGAGACAGAAAGATGTGTAGATGGTTGTTAGGCAAAATCACTAGTGATCTGAGAGATTTCCACTTTAAAGTGCATGAAGCAACAGCAAGTTCTGAAACTAAAAGGCTTTGTCATTAATTCTTAAGATGGATGATTGCATACCATCCAGAATTGATGGACATGATTTCATATTAATTCTGGAGAAAATCTAAGATTTCTTCTTAAGTCAGGTCTGTTGAAAATTTCTACATAATGATTTTTAACTTCCAACATCAAGAAAATTAATTTGTCAATCTTTAGCTCTTATATAAATTAAATTTACTTTTTGCTCCATATCTCAAGTTCTGGTTTCCACCACTAGATGTTATAGGAAACTTGCTTATCTCCCTGTCTGTAAAGTTGAAAATGTTATGATTACTTCCCTGAAGTTAGCAGACTTTCCAAAATAAATTTATGAATTTTTATTGAATTTTTAAAGGATGGTTATAATATTTGTGATTTCAAGGATCATCTATGATTTAACAAGTGTAAAGAAGGGCACCTACCAATCTTTCTCATGATATTTTACACTTTAGGATTTTTATCTCTTTGATAGGAAACCCTATGCATTTCTCTCCTCCCAAAGTGGTCACATAACTGCAGAATTCTCACATCTCACATATCTTCTTTGTCAGATCATTCATGTCCTTGGAGCTCAGGGTTTTACAGGCCAGTGGTTAAGTGATGAGGAGGGTACCTTCACATTGCAGAGTAGCTGATTGATGGTATGCTTAAATGCACTGGATGATGTTGCACTTTATGTACTTCTGGTGACAAATATTGCAACTTGGCAACTGTTCATGCAGACTTCATGCAGAAGGATGTTTTGATTTATAAGAAACCACTGTGACTGCCACTCCACCTTCAAGAAAACCAAGAAACCTCTAATTCAACATCAACTCATCAAGCAGAAATATGCGACTCAGATGAGTTTCAAGTTTCAATCATGGTGTTGGTAAAAGACAACCAGTCAACACTAAACTTTATAATGATGTTCTTCAAGTACTTCCCGTGGCAGTATCAAAAAGTATGTCTCAGTTGAAGCACAAACACACTTGAAAGGTATAGCCTTGTTAACTTTCTAGGCAGCCAAACTCAAAATCTTCAAGCTAAAAATAGCTGGTTGACATGATAACAAGCTTTTGACTTAACTACCCTGCAACTGCGACCTGATAGTTCACTGCATCAGATCAAACAATAGAGTTATGCTTTCTTGCTTCAAACTAAGCACTCTTTCATGCAATTTCATATCTCCAAAAAACATGATGGATCATGTGAAATGACAATTTGTGAGCAGTATGGGAAGAATTTTGGGTTCCCTCAAGATAATAGCAGCCAAATTCAACCTACTATTGCCAAAAATATAAGTTCAGCAGCCAAACTTCTTTCCACTCACCTTGCCTCCAATGTTTCCATTCAGGTTCATTTTCATCATTCAGAAGAATCCTCTGATGGCTCTTCATCTCTCTTTGAGTAATTCCACCCATGAAGTCCATCCATGTTACCTCCCTGGTCACCAGACCCCTCGTAACGACGAGATGCAGCATAAACATTTGCATGAGACCGGAGCTCTGCTTGAGCTTGTTCTCCCTGGGCCATGGCCATCCGCATTTGGGCTTCTGCTGCTTCCTTATCAGCCTTCTCTCTGGATTCGATTTCTACTTTTGTCTTCAATAAAGCTTCCTTCTCTTCTTGCACTAAAGCATTCTCTAGCATAAGCCTCTCCTCTGATCTGAACTCTCCTTGTGCTCTCTTCCGTAACATCATGTTGAAGTTACGAACTTGCTTCTCAAACGTAGCATTGACCTTTGTGACTGTGTCAAGGACGTCGTTGTCCCACTGCTGGGAGAGTGACTTGCTATCTCCTGTAGTATCACTCTCAAGAACCCGATCATCTTCTTCAGCATTATAGTCAGACACCACATGATAAGGCAGCAGCCTGAAAAATTCAAAGGCAAACTGTGAAATGAATCCCTTCCCCTGCGTGAAATGAATTACATCAAAAGCAGCTAATCAAGATAATTAATGAAAAGAGAAAACCAGGAAAATGTGATAGATGCAATTCACGAACAAGTACGAAGCAGTTCATCTGCATTTCCTCAGCATCATTAGGTATCGGAATCAAGCCCCAGGTTGATGCAATAAACCATTTAGATTCGCCTCCATACGCCTCCCAGATTGAACATTCATCTTCAAGGATGCAATTGAACCAAAATCCACAGTGAAGAACCGTCAATACCATCAAACCAAGAATCGAGAGATCTCTGTCCTGCAAGAACAGGCGTCACAGATTTCCCGCTTATTTCCCCCTCTTTTCTATCGTTTTAACGAGTCTCAATCTTCCCAACCCTTTTGAACACTTAGCCATAAGCCATACATAAATGGTATCATCAAACAGCGCTAAAGATCGTCTTTTTTCCAAGAAAAAGCAAAGAGGCAACAAAACCCTAAGAACGCAACTGAGCTACGGATCCATACCTGTGCACAGCGTCCTCCACAGAGGCGAAGGGGGTCTTGAAGTCGGGGTTGCAGACCATCAACGCGTCCTGGTGAGCCATCTCTATCTCCACGGGGTTCACGGGCCTCTTGCTGCGGACGCCGACGTCGACTCCCGAAGCCGAAGGCCTCGCCGGCTGGGACTGTGGAGGGACGTGGTGGGGGCGGAGGCAGCGGACCGGCGGCGGATGGGAGGAGGAGGACGAGGGGGGCGGCTGGTGCGGAGGAGGGGCCTGGAAGGGTCGGACGCCGGTGGCGCCGAGATTATAAGACAGGAAGCGGGGGATGATGCACTGCAGAGGTTGGTGGAGATTATAAGACGGCTGATGGTGCATCGACGCCTGCGGTTGCTGCTGCTGTTGGAGCTGCTGCTGCTGCATGAAGAAGAGCTGTCGCCGGTGCTGCTGCAAGAAGAGTTGCTGTTGACGCTGTTGCCGTTGCCGTTGCCGTTGCCGTTGCCGTCGCTGCTCCATTGAACTGCGGTCACTGTTGTTGGCCTCCGCCATCTTTCTTGCTTCTCCTTTCCCGCTCTAGTGCTGACGAGGGGGGAATATATATACAGAAGGGAAGGGGGAAAATTGTACTGGGAGAAGGAACGGCTGGATGATGAAGTTTGGGATCGAACGGGTGAGAATTGATTGGAATTAATGGGGATAGAAAGGTGGAGCATCTATTATAGCATTAGATATGGTGAGAACGACTGAAATAAATCCCTAGCCTTGGAAATAATTGAATATAGAATTATGAATATGATCATTTGGGATTTGCTTCATTGATTGAGAACAAATTTGTAAGTCATTGTAATCATGGGTTCTTTGCATGCCAAGATTTTTTTCTAACAACTAGATCTATGTTTGGATTTGGATTCAAGTACTTAATAATTACTCAGGATTTAGATTACTTTCTTACCATGAAATAAGTAATAAAAAAAAAGAAAACGACACACTAAAGAAATATCTCTAAAGTAAGATCTTTTGTACTTTTCTGTAACAAATTAATGGTAAAAACAGGATTTCATCCCAAGATTTGCTATCAATAGTCAAAGTCAATTTTGTGACTTGAAAAAGAATTCAGTAATAACAACTAAAGGCAACATAATAATGAGTTCGACACATGATATATATTCACTGTGTTAAACCCTAAGCTACCTACCACTATATGTATGTATGTATGTATGTATGTATGTATGTATGTATGTAAGAACACACAAAACATTGTAAACTCATAAGAAAACTCTCCAAGATGTGGTACTACCATGGTCACCAAAGAATATGAAGCAGGCAATCTGCACATTGATCTTTGCTTCTCTAATATCTTAAAGCTGCAGACCAAGCATCACAAACACTGCATTCATGCTACTGCAAGTGTAAACAATGGAGAATTTGCATAGCATATATCATAACAAATCATCAGTTCCAGAAGCTATATGATAGAGAAAAAATATCCAAGAACTTTTAGGTTATGCAAGTGACAAATAAGTTTCTAGCTCACCAATTTCAGCAGCTTTCTTTGCTACTAAATCTTGTCGGGCCTTGTTTTTGCCTGCAATTTGGACCTAATGATCCCCACCTCATCTGTGTCTGATCTCACCAGGTTTATCATTGAAGTTGACCTGTAAGGAGAATAGGAGTCTATGCAACTTCCTAGAAGGATGCAAACTGCACTTTGGTTGCTGTTTGCAACAACAGGCCAAGAATGTATCATGCTGAAAGACATTAGATCAGAGTTTTAATGTCAGATTTAACATCATCAACAAACTCTCAATCAAGGCATCAAAAGCATCCTGGCAAAGTTTTGGTTACAGTTGATGAATACATAGAGGAGAATCTTCCCAATGGAGCGACACATTCGATAGGATAGTCCATCACATTGAAATTGTTTTCAAAAAAGTAGACGCAAAACACAAAAATCTTAATTCGGCGCCGACCTCAGGTCAGTTCAGATGACACCTGTTTTCGTGACTAAAGGAGAAATCTCCTGTCAACACATACTGGAAGTGTCTAAAGGTTATCCCTCGTTCTTATCGTCTCAGACAACTATGTCACACCATGCACAATCACATTAACAAAAAGAAACTTAAATTCACAAAATATTTATTTTTAAATCAGCATGTTTAAGCCTCATCACGACCATTAAACTAAGATGAATGTTCAACTACCATGTTCAATGACAAATAAGCTAGCTAGCAATCTCCACCTTCTAAGGTACGAGGACTTCACTCCATCTATAACTGCTATATCTGTGGGTCACCTGAAAAATATAATAATTTAAAGTGAGCACGTTAAGCTCAACAAGGACTAGAAAGACAAATCATGTCTCATTGAAATATCTCACAACATATATAATAATGAAGGGAAATAATATAAAATTATTAATCAGAACCAAATATGAACATGAATACTGTTTTGATAGTTTATGCATAACAAGAAACATCAGATAAATATCATCAAGCGATCCATCCATCAGATAACCTGGCTGACTGGATGAAACTACCCCTCTTACAAATATGAGATGTTATTTCATATCGAACTCTGACCTATAACTAGAACGATAATGTATAACTAGAGTGGAGCTGTAATGATTTATGCTCCTGTTACAATTGTGGGAATTTGTTTATTGCCACACTCACAACCAACTAATCCCTTTAGAAAATCGCCTATCAACATTAGTCTTTCTATCCATAATAGGATATATCATCAAATGTGCCCATCCTATTGTGTTTCACATACACTATATCATGCATCACACTTACCTATCAAATAATTGTTGCGACACCTCCGTTGATCTAAATGAATAAAAGAATCAAAGCCCATAATTTCTCAATCAACTCTTTTTTTTATTAATATAACAAGATACAGAACAACATAGATATAAATCTAATAATTTGATAAGAGTAAAACAGAACGGATCTTTTATACTTTAACATAGAATTATATGCTTTACATAATTTCTCAAATCAAATGCAGAATCAAGTTCATATGTATAAAAAACAAAAGAATCATCAGATATTATGAAATTATTATTAAAAGGTAAAATTATCCGTACCAATCTCCTGGCAAATGCTTCACCTTCTTCCACTGCTCGCTCCCTATTCTTTCTAACCTTAATGATCTGAGAGGAGAGAGATTGCAGGAGAGAGGTAATTTGGGTCTAAAATATCAATCAAGCAATCTAATTCTAAATTTAACTAGGACTCTTACCTTTAATACCAGCCAGACTTCATCTTCTCCTATCCCAATTAGAGAAAATAAGGCTAAGCTAAACTTACTCAAAATCCTCCTTGATTATATGTAATTAAAAAGTTTAACATTCTAATCTCTAAAATATCCATAGGTATAAGACTAGAATTGGCAGAAGTGTCTCTAGAATTATATTCAACAGAACAATTGGGAATTGGGAATCTAAACACAGACTTTGGGAAGAACTAATTTCATACACTGTCAGACTTCCTATCAAACATGTGAAAGAGACTATATCCTTGACCAAAGAAACATAACAAAGGCCAAGAACAAGCTAAAAGGAGAAAATTGCTAGAGCAGAACTGCACAAGAATCATTTACTTTTTCTTAGCTTACAGAATCAACCTAAACTTGTGAGTTCTAACAGAACTGATATAAAGGAGAATGGATATGACTGCAGAATTACTGGTTTGTTAGACAACCTTTCTTATTGATTGGGGAGGCAGGAGTGCAGTTAGCATGCCTCTTCTTACTCTCCTTCTTCATTCTCTATACCCCCTGCTCCAAGCACTCGACCCTCTCGACTGGCCATGTCATCGCGCTGCTTATCTGTGTGCGCTCTTCACATAGCGTTGCCACCAGATCCTGCAGCCTTTCCTTCTCGGCCATCATCTTCTTCAGCACCTCTGCCATCCTAGATTCATCCTTCGGACCGTCTCCTTGTTCTGCCCATTCTTGTGTTGGATCCTTTGCCATGTGCGGTCCTGATTTCTTCCTGCTCACTTTGTCAGATACAGCAGATTTCTTCATGTTAACCTCATCGTATTTTGCTTCAAAGACAGTTCCCGTGGGAGACGTACCCATGGCTTCGTCCATGCTGATCAACACGAAGCCTTCTTTCCCCACGTAGTACAGGGTTTCGAACTTGTCATCAGAAGCATCGGAGATCGGTCCTCTTTCGTGGGCTTTGGCATTTCACGGCTAACATCGGATCTTGGTTCTCGTGGAAGACAACTTATCCGTCAGCAGTAGAGCCCGGATCATGGCGTTCAAGAACCGCGTTGTCTTTGGCGTCGGCACCAGAATCACGGATCTCTGATGATTCTAGGGTTTAGGGTTGGGCCGGGAACGAATCCAGGAACTCCTGCAGCGAGATCACTCTCCGGATCACCTTCTTCCGCGGTACTCCCTCACCCCGCGCACCGAGTCCAGGCGGAGGAGCAACGCCATGAGCATCTCTCACCCATCCACAGCCGCTCCCTCGGGTCCGCCTACAACTGCTCTTCTTCCTCCCGGATCCACCGCTCGATCTCCCCACCGCCGCATCGATCCGGGAGACTACCCTCACGTTCTTCCGCATCAGGTGGCCTCGGAGGACCCTCAGGATCGTCGCGGCCGCAGCCGACCCTGCCGCCTCCGCGGGCGTCTCGTCGGATCCGACAAAGTGGACGGGAATGGGTACCACTCGAGGCTTCGCCGCCGGCACCGCTGAGTCTCGATCGGGCTTGTCCCGTCAATGCCCGGCGGTGTTCCATGGATCGGCCGAGAAGGAGTTCTCCATCACTCTCTGTATCTCCGAAGTCGAAAGCCTCGTGAACTTTTTGCTACGCGAATGGGGTTTAAGGTCGATATATATGTGGTGAGTGAACGCGGGAAGAGTACGAGAAGGTTCGGACTTGGAGATGGAGACTGCACACAGCGATGCTTACGACTTGGATTCGAACAGCTGGATCCGAATCCGAATCCGATAAACAACCAACTCAAATGCGGATCTGCATCTAATAATTCATGAATCCGTACCCGTTTAAAAAGCTACCCAGTTCAGAGGATGCGGAAAAGAGTGACACCAGAAAACTCAAATACGGATCTGAATCTAATAATCGACGGATCCGAACCCGTACCCGTTTAAAAAGTCGATCACTAAAGATCAATGATCAGTGTGGAAGGTAGTGAAAGCAAGATGGCAGGGAAAGCATGCCACTGGATCTCACAAGTTGAAGATTACTGGAGACCTGCACACCACCGCAGAATTTGTCGAAGAAGATGGCATTGAAGGGAATAGCGAAGGCAGAAAATGGAAAGCAATAGATGTGCAGTGCTCTGCATTAGCAAATTGGAGTTCAAGAACAATGTGAAGAACAGGACACTCGAGTCTGTATGCAGTGAGTATGATCAATATAAAGAATGCTTTTGTAATCTCAACAGGATGAACTTAGAGAATCTACTTGATATATACCAACCTCTCTTTTCCCATCTCACCAACCTGCGATAGCATAGATGGAATGAGGGAAGCATCGGTATCTTCATCCAGGAAAAGAACTTGTGCCATGAGTGTTTTGCCATCTTCCTGTTCCTCCCACAGAGTTCGAAGGTGGATAGAATACTATTGTAGCTGACTAACTAATAGATGAAGCTAATTGCTCTACAATATGGAACAGGAACAGGCTGTCTTCTTTGGCAACTCGTCGACGTTCTTCTCTGTCAAAAAAAAAAAGTAATAAGCTTATATTAACTTTTGATGAAAATGACTTCTAACTAGAGGAACATGTAAACTAAGCATTCAAAAAATTGAAGTGTTTCTCAGTTCCACTGTACAATAAGCTAATTCCGAAAGTATCTACATTCTAGTCAAAAACATGAAGACGCAATTCGTTTCAAGTTTAAACAACATTGTTATGTATAAAGAAAGACGATCAAATTTAAATCTTGAGAAGTCAAAGACTGAAATTTTTTCCACCAGCTCCAAATCTCTATGAATGTTCTTATGCAGTCACTAAACATCAGCAAATTTCTTGAGAGATAGTAAGACAAAGTAGTATGGATGGTCCCATGATGACAACCTGCATACACGTTGTCATACATGTTTATCTTCTTGAGCCACCTCATCTACTTGGATCAAGGCATCGATATGAAGATAATCACCAGTATATTTATCCTAGACTGACTGAAATGACACTGATTAGACTTACACTGGCAATCTAAATTTAACATCTCAAAGCACCATCTATGATTAGTAACTTTTGCAACTCCTTCAGATCTAAAATGTCGAATCATTTATGCAATCAAGCTTTTGCCAGGTCTCAATTATTGCCCAACCGCATTCTCAAGTAATCCATGTTTGCTCTATCACCTTCAGGAAATAGATCCTTATGCGCCCTCCTTCTTGAGTAGCTTATTTGCAATAAGCAAAAAGACGTACAGGACATGACAAAATCTCATGTAAGCCAAATATATCCAGAAATTTGTCAATTTCAAGAAAGCTTCTCTAAGGCTCTGCTTAATTTTTTTTCTTTAATAATCCAAATGGCATAACTGTTTTTTACAGTTCTTGTAGTCTCATGTAAAATACACATGGCCACCAGCACATGTTAGTGCACATAATTCAGTCATATCAGAAACCTTCCATATAAAGAGTAACCAAATTGGCAATTACGTAACTCCAAACTCATAAATAACTTCACTGGTTCATGGACAGACATACAGCATCCCCTTAGTGCAAGGCACCTAATTAGAATACCTAAGATAATTGCAAATCATATTAACTTAAAGTGGAGATGCAACATTTTTCAATATACTAGACTAGATAAGATGTCTTAAGCAAATGCTATATGAGTCAATCTCAAATTAAGATTTACTTAATTCAGTCTCAAATTTGATCTGGAAAAACTTCTCACAAAAAAACTACTAAATGCCACAAGACATGAATCTCATGTACATTTTAGAAGCATCTAGCTCCAAAGTGACATCAACAAGAATAATAAAATGTAAACAAGATTCTGCTTACCTGTTTTAGATTTAGCAGACGATGGCTGCACAACAACATGCATAGTGATAACCCCTCCAGGGAGTTCACCAAAACTTGGTCTGCACTGAGAGACTGTTTTGCTGTTATCCAATATTTTTCCCGCACTTATCAGTTTGATATCATTAGCCAATTTTGGGATAATCTTCTTGTCTGCAGCCAGGACAGTATTTGAATATGAATCACCAATGGTTAAACAGAAAATGGACCAGCAAAGAATGAATACCACCAACAGGTTAATATATCAAAATAAGAGAGAGAAAGAGAGAGAGAGAGATATCTCAACATTTAAAAATCTCAACAATAATAAGTGGTGTATCTTCTCGTGACAAGTGATCAATAACATGAACAATATTAAGAGTCTTTGAGGATGCAAACCTTAAAAAATATCAGGATTCAATGTTAAGAAGTTTACTCACTCTTCAAAACTCACATGGGTATTAATATGAAAAAAAAAAACTATGAAAGTAACCAACACTTAATCCCAATCATTTGGACTACCTAAGACAATTATTACTCCAAAATTTCCAAAGCTCATTAATGGACCCATGAGTGACCATAGCCTTACCTTACTCCCTCTTCCACCTACACTCTCCCTACACAAACCAAATCTGAAAGAGAGAGAGAAAAACAAAGATATGAAAGGAAAGAAAGGTAAACAAAACAGATAAAAAATAAAATGAATACATATGGCCTTCATAAACATCACATTAGGTAACAGAAACCATTCCCATCTCATGGTTTTAACATTCTTCTAAAAAATTGAGAACAAAACCTCTTGTACGTAGAAAATCTATGTCAACATTCTTACAGCGATAGAAGCACACACAACGAACTATGCATACCTCATGCCTCTTCAGCAAAATTCTTAGAAGAAATTTCATTGTGGAAATATTTTCAACTTGTTCTTCAGGAACATGCTATAAGCCAGTAATCAAGTGGTAGCTTGCAGGGTTAGTTCCGCACAGTTACATTTTTTCGCATCAACAACATTCTTACCACCAATTCGGATCAGGTGTGACCACATCTTACACAGATAGCCATCACAGTTCTTAAAGATCCAGTTACAAAGTATCCTAATACAAAATTGAATTCTAAAACAAAGTATCCTCCATATTTTCGCATAAGCATGACCGAACACCAACGTTGTTACGCATGCTAAAGCATACACCAAATCAAAACAATCACAGTCTTTTACAGGGGAAAAAAATCTATGTGAGCAAATCATGATAATAAATTTGTCTGAATTTATCAAGAAAATAACTAATTAACGTTCATCCGACCTTAACAATGATAATAGATTTGTTTAAACTTTGTCTGAGTTTAACTAGCAAATCATTATTAATTATCTATCCAACTTTAACATCAACCCGCCGTCTTCTCACATATATATCATGCTTGTATTTAAAGCTAAAGAACGTATCACTGCAAAACGCATACACAGCAAAGTGAAGATTTAAATTATCTTGAATAAATCAAAAGCACCTCTTGGCCATTCGGATATTATCCTCTCTTTGAGCATAGCAACCGTGGAAGACGAAGAGTAGCAGATGGGACCGATGTCGGATCCATCATAGAGCCGAAATCTCAGCTCCACCAGATCCTCCTCTGGCATCTGCTCCCTGCCACCAACCGCAAAGAAGACCCAACCAAAGAACACGAGATCAGTACCCTAAACCCTCTCTCCGTCCAGCTAAGAATTCCAGCGGGCAAACGCAAAGCGACTCAAATCTGCCGAGAGGAAAACAGAGGAGGGGAAAAGGGTCTCGCCTTTATGCGGAATTCAAGCGGAGACGGAGACCGGAGACGTATCGGACCGGGGAAGGGGACGCGATCGCAAGATCCAGCGACGGACTCGCAAAGGTTAAACGATTATAGTTACGGTTAGGGGTTCGAGAGCGAGTGATGCTTGGGGGTGGAGACAAGGAGGGAGACGGAGAAGGAAGAGCTACTGCGTTCGGTGGCTGCTTCTCTTTGACCAAAGAAGACGGCATCGTGAAAGCGTGGCAAAGATAAAAAAAGTTATTCTTTTCTTTTCCCTTTTTTTTACCTTTTATTTTTAATATAAAATAATTGGGTAATTCACATATAGGAGTTTTTTCTATTTTTTTATACAAAAATTCGTATTGGACTAATTCCTGAATAAGCCTTTTTTTTTTGCTTAATACTTATAATATTATTTTTATTATGGTATGGATAGATGCATAATGTCAATTGGTCCATTACAATATTTTTAATAATACTACAAAAAATTAAAAATATTATAATATGATATTTTTTAATTTTAATAATACTAAGAAAATACTATAATGTAGTATAAAAATATTGTAACGTAATTTTTATACTATATTATTTTTAAAGGTATTTTAGGTATTAAAAATGTGGGGTGCTTCTCGGAAAAAGCTCAAAAAGGATATTTAAAAAAATGGTTCATTTCTATTTTATTTTCTTAAAAAATCACTATGATAAAAAGGTGCAAAAATAAAAAAAATAAAAGAATTTTTTTAGGCAAATAATTGAAAATAATTTAAGTAGGATAATATTTGCCTCAATAATTTAAGCCATTAGTGAAATAACAAGGAAGCAAAAAAAACAGAATAACATAATAAGGTATAAAATGGAATACACATGGATAAGTATAGGTATAGCAAATATAACATGAATAATATATACAAGAGAAAAGTCAAACAAAATTAACTTTGCTAAAATATATTTTATTATTAAATTATAATCTCAAACTTCATCAAATCTTTTTAATTTCATTTTGTGCATATATGTTCTTACATATTTAATATATATATATATATATGAATAAATGAATGATTTTTTTTACATATTCTTTGTGTCTTGTTATCCTTCACTGATAGCATTAATTAATATTGGACAAGAGAGAATTTAGATGAAGAAAATAAATAAATGAGTTTGGAGAAATTCCTCTTTCATGGTGGAAAGAGAAAGAAGAGAGTTGGAAGGTGAGATGCTAACATCCCTTCCACCAAACAATTATATTTTTAGAAAATGTGTTGCATGAAAACTTAGCTAAAATGAAAACACTTTTTTGTGGTGGTGGATGCTTTAAAACCTTAAGATTGTTGGTGGGATTGGTGAATGACAATAACCAATGTTTTCTTTTACATATTTATTCTTTCACATTTAGAAATAGTGTATTTATCCTCACAAAATATTTATATTTTTCTTTCTTTCCTTCTTCCCTTTTTATTGCATTTTTCAATTTTAGAAAAATATATAAATATTTCTATGAAAATATGAGACTTAGTAACAAGAATTATAATCACCCAAAAATGTTATATTTTATAGAGGAAATATCCAATCTGATAGGCATTAATTGTTAGTTTGCATTTCAACATCATTATGCTAATAGTCAACTAATGAAAAATAATTGTCTCTATGTATTTTTTAAAGAATTCCATATGGATATATAACCTTAACATACATTTAGAGAGAGAAAATTCACCAATTTTTCATTGATGCAAAAATGTGTAGCAATGGAACACAATTGGTTGTAGAAAACCCTAACCAACCATGGGCCACCACAGCTTCTTTTTGCCAAAGATTGGGTCTTTGGAGAGACATTTGGATTTAGATGAATAGAAAGAGAGAGTTGATTCCTTATCCACAGATGAAGCTTGGAACTCATTCTGTAATTTATAAGTGTCTCTTTTTAGATTTGATAAGCATCCCTCTTTGAGGACAACTTCACAGTGATAAAGAGAAATTATTCTCAAATCATATCTCAAATCTCTTTTGTCTTTTTTTTCTACTATTATTATACTAATATCTTCCGTGTTAAATGAGGTTTGGAACCTTTAATATTTAATAGATGAAATTGATCGTTAATATGTTTATAATTTTATTATTGCTTCATCTCCTTATGTAAGTCAAACTGAGAGTTGGGAAGTATCCTTTGCATGTTTGGGAAGCTTCGATTGCACTGTACATGATTTTGAATGGCTTCCCCGACAAAGCTTCGATGTGCATGCAGCGGTGGCGGCATGGAAGCTATGCATATAGCTAGCAAACAGCACACGAGGCTTCGAGAGGAGAGAAAGGAGGAGGGGCAGTGGGGGTCAGCAGCAGCTAATAACCAGCATCACGTAAGCCTCGAAGCAGATGCCGTCATGTCGGCTCTGCCTTCCTCTTTCTTCATGGAGAGACATGTGGGATCGTTAATGATCATCACACTGCCAAGCTTGTGGAGAAGAAAGGGAGGCTTTGGCTTGTGTGCATGCCACCACCACCTCGCCTCAGGAGACCAGGCGACAGGGGGGTTCTGACGCACTCCCAACTTTGTTATTCCCCTCATTCAGATTCACCGAAACTTGTACTCTATCTACATACTTGTCTTGACCTCTCAATGCTCATCAAAAGCTGCGTCCGGCAACGGACTCTCGCAGACTGATGGAGAAGATACGGTGCGTGAGGGCTCGCTGCTTTGTCTCCATGATCACCTCAAGAAGCTGCCACAGAAGAGCTTATATATATATGGTCTTCTTCTATGTCTCTTGGAACAGCTTTCCAGACTGCTACTGTTCATGCAATCGATTGTTGTTGGTTCCCTCACATTAAGCTTCGAGAGGTACATGAGCTTCCATCTGTTTGCTTTATTCTCGTGCGTAGGCTGCTCTTTTTGTTCTTCTTTTCATGGTCATTGTGTACTTCCATACCCAAGTCAAGCTTTTCTGCATCACCTCCCCCCCATCACTGCACCACCGGGAACTCCTTGTTGTGCTTTGTTTTCCTCTCTCTCTCTCTCTCTCTCTCTCTCTCTCTCTCTACAAACTCTATACGTCCACTGGCTTTAAAATTCGCGCGGCGGGCTGCCGCATTCCTCGCCGACACCATTCATTGCATGCCTCCCACGTGCTGACGCACTCGGCCACCCTTGGCTTTCCTTTTGTTCTGCAGAGACGAGCGCATGGCGGTCTTCCTTGACCGTTGACCTTTCCTGGCTGATGCCAAAGATTGTGAACACCAAGTATCAAGAAGAAGACGTGTTGTTGGTGAGACCAATTGGGTAAAGCACATCGAGTGGTACTGGCACAAGTAACAGGGGGAGACTGCACGAGAACAGGTCATGCGGGCGTCTCTCCGCCCGGTTTTGCTCTCCAAAGTGATGCAGGAATAGGTGGGGTCGGGTCGGGTCGGGTCACCGTACCGGCGACTGCGGATCGACCTCGGCCGACAACAAGGACGGTGACAGCCGCATTTGCCCGGCACGCCCATATCCCCCCTGTTAAAGCCTGCAGCTCAGCTCCGCTCCTCCTCCACCTATCTGTTGTATATACTTGTTCTCCTAAAGTACACGAGATTTGAAATGACAGAAGCAAAAAACAGACCATAAAAACTTGGATTTAGTGACTCTGCTTATGATAAGATATTATGATTGATGAAGTCCGGAGTAGATTTCTCTTGCATGAAAATAGAAGCGGTAGTTCCCATTCTAACACTGGCAGCCTCTGCCTCCTATAAATACTCTGCTCCTCTTCCCCAACCCTCCACGATTACGTCTATCCTCTGAGCTCCTCTCATTTTAAGTCTTCGTAGAGAACGAGTGTGCTCAAGGATGCACTACCAGGCGGCGGCGGCAGCGGAGGCGTGGGGTTACGTGGCGGGGATGGGGCCGACGACGACGATGGACGCGCTGGAGCGGGTGGAGCGGCTGGCGGCGGAGAGCGCGGTGGTGATCTTCAGCGTGAGCACCTGCTGCATGTGCCACGCCCTGAAGCGGCTCTTCTGCGGCATGGGGGTGAGCCCGTCGGTGGTGGAGCTGGACGAGGACCCGCGCGGGCGGGAGATGGAGCGCGCCCTCGCCCGCCTCCTCAGCTGTGGTGCAGCCGGCGGCCCCGCCGTACCCGTGGTATTCATCGGCGGGAAGCTGGTTGGGGCCATGGACCGGGTCATGGCCGCCCACATCAGCGGCGCCCTCGTCCCCCTCCTCAAACAAGCCGGCGCTCTCTGGCTCTGAAGCATGCGCATGGCAAACCCACCATATCTAATATGAGAGAGAGAGAGAGAGAGAGAGAGGGGTTGGTTTTTGGGGTCCTCCATTTTGGTGCAGTTCTTAATGGGATGCATGGTGGTGACGAAGAAAGGAGTGCAACTTTGGTTGAGGATGGAAGATTACATGTACAGAAAGATCTTAAAGGCTAAGCCAAAAAGCCGAGAGAAGATTGCTGGTTTGGTTTTTCTTAGGAGTTCTTCCAAGTGCAGTACTTGTTGTCATCGATCATACTCTTCTCCTAGATGAATCATTTGAACTCATCATAATGTTCGCTTCCTCTTCCTGCACTTGTATGGCCAAGAGATTAGTGTTTGTACATCTTATAACCCCCACACAATCTGTCAATGCACAGACAAGCCGAAGGAGACGAAGAAGAAGAGAGAGCTGTGGGTGACAAACAACGTCATTAACCGCCAACATGCCAACTCCCACGTCCGTACACAGCGGGGTACGTTAAGTTAGTTTGCGAGATCGACCAATGGCACGCCGCCGCGCGTCCAGCAGGCGCGATCCATCAGCACGAATCTTCGCGAGAAGTGTGTGGCGGATCCGCTCACAAGGAATTTTACACATCTATCCTTTCAAACTTTGGAAATAACATATGTATCCCTCTAAATAGTTTGATACTGTATATATATTAGTATGTGTTTAATAAATTGAGGTTATTTGCTACTAACTGTGACTAACAGATGAGTTTGGAAATACCTAAAATGTCTCTTATTACTTTTGTTGGTTATTCATCTCCTCATTTTTTGAATATATTTTTGGAAGGATAATTTTAAAAATATTAATTTAAATGGATGCATAATATACAATTTTGATTTTAGATTTAAGTGATGGCTTAATAAAAATGGACACATAATTGATTATTTATATGATGTTTTTTTTTATGAACCTGATGCCATTATGTAATAGGAAATACAACAAAATCATAGTGATATTTGACAATTTGTTCATCTATTTTTTAGTCCAATAAGTATAAATCAGTAGTTTTTCAAATGTGTATATGTAGAAAAAGATAATAATAATAATAATAATAATAATAATAAATACCTAATTTATTCTACCATGGAGAAATAACAAATATTTAGAAAATTTTGACCCAATTGCAAAGTGGATTATTGCAATATTTGGACTACTAATACTTGTTTTCAAGCCAAAAATAGTTGCATTCAATTAGTAGGACAAATTCATGCATGCAATTCCCATTCATTTATCAAAGGACAAGATGAAAGACAAAAGAGTCAAATGCATTGACCAAAATTGAAAATGGCCATGGGGGTTGGTTAGTAAATAACTTCTTAAATCTTTCATAATCATCAAAGTTGACACAAAATGTTGCAACACCAATGACAAACCTTATAATCATAAAAGTGCACATTTTGCCTTCTCCTATGAAGACTTTTCCTGTTGCAATAGATGACAAGGAATCTTCTCCTAAGGTGGCCTACAAGTCAAAAAGCAACATAAGATTTGACCATTGGGCCACAGGTGAGAATCAAACATGCCACTTATGTCATTCATGTGGAGTCAACTATTTATTAAGTACTATGCTTTTGACTTTATTATATGGTTAGTTTGCTAGCCTTTTGATGTGTTCTTTTAACAGCCTTAGAATTGCTCTTACGCAGGCATTAAAGTGTGATGAGTACCATATTAGATCAAGCTATTAAGATATTATTTTTCTTATTTGCTGTTTTTTAGTATATCATGATAGAGACAAAATAATAAAAAATTCCAATTTAAAGGTAAATATATACTCTTATAAAAAAATAAAAGATTATTTATTTAGTAAGAATATTAGAATTCCTCCTTTTTGTATGATTGCAAGCATATGTATATCATCATCATCATCATCATCATCATCATTGTCCACTATAGTAAGAACATGATCTAGGAAAAGAACATTTATCTAAAAAAGCCTAAAGGACATACAGATATGAATTAGAAGCTTTAAACCATAATGACATCATTACTTTTATGTGTTATATTAATGATTATCTAGTGAATGGGTCCATCCCTTTGAGACACTAAAAGACATAAACATATGGAGGACAAGAAGTGCTCCTTCTCACTTTACAATATGTTAACCAAAGAAGATGACAGATGACAGAGATGACAAAGAAATATTTATTGTTATGTCTGCATACATAGCCTAACAAATCTTCCCTTGTGACACATACATAGCTGCCATCAACTTAATACTAAGACAACATTACACACTAATCTCAGTACTTGAGAATGCTGAATTAAGACACAGTGATATCAGACTTCAGCAGGCTTCATCTTCTTCTTCTCCATCGGAGCAGCTGCCACTCCTTGTTTGTCCTCATCCTGGTCCTCCTGCACTCTATTCGGCACCTTCTCTTCCACCCCGATCGCGTAGATCTCCAACACCTTCTCCGCCGTGCCAAGCTTCGACGCGATGTGCTCCGGCAGCTTCTGCTCCACCATGGCCTTCTCTGGGTTCCTGTAAGCTACGTAGAGCACCATTTGCAGGACCCCGAAGATGAACCCCAACACATTGGGCAGCTAATCCAGCAGGAAGTTAAAATGTGAGTGAGATGAGCGACGTTAAGCCACGACAAGATCGAGGTGAAGAGATTAGATACCGCGACGTATAAGTCCTTGGTCAGCAATCCATATCCGAACCAGACGACGGCGCTCCATGTGAGGAAGAAGGACAGCGAGAATGGCATGAACTCCACGCTCTTCGTTCGGATCACAAGCCTCTGAGCAACCACAGAAGGCGTCAGATATGGTTAATCCTCTGATTACCGCATTTGCAGAAGGATTCCTACTCACGATGATGCTTAGAGGAGCCACGAAAACGCTCACGGAGAAGCTCATACAGATCCACCCGAGAACCTCGACTCGTTTGGCACCCCTCGCGAACAGAAGAGTCAGCACAAGGATCAACCCGAACATCCCCACGTTCACGAGCAGCACCAGCTTTGCGGTAAACATCTGCAATCCGGAGACACTCTTCTTCAGATCAGACGAGTCACAGTCGGTCGCCTGCATGAAATGGTTGAGCGAGCGTGTATGATGTACCTTTGCGGCCTTTGGCGCGTAGGTGAAGTACACGACCACGTATGCGGTCTCGATGACGCAGCCGACCGCGTTAATGGTGATGAGAAGGCCAGCGTTGGTCTTGACGAAGGCGTAGAAGATCCACAGGGTGGCACTGAAGAGAGCAACCACGTACGGCACCGAGTGAAACCCTTCGGTGGATTTCCTCCTGCACACTCTGTAGAACGTCGGCCTGCACTCTCGAATCAATCATCCATGGTAAGATCACTGCAACAAAATCTCGACAGGGAGAGAGAGAAAGAAGCGGTGGGAGGGAATGATCCTTACAGTGGTGCGAGATACACCATGAAGGAGATGATGTTACCTATCGAACAAGATGAGAAGCTGCGTTAGGATATGAAAGATGCAGAACAAGAACAATGCATTAAAGTGCAGTGTCCTTGTGAATCCTCAGAGAGCTTCTGAATTAGATTAGGGAGGGATCCATGCAAGATATACCTAGGATGCCAAAGGTGAATGCCCAAGGGTGGTCCAAGGATAACCCTGCCATCTCTCTTTCACTGGAACTCTCACCTCCTAACACCTTCTTCTTCTTCTTCTTCTTCTTCTTCAGATCAACAACTCGGTGAGCCCCCATTTTATAGGGGAAGAGAGGAGAGGAAGCAGTCGAGCATATCGCGATCATGCAGGATACGTATGTGTGACTTCATGGATTGGTGATGGGACTACTCGTGGATACGTTACATGAGGGATGAGAGGGTGCGTCATTTCATGTGATTCTTATCTGTGGCTCGCGCACGCACACATGCACTCTGCCGTTACCCCTTCGTCATCATCACCACCACCACCATTTGCCTTTTCCTGTTCCATGCACACGCCATGGCAGCTTCCTGCCTCCCCCGGTTTTGCTCTCTTCCAATCGACGAAACGACGTTGGCGAACATGCTGAGCTCGTTTGCACTTCACCACCACCTTTGATCTTTTTTCTCTTTTGCATACGTATCGTGTGAAATAAAACCCTAAAAAATCATGTTTGGTAGATAATCGTCATGCAATTGATTATCTTTGAGGGACAAATTTGACGGTCGATCGAGTTGGCTTTCGGAAAGTGGACGTCGTCGTGTTCCAAAGGCCACGTGGACTAAGATCATCCATGTCTTTTACGATCACCCTTACGAGGAGTGGGTGGTGGAGATTCCATGTTTGGTCGAAGGAGAATTCCGTATCTCTCTCATACTCTCTCGTTATCGTCCATTTAGTATGCATTGGTCATGTCATGTCATGGAGAGCAAACTTTGACCCTCTATTGATCTTTCCTTTCCTTTCCTCTCCTCTCTTAGGCCATTAATTTTAATTTATTGATTATTATTATTATTATTATTATCTTTAAATATAGAGAAATTATTTCTTCGATAAGAGAGTGCTAAATCACTGCTTCGATTTCCATAAGTTAGCTGGAAATATAGATCTTAAAGACAACAACTGTAAAGAAGAACTAAGACAAAGTTGATCTGATTACTTACATAGGCTTATTTTTAGCCTCATAATCCTTGTTGAAAGGAGAGAGGTAGAGATATCATAAACTAATCCAGTGTATAACATAGGAGAAAAAAGATGGATGGATGGATCGATCGATCTTCTCTCTCTTTGAATTATTAGAATAATACATTAACTGGAGAATCATTCAGCATGGTCAAATTTACATGGACATGACAACAACCAAAGTAGTGGATTTGCAGAAAAAGAAATATGAAAGGAGAAGGTAACAAATATTCCAAAGTGTGGTTGATGCTGACATTGGCAACTGCATGCATGAAGATCATGGCGAGTTATCTTGTGTGACATCAAGTGTGAGAATTGAGATGACCCACAAATCCTGATGATAATTGGTGGTGGAATTATATGGGTGACCTTATCACACCAAGAGGAGCTGCCAGCCATCAATCCATCCATCCCTTTGTCTCAGTAGCTAGCTTTATTCAATTTGCCAGGTTCATTAGCTTTTCTCCCTCCTGTTTGGATCAATGCTGATCCCAATAATTTGCTATGATAGAATTATCATGCTCCTGGTGATGGTACCATGTCTGGCTACCATTGGTTGTGGATCTTATCACTGCTTAATAAATAACATGCAAACTTGATTATAGAGTCATCAGGCCAATCGTCAATTGACCCACCAATGGAATGTGGCCACCACCACACCAATGCTTTTGATCTCTATCTTCATCTTGTTCTTATCTCTCTCTCTCTCTCTGCTGTGGATAGCTTCTTCTCAATCATCTGCATGAACAGAACCCAGCCAAGATGCCATATCACAAACACTTTTGAGAAGCATCCACAAATGTGAGCAACCATAATAATGGGAGCTCTGTTCCAGCAATCATTGTACCTTCTCCTTTGTGAAGATATTTAATCTGGTGATTCATGCTGATGGAAGTGATTATAAATTGAGTTGATCATGCGGTCACGGCATTAAGCAATGATTTAATGGCTAGGCTTGCCGAGGTCCCTCTCATGGCACAACAAGTTTGGCTTTGGTAAAGGAAAGCTGGTCTCTTTTTAGGGACTGCTCTTGAGTGCATTGTGATCTCAGCTTGTGGCATTGCTTTGCATCTAAATCTGCAACCTTTTGTGAGGAAATGTTACAAACGTTTAAACTGCTGAGGAAAACTTCATACCATGAAATTTCCAGTTCAATACCTCAACACTATTTGAAATGGTCACATCCTATCTGCAACTTTAAAGGTTGGCTGCTGCCAACCCTTCCGGTGGATCATTCAACTCTTGCATGATGGATACAAAAAAGAGCCCAACAATCATTCTTCATAATACAGCTAAACATCACTGGTAAGGCTTTGCTGGCATCTGGCCTTCGGTCTGTCGGAGGACAAGCATGAAGATATCATTCCATTTCTTTAGCATGATAAAAGAACACAACGAACCATAAATTAACAATTTGTTTAAGCATCTCAATTTCATATAATGTTGAAAAAAATCTGGCCAGCCTCAATATATGGAAGGAAATTTTACCTTGGTGTATAACTAGACAGTGATAAGCAATAGCTTAACGAAAATGAGTAATAGCATACCATAAAAATAAAATGAATAAGAACGTATAGAATTGGAGAACCAGAAGCATATTTATGTCAAAATCATCTCTTATTGTAATCAACATAACATAAACTTGATGCATATGTAGTGTCACAAAAAACTATCATGAAGAATTCACAGTTCCAAGAATGCAATGTAATGTTCTAGTGACAAAAACAGATTCCTTGGAGCATCTCAAGTAGACATGCTCTTCCCTTGCAAGTAGAATATGTAGTCCACATTCATTGTCTCAGTCTATCATTTACTGATGTTCCTGGTTTTGGTTCATGCAACTTTAGAGCTTGGTGCCTGCAGTGGATCACACAAGATCACTTTTCCGTAATCTTGCCTAACACAGGCTACTCCTAAAATGGGTTTCATTTCTCAACTCCATTCTGATCCTTCACTTGAATACTAGCCTCGTAAGATTTAGGTTTAGATTTGGATCTTCAGCTGATAAGCAGCAAAAGGTTTTATGACTAGATCCAAAGTCAATTTTGTTAGTTACATATGGAGAGTCCACAAAACCACAACTAATATCAATTCTGAAGATCAAGGGATGTCAAAGTCCTTTTACAGTATCCAGTTCCTGAACCTGAGAGAAACTAGGGCGAATGTCATGCCACTAGTTCCTCCAATAAGATGATTGATCAGCTAATAGATTTCCTGATATCAATCTTTGCCATTCAACCATACACTGACTGTCAAAGCAGAGGCAAAGAAACCAACTTTTGAAATAAATGGTGCATAAGGTAGTTTTGATGGCAGAATTCAAACTCAAGACCAATTAACCCAACTTTTGGCTCGACATCCAGTGATTTTGTCAAACTACCAATTTAAGAAAGCCAAGAACCACTTTTTTTCCATAAAACGAGACCATTGTTTTCTTTTTCCCCTAAAATGAGACCATTGTATAAGATGACTAACACATTAGATTCTACACTCGTTAACATTTTCAACTAAACATGAAGAATCTCTTCAACAAATGAACAAGCAACATAAATGTATAGAAAGGGTGACTCAATGCATGAGACTCCAGCCTTATCCTTGCAAGCAAGATGATGTTTTCATAAACAACACATATACATGCATACATATATGCATCTTTGTAAAGCGTACTGTTTCAGCAGATGATCTGACAAAGTGCAGAATATAACACCAAGGCACAAGAATGGCAACCAACACTTATGACCCAACGGATCTTGGTTTTTCCTAACACCAAACCAGGTGTCAATCCTTAGATTCAGAAAAGAAACTATTTTCCCTTCTCTCCATGCATTTAGTTTACATCACGAGGCTATAGGACTATAGTATACAAAAGTTTAGCAACCACCACCATAAATGATATTTGAGCTCTTGAAAGAGGATGCACTCTGAACATAATATAGAAGGCATCAATAACTTTATGAAAGATATGAAACTTCTGCTCCAATATGGTGTCTGAAGGATGGTAATAGGTGTTTGCATTAACAATGCAACTCGACCAACTCCCACTAGTTCAATCAGTATTGTCAGAAGCACTTGCGGTATAAGGTGTTGGGGCATGATATTCTGGTGCTCACGCAAGCAAAGCAAGAAACTTACCCTTCTCAGCCCGACCATAGGTATGCTATTGTCTTTGAATTCTCCCCACTTCCTATATATAGACTCGATAAAACAAATTATTCCAATTTAATTATTTGTCACTAATTATTTGTACTAAATACAATTTTAAAGTATATAATAAATATTTTAAAGAGATAATTCAGGCTAAGAAATTAGGCATCAACACAAAAATCAATCATAAAATGATGCAATTCTATTTTGTAATTTCTTATCTCATACTGTCACCTCTCCAATAAATTCCAGTAGTGAGTAAGATGGAATAGATCATAGAATTTATACCTTATTTCATAATATTAATGATACTATTCTTCAATTTATTCTGGATGATTTATTTATTTACTTGGTGCATCTGCTTTTGAACTTTTATCCTTTTTTTTTCTAGGTAAAGAAGCATAGCAAAGAGACCTACTCAGTACCCTCACCACTCTCTTCATCTTTTGCCATGTTTGTCTCTCGCTCTTGTCAGTCGTTGACCCCACTCGTGGTCTCCCTCCGCCCTTTCTTCCTCAGCTGAAGCCCTTCCTCTCCCCTTCCCCCTCGACATCCCACCTCCTCAGTAAAAATGATATTTAATAAAGATGTTCCTAAATTCTCGAAAGAGTGACATCTTCCCGTATAAAAAGCCCAAAATCTAAGATTTTTTTGATAAATAACTCATTTATTTTTTCTATTTATTTTTAATTCTATCATAGGTTTTGAACGGCAGGGGTTTTCTTCCGCCCACCGTTCTTTCCGGTTGACCACTCCACGCTAATAAAAAAGACCAAAAAAAAAAAGAATATTGCAGCATTTCCCGATGTAAACGGAGAATCGCGAATGTTCCCATTCGTTTGCTGCTTCCAACATATTTCTCCGATCTCCAATCCCAATTACGGAACCCTAGCTTTTCGATCCCGCCCGCTTTCCATGGCGCTCAAGGCCGTGCACGTCTCCGACGTCCCCACTCTCGATCAGGTCCCGGCGGCCCGCACCGTCGCCCTCTCCTCCTCCCTAACGCGCCTTTTCAAAGGTATCACAGCTCCTTCTCTCTTTCTCCGTATGTGGAATGTGGAATGCGGTTGCGACAATGGGGGATTTACGTACCTGTGGAGCAGGAGCGGCGGAGAGGCTGGTGGTGATCGGGCATCGGGGGAAGGGGATGAACGCGCTGGCGTCGCCGGACCGGCGGCTGAAGGAGGTCAAGGAGAACTCGCTCCGCTCCTTCAACGAGGCCGCCCGCTTCGCCATCGACTTCGTCGAGTTCGACGTCCAGGTATATACCTTCGTGTAATGCCGTCATTATCGCCTTCTCCGTCCTCTCTCCCTCCCTCCCTCTCTCTCTCTCTCTCTCTCTCTCGTGTTCCGCCGTTTGGATCGCGGCGATCGGCTTTGTAGAAGGGCGACGACGCGGCGCGCGACGACGCCAGAAGCGAGGAATCCGCACGTGAATTGTGACGAGGATGGTCGATCGGACAGGATTTGTCTTAAGGTGACTCGTGGCGACAACACAACCGTTTGATCTCATTAGTATATCATGTACCCCATTGTCTTTAACATTGATAGTATCAATTAGGAACTGCTAAATCTGAATTAATTAGGCACTTCAAGCATTAATTACAAAAGAAATTAATCGAATATATTGATTGGAAATATAAATTATTTACTGCATGTGGAAATATCTCCATTTTAGCTGCTTTGGTTGGACAGTCTTCCTCCTCGTAGAATCCTCACGAGAATACCATCGATACAATTCTTGCAGGTGACCAAGGATGACTGCCCCATCATCTTTCATGACAATCTCATACTCACCGAAGAACACGTAAGATTCTTCCATCTCCATCTCGCTGTTGACTTGACATCATCAGTCACTGCATGCCCCACTTCAGCAGCACCTCATTCGAACCTCTTGATCACAGGGCAATCTGTCCGAGAAGCATGTCACTGATCTGTGCTTGGGAGAGTTCCTTTCCTATGGACCGCAAAGAGATCCTGCGAAGGTGGTTCTGTTCTGTTCTTGTTCGAGCTGCACTTGGATGGACTGACGCTGATCTTTGTTGCTCCATTGGACGACAGGTGGGGAAGCCATTGCTTCGGAAGACCAAAGACGGGAGGATTGTGACTTGGGACGTCGAAGCAGACGACCCGTTCTGCACGCTGCAGGATGCATTCCAAGGCGTTGATTCCCATCTGGGCTTCAACATCGAGTTGAAGTTCGATGACCATGTCATCTACAAAGAAGAACAGCTTGCTCATGCTCTTCGAGTCGTCTTGCGAGTACGACGCGCCGTCACACAGCGTCGATTCCTCTTGTTGGGACTTTGAGAACATTCCTCCTCTGTTCTGCAGGTTGTGTTCGAGTTCGCCAAGGAAAGGCCGATCGTCTTCTCCAGCTTCCAGCCCGACGCCGCACGGCTAGTGCGTGGACTCCAGAATGTCTACCCCGTAAGCAGAGTTCCATCTCATCGTGGTTTCAGGGCATGCAATCTGATTTCTCAGGTACCGACGCAGGTGTTCTTCCTCACCAATGGAGGAACGGAGATCTACAGAGATGCAAGGAGGAACTCCTTGGACGAGGCAATCAAACTTTGCATGGCAAGCGGCTTACAAGGAATAGTATCCGAAGTGAGAGCCTTCTTCAGGAATCCAGCAGCTGTAGCAAGGATCAAGGAATCCAATCTCGCACTCTTAACATACGGACAGCTAAAGTAATCCATTACTTGAAGTTGCTACAACGTTTCCGGCACAGCATCGAATCGTAGGCGCTGACACAAAGATTGCTCTTCCCTTGCAGCAATGTGCCTAAAACAGTGTACATGCAGCAGCTGATGGGGGTTAATGGCGTAATCGTAGACTTGGTGAAGGAGATCACTGAGGCTCTCAGACCTCATCCCATGCAGCTGAAGTGAAGGACGCTTTAAGGCCTAACATAATATGATGTAGGATTTTGTGTACATTCTATCGTGTGACAAAAGTGTTGACATTTGGAAGCAATTGTTGTATACTATTTTTGTATTTGATCTAATGTTAGAGCTTATCTCAACCAGTAGATGACAAGTACAGGATCAATGTATTTTGCTTTATATGATGAACATCAAGGATAAATTAATTATATATCTTATGATGATTTTGTTGCATTGGTGATGAATTAATTTGCTAATTAGTCAAACCCATCATTTATTTATAATAAATATGATAAACGAAAAATCAATGGAATAAATATTAGGATCGATAATTTTGGAGCAATTTGTGTGTAATTTCACCAAATAAATTTACAAGATTAACGAGGTGTCGTCGAGACGAATTTGATGTGGGCTGGGCCTGAAACCCTAAATGGGCCTCACTTACTGGCCCATGAGACATAAAACAAAGGCCAACATCTGTTAATTTTGATTCAATTCAGCTTATCACAAGAAAGATATGTGTTCATCACACTTAATATGCATCTCTCCATCACATCCTTTCTGTTCTACAAGCTTCAAGCAATGGCAAAAGCAGAGGAGTCAACCAACAAGTTTGCCACTATTTCACATGGTGGAATACAGTTCATGGCTTCTACCTGCCAAGTTTCAGGTCCAAACCAACTGATTAAAGTTGATGAAGGTGTGTACACATTTGGATCAAGTGGATGTTGCCTTCATCTCAATTTAGGAGTTGCAGAGCTTTTACAGTCCAAGTTTAAGGCTCAAGCTTTCTGACCAAAGTTCTATGTCTGTGTGTAGATGTCTTCAATTCAGTTCATAGGCTCTTCTTTTCTTTGACCTGCCAGAATTCTGGTCCAAAAAGTACAACTCCTGACATTAAGATTGCCTGCTGCATTCATACACCAAGCAGCTTCTCTTCATCTGCAATGAAGAATCAGGTTCATCAGCTCTTGGTATTCACAGCAGAACAAGAACTAATTGATAGCTTCAGATGAAAGATATGGATGCTAATTGATCTTGTCACCCTGTGTTTGCTTAGGTCATCGGGGCAAGGTGGTAAGAAATCCAGAAGCATTGACAAAGCCGCCTTGTGAGCTTTATTCAGTGAAAAGAAATGACTTCTTTTGCCAAACAAGCAAGCACTGGAAGCTTTTGAAGACTAAGTTCATCTTAGTGGGATAAATATGTCATCCTCATACTTTTTGGAGGCTGCTATGGTTGGATTCACATGTGATATGAACCTTTTGACAAGATGATGATGACACCATGAGTCAAAAAGGGAATAATTAGGAAGAGGGTAGAAGGAAAACATGCCAGACCTGCAAAATGAAATCAGTGGTAGGATTGTCATGAGAACTTCAAACTTTTCAACTGATGGCCACTGTAAAATGGAAGGAAAAAGAAACTTGTCATGGAAATTATTACCTTTAACTACATCTAACAATAATATATATTTTTTTGAATCATCATGATATTTAGCAGGAAGAGAAGAAAATAATTTACAGATTTAATACTTTTCCTGGTGTCTAACAGTTAATATGTTGAATCATCAGAATTCAACTCAAACATTTCCTTCCTTACTTTCAGCTCTATATTATGGACAACTTACAATGGTACAGTAATAACACAACATTTCCAAGGCACTAATACGACAACTCTTTAATCTATATCTTCCGCAAGAAGCAGAAATAAGTGCCAAAAACAAAAAAAAAAATATCAACTTTGACTGAGAAACTGTTGCTAAATCTATAATAAGAATTTTCTTACTGTTCGCTCGAAGAAAATGAATCCAGAATTTCCGATGATGCTGATCCATGATGTAGTTAGTGAAAGAAATCAAAGCTGGGATGTCTAATATAACCACACTAAAAAAGAATTATCAACTCCTCAAATTGTGCCTAATTAGCCCTTTAGTTTCAACATAGATTTGATCTCAGTTGAAAGTCATTGCAACTCTTGTGTTGCTATTTCTTTCCTTTATGAGCCGAGACACAAGTGCCTGATGCTGAGGTTGGTAAACACAGAAGACCGAACAACACAAGCAGCACAAGAGTAAATCTCAATTAAACTTGATACAACCCTGCAGGAGCATGCATTCCGAGAATGACTGCCAATTGTTTTCAGTGGAACTCATCCCTAGAGAATCATGCATCTCAGACAAATTATGATTGCCAGTAGTCAAAATTTGCAGGGGGGGAGACATGATAACAGTGTCCTGTAACTTGCACGACCAATCACCATCATAAAATTCTATCTTCCTTCAATATTTCAGATCTTGTCTGTGTCTTTTTTCCTGGAAGAAAAGTATCTCAAATTTGTGTTCTCACAAGGTAGAGACTTGAGGATGTCTTCAACACCCAACATCAAGTATGTTTCAGCCACAGAAATCAGAATCCCAGTCTTGATAACCTCAAGTGGGACTGTCACATACATTAGATGCTTCCCCATAGGAGTACCCAAGAAGGTGAGAGCCATTAAAGGTCAGACTCAAAGCACAGAATGACTAAGACTTTAGGTGCCATGAGAGTCTCTCATTCATCCAGGAGTACCATTCTCTTCCGACAGTCCAAGATCTGCAATCTCAGGTTGCTTGGCTGACTCAATTAGTGCCCACATCACTTGGTTGATTCAACTAAATGCTTGCCGACCCAACCAACCACAGATGACCTGTGCATGATGCCATGTGAGGTTGCAGGAGGCTAAATTGTACTACCATATCTCTCAATTTATGGATCCACCAAATTCATATATCCATGAACTCTGAATATTTTTGGATTGAAGCATAAAAGGACAATCCACCTGCTAATGTGGAATCTGAGGCATGCATAGTAGCCTTACCCTTGCAAAGAGAGAAACTGTGTAACACAAAAAGAGCTAATCTTTGTGTTTATTTGGATGAAATTGAAACTATGAAGAAATTTCAGCACAAATACTATTACAAAAACAGTGATCCTTTTGAACCCAACAGAGCTCTACTCAAAATAAGAGAAGGCCATGCTATGCATTTAGTACACCACCTCAGGTTTAGCTTCCCCAACCTATTCCTATGAGTAGATAAGTTAGGCTTAATCCTCCATTGTCAAGTTACACTAATTTGCTTTTCATATGATTCAACAAAACAACAAGATAAGCTTGGACCATTTGGTACTTGCTTGTTGTCAAGTAGAAGAAACAAGAACAAGAAGAGATTTTTCTTTCTTTTGGAGCACAAGGTTCAAATCCATGAAGTCTAATGAAACCCCAGAGACACCCCATGCCCTAGAGACAACCCACCACCCAATTCCCTCCTTCTGAGGTAATCAACACACATGAGCTTCTCTCCTTGCTGCTTCCTCCACTCCTATCGTCCATCGGTAAGCGAGTAGCATAGGAAACAAACAAGGCAAGGCCTAGTAGAACAGCAAGGAGAACTCATAAGAGGGGAAGCCTATTCCAAGCACAATAATTGTACCTTTTTGACTCCCTCTCTTTGCCTCCTCCAACACCTCTTCAATCCCCACACGCAAACCCATCCGACCATTTGTACACTTGTATAAGAACACTAAAAACACATATTTTTAAGGATGGAAAGGAACACTCGAGAGAGAGAGAGAGAGAGAGAGAGAGAGAGAGAGAGAAGAGTAGAAAACAGCCGCATTTTGGCTCAAAGAAAGCACATGTCGCACACGATTCTCTTTGTCTGTTCCCACAACTACAAGTGGGATTTGGCATCTGTTCTTTCTTTTCACCCTCTCATCTCACTCCTCTCCCCCTCTCTCCTCCTCGGCAAATGAGAACCTTTGCCTTCTCCCCACGGCAGCAAAAGCCATCCAATGTTGATGCTTCGTGTTCCTCCATATTTACACGCCTGCTGTGACATTTTCTCACCTCTTTTCTTTTCCTCCATACTTACTTAGAGAGGATTAATCATGTGAAGCTCTCCTTAAACACACAGCTTTGGTACACTGTTACTACTCCTTTATGATAAGTTTGAGCCACATAAATATTATCTATATAAATATTAGAGTTGATAAGATTGTATATATTAATCATCTATCAAGTTAATAAAGATAAAGATGATAAAGATAAGATTGAAAGATCTTATTATCAACTTGATATACTTAAAAATATATTTTCAATCATTTGGGATGTCGAAGTTAGTGAGTTCCATTTGAAGCAATATGTAACATCCCCGATTAGTCCTACATTGAAAGTAGACAAGATTAAAATTGATTTATAAGGGTCGGATGAATATACTATTATCAATAAAATTGATAAGTTAGTTAGTCCATCAAACCCGAGCCATGATATTTGATATCAGAGTCGAGGTTAATATACTTAAGTTGATATTTAAACTGAAGATGATAGTAGTATATTCATCAGACCCTTATAAGATAATCTTAATAATCTTATTTAATTTGAGATATTTATATCTTATTTGAAAGTGCTTATATAATATTAAAATTATATTTTTTTATCATCTTATTTTATTTTAGAGCTATATTTTATCATCTATCATCTATCATCTATACATTATCTCAAAATACTTGTCTCAAGAACACAATTCTTTTTTTTGTAAACACCATAATTTTCCAACACGAAGCATTATTTATTTTACGATCATATATATATATATATATATATATATATATATATATATATATATATATATATCTGTTGAATAATAGATATATGATAATTAAAATTTTCAAAAATTATTTCATCTATTTCTGTAATCATCATATAATTCATTTCTTTTTTTTTGTTATTACTAAGGTTATATATCTCATATATATGTTAATTGTCTTATTTACTCTAAAAACTATATTTTATAGCATAATGCTCATGTTTAAACTTAACATTAATCTCATTAATTATGATACTACCATTATCATTGTCGTCACCATCATCATGAAATATTTTATTTGCGAAAAGAGGAAAACTTTTCAAAAGTAAAAGTTAAAAAATAGAAAACTCTTACATTCCCTTTGTATAAATCATTTTTATCATGAGATTAAAAAGCAATAATTAACTCGATATATATCATTAATCATCTAAAACCCAATAATTTACTAATAATCACCTTCCAACTTTAAAAAGTGAATAGAATCCAAGTCCATATTTAAAATGTTTGCCTTATGTCTTCCAAATTTTGTCCAATAGTCTCTCTCTAACTATCTATATTTATATATTAAGATTTTTTATATAGTTTGATACAATTATTAAGAGTTTTTGTAGTACTGAGTATCTGTTTTCACTTATAAAGCATATTATTATACAGTTGGGTGAATTATTATTTTTCTTCATTTTTGTCACTCTTTTTTAGTTTTTATCTGAAAGCATCTCTCATTTTCAGAATTTCCTAATAACTCTTCTTTACCTAATATCTGAAATACCATTTATCTTTTTTTCCTATAATGTTTTTGTATTGTGTTACAGTATTTTCAGTAACATCAAATAAATATCATTATAATATATTTACAATAGTATTATTAAAGTACTATAACATAGTATAAAAATATTATATTGTAATGTGTCACAATATTTTCAAATGGATGTTTTCTTAGAATTCTATATTTAAAAAAATAATCATTCAAATAATTTAACTTTTATATGAGTTATAGTGTTTTTGGTACATTTTCAAAAACATTGTAACTCTATTACAAAACACTGATCAGAGAAAAATTGACTAAAAAAATTTAAAAAAAAACCTTTCTTATGTATCCTTATCAAAAAATATTTATAATTTTTATACTAAAAAATTCAGTTATAGTGTTTTTTTACTTAGTTATAGTGTTTTTGTGATACTAAGAAAGCACTGTAATACAATAGAAAAATATTTTAATTAAAATAAAAAAGTGAGGGAAAAAAAGATATGGTGGAATACAATTTGATATATATGCAATTTAATATTTTAAAATTATTTAAAAATATATGGTGGAATTTATGAATAATAATAATAATAATAATAATTATTATTATTATTATTATTATTATTATTATTATTATTATTAGAATGCGATTGAGTCTGATTCACGCCACGGGGAGTCATCGCCTCGTGCCCGCAACCTCTGCTATAAAGGCGGTCTTAACCCCTCCCCTCACCACACCCACCCACCCACTCTCCGCCCTCATTCGGCTCGGTGGTGGCTTTCTGAGCTTTCCAGAGGACATGGAAGATGGGCTCGTGTAGCTCAGCCCACCTGCACCCAGCTGGGGTGGTGTGATCTTGAGCTCCAGGAAGACACAGAAACCTCCTCCTCCTCGTCTCCTGGTTTATACGCATGGACAACAAGCCACGCCTCACGAGGCTCCCCCCTGGCTTCAGGTTCCACCCGACCGACGAAGAGCTCGTGGTTCAGTACCTCAAGCGGAAGGTCTTCTCCTGCCCCTTGCCCGCCTCCTTCATCCCTGACATCGACCTCGCAAGATTCGATCCATGGGACTTGCCAGGTCCGTACGAACAATCTCCTTTTGGTTGTTGAGATTTGTGCGTGTGCTCATGCTTCAAGCTGTTTGTTGTAATGCTCAGGTGGGGGCGAGGAGGAGAGATACTGCTTCAGTCTAAGGGAGGCCAAGAACCCCAGCAGGAGCCGGTCGAACCGGGTGGCGAGGTCCGGGTACTGGAAGGCCTCGGGGAGGGACAAGCGGATCACGTCGCCGAGGTGCGGCCAGGTGGTGGGGATGAAGAAGGTCTTGATCTTCTACAGAGGGAAGCCTCCCACCGGGAGCAAGACTGACTGGGTCATGCACGAGTACCGGCTCGCCGGCCCCGAGTCCACTGCCTGCATCTTCCCCCAGAGGAAGAACTCAACTCATGTGAGCTGTTCTTGCCCTTCTCGAATCTGAAACAAGCCCAAAATTTAAGATTTTTATGGACGTTCTCGTGACCAGCTCAGATTTATACCTCCAACATCTGCCAATTAACATGCAACAACTACCATGTCAGATTAGAATGCCCTGTTGATCCTTGTTAGTATTAATCTGCAATTGCATCACATCCTGAAGATTTGGTTCTAGGATTGATTTTGTAAAATCCTGTTTTCTTGTCAATGGATAAACAATACCTTGAAGCCAGAAAACACTTTAGAATGACATGACTTCGTCAGTCGCTTATTATGTAGCTCTCCTCTCCTAATCCTTTGCACTTCCATGGGTAATCTTTGCTAAACTCTAGAATGCTTCTGCTCATGCAGAATTGTATCGTCCCGAGCAGAGATTGGGTGCTCTGTCGCATTTTTAAGAAGAAAAGAGCTACCAAGATGGATGTCGAGACCGAAGAAGAAGGGGAAGAAGCGCCAGTTACAGAGAGCGGCATTGGCTTCATTGACTTCATGGGGGAAAGATATAGAGATCAAGGTCATTCTGCATCCTCTTTATCTGACTCAAGTTGCATAACCGAGACCTCTGATGGATCCAGCAATGGAGAGGAAACCAGTTCTGGCAGCTCACTTCCATAAGGAAGAGAGGCCTGGAAATTATCTGTATCAGTGTACCAAAATTAGAACCTCCTTTTTTGTTGGAAGCCAAAGTCAAGTCCAAATAACCTGGGATAGTATATGTGGAAGTTGGAAAAGAGTTCTAGGATTTCTAGTCTCTTCTTCTTTTGTGTTTTCTTTAACAACTTGATGCAAGAGAGCTTTGTGAAGCTGATGAACTGATGGTTAATGTGGAATCATGTTCTAATTAACAAAATCATATGTTCCTATGGCTTCAATGCTCCAACTTTTCCTTTTCCAAGCAAGCTTTGTGATCTATGAAGGGGCTGAAAGCATTTTACTTTTTGAGTTGGATGATGGCTTGTGTTATCAAAAGAACCATGGTTTTGTATGCACCAAAAGAGGATCCAATGCTGCATAAAGATAGGAAGAAAAGCTGAGCAAGAAAAGAGGATTGCATAAATCCATTTGGTGTGACAGTGATGCCTTCAGCCACTGGGACCTGATGGAGGAATCAGGGGCATGAGCTAAGAGGCCAATTTAAAGGCACCTGGGTCCCTCCTTGGCCAAGAATATTTGGCTCAAGATCTTGATTTGATATGAGGGAAGTGGAGATCACATCAGATTGAGACCCATGACTGATATGTATTGCTCCTGTTCAGCTGCTTGTGTTCAACTAAACCATGTGTCTTAAACTCATGTTGAAGTGTCACATGAACTCTTAGTCTTTCTGAAAAGGGGTCAATTGTGAAACAATCAAGAACTTTCTAGGAGTTCTTGTTCACCTGTGTGGCTAAATTTGGAAAAAGGACAACACAACATTTGTGTCAGAAGTTTGTAAGACAAGGTTTCATAATATTGCTGCAAAGCAAGCTGAACAAGGACATGCAATTTGGGAAAAACTTTGCTGCACACATAATGATGTTTGTGTGTTGTCTGGTTATACATTTGGGTTACTCTCTCACTACTCAATGGACCACTACTGATAACCCTTTCTGCTCCAGCCTTCATATTGATCTAAAAGCTTGTGATATAATTAATCTGGCTCAGGACTTGGGATGATTTGCCAACAGAGTGTGGAACTGCTAGTTTCAGTGGTTGGAATTTATCATCCATGTAAAGGATGACTCTGAATGACAACATTACATTTAGTCCACAAATGACTTCACAATCACATTACACTCTTTCAGCTTCTTCAACTGATAGTGAAAATATTTTGGAGTTGGCTTCTTCATTGTCAGTCACAAATCTCTGTGACTATGAGCACTCAGTTATTCCTCCATGAAACTAAGTCTCATAAAAGACTATCATAACCATAGTCAACAGCAGGCAACACTTGAAGCAAAATGACTGGTGGAAGATGTATTGTTACTACACTTTTGAATTCTGAAGTAGAATGTGTTCTCAACTTCATTGTGAAAGCTAATACAGCTTGCAGTCAAGGAAAGTTTTGCATCACCAACTCCACAAATTTAGAAGCAGACCATTTTCTTGTGAAACATGTGATATAAATTGTGAGGTATTCATGAACATTTGATAGGTTCAGTAATTTACAACACAATGAAGTTGTTGGGGCATTCAGGAATATGTTGCAAAGATTCCAAGCTTGCAGATGGTGGAAGCACATGGGAAACTAATATTGAATTTAGTGGAGAGAGGCCAAAATATACATATGATCAATTTGATACTCTGCAACTTTTTGAGGCTCAGACTCCATGTTAGCATTTTAATCAATGGCAACTTGATCATTCTATAGTGTGGTAGAACCAAGTCTACAAATGATCAATTTGGCACTAAAAACTTTTAGGGCTAAGACTCCTGCTGATCTTATTATCAATGGCAACTTGATCATTCTAAAGAAGAAACCTGATATGAGTGGAGTGCCATGACCTGACATAGCAAACTCATAGAAGGTCCCATTGGCTTTGTATCTTAACATAATGAAGAGTAAACATGACCAAAGCTGACCTGAGACTTTAATGACATGAGATCCTAACTTAAACCTTTATTATAATTATGGATGATGTTGCAACTTTCATGTTAGGTTACATAGACAGTAGATGCCTTACAAGCCTATATCACCTTTTCTTAAGGATTATATCAGTATATTGAAATCATATGATGCATGTTACATATATTTTACATGAACATGGCACAGACAAGAAAAGAGAGGCAAGCAAGCAATAGTTAGCCTAATGAATGGGTCAGCTTGAAATGCATCTGGGGATCTCAAAACCACTATAAAGTATATGACACAATCACACAATTAATAACTTGTGAGTCTGGCTTTGTGATCAACATCCAACTAAAGCTTTGGGAGTTTGTTCACGGCACAATCTATGTTTCTTTTTTGCCAACCACAATTCAATTAGAAGCTCTCTTGTTCCCTGTACTTCTCAGACCCATTCCTGTATGGAACAAAGAAAATTTTGGTGCTCAAGTTGGCATGATTTAAGTTCTCTAAAGCAGGTCCTCATCAAAAATGAATTGGGAATTCTCACTTTTGTTGTCTTGTTTTGGGAAATCTGGTAGTACCATAATCACATGAACACATGCAGACATAGAGATGCAGGAATTTTATATTATTCAGGACTAGCATATACCAAAACAAAGAATAAATTCAACAACTTATATAGTTGAATTATACTAAGCTGAAGAAAGCACAAAGTCTGTGTGTGTGTGTGGGTGTCAAGAAAACTCATTTTCAAATTTAAAATAAGAGGACAATTTTGAAGTCCTATCAGACCATCAAACATCAGACAAGAGTGCAGCATTGGTGTTTTGATTGACTAACCACCACCTGATAGGAGAATTTGAGCAGAACAAGCAAGACAGACATCATAGTCCATGCATTTATCATCTAGTTTAGAGTTGAATTAATGGTAGCTGTTTGACCATTGAAAGGGCAGTGGAGAATCTGGGGAGTTGGAATTGTGTGGTCAACCCAGCCTGTGAACACACAAGTGAAGATGAGGCCTTCTCATGTAATCCAAGAAATAAGGCAAGGGATACAAGAAAAAGAGAGAAAAATAAAATGAACACCAAATCACAAATTTGCTGAATGAGGACAAGATTAATGCTGACATCCTCTAGAGTAATTAATTGCCAGGTCTGAACTCTTCCTTCCATTCAGACATCAAGTTTGCAACTCAAGCAAGTGACTCATGTTCATGAATTCTTTTTGTTTCCTTCTGCACAAATTGATGGTTACCCAGAGGCAATTAGCAAGACTTCTCTGTATCTTCTCCACAAATTTGGTTCATCCATTTACAAGTTTCTATGTCTTTTCTGCACATCAATAATGCATAAATTTCTTGTTTATGTATCAAACTCCAATTATAACAATTGAATGAACTGCTTGTAATTTATATTAGAACTCAGGTACCAGAGAGAGGAAATTAGAGGTCTATATAACTTCAAATCTGAAATATTAAGTTCTGAATCGAACTTAGCATGTGGCATTAGACTCTTTTAATTCTGGCACTATGAAAACTATTCTTGACCCTATTTTAATCTTTGTCTCAGCATAAGTAAACTCTAGGCATGATTAACACTTGCAATATGTCATTCAACACACCTTTCAACTTTAAATTAGTACCTTTGATATATCTTGTTTCAGGTCAGGGGGCCACTTAGGCATTGAGGAATGCACCTCCGCCAGTGGAGTCACCGGAGCTCCGAGCTGAGGCATGCTTTTGGAAGCAAGAGAAACAAGTGCCACCTCAAGAACAGGATGCCCAACTCCTTATCAATAAGCCCAATTGCACTGAGCATGGCTCTTTTCCTAAGCATGTAGAATGTGTTTGGTTGCATTGAGAGAGAAAAACTAAAAATAAAAACCACAATATTTTCTTCTTTTCTGTTGACAATTTACCTAAAGAGGACACTGATTTGTTCTTATTCCTCTATAAACGAATTACATTAAAAAAAAATGGACAAATTTTTGAAGAAAATAAAAACATTTTTTTATATTTTTTCCTTGAAAGTATCCCCATTTTCAAGTTTTTTTTTGTCCTCTTTTTCCTATGGATGATTCATATGATGAATTAATCTAGTAAAAATATTATGTTCTAGTGTTTTGAAGAACACTAGGAAAACATTATAACATGATTAAAAATACTATAATATAATATAAAAATATTATAATGTGATCGATTCAGAAAAAAAAAAAAAAGTATGTGATTGGGAGTACTTCAAGTATTAGATAAAAACTAGTGAATTCCAAATAATAGAAAATTTCTTGGAGAACACTTTAAAAGAGAATTTTTTTTGAAAATTCATCCGAAAAAAAACCCCACTAATAAGTTTCTTCGTGAAGGTTACTATTCATAGCTCCCTTCTTACTATTAATAATCGTCTTGTTATCGAAAACTCTAAAAAAATAAAATATTATTTTATTATTTATAATCCTAATATCATTTATTCTTTTTTTAATAATTTATTATTTTATCTTTATTGTTGACGTCTGTGGCTCCCTTCGATGCACTTTGCTTGCTATAAATATTACTTGATGTTATTTAAATTTACTCTTTACCCTTTCGATAATGTAAGGAGAAAAAAAAATGAAAAAGAAGAGGAGAATGAAAAAAAAATATATATTTATGTCTATTTAAAAAAATAAAAATATTAAAAAAATAGAAAAGAGACTAAAAAGTAGGATTGCAAATTGCTAATGGACACGAAAGACTAAAAGGTGTTACTTCCACCGAGAAAACAATCTACCTGCTCTCTTATTGGCGACATCGTGGTCGCGTACGTGGGCTCCACGGTGGACCCCTTGGATGCATCCAACGACAGATTATGCTGAAAGAACGAGACAATCATCAAATGCACCTGTCCTGTGAATGGCTACGTAGATGGGGCCCAGACGTTCGTCCAATCACAAGGCAGGTTGGTGCGACGAGGAAGCCACAAACGGGAACGAACAGCAATCGCTGCGAAAAGAGGGGATCCCACGTCCTGTTCCACGTGCCTCTCACGTGCACTAGACCCGGTGAAGAAAAGGGAGATCGAAGACGGGGAAGGCGCCGCCGGAAGAGGGAAATAGTGAAACCCTCCGAAATCCCTCGATCGTTTCCACCTCTTTTTCCTTCTTCTCCGATTCCCTTCCGTTGCTCGATCTCCGAATGGCTTCCGCTCTTACCCGCCTACTCCGCCGGCCCGCCGCGGTAAGCTCCCGGATCGGATTCGATCCTCGGTTTCTCGATCGCTTTTTTACCCAATTCGACGCTTTTGTTTCGGCCTTTTCTCCGCAAGTTGATGATCCGAGCTCCTTCCGACGACGATTGATGCAATCTAGAAAAAAAAAGAAGAAGATATTTTTGCTCTCTTCGACTGATTTCTATCTGAAATATCGATCTTGAATGGGCGAAGATTGGAAGATGAGTGGGATGAGTTGCAGATATGCATCTATTGAGTCACTCTCGTCTTTATGATTCTCGCCTTTCTAGAAATCGATGTAAGAATTCATTTGATGTTACCGTTCGTTTGTCCTTGCAGGCTCTACTTGTTGCAAGAAGTTGTAGACATGTGAAGCGCTTCGGCCATCAAATTCTTCTTCCAGGTAATTTTCTATATATTACAGCTTCATGTCGTCGTTAACGGCGGAATCGATCTTACATCACGTATGATTTCAGGTGGTTCAGTATGCTCGGAGCCTGCAAGGTTAGCTTTTGATTGGGATCTTCTAATTTTCCTGAGAGTACTTCCATATCTAATTAGCAACACCTACTTATCATGGTTCTATTTGCATTGTTGCAATTCTTGTTTCTCTGTGATGGATACAAGTAGCTTGGTGACAGAGGCTCTAATGTTCTGAATTGTTGCTTCTTACTGCTCCTTAACATGATTTCAAGTGATTGTGGCAGGGAATTTGTGAGGTTCATCCCCAGGGCCTCTCTTTACCAAATATGGAGTAGGTCATTTTCTTCTGAGAATGGTATGCATCTGTGGATGCCCTAATCTTTATTTGCTTGCTTCCTCTTACACAGCATTGGACAAACATCTCATGTGACTTGTTTTGAATTTATGTTTTTGATTTGAAAATTCTCTACAGGTGACTTGGTTGCCGCTGTAGTTCCATATATGGGTGAATCTATTACTGATGGGACCTTGGCAACCTTCTTAAAAAGTATGTTCTTTGCTCTATAACCTTTTATTTCCGAAACAAGATAATATATTAAGAAAAAAATGCTGTTACAACCTAAGCTCTGCTCATCCGAGCTCAAAAAGGAGGACAAAGAAGGAGGCCAGTTAGACCTCCACAAAAAATTGACCGATTAAGCTTAACATGATTGGCCAACCAGTGATCACATCAGTCTTGTACAAGACAGAAATAGGGCCTGTTCTTGAATTATTATAGCAACGATCATTATGGGTCCTTTGCTCTATAACCATATTGGTGAATTCTTATGCAGGTGTTGTGCATGCATATATAAATGTCATTAAGCACCCATGCTGTCTGTCCTGAAATGCTGGTTAAGTTCAGGTCAAGGCATGGTTTCATATACCATGGTATAGCAAACATATTGAACCTATCCAACCGACCATAGCAACACGTGTTTGGTATTTTTATTATTGGTGTAGCAAGGTGTGTTGTACTATGCTGTTCATTATTTACTATTCCGAAAAGAATCAGTATTTAAAACCGTGGGTTAGTTTTGTGAGATGTGACTGTAGTCCTGTCAAAAACCTATAGGTACAAGATATCACAAATTTGTATGATGTGTTTGTTTTTGCCTTTAAGTGTGCTAATTTTGTCTTATGGCCATGAAATCTGGCACAGAACCTGGTGACAGGGTTAATGTTGATGAACCAATTGCCCAAGTTGAGACTGATAAGGTACTAGTGCTCATCAAGTTGTTAGTTTCTCAGAACTGTTCTCAGGTCCTCGGATTGTTTTGTTTTAGGTGACAATCGATGTAAATAGTCCTGAAGCTGGCATTATCCAAGAGGTTAGTGACCATCGTATTTTGGCTTCTAACATCTAGATCTTCCTTTTATGGAGTTCATAATTGATGCACAAGTGCTGATTTTTTCCATTGACAGTTTATAGCCAAGGAAGGTGACACTGTGACACCAGGAACCAAAGTTGCTGTGATATCCAAGTCTTCTTCTGGCGATACACATGTTGCCCCATCAGATGATAAAGTGGTGAAGGATGCTCAACCACCATCTCCTCCTGCACAGACTCCACCACCTACTACTGCAGTAGAGAAAATTGACAGACAAATGCCTAAGGGAGAAATTCCTGCCAAAGAAAAGCCTAAAGCATCCTCACCTTTACCTGCGAAAACCTCACCTTTAGAACCCCAGCTACCTCCCAAGGAAAGGGAAAGACGAGTAAGCCTCGTAATTTTGTCTATCTCTGTTATTATTATGGTACCACTGCACATTTTAAGTTCACTTAAATCCTTGGAGAACTTATGGTTGTTGTTCTTGTACTTCTTCAGTCTTTTAAATCTCATTCCTTGCAGGTTCCTATGCCAAGGCTCAGGAAGAGGGTTGCTACGCGTCTAAAGGATTCTCAGAACACATTTGCAATGTTAACTACATTCAATGAAGTTGATATGTAGGTTTTTCTGCTACCAATTAGTTTTTTTGTCCTCATTCATATCTATTGTGTCACTGCAGGCCTTAGGATACTCATAAGATTGCTCCATTATAATCCTAGTATCATGGGTTCAAATTGTGGAAACAGTTCTTTTCGTGGGATAAAGTCCAAGGAAATTTGCCTAGGGTTGTGCATAGTTCTGATTTAATGAAATTTTAAATGGAATTGAACATAGTTTGTGAAACTGAATCCAATAGAACTGACACAAGACAAAAGTGAACTGAAATTGAACCTAAATTATTTTTTCTTACAAGATATACGTTATTTTAAAAGAGAATATTATATACATTAGGACAATTTCCCTAGAAAATACCCACATTTTGTGTATTTCCCAATCGGTACTCCCCATTTTGCTTTTTCCCAAATACTGCCCCTAATTTAAAAAGCAGCCAAACTTTCTTTCAATTTTTTTTTGATCTATTACAGTGTTTTGGCCTGCTATAGTGTTTTTGGTCTGTTATAGTGTTTTTGGCTTGTTATAGTGTTTTGACCACTATAACAAAAATACTGTAAATGAGTAAAATGAAAACACTGTAAAGTATTTTGGGTATTTTTCAAATTAGAGGTATTGTTTGGAAAAAAATAAAAGGGGAGGTACCGATTGAATAATATCCAAAATATGAGTATTTTCTAGGGAAATCACCCCATACATTATGTAATATTTATAGCTTTATAAGGATGACAAATATTACATTTATGTGCATATACCAAATCATATCTGAGAATAAAAATATTATGTTTATCATATACATAATATATATTTGTGGATGAAATATATTCTTGCTATATTTGTCTACATATTATACATGATTATATAATATACAGTTTGGTTCCAGTTAGGGATTTTTCTTTTTCAAGTAGAATCAACTGAGAGTTGTTAAATCCAACAAAAAGTCTGATTTGCAAACTAAATGAGACTGAATTCAACAAATTGGTTCATTTTCCTGGTTTAGCTGTTTTGCAGCAATGGCGAGGGTCTTAGACATTAGGCTTTGCTTTGTGCTCAAGTTTATCTTGGCATTCTGATTATATCATTGTTCTTTGTGATAACTAATTTAATCGTTTCATGCTGCTGTTTTTTTTTACCACATCACATCGATGTTGGAAACTCGAGAAGAACAAGAACAAAAGAAGCCTTCATCTGTTATAGCATTTAGATTTCTCATGGTTCTGCTTCATATGTTTTTCTAGTCGATATATATGTCTTTATATTTTGATGTCATAAATCATTACATTGTAGGACAAATCTGATGAAGCTCCGGTCTGAATATAAAGATGCTTTTGCAGAAAAGCATGGTGTGAAGATGGGTCTCATGTCAGGTTTTGTTAAGGTAAATGATGTAATAAGCAATAAAGACACCTTGCTCTGATTTTTTATATTTAATCATCTCTTCATGTTGTCAGGCTGCTGTTTCTGGACTTCAAAACCAGCCAATCATCAATGCAGTCATTGATGGGGATGACATTATATATAGAGACTATATTGATATCAGTATAGCTGTTGGCACACCAAAGGTTCATTCAAGCTTCAATACCTCAGTTGCTAAATAAATTGTGCAAAATTTGTGACTTTTGCTTTGTTGATTTCCCACCACAAAGTAAGCCATCAAGACTCGGTCGTATGGGTCGGTGTTTAATTCTTTGAATTTTTTCAGGGTCTTGTGGTTCCAGTTATCCGGAACGCTGATGGGTTGAATTTTGCGGAGATAGAGAAGGAGATTAATACGCTTGCAAAGAAGGCAAACAATGGAACAATATCAATTGACGAGATGGCAGGAGGCACATTTACAATTTCTAATGGTGGAGTATATGGGTCTCTTCTGAGTACACCCATAATCAATCCCCCGCAGGTAATTAACCTAATTTGCACAAAGGATTGTCCATCTTATGTTTTCTTAGGCTAACCTAATGTGTGCACATCTTTTTCTCTGCAGTCTGCCATCCTAGGCATGCACTCCATAGTGTCCCGTCCGATGGTGGTTGATGGTAACATTGTCCCAAGGCCGATGATGTACATCGCTCTGACATACGATCATAGACTGATCGACGGCAGAGAGGCAGTATTCTTCTTGCGCCGTATCAAAGATGTGGTCGAAGACCCTCGTCGGCTTCTTCTCGACTTGTAAGAGGGCACCGCACCGCACGTTCAACAGAGATGGCACTTCAGTCCTCTTGTTTTTGTCACTAAAATAATTTTCCACCTAAGACAACAATTTTGATCGGCTGCTTGTTCATCATTTCGAGTGAGTTTGTTTGCAGGTCTCTTCCAGACCAATGAATCGCGTGATGATATTCACAAACCGTTGAAGTTGCCCTATTTTCATTTTACTAGTTATTGAATAGTAAAGCAATCACTATATGCTGTGTAACTGAAAACACAGGGTTCTCCCAATACATTATTATTGGTAAAACATGGTGGATTTATCCATTCTGCTTTCTTTCCAGATTGTAATTGGTATATTTGTCCAACTCTTCTCTCGTGGATGCTACAGTTAAATCATTGTGTAACCGAACTGCCACAATATTCTAGGAATTAGGCTTCTTGTTCTTTCTTGGTTTTTCCTATTATGGTTTCAGATAATTATAGATTTGTGTGTGACCCAAACAGAGGTGTCTTCCTCTTTGCTATAGTGTCAGAAAAATTACTCCAATCCAAAGGCAACCCATGCACAAATTTAATCATCTTTGATCACCAGTCTCACACTAACGTCAAGATGACACATTGGCTATGAGTTGGAAGGTGAATTCTGAACTCACCACCACACCAACCTCAAGATTTTGCATGGATTACCAACAACAAAAAGTGCATATAGAACTCAACATCAAAGCACTTCATGGTTTAGACTAAAACAAGAAAGATAACAGCACCAGAAAATAACAAGCACTACTAAATACTAATTAGATAGCCGGAGATCCTGCAATTAAAATTCTAGCTTAGAAAACAACAGAGACAAGCTGAAGAATAATTAGCAAAAAGAACATTATTCTAGGAATCAATTGGGTTAATTTGAGAGAAATCCAAACACCACAGAAGCATGGATAAATGTGCACAACACAGAAATGGTGAACTCCAAAATTAAGAATTAAATAAAATCCTTTCAATTATAGAAAACCAACTCTCCCATCTATGAAGCATCAAACTAATGGAGAAAAGAACTATCAAAATTAAAATGCCTTACTCGGACACAGAGAGCGTAACAAACACACAAATGCATGCAAATATATCGATAACAGAACTTCATTCTTTTCCTTTTTTTTCCTATTTTATTTGCCTTTGTTGTCTTTTTCTTCCTCATATTTACTCCCTTTTTTTTTTCTTCCATCCAACAAATCTGCCTGTTCTTTTTTCCATCCATCTTACATACAAAGATGTTTTCAACCTTTTTTTCTTTATTGAATGACAACCATTTATTCCTCCAATGTGTTTTGCATCCTCCCTTTTTCTTCTTGTATTCTTCATTTTTTTCCTTGTAACACCATACAGAAAGTATCAACTTTACACTATGACATCTAAACCCTTTCCCTTCAATTTTCATATTCTAAATGCAATCACAATCAAATGGAGCAAAACCCAAGAAGATGCAGCATCAAAAACTCATCAGTGAAGCTCACTAGATGGCATTCAGTCATAGGATCCACGATTCGTAGCCAACTCACACCGTGGAGAACGAAAGGAAAAAGTGATCACTGATGATTTCAAAAGATTAGCTTACTAGTAGTAAAGTTAACCTTAACATCAGCTCAATAGGAATCCTGATGCAGCTTTACATTTAATGGTCAGATCAAAATCGAGGTAATATTCGTATTAACAATAATCACAGTTGCTACATGAAAGCATTCAAGTAATTAAAAACAAAAAATCAGCTTTGCGAAAGAAATTTAGAAAGCAATACAGGCGGCCACAAGGTCGAGCATGCCTTCTTTTCTTTTTCTTCTCAATAAGGGATTCTGTACCTAAACATGCTCTTAACAACTTACAACATCTGCTTCTTCAGTTCAATCTTTTTTTCTCCACTGGGGATCAGAGGAACACGAGTTAGCTCCAAACATCATATGCAGAGGCCTTAATTGGAAACTAAAATACAGACAAGTACCTGCTCATAGTAAAAATATATATTAGCAACAGAATGTTGTACAGTTACAAACAGAGTGAAAAACCAAACCAGTGAAGGTAAAATCAATGCTTCCAATAATCCAAAAGAAACTATCATTTATACTTTTTGTGCAGTTCCATACCAAGGGTGCATGATGTACAACAGCTAATAGCTGATATTGCCAAATGAGCATGCATCATGATCCTTGGATTCATTAAGGTAGGAAACTGTAAGCTACAAGCCAAAGTAGATTATGCTTCATTATAGAGGCCTTTTTCCTTCAGGGATGAAGTTCATAGTGAGCCAAATAGACTTACAGAGACATAATTCAAGCAATGGAACTTTGAGAAGCACATGCCAGATTTAAAAAATAAATTGTTGCATCAACCATTTCTCAAAATACAAAAAGTAGATGCCATGCTCCTCATTTAGCTTTTCATTCTTTCTACAAGTGGCATGCCTTTTATTATAGAATCAATAACAAAGGGAAAGGTAGGGTCAAACTATATCAATGGACCAAATCTTGAAACAAATTGGTCTGAATTTCACTTAAATGGCCAACGTGTGGATCAAATTCTTAAACCAGCAACACAAATTTTGATCAAATCCAGATACCTGGCTGCTAACTGGGTTTGATATGGAACAACCACTATCCAATCTAGTAATAATCAGAACCGCTCATAATCTTACTTACATTACTTCACATGTATAACATATTAACATGTGTATATTAAAATCATTGGATGTCTGGTGATAGCTTCATAGTAAGTCTCGTTTAATTTTCCCTTCTTCCCATCTACCTTCCCACCCTCCATTTCGCAGCAAGAATAAAAGGGATGGTGCGATAGCCTAATCTCTCTCCCTTTCTCTCTCCATTTCAGGGTCAGCATCACAAAAGTAAATTGCAAATCTGACAGATGGAGGAGAAAATTACAGTGAGCTTCCCTATCTCTTCCTCTACTCATCTCTCTTCATTTTTCCTCCTTGCTTTTCTGTCAGGATCTAGACAATACATGTCAGAACTAGATAAATAGCAATCCGATATGATGAAAATTCCCCTGCTGGAAATTTATATAATGATAAATTCCTGTCCTTATACCTGTTTATGCTGATCTGCATCTAGTCACAGCATCTAGGCTGTGCAAGAAATAATTACTAGTTAATCCAAGCAGATGCTGACTGTGTAAGCCAATAGTTGAGAACTTAAATTCATGAAGGATAGGAATAATCACTACATATTCAATAAAATATATTGTTTTAATCATTTAATGTGCTGGCACCTGTAAAAGCCATTTTTAACACTTTACTAGTGGTTGCTAAGAATTTCTTAATATGTGAAGCCTTGATTATTAATAAAGTTAAAACTCCACAGGAAACTATTGGTTGCATTGAGCCCTGCACGTGCGACATTTGGGGTGTGACAGATACTCTACCAAGACCATCAGAAGAGAACACATGAAAATTTCTCAAATAAATGCTACGTAATCACTAAAGAAGTGAAGCAGGTTAAGTGGCTGCTAAAGCATTTATGATGTTTACCGGACAACCAATAAAATTTTAAGAGAAGCAAGAATACCAGATATAATTGTGTAATATATGACAAGTAATGATTCCTACCACCAGTTAATGAGCCTATGCTTAAAAAAGGATGAAAATGTTAAATTCAAAATCACATTATTTAAGTCAAACTGCAGCCTTCATTGAGTTGGGAAACTAGGATACAATAAGGCCTGAAAATTAGGATCCCTTCCAAATGTCCTATAAATCGTTTGTCAGCTTCAATTTCCATATGTTCAAGAAGTTTTCAATTTAGTCAATCCCTTGAATTTTTTTTCATAATAGTTTAGAGTCCATATGAATGGCCTAATAAATAATATCTAGCCAACTAAAACAATAAATTACAATTCACAAATAAAACTCTTCATAAAAGACAACAACAAAAGGCATATCTAATTACTACAAGAATAATTAACATACCTCACTTCGCAAGATCAATGCTCATTTTATCTTCAGCAACTGAAACATTAGAACGGGATTCTGTTGTGTTGAGCATATCAATGTGATAACAATGTACGTCCTCCACACCGCTATTAGACTCAACTTCCACAACAGTTACCTTGCAGATGACACCGTCTGCCGAAGTTCCTTCAGTTGGTGAAGACATCACAGATTTCACTGGTCCATCTTGGATGTCAGCACTTGAAGATCCAGGTGGGCCTAAAGTTTCTTGGTTGTCACAGACTTTGTTAGAGTTATCAGATTCACTCAGCCACATAAAGTGCAAATTATGGCCTTGCCAACACTGACCACCAACATAAGCTCTCTCTGCGGAGTCACACGAGGTGAAAGTTATATGAGCACAAAAATTTTCAGGTGTCTTCATGCCCTCATTATCACTTCTTTCTCCGTGCTCTTCCAGTACTATGGAAGCAAGATCACCAAATGATGAAAAATGATCCTGCAGAATAGCAACCTACAGAGACAAAAAAAAGGTCAAATTCAGACAGGGAAGATACAATTGGCATCTGCATATGTAACAAGAGAAAGGTATGGAATGACTTTCACATCAAAGCTTTTCTATAAATTTCTGGTGTGCTCTAGTCTTGAAATAGGTTAAGTGAGGGTCAATAAAAGGTTAGATTGAGTTTATTGATGTTTAGGTTGTCTGTTGTCATATTGAATTTATCAAAACTAGGTCATGTCTTATCTACTTTTGAGGAATTTATTTGGCATTTTCCTTAATTTTAGATCCTGGTAGAAACCTAAAAGGTACTGAAACAGGTACCTTTACGGATAGTCTCTCTAATATATATAAATTTGGTGGTTCTTGCCCTCGTCATGCCGGATTAGAGGTCAAGAATTGTCATTCTTATGCAGTTTGGCCACTCAAATTGAGTAATATCTACATACACAAATTGTGCCCATAAATGACATCATATATGTTGCTTATCAATTCTGACAGCACAAGAAATAAAAAATGCGAACAGTCATAATCGAAATTAGTAGTTCATGTCATAAACAGTGTCTGAGCTACTTCAGAATGATCTAAATCTTGTACTTGCTTTAATATTCATTACTCCTTTCAAACAAGAAAAATCTCATGATTTATCCTCATAATTCATATTTCACAGTATCGTATTTGAACTTATCAAGAAGACAGATGAGGTTACATCATCAAATGAAACACCAAAATAATTATCTATTACTGAAATAGTACTTCTGATGTAAGATATAACTGTGTTGTTTGTGTGACTGTGCAGAGATACACATGTCCATATAAACCAATTTGAGATACTAATCTGTATAAACAGATTTAATTGTGGGTGTGAATAGTGAACATTCATATGTATGAGATGAGAAAAATACATCTGCGAGATCAGCTGGCAGAGGAGGAAGAATCCTGAATGAAGTAGACTGATTATCCGGTCTACACATATCAGACTTCGGCATGGATGGATGACTTGTCTGTTCTGTGTTGCAATTTTGCAAGATTGTTGAATTTGCTACTGAAGTAGGTGAAACAAGAACCACCTCAGATTTTCTCGTTTTCTCAACTTCTTGCAGTGTGCCTGCTGTAGTAATTGGTGCAATGGGTGTTCGAGATTTTGCAGCTTCATTGCCCATATCCACTTTAAGATTTTTGGCTGCCTGCTCAGAGACTACTTCACCCCTTCTGACTGAAATAGACTGCACAAAAATTATAAAGGTGTTATATCTCCTACATAAAGAATTATAATCACAATGAGTACTAGACAAGCAGGGCAGTCACCTCATCAAGTTCTAGTAGAACAGATTTTGTATGAAAAAGGAATCTGAGCAAAGATATAACCATTTGAGGGTCTTTTTATTATTTTCCAGATAGGTAATCCACATACCGGAAGCACCTCTACATTTTTGTAATTTAACCCATACCCTTCCCCCAATTAAAAAAAAGCAAAAGGAAAGATTTCTCATCACAGGAGAAGGCAGTTCTCTCACAAAACAACATAGAAGATATTCATGATTCCTAATGTTACAAGGTCCTACTGCAAGGAGAACAGTAAGTACATATCCAAAAATTTGCCAAAACTACCAAGAGACATATTGATACAGAGCTAACAAAAGATTACTTGTTTCTCAAATTTGTCTAATTGGCGGCGGAATTCATCACGCTTTTGGGCCAAAATCTCCTGCTTTTTTCGAAGTTCCTCTTTCAAAAGCTCCAAGCCATCCAGTTTTTTTGGCATTGGAGAGGCTATTTTTGGAGCATTTGCAGATAATCCTTTTGGACCTGCGACTGTCACCGACAATTCAGAAGGTGTTTTGCTTCCCATTGGAACTGTGGATTTCAGATTTCCTTTTTCTTTGTCAGTTCCAGATACATAAGATGAAAGACCGGACACCCCCATAGAAGATGACAGAGGCAACTTACTATGATGACTACTTTTCCCAGCATCATGAATTCTATCACGGTTGGCCCACCATAGTTTTATAAAACGGTTACCCATTACTGCATCAGGTGCTTCAAGGGCAGCTTCAGCCTCCTCCCTTTTAGAAAATTGGACAAAAGCTTTTTCACTATTCAGTGGAATATAAATATCAACAACCTCACCAAACTTCTGGAAATGTGAAAAAAGGGCATCCTTCGTGTTGTTCTTTTCAGGTATACCATGTACATAGAGAGTACGTGAAGCTTTTTGGGACATTCTACCATTGTGACGACTAGAGTCTGCATACAATCTAGGGAGGGACTGCCTCACTATTGCTTTTTGATTCATCTCAGCAGTAATTTGTTTTTCTGGAATGGAAGAAGTTTTCACTGTAGATTTCTCATTATCTTCCTTCATTTCATCTGAAAGATGACTTGTAGAAGCTGAATTGTTATTAGTCTTTATACCCATTTCTGACCTACTATTTTGGCGAATTCGGCCCCAAACAGATGAATTAGTATTCTGTGTACCTATATTTTCTCGAAAAGGTCTACTTGCCTGTTCATTCTGAAAGCCATTAGATGATACAAGACTCTGCTGAGAAGAATCCAAAGTCCACAGAGGTTCATCATTGTTCAGTAAAGGAAGCATTAACCCAGTGCCAGATGTTTCTGAACACTTGTTGTTCCATAAAGGCTGATCAGGATCATATACATCAGCTTCAGCAACAACAGAAGCAGATGAAACTCTACTCAGTTTTAATGCATCATCAGACAAGACGGGTTTCCCATCTTTTGCTGGTACAAATTTGCTGCCAGTGAATAAGCCTGGAGATGCCCTAATAGAAGGCAATGATCCTGAACCGGATTGAATTCCCAGGGCATTTGAATTTGGATCTGAGACTGGAAGATTGAACTGGGAAAGGCTCTGCAAATTATTAAAGATATCATTACGACTGAAAGTTAAAAAAATAATATTATTAGTAAATGGTCTCAGAAGAAATTCTCAGAATCTTGCAAACTAAAACAAGCAGCTAGGTTCAGACGGACCAATCCGATAATAAAAATTACTAATATGGCAGCCACTTCTAATAAGCATTAGTAACAATTTAGGGTGGCAGATCATGTGCTCAAGATATTATCAGACATAACTTACCTGCACATCTTCGACAACAATCCGATTTACACCATGCTCCATTGGACACATATCCCCTCTCAAGCAAAATCCCTGCTCGTCAAAGTCTCTGCAACGCTGCCGAGGCATTCCCATATTGAATAATGGAGCGATCGTAGACTGAAGGGTCCCTTGCAAACCAAGTGGCTGGAGTGGATCCAAAATTCTGTTGCTCATCCCAGGAACAAACCCATATGTACCCCAAGATGCATTTTGTGTAGTTGCAGCATTTGGTATACCTGTTCCAACAAAAAGGCCAGGGTGTGTAGGCAGGCCTTGTGAAACTACCTGTGATGCAAAATCAAGTGTGTCGATGGGGTTAAATCTGCAATCTTGTTGGCTCCAGGATACAATACTCCTTCCTCTTCCTCTACCTCTTCCTTTTCCTACTGGAGGACGTCCTGTGGCTGTCAAGTTACCAAAACAGGAACCAGTGTCAAAGCAAAATCTTTGATTTATTCTAGCCCATGAACCCAAATATGAAGGACCCTGTATACCTGGCGTGAAGATTGGCCGCCGCTTCTCAAAACTGGAAGAGACATCTCTCTCAATATTGCTGTTGTTATCACTGTCATGGAACATTTTCCTACCCTCAAGAGGCCTACTTCTTTTTCTATTAATCTGCCGCATAGATGGTTCTTGAACATCATTGTCAAAAGTATTGGCTTGAGCCTCCCTCCTACGATGTTTATGGTTGCGATCATCATCATCACTAACTTCTTGGTCTTCAGAATCAATAACTGGTTTGACAGACACTGAGTGGCTTTTATCAGTAGGCAACTGACTTCTCAGTTGTACAGTATCGACAGCAGGAGGCGAAGACAGCTTTAACTTCTCAATAATATGAAGGTGCTCACCAATCTTCACTATTGAAGCATCTTCGAGGGCATGTAGCATTCTTGTGAAGAAGGTTTTTGTACCTATGAACATGGATACACTCGAAGACTAATCAGGGACTCACAAATGCAGATTAATGTACATGATATCTAATCATCAAGGACCTTGTGATGAAAGTACTAACAATTAGGACATGAACGACTAGGATGTCATGGCTATCTATTTAGTATCAACTAGGGAAAAAAGCTAAAATAAACTTTTAAGACTTCAGATCGAATATTCCTTGCTGAGATAAATTGTAAGGTTTCTCTGGGCTAATATTAGATCTTAGAGATTATTTCTAAAGCTTGGATGTGTTGGTTTGTTTTGTCAGGGCAAAGGAATTAGAGATTAACCTAGTTCAATCAACATAAAGGAACTCATCTACCCAATCAAGGGCATTGAAGTTGATTATGCCAAGTTTAACACTGACAGGTCCATTTTGTCCACTTCCACAGTATCTGGATCAATTTTGACTAGGATTCAGAAATCAGTTTTCCCAAATATGCACCTAAGCTTCCATTTTATCACATTCAAGACTTTAAAATCCATCTATCCAGTTTTAGAACTTTGATATCCAATTATAGAGTTGCGAAATTCCATGGTTTTACAACTTTGGAGTCATTTATCTAATTTTTAAAAAAATGTAGGTTTGTTATGTCTAACATACTTAGCAAGACTTCACTTCTCCAGTACAGGGACATGAAGGTCCAAATTGTTCGTTTGAATGACATGAAATTCACTTGCAACATTTAGATGTATGGAGATCCATGTTTAAATGGAAAAAAGAATACATACTAAATTCTCAAGAGGGACAAATAGTGATACATTCTGAGTGCAATTAGAATTTATATATTTAATGTATTTAGCTAATATTTTGAATGCTACATCCAACTTAATGTGGGAGGACTATCCAACTAGGCTCATGAAGGGTTGACTTGGTTTTCTTTTTACTTTTTGGTTCATAGGGTGTTCACGGCATGCTATGGACAATGAGGTTTTTCCAAACTCGAGCTATTTGTGTCCATAAGGTTTTCATGATCTGAGGCTTTGGTCTCTATGTTCCTTCTCACTTGCTGCTACTGTGTTGTGCATTCCAGTTACCCAGTAATATTAAACATCTTTATCTTTAGCATGCTAACTTTTAGAAATATTACTATCTAAAACTGAACTCATCAGTATAGCTGTCCTCGAACCATCTTATATATTTTTATGAGTATTGAATTTAAATAGTGTGCCTCTCTCAACATATAATTTACTGAAGTGCATATTACATTTAGCTATTTATTTAAGGAGTGACAACCTCCCCGTGACACCATGATCACGATGGATCCCATTTTGTAATTTTAGACTATGCAAATTTATCAAATGAGTCAATTTGTTCACTACAAATGAGAATGAGGTTTTCCGCAGAAACATCAAATGCCTTGAATTGAATCACAAATGCCCAAAGATGAAACTAATTTCCAATGTAACTAATTGAAAAACATGTAAAAGCAATGAACATACATTCACAACCACCAATGTGATTTCCACCAATAAAAACAATCGGCAATTTCCTTTGAGCAGTCCATTCTGCTAGTGCAGATTGTATATCAGATCCATCACCTTCATATAAGAGATCAAAGTCAGAAATAAGATATTAACCCATCATTCACATTGAAGACTAATAAAAGAATATTATTTGTACTAGACAGTAGATTCAGATGCTAAGACTAGGATCCATGGATAAAACAGTCATTCTTGAAATGTAAAAACAGCATAAAATCAGTATAAAATAAGACAGACTTTTATTTGTAGTAAATAATTACTTGTAATATGAATATACTCATATTAAAAATGACCCAAGAAGTGCACTCACTTTCAAGATCCAACTCAATCACTTTAAAACCAACTCCTAATTGTGTGAGCAACACCTTTACCCACTCACAGTGTGCGCAGTTTGTCTTGCTGCAGCAACCAAAAGCAATGAGTAAAGTCAAGCAAGAGAAAATTAAAAGATTGACATAAGCAGAGGAAATAATCAAATATTTGCAAAGATAATATAAATCCTTCATTCATGTACCATAGAGCCTCCAAATAAAAAAATATCATAAATACCAGAAAACAAAAAGGAGAAACTTTCTGATTTATGTTATCCTATGAGCAATGAAAAACAGGAATGAACCATACAAAGAGCTCCACAACTTAAATGGAATAAGAAACATCAGTAAGGCATTGTACTAAAATAACCACTAGAAACTTGAAAAGCAGTGGTAAGGAAAACATCATTAATATAGATAAAGAAAACAGTGAGAAAACAAGAAAAACTTGAACCATTGTACCAAGAACAACAATAACAAGCCATACTGTCCCAACCATTTGACCACATGGATCTTTTCTCACTATCGAGCTTTGTATAAGGAACTATCTCTAGTTAAATTAAACACCATTCAAAACTGTTTTATAGTTTCTAGTAAAACCTTCTTATATCTCCCTCTCTCTCTCCCTGATAACACTAATTTTAATAGACTCACCTTGTCTAACTACAGCATCCAAAAGTCTCATTTGAGTATATCTATATCATTAAAAAAACCCTTCATAAACATAATTATCTGAGCAGCCCAGTAGCGTAATAAGTTGTAGAAGCTGCCCTTAACATGGCCCAAATTTATTATACCAAAGTTATCAAATGACAATTTCCAAATTTGCATATACTAATTTCGTACTTTCTTATCTGCTAATGTGAGGACCATTAATGTGTCACAATGTCCTCTACAAATAAGCCTAACATCCTCATCATGATAGTACACAACTCAGAATCCATCTCAGTGGTTCTGATATTAGACCAATTCAAGACAACTCTCCCTAGGGGTTTTTCTACATGAGACCAACTCGAGGAAACTACCACCTGTGCATGCATGGTACACAACATGGTATGTGTTAACTAACAAAAATGGTAGCTCCCGTATTAATAAGAAAGAAAAAGGGGGGGGGGGGGGGGGGGGGACTTATCAGTATCTTAACATGAGTTTTTCCTGTGTGCAACTAACCATCCATAAGATGTTGTGTCTAAAGAAAAGGAAATGAATGAAATCCTAGCACATGTTGCATCATGAATTCAGATTGGCTTTCTTGTGCCACACATGAATGAACCTAAATTCTTGTAGCTTCAGCAATAACCATGGATGTGTTTGCTTCATCCTTCAAAATGTTGCATCATGTCAAAACCAAACGTACAAAGTTTTGTTGTCTAGATCTTGTTCAGCTTATTCTAGAAACTTATCTACCATTGAGGCAAACGATATATCAACTTGTCCAACGTAAGTGCCCTCAATACGTCGGAGCACATATGAGCCACCAAACAATGCTTCATCTATTTCCATGACGAAATGGATTCAAATAGAAGCATCAATCAATAACATGAGTTCTTCACTTCCACAAACAAACTCAAAACCCATTCTCCTTCTCCATACAATAAACAAAGAAAACAGAACTCCCAGATAACAGAAGAAATAACCTAACGCATAGTATAATCTAACTCGATTAAACGGGCAAGAACTCTGTCCCCTAAACATTCCCCATATCCTCTCTCATTTAGCGTTCGAGAACCCCCGACCTTTGTATTAGTTAGTCGGTTCAGGAGACCCAAACCGATCACGATCGGCGCATCCCGAGGTAATTGATCGTATCGAACAAGGAAAAAGCCTACAAAATCGAACCCACACGAACTAGAGATTGGGCCCTAGGGATCCAGTGATGAAGGAAATGGTCGGATTGACGGGAAAGGGTGAAAGAAGCGAGAAAGCAAGGCACCTGAATACGACGACGGGAGCGGAGGAGACGAAATCCTTGGCCTTGGCTAGAGCCATTTCTTCGATTCTGCAACCCTAGCGAGCAATATCTCCCCCGTGGGAAGCAGTCGCTGGCCTCCCCACGCCCCCCACAACTGGGAAGCTGAAACGGGCCGCGGCCGGGTCCGGGTCGATCAGGGTCGATCAAAGTCCACAGCTCGAGCTCAACATTAACCCGCAATCAGGGATGAAGCGGGTCAATTTTCCTATATATATTGTCGATTTAGGGGCATCTATTATTTAAATGAGTGATTTCCTATATAAGATGCTCCTGTTTTCCTTCATAGGCTTTGATGACAATTTTTCTTTTACCATTTATAATTTCTTACTATTGATAATTCTTTTTTATTAATAATAATAATAATAATATAATTTATAATCCTCAATTTTTAATTTTTTATCCTTTTATTTTTTTTTCTCACAACCCCTAATTTCCTTCGCATTATTCTTTATCTACTCGTTGTCGTCACCGATATCATTTGCTGTCGATGCTACTCGAAGTATAGTACTTGTAGTCTTTGAAGAAGAAAAAAGAAGAATAAAATAAAAGGAGGAAAAAGAAAATCAAATTAAATTACGTCAGCCTCCTAATCATTAGTTTGTCTTTTGAAAGACGAAACATAGCTCTTTCGTTCCAAGTACGAAAAGGCATTAACGTCTCATATTTGCTCTCTCAGTCCACCAATACAATCAATAACCGAGAGCTCCAAACCGAATAGAGCTTACCGACTAAATTTTCTCCGACACATTAACTTAGCTAAAGAAGAATCATTAAATCTAGAAGAAAGATGGCATGGAGATGTTACTAGTGAAGCCCCGAAGTAGATGAGTAGGTCCTTCTGGACGAAAAAGAATAGGATGAATAAAAAGATGGATAGAGTATTTATGATTATATTTATACAAAATATTTTTAAAAAAATTAAAAAAATTTCTAATAATAATAAGGGGTCGTGAATAATAATCTTTTTTTCATTTTTCCTAGGTAGTGTCATGAAATTTTCATAATATTATGAATGTCATTTCTTTACTTGTCCATTGTCTTAATTGCCTCCACCCTTACTCCCACTATGAGGTTTTATCATCTTTATATAACATCATTGTTCATTTGTTACGTACATCATTTTTCTCCCACAATGAGGTCTTATTGCCTTTCTACCCTATCTGTTGTCTCTACCCTATATATATATATATATATATATATATAATATTTCAATGACTTACCGGTACGACCACGGCACTCTCTCGGATCACCTTCCGATTACCAACGAGCGGTGCGGCTCCCGGTTCCCATGGCTGAACCCGACCTGCAGCAAGCGCCGGCCAACGACGGCCCCGCTGCCCCCGCTGTCGAAGCAACCCTCCCCGGCCCGGGTTCCAAGCGGCAGCGCCGCCCCAGCGTCCGCCTTGGCGACATCGGTGAACAGCCCGCGGCCGTACCGCACGAACCATTCGTCCGCCGGAGCAAGCACTGGAAGCACTCCGCCGCTGCTGGGAGAGATCATCCCCGCAACCCTCATTCATCCAAGGCACGCCCCGTCATCACTCCCGTCCCCGACGGCTCCAGGGAGACTCCGGGCTTTTACCAGGCACCGCCGTCTTCCGCCGCGGGCAACGGGGTGCTCCTCCCCGTCGACGAGAACCTCGAGCCTCTTTCCGTCGGGGTAAGGCGGTACCGCGACGCGAAGGCCCGGAGGAGCGGCGCCGGCGGGGCCGCGGGCAGGCGGGCGAGGTCAAGCTGGACCTCCTCCAAGGTCGATGAGGGAATCGACGCCACCGCTGCCGACTTGAAATCGAGCGGCGGGGAGGACGCCGGAGAGGGAGGTTGCAGGGAGTTTGATGATCTCCGGGCGGAGGATTCCGAGAGTCCATCCGATAGAAGAGAGGCGGCGGCGGCATTTAGGGTTAGGGTTCCGGAGACCGAGGATATGGGACATGATGGAGACGCCCCGGAAGGAGATGCGCCATCAGAGAACGACGGTGGGGATTGGAACGATCAGAATGGACGGTGTGGATTGCTCGAGGATGGAGGAGTTCGATCGTGGCTGAGCCGGCTGGGGTTGGATCGCTACGCTCCATTGTTTGAGATCCATGAAGTGGACGATGAGGTGCTTCCTTTGCTCACGATGGAAGATTTGAAGGACATGGGGATCAACGCCATTGGGTCGAGGAGGAAGATGTACTGTGCCATTCAAAAGCTCAAGAAGGGTTTGCCGCAAGAGTCCTTGCATGAAGAGTGTGGTTAACTGCAAACAAAGTTGTCGCTTTTTGCTGGGAAGGATGGAATTGCTTTCCTGAAATGGTTGGTTGGGCTGCCTCTGTTCTCTATAGGGATTAGTCTCAAGTTAATTTGGTATACACACAGTATCGTTATGCTTTTCCCCCTTTTTTTTGTTAGATGTAATTCTCCCAGATGTTGTAGATTTTGGTATCTGTTTTCCCTTTATACAGTCTTGTGATCCATCTTAACTTTGGTGAACTTGTCAGTAGTTGTGATCAGTAGCACTTTAGATGGAAATTCATGATAGTGTTGTGAAAATCCAGATATAAATGTGAAACTAAGGTTTTGAAAATTGTAGTCTGAGGTTAACCAGACCTGTTTGGAATTTGATTTGATCCACGTCATATTGGTTGCATGTATTGATCATTGTTTACAGCACTCATCTTTTATATTTTGTTATGTTTTTAGGATTAATGGTGTGGATGGTAGTTTATACTTCTAAATTTCTTCGAGACATAGAGATGATTAAGTATGATACATAGATGCTTGGTTTTATGTTACTCATTCTCTGGTGCATCTTCAAATTTAAAATGTTCTTTATTCAACTCATTGAACACAATGGGATGATTTTTTTTTATGTTTCTTACACTTTTGTCGCCATAAGCTTGTTTAAATCACTCAACATTAAGTATGATACATAGATGCTTGGTTTTATGTTACTCATTCTCTGGTGCATCTTCAAATTTAAAATGTTCTTTATTCAACTCATTGAACACAATGGGATGATTTTTTTATGTTTCTTACACTTTGTCGCCATAGTAAGTATGGGGATGATTAAGTATGATAAATAGATGCTTGGTTTATGTTACTCATTCTCTCGTGCATCTTCAAATTTAAAATGTTCTTTATTCAACTCATTGAACACAATGGGATGATTTTTTTTATGTTTCTCACACTTTTGTCTCCATAAGCTCGTTTAAATCACTCAACATATTTCCACTTCTCACGCTTTGTGTTGGTGACTATTATCTCGCACTTGAGTTCCCCAGTGTACATTGAGGTGAGACATGTTCGATGTATTGAAAAAGTCCTGCATGTTGATATATTTTGCTACCATTAAGTTTTGATCCCACCAAAAATGTGAAGCATCTGCACATGCCTCCGCTTCTTCATGTTGTTAAGGAAAATATAAGTGTTGTTATAGCTGCCAAATGTAGAGTTTGAATGTTCAACTTTTCTCTTTACCCTTAAATATGTTGTTTTACATTTTTAGTTTAACTTTATTATGGTCCCCTCATTTTGATCATTGTTACACTTATCCTGACATGCTTAACTGATAAGGGCTTTCGTAATTACTAATTAATTATCTTTGAGTCTTGCTTCTTTCGAGAACTAGGCATTTTAGCTTTATTTAACATAACAGTGGAAATATTTGCAAGTACTCTGTGCTACTAAGAAGTGAAATGGCCTTTCCTAAAAGAGTTTGATAACAATATGGTGAGCTAACATGATTCCGGCAATGGTCTGACAAAGCACTGACACGATTCAGGTTTGCATATTTCCATTCCTTTTGTGCTATTACACAACAATATGCCACTACATACCATGCATACCACTACATAGAATGAACATTTACGTGTGCGCTATAACTCCACTCGCTGAGTTTTGCCTTGGTGGCATATTTTGACATGAGTATGAAACAACATAATTCTCGGGAGGCAAGATATTAGGTAGCTAAAGCAGTGAACTTCTCTTTAGAAAAAGGACGAAACCAATGCATGAGGCTCCTATCGCTTTGGGGTCCAAGAAGTTACATGTATGCAACTTACCTGCAGTAGGATTGGCCATGTTTGAAACTGTGGATTAGTTTTATGGTGGTCTTAAGATGATTGAGGTATAGTATTAGAAAGATGAAATAAGATATGAATGCATTTGTTGTGAGCTGGAAGTACTATAGCTTGAGAATATGATGGGATGTTTGCTGAAGTGTTCCAGCAAATGTCCAATGAGAAAGAAGTAAATCGCTCAAACAGAGGTGCTATACGAGGTCAGAGGTGATATAAATTTACAAAGTATTGATAGAAAAGATATGATGAACTTTTCAATTAATAAAAAAGAATTTTGGAAACAATTAATGGTTGTCCTGTATGTATGCATATATATGGAAATGACTTAGTGGGAAGATATGGCATTTGAATCTTTTGCTAATAAATTCATTAGAAGTCGCATTTACTCATTTTCTAACCGTGTGAATGTCGCAATGGTTGCTTGCACAGGTCTGAGCATAAAATATTATGAATGGCAACTGAACGCAATACTAGGAAAATTTCAATTTTGGTTGATCGGTGCCTGGCTGGATCTCTGTGACACCTTGACATTTCAATTTTAGTCTATGTGGTTGGAACGTATTGCTCATATGGCTCCATCACAACATGGTTGGCGAGGAACTGGCTTTGGGCATTGTGTATACAGATTTCGAGCACATGATGTGCATGGGTATGGGATGTTGTGGCATAGTTGGCACGAAATAGAGGATGAACAATGTATACTGTGGCGAGCTTCCAGTAAGATGTGAAAATTGAATTGGATGTTCCATGCTTATGGGATCCCTAATGTAATCTGGGAACTACTACTGCTTATTGAAACACAAGATGGGACCTAAATTTTAAATAAGCCCGTATTGATAAATTTGTTACAAGCATTTGTTATTGATTTGCTCTGGAATCTGAAATTTATGGCATAGATTTTTATCTGGAATACATAATTCTTTGATGTCATTTTCTTTTACTGAGAACTCTATTGTTTCTTCTGAATATACACGAGACTTCTATTGTCATCAGCTATGGTATCACAAATGCTCAGTTGTCTACCGATGTGCTGTTTCTGAATCTTTTTTGATATATTGATTTCAGATAAGAATGGATTAGTAAAGAAAACTGATCTTCCAGCTTTTTGTTAAACTGAAATTATTAAAAGATTATGTGTGTATATTGATGGAAATGCTTACGGTTGCTGGTTGTCTTCAGGACCTATGCTATTGTTGGATCCCCTTTTATGGGCAGCAAAAAATCTTGAAGTCAATTTTGTACCATCATTATACTTCTCTTTGCAATTTTTATGAAGAGACCAATTGATTCTTGTTTAGCTGAGACATATCTGCCGCTACATTTGTATCATAATTATACTTCTTTTTTCCTATTTTCTATTTGCATTTTCCTCAACCATATTTTTCTTTAATAGCATTGCTCTGTGCTACTGAAGTGGTTCTCTTTATCTGTCCATTCTTGCTGTGTTTACAGGTTACTGATTAACCTTATGTTTGTGATACTTGCTTTTGTGCTTGTTTCAGCTCTCGGTCCACAAGTATCACACTTTATATTCCTGGCACCAGCAATGGCTGTTTCTCATTCCGACTATTTGTTATGCATTGCGTTCTTCCATATCAGAGTGCAGCAAAAAGGAGTTTGTATTTAGTAGCTCTCATCACCCATCCAAACAATTACAACCAGATTACATTTACATGTCAATTCTTGCTGTATTTCTTTGTTCCAGGTTTAAATGAAGAAAGTAAAGTTCAAGTCAGTGGAAAGAATTGATGCGACACTGCTGATGAGGAAATATTGCAGCAGGAACTGGAATTTGTCAGATAGCAGCAATTCAGCAAAGGAGAAAGAAAAGGAATTAATTATACTTCTTGATGTCATCTGTCTTTGGCTGTTCCTGAATGGATTAGAATGAGAAAGAATGGAAGTCGATGCACTAGGATTGCTCCTCTGTGACCTGGAAGATCAGACCTCGAGTCAATGGGATGAGGTTCAACGGCGTGGAGGTTCGTGCACTTGGCCATCCTTTTTGCTTCTCCTGTAGTGCAATGTCATGAGATGGTTGATGCTCGGCGTGTCAGGGAGTATCATCGGAGCTACGTCGCCCGAGAACCATATGTTATCTCTGACATACTCCAATGTCCACAGGGGAAGCAGCACTTGATCTCTGCATGTGATCTCCACCTGGTTCAAGTTTTAGCATCAGTGTTTGATGTGTGTCCAATTGAAGAGAGCTACAGAATCTGTTTGCAACTCTACGAAAAGAGCATCAATAGCATAATGATTTGCGATTAGAGAAATATTCTTCAAATCATTCTTAATTACTAGAATATTTTCTATTTCCCTTTATGCTGATGATAGATTGTACAATAGTTCTGCACCATCTGTATCAAGTCTCATGAAGAAAAATGTTGTCCCAATCATGTCTCATAACCCTATGAGTTGCATGCTTTTGGAGTGTTGTGAATAACTAGTGATCATGTGGGTCTCTAAAAACTGTCACAAAGTGCAACACTTGAGCTGTTGAAGCTTCTTCCAACACCATTTCTAACCCTGAAACTGTGAGGTAGGATCATGTTGGATTGCAGTAGAGGGACGTCGATCATGGCAATGTCTCTGAATGAGCCATTCCCACTACTGTTTCATGGAATCCCCTAACATCATACATCACTGCATTCATGTCCTTAGATGACGCATGAAACAGTAAGTATAATACAGCTTTGATTGCACAGAGCTGTAACCGCAGAAAGCATAGTGACTTCATTGGCTTGGCAATGACTTCTTAAACTCAAAGACATTTTCATGTCATGATCTTATTTAGGAAGAAGGAATTTGCAGTTTGCAATTATTTTTCATCAATCAAATTAAATGATGATTTTAGACCCCAATAAGCTGAATGTTGAGATTTGGTGAAGACATCATTTCTCATGTTGTATGCATAGTTATACATAGAGGAGTTTTAAGGGAATATATACGTAAACAGTACAAAATAAGATTTATTTTATTTGCATGAGAAAATTTCCTTGTATATGAAAGAAAGCCCTACACAGAAACAATATGGCAAATTTCATTTCTCATGAAGCTCATTATGTTTCAAGTATGAATATTAATACAAATAGTTTAAATGTATTTATCATCATTTGATCATAATTCAAATGTATTTATCTATTATTTATATTACATTAGACTATAGTGAGTTCTGATGAGGCCTAATGTTAATTGTTATTTAAGATAAACATACATCTGTCAACTATTTTGAACACAATTTTCTTAGTCCTCACATTACCTCTCCATGCATCACTAGTTTCACCACATATCTGCAAGTTTCCACAACATCTATGAGACACAATGGCCTGTCCTCACTATATTTCTCCATCATTACTATTTGAAATGAGTACAATTTATTTTCTGGCAAATAATCTAAACACTAAAATTAAATATATGGATCAAATCAGAAAAGATCAGCATTTAAAAATGAAATAATGAGAGATAAATTAAGGATATTGGATTACAATGGCAGATATATATCTGCTTCCACAAATTCTGCTGGTCTTAGAATCAATTGTGATAAATTACTTATAATAATTTATAAAAAATAATATATATATATATGATATATCTAACTTTATTATTTATTTTCTCTTGTTCAAGTTGAAAGATCTTTTTTATCCTAATCCTTGGTAAGGTAGTAAGCTGGCAATTCCTTTTATGAAAAGAAATGAATATAAACAACTCTTCTTGTATATACATACATATATATACAATATATATATACAATATATATATATATATGTATATACATACATATATATATATATATGTTTTTATATATATGTATATGTATATGTATGTATATATGTATATACACACATATATGTATATATATATATATGTATATGTATATATGCATATATATTTATACATACATACATACATACATACATACATACATACATACATACATACATACATACATACATACATACACACACACTTATATATATATGCGCATGGATAAAACATAAAATATTCTGCAATGGCTGGTGAAATGAAGATAAAACAAGATCTGAAGCTCATCACGAAAAGAGTTGCATGGTATTGGTGGCTGGAAATGCATAGCTCTCACCAAAGTTAGGTGGCCAATGACTACATTGGTATGTTGGGTGGTTTCTCTCTCACACACTTCTCCATCAGTGTCTTAAAACAAAGTCCATGGTTTTGTGGAGTCATTCTTCCATGCACACAAGAAGCCTAACATGCCTACTCTCATGTGGTTGTCTTACTCCATGTAAACCTATCAGACTCTCTTTCTTGGCTTGTAATCTTTCCAACAGCATTAACCTACCACAACAAAGGTTGAAGCATATGTATGTGTATGTTTGTGTGTTCATCTCCTCCCTGAAAGGCCCATCATGCACCCACCACTTCACCATCCACCATTCTCAGGCAGCAGTACCACAGTCAAATTCTCTCAGGAAGCCCTAATCATGGTGAGAGATGATGTGCCACTCAGACACTAACATCTCACCTAAATTCAAGTTACTATGCAAGTTGGAAGCCCACATTCTCAAGTGTCCCTTTTAGTTCCCATGTTTCTTTCACCAATATCCCAGCACCAACCATGGAAAGCCACAGGAGAAGAAGAAGAAGGAGAAGGAGAAGAAGAAGAAGAAGAAGAAGAAAGAAGAAGAAGAAGAAGAAGAAGAAGAAGAAGAAGAAGAAGAAGAAACTTAAGGATCTATCCAAATAAACATAGAAACAAGATGAAGGTGAGCTTATAGTTTTACCTACCTCTGATTCATCCTCCAAGCCCAGCTTGTTCATCAAGTACTTCATTAGCAATCTAATTGTCAGCCTCCCATCCCTGTAAGCAGCAATTAGAGGGAGTGTAAAGCCAATGAGGTATCAAGAGGATCCAAAAGAGATGGCTCAAAATAGTAGCTACGAGTACTTTATCCTTAGGTAGTTCCTTGGAATCTGAGGCAACAAAGCCTCTCCTCCTCCTCCTCCTCCTCCTCTGCATGAATGTTATGTGCCAAGAGATGAGTTAGATGCTGACCTGATGAAAACAGCAGGAAGAAAAATTGCTACTGTCCTTGGTTCACTCACTGGTCTGCAGCAGCCACGAGTGCGAGCCAAACCCCGACTTGTCTCGCCGGAACAACCACCCTTATGCCAGTGCCAGCCTCCGGCATGGTCGTCATCGTCGTCGTCGTCGGCTGTGTCGCCGCGACCGACGATGACGAAGACGAAGGCCTGTCCCTGAACAACTCCAGCTCCGTCGGAACCCGCTGCCTTCGGACGTGGGGCGGCGGCGGCGGGGTGCCGAGGCCTAATTGGAGCCAGTCCCTCGAGGAGCTACCGGGGACATCTCCCTCGTCCTTCCCCTCCTCCTCCTCCTCCTCCGCTTCCGGGGCCATGGCTCCAGACGGCTCTTCAGCCATGGAACTCAACTTTGATGGAGGAGAACTCCTGGTATTATCGAAGCAGGCAGAAACTGCGACCAAGACACCGGAGAACTCCTCGTGTTGCCGGAGGAGATCTCCAGCTCGGACCATATCATCTTCCCTCTCCTAATCTCTATCCAATCTAATCGATCGACCGATCTAAATCCAAGTGGAAGCAGTAGGACAAGGCGGGCAGGCAGAAGAAGAAGGGAAGAAGGAGGAGGAGGAGGAGGGGTTCATGGCGGAGGAGAAGGTTTAGACCGGGCGGTGAGCTTACCGGCTTATTTCGAAGCTTGTGGAAAAAGATGACCGAGACTCGTATCCCCCTCATTTATAAGCTCTATACACACTCCCATTTGGTTGGGTTTAGTATATTATGTTTATTCCTATTTTCCAATAATCATTTTCTTGGAGTCGTCTACTAATATTTATAAAGGAAAAAAAAATAATATTTTTCCATCATGATTATTGTCTCTTGTTGGACAATGGTAGGCCTATTTCTGATCTCCATATCTTGTACGATGTGCATGTTTTTTTCACCTCACAACATCAATCACAATAAAATGCATGCAAAATTATTATTATCATTAATAATAATTATTAGTATTATTATTATATATACACACTAAATATCATTTAATGAAAAAAGGTGAATTATTGAGAAACCCTATTTTTCTTTTTTCTTTTTTGGGTTTTTCAGGAGGTATAATATTTTTCATATTTTTCCAAGGAGGATTATTACTTTTTTTTGTTATAATTCTCGAAATACCCGAGTTCAATTCATCAGTTAAAGTCTCTTTATTTATTTATTTATTTATTTTTTTCTTTCTAAACTAATACAGATATATATTTAATTTTTTTTATATGAGTTGATTTTTATTGGGTTTTGAGTTATTCATCTCAATTATAGTATTTTTAAAAATATCATAATTAAATATTATGCATAAGGATCGGATCGATACATCCTATGAACTGACTTTTGGTATGTTCAGATTAGAAAACTATAATGGGTCATATAAGAGGTGCGCCCTCGTAAAATATAAAAATCGTCCAATGAAAAAGGAAGGATATTTAAGTTTTTTTTTATATTTTTTATATTTAAAAATAAGTTAATATTATTTATAATTCAAATAATTTCAGGAACAATGTGTATGTTATATCAAATTAGTATTTTGAACATTTTCAATATAATATCAAAGCCAAATATTATTTTAAAAACATTATCAAAATATTTAAAATATATATTATCCCTCGATGCATTAGTACATCCAATTATTAATGTGTTTGATTTGCAAGTAGATGTATAATTTTTCTTATTTCTTTACAATTTTTTTTATTGAACATGTATAATTAATTATACTATGAAATAATGTTACATAAACACAAATCATTTTCTGTTCAATAAATTAGTGTACAACTGTCGTATACATAATTTAATAAAATATTTATATATGAAATAAATAAAAAAATATAAGAAAGTATAGAAAATGATTATTTAATATTTATTTAGCATAATATCGAGCATTAAGCCATGATTTATGTTTTTTTATCTTTACTAAAAATATTTGTCACCAAATAATCCTTTCCAACCGATCGCTACTGATGAATTCCTTTCTATAAGATAATCCAAATTTGTGATGTACTCATGGAAAGAATAATAAGATTAATTCAATTTAGTTCTAAAAAAGTTACGTTGGGATCACAATAGGTTAGATTTTTTTTTGGATACTTAATTATGTTAATATTAATATAATATAATTTAAAAATATTAATAATCTTATTTGGTAAAGAGTTTATCATATAATTATAATTTTGAGAACGAAATATATATTCTCCGCCTTAATGCTTGAATAGAAAAAGAAAAAGAAAACATGAACAACGTGGAAGAAATTGGATGGAGCACGAGGAAAAGGTGCGATTAATCGTGGGTGGGTTGTGTGGCCCATTTCATATGTGATTCCGACCGACGAGTGCCGAGTTCTAAAGAGAAATTAGGAAAATAATTAGTCGAATTTGTAGAACCATTTGATAAATATAATTAAAATTAAAAACTAATTATATATATATATATATATATATATATATATATATATATATAATTTTTTTTTTCAAATGGATTTCATCCTCTCACCCTACACGTGCCGGTGCACGTGGATGCTCAATGGATAATGAGAATGCAATTGGTCAGACTTTATGTGTGAGGTCATAATAAATAGCTTATTCCCCAATTCGCAGGAAGATTTTTTCGGAGTACAACAAATGGGTTTTTTATATGGTTAAAAGAATTAGTGTGTGGAAAAAAAGAAATAGTGTGTGAGATAAAAATTCAAAGACTCGCTAATATTAATCCCACATAGTTAAGAATTGAAAAGAGTCAAACTATATATATATATATATATATATATATATATATATATATATATATATATATATATATATATATATATATATATATATATATATATATATATATATATATATATATATATATATATGTAGTATAATTAATC
>CM017190.1:27168668-27666168 GCA_004837865.1 Musa balbisiana | reverse complement strand
ATATAAAAGTAGTGAGTAAGTAAATCAATAAGCAATGAGAATAAAAAGAAACTAAATTCTAGATAAAGAAACTAAATTCTAGATAAAGAAACTAAATTCTAGATAAAGAAACTAAATTTTTAGAGATAATAGGAACATAGCATGGACGATGCCTTAATCTTCTTTTCTTGTTACTAGCTTATTGAGTAATAACCAAAACATTATGAGATCTTCTCTACCTTAATATTATTTTTATGACTTGTGAAAATAATAAAAATAATTTTTGGATCCAATTTTTTTCATGTAGATTAGAGACTTATCTTCGCAAAATAACATCAATATTCACATATCTCAAAATAGATTTTCTACTCATCCATAACTCAAATATAATTAATAAAGTTAATTTACTAAGAATTTTGCTTAAGATTTAGATAATTATTGTAAGAACTTCATCCCATATCAACTTAAGTACATAAGAATAACTTATTATGCCTATAAAAGTATGATTTTACATTTTAGCAATGTCATTATATTGTGGCATATTGTAAGACATATTAAGCATAAATATCCCACTTTTCTAAGTATATAGCAAGAGGATCAGGATTCTCACCTGACATATCATATCTACCATAATGTGTATTATCTTTGTTAGATCTAATAATTTAATATAACTCAAGATCATAATAAGCTACTAATGTTATAACGTTCCTCAACGAATCCTAGAAATTAAAGAAAATATTTTATTATAGTCGATATCTTCTTTTTGAAAAAAAATATATTTTACTATAAGTTTTTCTTTATATCATTTGATATTACCCAAGTCATATTTTATCTTAAAAACTCATTTACAATTAACTTTTTTATAGTTATTGGGTAATTCAACGAGTTCTCAAGTATTATTCTACTCCATCCATTTTAACTCTTCTTTCATTATATTATACCATCTTTTATAATTATTATTTTTATGACTTGTGAAAATAATAAAATATTCCTTTTAATCTATATGACAATCTTATTCTTGTAAATATAGTATATAATTATTAAAATAACAAGTCTCCTTTCCCTTTGAGATCTTTATAAAATTATCATTTGCGATCATTCTAAAAGATTAATATTAGTGACCTTACGTGGGATTTCATCAATATTATTTTATTATTAAGTGACTTGAAGAACAACTTCTCATATATGAAATGATAGGGGAGCATCAACTTATATCTCTCCTTTATATCAAAATTAATTTTTTAAGATTTTTCACTTCCATTAATTTTACGAAGTCTAAGAATCCTATATTACTAAATTATACTATCTTCATACTATAATTAGGGTAATAAAATTTATATCCCTTGAATTTTTTGGATAATGAATAAAATAATAAAAATAATTTTTGGATCCAATTTTTTTCATGTAGATTAGAGACTTATCTTCGCAAAATAACATCAATATTCACATATCTCAAAATAGATTTTCTACTCATCCATAACTCAAATATAATTAATAAAGTTAATTTACTAAGAATTTTGCTTAAGATTTAGATAATTATTGTAAGAACTTCATCCCATATCAACTTAAGTACATAAGAATAACTTATTATGCCTATAAAAGTATGATTTTACATTTTAGCAATGTCATTATATTGTGGCATATTGTAAGACATATTAAGCATAAATATCCCACTTTTCTAAGTATATAGCAAGAGGATCAGGATTCTCACCTGACATATCATATCTACCATAATGTGTATTATCTTTGTTAGATCTAATAATTTTAATATTTCTTTCTAATTGTCCATCTACGTCACTTATGTATATTAGGACTATTTCGACACTAAGACGAGCGGGATAGGGGAATTAGTGCTTTCATAAAAATGTCAGTTTGAAAATTTTTGTTCGATCAAACTCGTATAAAAAAGATGTTTAACTTACAATGTATATAAAAGTAGTGAGTAAGTAAATCAATAAGCAATGAGAATAAAAAGAAACTAAATTCTAGATAAAGAAACTAAATTTTTAGAGATAATAGGAACATAGCATGGACGATGCCTTAATCTTCTTTTCTTGTTACTAGCTTATTGAGTAATAACCAAAACATTATGAGATCTTCTCTACCTTAATATTATTTTTTTCTTAAATATATATATTAATTAGTTTATTTAAGTCTTATTTATATTTATTTATATTATAGTAAATTTTGAATGGACCAAACTAAAGGAGAAGAGAATTAAGAATGAACTGTATGAGGAAATACTCATCCATATTCATATCTAATATTTTAAGTTTCATAACCTTTTCAACCATATTAACGATATAATTTTGAATCCCTCGAGTGTTATTATATTAAGTCATAGTCATTTTTTTTCATTAATATGTCAATCGATGACTTATCAATAGATTTAAACAAGTTTTTAATAGCCCTCAAATATTCATGTGCACTAATTGCATATGGTAATAAAATCTTAATGTGATTTGCAATTGTCATTCATATAAACACCAAACTAAGCCTATTAGATCTTTTTGAAGTATTTATTTTATTAATCTATTCCATAATACTTTCATCAATTAAGATTGTGGGTCTTTTAACAAGCAAGACTAGGTGAATATCTAATATACCTAGTGTGACTAATATATACTCCAAATATTATGAATAGTTTAAACATATAACTATTGATATCACCCGTATTTCACCTTTGAGTGAAATATTAACATATCTAATATTCACTTAAAATTATTTATGGAGGATCAATATTATACTTATGGAATAATATTATTACATTTAGGTATACAATCTCATACTACAAGGATATTCAAAATAGTATATTATATCCCATCACATAATTATTCGAAGTAGATTTTTCTTTAAGATTATCTAAATATCAAATGTGCTATTATAAATATTATTTATAAGTCATTAGTCCAAGTCACTTTGATCACTATAAGATCAATACAATAATATAAAATATAATTTAAATTATCTTATAAATGATAAAACATTTATTGTAACTCACATCTCATAAGTCTACCATCTTATGCTATTATGGCAACAACTAGTTAAATCAAACTTAGTTATATAAGTTCAAATAATATTCACTAAATTTTTATTAATCTAATTTATATAAAAAATAATTTAATCATAATAAAATAATAATTATAGTAATTATTGATCATTAATTAGTATAAAAAGTTCATATGATAATCATAATCATAATAGAATATAAATTATATTTGTATTAAAATATGATAATAAATTATTAACAAATTATTATTATTTCATAATTTTTAAATATATACATGCGACTAACTAACCAAATAAAAAATTACTAATATTTTATAGGAGAAAATATATAAGAAAATTAATAATTTATATTCTTTATTTTTTATTTTTGTATGAAATACTAAATTAGACCAACCAATCTTATTTAATTAGGCAAATCTAGAAATGGACTATCTAAAATAGGTTAGTATATTTGGGCGAAACATCAGTCCAATTAAGTCAATTAAAATTAAAATTGATCAAAGTAAAAAATTGATAAAAATTTGATTATCAATTTTTTACTTTTTCCAAATTTAATCTAAATATCGAATCTAAATCTAGTATAATAATCAAAATGCATTCAAAATCAAGTTTGATAAAAAATTAAGGATCGAACAAAATTGGGGCTCAATCAAAATTAAAGTTTGACTAAAAAGGTCAATATTTAAATTGGATCAATAACTAGGTGCAACAGGTTTAAAAATAAGGTGGATCGAGTAGGTTTTGACTGAAGTTGACTATATGTGGTCAACATTTGATTTTGACCAATTAGGTCAAAATTGCATATAGCCCATCCTCGGTGACCCCTTCTTCGCTAGTACGGTGCACCACCATTTCATGGTCGACAATAATAGCATATCACACCATCTGGGTGCCTTATTACATCGACGATTGGGTGTGGCTATCATAGCGATACCTAAATGGGTTGCTACCCACTTACATCTGTTGACATCGCCACCCATATCCACATCAACATTGTGACATTGAGCGACAATTTTGCTTGCTACACCACGAACAATCGCCTAGCAATGTCGTTGGTCCTATCATTGCCTATGGCAACAGCATCGTTGCTTATAACTCGTATATACAATCGTTCCTGTGCTACTGTCAACCACTTGCACCACGTGCTACACCATCATTATGCTCAATAATAGTCATGCATGCGGTGCTGCCATCAACAAATGCCACATCAGTGCTACGTTGATGAGTGCAACCACCTTCGTATCCTTCACAGGATCACTATAAGCAATCGAATAAAGATTAAATAGAAATGAGAATAAATCTATAATCTCAATCGTGTCATATCGTATATAGTCCATATCAGATCATATCTATTTATATGTGAGAGTAAAAGATTTAAGTTAAAACATCATCTCTTAAGAAATTTTATTATAAATAAATTTAATTTTTATTAGTTGATAATCATAATTAGAATTCAATCAACACTATAAGATATCTTATCTAATTAAATAGATCACATAATATAACTATATTTTATTCAATTAAAAAGGCCACATAATAAAATATTGTTCTCTTCTCTTTCTCAATGAAGAAAAACAAATAAGGAGAAGAGAGAAAAAGTAGAAGAAAATGTTCTCTTTCTCTGTTTAACGCATTGAGCCTATGATGGGGATGGGGCTGATATTGAGGTCAAGTGGAGACAAAACCAATTCGTTCTTTGGTGCCCAACATGCTTGTTCTCAGGCTAAACATTGCCAAGGCTTGAGAGAGAGAGAGAGAGAGAGAGAGAGAGAGAGAGAGAGAGAGAGGCAAACTCCAATAACTTTCCCCACTATTTTTCTTTCTTTCCATATTTCTTTCATTTTGTTTTTTTTCCTTCTTTTCATTTTGGTTTTAAGATTTTATTTCTGATCGTTTTGGATCATATAATTGTTTTTGTTTGGCATTTCCTTTGTAACAGGATTCATGTGTAGATGTTTGGGCCATTAAGAATCAAAAAGGGTTAATCACTCCTTAAAAAACTAAGATTTAGATCTTTTTATGGTATTTGGAATCATCTCAATCCTCCTATTGTACTCATTATTGCTCCAAGTTGAAAGAAAATATGTAATCCCTTCACCCTCATATCAAGAGATTAATCCTTTAATCTTCTGATAGAAACTTATCGATTGATCTTATATCGGTGTTTTAGAGTTTGTATCTATTATTTATCTTTAAAGTTTTCCAAGTCTTCCAACCTCAACACAAACGAAAATAAAGTTCAATTTTTCGGATCAAAATCAGGCTCAGTTGAAATCAATGGACTCAAACTTCATACATCAGCACATCAACCTCGTTAGGATCAGAGCTCACTAAGGGCTCAGTCTTTACCAATTCCACAACATCACGTACTTCTGCTACTACGTCGTCGTCGTCGTCTTCATCATTACGTACCTAAGTGTTTGAGGCTTCTCGCTGTTCAGATGGAGAGCCACATCTGCTGTGACTTCGCCCTCGGAGCAATTAAATCTGCTTCTCTTGTTGGCGTGTGTCTCTCTAAGCCGTACGATGAACGCATGCTGCAATTGCTGTTCTTCCAAAGGAGCTTATGGGACGACATGGGTTGGGCTAATTACATATTACCAGTTGTTATTGGATTAATTAAGTATTATCTTCTTCACTTAACTTTATCGGTTGTTATTAGGTTAATTGTATATTATTTTATATAATTAGCTATTTTTAATAGATCGATCTTTATATTTTCAAAAGTTATATTGAGATCCTTACACTTACGAAAGTAAAATATTTAATCTCATTGCTCCAATAAAATCTCTGATTCTTAACTTTATAAAATTATCTTTTTAACCGTGTATAGGGATCTAAATGTTTCACTTTCGTAAATATAAAAATCTCAATATAACTTTTTAAAGTGTAAGGATTGAAATACTAAAGGGGACTAATTATAAAAGTAATATATAATTAGTCTATTTTTGTATATTTATTTTTCTTGCTCAAACCTACTACAATCATGTGATTATAATCTGATTCTTTGTCTGAGCCTTCAATTTTTCATCCTATTTATTTATTATATATATATAGAATATTAGTCGCATGATAGATATATTTATCTTGATAACCTCGACTCGACGTAAGGGTTCAAACCTCACCTAAAGCGTTAGTACACGGAGAATATCGATCTAATACATAGTTGAAGGTTCAAAACCTTATCTAAAACATTAGTAAAGCATTAGCCCATGGTGATGTATGTGACTTATCTTCGAGAGTTTGAAACCTTAGGGTTCGAAAGATCACTTGAAATATTAATACGTGATCGTGCACTATTTTTGTTGTAACGTAAAGTTCTGAGATCAAAATCTATTTTGTTTTGTGTTGACCCTATAAAGGTAATATTTAATATATATATATATATATATATATATATATATATATATATATATATATATATATATATATATATATATATATATATATATATATATATATATATATATATATATATATATATATATATATATATATATATATATATATATATATATATATATATATATATATATATATATATATATATATATATATATATATATATATATATATATATATATATATATATATATATATATATATATATATATATATATATATATATATATATATATATATATATATATATATATATATATATATATATATATATATATATATATATATATATATATATATATATATATATATATATATATATATATATATATATATATATATATATATATATATATATATATATATATATATATATATATATATATATATATATATATATATATATATATATATATATATATATATATATATATATATATATATATATATATATATATATATATATATATATCTAAAGCGTTAGTACACGGAGAATATCGATCTAATACATAGTTGAAGGTTCAAAACCTTATCTAAAACATTAGTAAAGCATTAGCCCATGGTGATGTATGTGACTTATCTTCGAGAGTTTGAAACCTTAGGGTTCGAAAGATCACTTGAATATTAATACGTGATCGTGCACTATTTTTGTTGTAACGTAAGTTCTGAGATCAAAATCTATTTTTGTTTTGTGTTGACCCTATAAATGTAATATTTAAATATTAGTGTACTTACTTAGGGGTTGGAAACATTACCTAAGATATTAATCTACTTAATTAGTAAAACATTTCATCAAATCTTTATAAGGTCATGAGTTTAAGATAATTGGACAAAGCCTTACTTACCGTGGCGGTGGCGTCATGGCTCTGTCATCATCGGCCTCTTATCAATCCCACACTCGGACATGGACAAAAACACACACGGCTGAGGAGGAGGCAATGGAAGCACCTCTTGCCCCACCGAGTCATCCATCAATGCTTGCATGTGATTGCAAGGTGACAGCCGACGGCACCGGAAGAGACAACCGCAAGCCAACGAGACGTCTTTCCCCCTCTCATCGTCGCCAACTAAGGAGCTTGACATCGCCGTGGCTTGGCTGTTTCCATATCCCATGCTGTGGACTCCCGGTCTCTTTCTCTACTCGGAAAAGTAGGACGGTGAAAGCTTGAAGAAGGGTGAAAAGGAGGCATCTTCAGACAATGATTTCATGAGGCAGCAGCGTATATGTCATGAGGGCCACTTGCGATGCTGGGTGGTGGTTCTCTTTCCTGGCGATATGAACGCTGTTGTGCCTTACTCTTCCCCATCCTAAGCGGATAGAAGTGTTGCTTAATGATGCCATGGTAGTCTTTTATTAGTATGAGTCATGATAACCATCTCAAAGGATATTTTGATCCTATTTTCTAAAGATATTTTCTTGCTATTGGACTTTTACGAGATGATGCACCCCTAATGTGTTCCGTTTTTATCACTTTGATGAAATTATTCCTCCGCCACCATCCGCCCTCGACCAATGACACACCATCGCTCGTAGCATCATTACCTTCTTCGTGACTTCCTATTTCCCCATGGCTTTCAACATCATTGCTACTATCCCGTCCTCTAGCAACCCCTGACGATTGACACACCACACGATTATCATATCACCCTTTTTCATCATCGACACACGATTCTCATGTCACCTTTTTTCATTGTCATCTTTGTTCCATCCTCGACCACCCATGGCTTCCAACATCATTGCTACTATCCCGTCCTCCAATAACCCCTGACTACTAACACAAGATTATTATGTCATCCTTTTCCACCATTGCCTCTGTCCGACCCCTAATCACTGACACACGATTGTCATGTCATCTTTTCCATCATCGTTTTATTTTACCCTCGACCACTAACACACGATTATCATGTCATCTTTTTTAATCATCGTCTTTGTCCCACCGCAAGGTAGTGCCACTCATCCTTTACCGTCACCACTAGCTCTTCCCTCTCCGCTCATCCTCTTGCTTACAATTTAATTTGATAAAACCATATTATTTAGGGGAATCAAAAGCCGGATGGATAAGAGAGAGAGAGAGAGAGAGAGAGGGGGGGGGGGGTATATCTGAAACATTGATGGAATATTACCTTTAAAAGTAGAGAGATTATTTCCGTGTGATTCACAGATGCCTTCAAAAGATGTCATCATGCAGCTGTGAGAGATCAAAGGTTATGTTACTTTATGAAGCAATAGTATGATGTTTAATACACTTACGAAAAGGAAAATGATTCAGACTCCGTGTGTGTGTAGCAGCAACACCAACATGCTCAAGTTTCATGATACGGTACACAAGCTAGTTTAACTAGAAATTGAACCACCAGGGAATAGAAATTAGTCGATGGTAATTCATATAGCAAATCGGCATGTCTCATCTACAGAGAATGTCACCAAATCCAACATAAATGACAACATGCATAGATCGTAAGTGTTACCAGCAGTTTTGGCCAGGAAAATATTCAGTTTCACTTCACTCCTTGTTCTTTATCTGCTTAAGACAACCAATCTGGTGTTCCCGCAACAAATTTCTCCTGCTAATGCCCTACGATATGAATGGGGCTGCAAGCCACAGATACTCTTCGCCGGCCCCAAAGATTCACCATTACATCACAGCAAACACAAAGGATATGGATTCTATACAGGAATAGCCGGGGGTATTGATTCAGGCACACCGCTCCCACCATTGAGAACGGTAACATTCCCTTCGGTGTCGACATCCACAATGGCCGAGTCACCCTCCTTAATCTCCCCGGCCAGCATTTTCTCGGCCAAGCTGTCCTCCAACAGCCTCATTATGGCCCTTCTAAGGGGCCTAGCTCCGTAACTTGGGTTGTAACCTTCCTCCACCACCCTATCCTTAAACCTCTCTGTCACTTGAAGTTCTATATCCTTCACTTTTAGCCTGTCAAAAACCTCTTTAAGCATTATATCAGCAATCTCCTTGACCTCCAGCTTTGTCAGCTGTCGGAAGACGATCATCTCATCCAACCTATTCAGGAACTCTGGCCGGAAGTACTGCTTCAGCTCCTCTGTGACAAGGCTCTTGATTCTGTTATAGCTGCTATCCTTCTCATCATAGTCGAGATCAAAACCAATCCTACGACCTCCCTTCTCGATCACACTGCTTCCAACATTGGAGGTCATGATCAGGAGGGTGTTCTTAAAGTCTACTGTTCGCCCCTTGCTGTCTGTCAATCTCCCATCTTCCAAAATCTGGAGCATCATGTTGAAAACATCAGGGTGTGCTTTCTCTATCTCATCAAAGAGGACAACAGTATAAGGGCGACGACGAACTGCTTCAGTAAGCTGGCCGCCCTCGGTGTAACCAACATAACCAGGTGGTGAACCAATGAGTTTGGAAACAGTGTGCCTCTCCATAAACTCACTCATGTCAAGTCGGATCATGGCTTCCTCGGAGCCAAAATAATACGAAGCGAGTGCCTTTGCCAATTCTGATTTTCCAACACCGGTTGGACCAGAAAATATGAAGCTGGCAATTGGGCGGTTGGGATTCTTGAGACCAACACGAGCTCGACGAATGGCACGACTTATTGCTTTGACAGCCTCATCCTGGCCAATAACACGCTTGTGAAGAGTTTCTTCCATCTTGAGGAGTCGATCAGACTCATCGCTTGAGACTTTTTCTACAGGTATTCCAGTCCATGAAGATACAATGTGTTGTATGTCTGCTTCGTTTACAACAGGGCCTGCATCACCAGCCTCGCTCTCTGCTTTGCTCCTCTCTTTGCCCTTGTCGATTAGGGCTGAAATCTGAGCCTTAAGCTCCATTTCCCGATCACGCAGCTCCCCTGCCTGTTAAAAAAAAAAGTTCAATTAAATAGGCATTTTAGTCTCACAAATCTAGGAAAAGCCAGAGGATGTACAAAAAAGATCGGAAAAACAACATTATGTATTGGTTATCAATCAAGCTCCTAAGACACCATCCCAAAACAAACAGAAGTGTAAAATATAACATCATTTAGAAGGTCATTGAACAATAACACTTCAATTTACAAGTAGTACTTCGTAGCACAGCCAAATCAAGATACTTGAGAGTCAGTTAATATATATGAATACCTTTTCAAAATCTTGGCCGCGGACTGCCTCATTTTTCTCTTTTGTAATCTGCCTGAGTTCTTTGTCAAGTTCTCTGGCTTCCTCAGGAAGCTGTCAAGACACGTTTTAGTTAAACACGCATCACAAAACACTGTGTCAGACAATACAAGACCTTACCTGTGCATGGCGAAGCCTAACACGAGAACCAGCTTCATCGACCAAGTCAATTGCCTTATCAGGCAGGAAGCGGTCACTACAAAAGAACAGCATGTATAAGAAATGTGTACAAGAATAACTTTTAACTGTTGCATTGTTGATAGCATATGAAGCCCCCGAAAGCAGAGGGGTTTTGCTCTTCTAGAATAGTCTCTTTCTCATTAAATGAAGATGAATATAGTTTAGATATTAAAAAACTCAGCATAGACAAAGTAACCATCAAGAATAAATATCAGCGTAGTAAAGATGATGAGAAAGGCTTGACAACGATGACAGTCGCTGGCATTGTTCTAGCGGCAACTTTGATGAACAACATGGCAGAGGCTCAAAACTTGACGGCAATGCTGTGTCATGACGATGATGATTCACCGATACAGTCCTTATTTGATGGTCTCGGCAAGCCATGGCATTACATGTCATTAGTGCTGAAGCTCTGATTGGTGAAACTACCCACCAGAATTCTCTTAACAAGAAAGATAGAATATAGTCCTCCCTATCTTCGTATAAAATTCCTTGGGGATGATCATTTTGAAGTATAACAACCCTGGTAGGATGTTTACCCAGGAAAAAGATAAGCTTTTATCTTTTCCCATGCATAACTATACTAACAAATTGATTAACCATGGAAGTACTCGTATTGACAAGATGAAAGATAATATTGTCTCAGAGATCACATCATATTAATCTCATAGGTGAAACTACCCACTAGAATTCTCTTAACAAGAAAGAAGTTTTACATAGTCTTCCCCATTCTCGTACAAAATTCCTTGGGTATGATCATTTTAAAGTATAATAACCTTGGTAGGATGTTGACCCGGGAAAAAGATAAGCTTTTATCTTTTCCCATGCATAACTATAGTAACAAATTGATTAACCATGCAAGTACTCATATTGACAAGATGAAAGATAACATTGTCTCTCACAGATCAGATCATATTTATCTCATAGATTAGTGATATACTAGTGAAATACCAGCAATAGCTCACTCTAAAAAGACAAGGTTGCTCCCTTCCCAAGCATAATCACTGGCAGACTCTTCATAGATGGCACCGTGCAAGGTAAGCCCCAACCCAGCTCAACTACAACCGACATTGATGAATATTGAAATCATTGCAACTGAGCATTTTTCAGTAAGCTAAAATTGGAACTTATGTTTCACAAACACATTCTTCACTACAGTACATAATCCATCTCTTTACTCTTTAGAACCCACCATCCACTAAATTTCAGTTATGTTATCAAAATGTTCTTCGATGTAAAAGCATGTTTCTTTCCATGTCACCTATGATCTTCCCTGGTATTCTTGCATTTCAGTTATCAGAAGATGTTATGTATTTCAGGAGCATTTCCAAATGTGACAAATTGTTGTCTTCATTGTTTCTGCAATCAATTTCACAATAACTTATGGAAATGGTTTGATGTAAATCAACAAATCAGAGAGTCAATTCAATCAACCCCAAAGCTGCCCTCTGACCACTAGAAAAGAAAACTTTTTAGAAGAGAAGATGCTTCTCCACATTGTCCATCATGGAATCTTATTCCTCCAACACAAGGGGGAAAAAGAACAATACTAGCAGACTTCTTTTTTTCAGCAGACTCATTCAGATCAGTCATCCATCACTTGTGTGCAGTGCTATTGTACCTTTATAATCCATACATAGATTTTCAACCATGCCCCTGCTTGCTTTTAAGTCAATCTAAGACCTATTACTATTTGGACACTCATATTCAACTGTTGCAATCCTTCATCAAATGTTCCTTATGTTTTTTTTTTTAAATTGAAATGCATTTTCATTACATTAAATGGCATGCATAATGCCAATATGTGGACTCGAACCTGAGACCTATCACTTTGTGCAACAATAGACTAACCAACCATGATGTCTCAACAGAGACAATGTTCCTGATCTTTACTGTACAACTTTACACTAGCAAACTACATGCCAATCGTAGCATAACAAGCACTCCATAGGAACCAGATGAACCACACAACTGAAGAAAACAAATATTGAAACAGCACAAACTTAGTTTACACCAGCTGGAATATTATCAACCTTGAATGTTGTACCACATGAAAAATGATAGAGCATGATGACTTGAGCAAACAATGGAAACATGTAATGCTAATGCTCTAATAAATATCTTGCATTCGTCAAGATATAAAGGCAAGACATTTTTTCCATATTTTTGAAATTCCTGTCATTTTTTCATTTTTTTTCTTTTCAAAATCTTATGCTTATTGGATTTTAATCTTCAATATTCCCAATTAGAACTTCCACCAATATAAGACCAAGAAGATTTAGCAAAAAAATAAAATAAAGGAATATGACAAAACTACTGGAGTAAAACTGAAGAAAAGACAAAAGAAGAACACAGGTAACTGTACGCTAGGTCTTATATCGAGAAAGAAAGGGAGAAGAAAGAAGAATAATAAGAGAATGAATTATAGAATATACTTTTGGTTCTAACAAGTAGAGAATGCATGTTAGTTTTGGTAAGTAAAAGAATTAGATCGCAGACCTAATGTACTGATAGGACAACTGAGCAGCAGCAACTAAAGCCTCATCGGTGTAACGGAGTTTGTGGTGAATCTCATATCTTTCACGAAGCCCTCTAAGAATCTGTATTGTTTCATCCACTGTTGGTTCTGGGACTCTTACAGGTTGAAAACGTCTTTCCAAAGCAGGATCCTTCTCGATGTGTTTTCTGTACTCATCAAGTGTTGTTGCTCCAATACACTGAAACAAATTGCATGCATAGGAAGTTACCACCACAAATTACAACTATTTTGAGTTTTCAAGATAACACAAGACGATTTGTAGCAAACACAACCAATTCACAACACATGGAGATTAGATCGTGATTGATGAACAAAAATAAACCAAAATAAATTCATAAACTAAATACCTGCAATTCACCTCTTGCAAGAGCTGGTTTTAAGATATTGGCAGCATCTATTGCACCCTCTGCTGCTCCTGCTCCAATTAATGTGTGCACTTCATCAATGAAGAGTATTATTTCATCACTTTGTTTAATTTCCTCCATCAGCTTCTTTAACCTTTCTTCAAACTCTCCACGGTATTTAGTACCAGCAACAAGAAGCCCCATATCAAGGGTAATCACCTAGATAGCAACATGTGAGTTATATAGCCTTAAATTTACAGAAGACAGAATCATGGAGAAAAAGGCTCGATAGTGGGAGAAGATCCATGTTGTTCTAAATTATAGAGGCAGGCGCTGAATAGCTTCTTCACTAACAATTATTATAAGAAAAACAAAGAAAATGTTAGACTGGAGAGCAGAAAATTTTTTTGACAAGTTGATAAACAGAACAAAAAGAAAAATCATGACAGTGCTTATAAAAGGCATGCAAAGAGAGACAGACATATAACCTGCTGATATAAACTAGATACACAGGTGAATTCAAATAACAAATGTGATGAAGAAAGCTCATCAAACCTTCTTTCCTTCAATTGTTTCTGGAACATCCCCATTGGCGATGCGTTGAGCAAGTCCTTCGGCGATGGCTGTCTTACCAACACCAGGTTCCCCAATAAGGCATGGATTGTTCTTTGTACGCCTTCCCAAAATTTGTGTAACACGTTCAATCTGCGGCTGCCTGCCAACTACAGGATCTAGCTTCCCCTGTGGTGTAATTATATGTCTCAGATATGAGTTGTTTATAGGAACTAACCAGTGTGCTCCAGAGTGAAAGATAGGAAAGGATTACCTCCTCTGCCAACTTTGTCAAATTAGTTCCATACTCCTCAAGTGTGGGCATTTTGTTTCCACTGCTTCCTCCCCCTACCCCAGCACCAACAGCTTCAGTGCTTTCACCAACCATTCGAATAACCTACACCATAATGAAGCTCAAAAGTCACATCATTGCTAAAATTCACTGCAATACATAACAAAGTCTATAAAAATATTTGCCTGGGTGCGTATGTTGCTTGGATCAGCTCCAAGACTCTCAAGCACACGAGCAGCGACACCTTCACCCTCACGTAGAAGCCCAAGAAGCAAGTGCTCAGATCCTATATAGTTATGACCTGAAAATTTGGAAAAATTTACCGCTGATCAAACTTAACACAAGAAGGAAAATAGGAAGACATGCAATCATGTAACTCATGCTTGTTGATTGTCCATCCATCAGTCATGTGCACTTTGTAGTCAAGTATCACTGACAAGATTCGGAAGGCATGAGAGCCATCAATCTTCATGAGACCAAAAGTGACCAGTAAGGGGATGTTGAATCGTGTGTAACCAGACTTCAGGGCTGCTAAATCTACAGATCACAATACTTCAATAGCTTTTAGCAAGCATAACAATGGGACAGGTCATACTGTCCTTGTAAATGTTGGAATATCGAGATTCTCAATATCTTTACACAAATACGGATAAGTACACAAGACAAAATCTGCTACATCACTAAAAGTTCATAATGTTGAGGACACTGTTTGGTGTTTAAATACAGACTCAACTCACCAATCTCCCAATCACTAGTGTAACTATGATAGCCAGTGCAAGTGAGCTCAATAGTGACATTTAGGAAATCTCACTAGCATAATATCAAAAAGTGGAATTGAATCACATCAAAAGTCCTGTTTGGTCCAATCTCAGTGCTTAGCTTCAGTTGGCTGTTTGGAATTACATTGTCTCAGTTCCTATAGAGTAACCCAAAAAGTTAAGCCCCTTTTTTAATTTTAATTGTGAGTTCGGATGGGAGGGGAAAGAGGAGTTCATGCGATAACAGCCTCTCAATTTATGTTGTCATTTTGGCCTTTTAAGCTACATTTTTTTAAATCAATAATATTTTGCTGCAAATATTATACTTTTTGAAGTTACAACATGTTCAAAGTATGTGACAACAGAAGGGCTCCAAAATGCTGGTTAACACATGACTATGATATCCACGTGATAGGAAAACAGAAACAATTAGAATGTATAGAATAGATGTTAGCAAAATACCAAGTAGATGATCATTAGCATAACTCTTACAACAAAAGAAAAGTTCAATTTAAAAGAAGAAAGACCTAAAAAAGTTAGGTTTAGAACAAAACTCAATGGAGGAAGGTCTTAGTGAAGTACCAAGCTGACGGGCTTCCTCTAAAGAGAGTTCTAAAACACGCTTTGCACGTGGTGTAAAGGGTATCTCAACAGCAACAAATCCACTTCCCCTTCCAATAATCTTTTCCACTTCCACCCTAGCATCTTTGAGATTGATTCCCATTGATTTCAAAACTTTTGCAGCAATACCAGTCCCTTCGCCAATAAGGCCCAACAAAATCTGTTCTGTCCCAACAAAGTTGTGGCCTAGACGCCTCGCCTCTTCTTGAGCAAGCATGATAACTTTAATTGCCTTCTCTGTGAAGCGCTCAAACATAGCTTTAGGGACTCCTCTAGTGGCTTTCCCTTGTGGATTGGATATATATCTTGAAACCACTGAATGGAAATCCTGCTGGCATCTTGATGAGAAATCCAAATTGTCTGCTGCTCGCAAGCCTGCAAAGCTTTGCAGTCTTAAGGGATGCATCCGCATCGATCGGACCATTTTCGCACCCCTTTTAGCCTTTCCAGAGCCTCGAAGCTGACTTTGGCTCCTGGTCATGACAGCAGAAGGAAGAATTGCCGAATGGACCAAAGAATCAGCCATCTCTTCTTATAACAAAAGACAACCACACTTACACTTGCAACACCTGCAGACAGCAACAAATTGTCAGGCACAAATATTGCTGTACCCCTGTCTCAGCAAATAAGATAAATGACGGCATAGTTGCTAAAGTGCTACAAGAGAAGTCAAGCTTAAGAATCAACGATGAAAAGCTTTAGAATAAAAAAAAAAACACTTGACAACCTTGAACCAGCGTATCTGTGGTAACATGCCAATAGGAAGAAGAATCTCGAATCTAGAATAGATCAGACCCACTAGCAAGTTAAAGACTGCAAAAAGAAGCAGTTCATAGTGATGGATGTATACAAAAATGAGACTCAGATTAACATTCCAGTCTTCTCATCCACAAAGATAGCTAGGAGTATTGAAATAGTACCTTCATATTTTACTTAGGGTCATATAGATATCATAAAGCACTTCTAAAGGCAAACTTTCCAGAAAAGCAGTAACGGATTAAGATAAAATGCATAAATCAGTTTTCACAGTCGTCGATGAAAAGCTTGTAAGATATTACATCATTTGATTTATAACAAATACAAACCAGGAACACTGTCAACCGTCTATTTCTAAGATAAATTAAGGTCCAGAATTAGAAAGGGGCAATTCCTTTCTTCCTGACACCTTAAAAATTATAATTTCTTTATTGAAAGTCTAGAGAAATCCGTTCAGCTGTCCTAGAAGGATGTTGTCACTGAAAGGCTGCAATTTAACCCAAACAAAAGACCAAAAATGGTATCCACTTCACTGATTTCTGATTGATCTTGATATTGCGTTAGCACACCGCACCTAAACCTCCAAACTCGCACTCCAACCAGAGATTTCAACTTACTAAATAAAATACACCATCCAAAAGGAAGATTTTCGCAGCAATGATGTGCACGGCAACGATTTCAGCTCCATATTATCGTCTCATGCGTTAATAGTAGTTAAAGGACCACAATCAAATGAAAATATAGATCTCCAAGAACAGCCAAATCAGGAATACAAAGAGGTGGAATCGCAAAACAACAATCCAACAACCCTCGATGAGAAGAAGGATCCGTCACCTAGGGCTGCAAATGTTTCAGCCAAAACATCCAGATGAAGCCTACAAGAGACAAGGCGGTGGAAGAAAAATACCTCCGATTTGGAGCTGACACGGAGCGACGATCTAACAGAGAGAAAGAGAGAGGAGGGGGAGAGCTCTCTTCCCACAACGCACGAAGAGATAAAATGGGAAACGAGGGCGGCGTGGGAAGGAAGAAAGATCTATCCATATCGCTTCAGAGCAATGCTTTTCTACCTGTTTCAAACTTACTCAAACTTCTACCAGCCTGGGAACCGACAGCAACGAATGGCCTCTGTAGTGAGCTCTCACGTCAGCATGTCCAATCATCATGCGGGTAGACTTCAGGGTGCTTACAAACATGTATATTGTTCCAAGAACGATACCATCCCCTCGGGCGCCCCGCGGGTTGCATCAAGAATCGTGTGGTTGTTGAATCTAACGGTTGAAAAATCCTATACGCATCTTCTTATGACCAGTAACAAGGAAACGCATCTTAAAGAGCGACATGGACGATGTTGAGACGCGTCGCGGGTTTCGAGATCAATCGCGTCCGAGTTCTGGAGCCGTCCGATATGACGTCAGTTTCATCAAGCTTCGTGTACTACCAAAATCTAACGGTAGGAAGCTCGTTCGTAGGTTCCCATACATACATATATATATATATATATATACATACATATATGTATGTATATATATATATATACACCGTTCTCACATGCATGTGGAACAAAAGGGCAACAGAGTCGCATACTGGCGGTGGGTTGGCTGGTTAGGTTGAAAAGCCGGCACATTTTCCACGTTTTGGAGATCGAGGAAGACGCCTTTAATTGCATGTGTTTCACGTTTTCGTCCTATGCGTATGTGTTTCTATATAAAAAAATTAATATTCATTTACTATATTAAATGACATACAAAATATTATCACACAATTTAGCATTAATTCATTTGGATCGAAGAAATACTATAAATTTGTTATAGAATATGCTTTGAAGAAATAATTTTTCTGGTAGAATTACTGGTGTTCTATCAATGTTTTCCTAATCTTATTATTATTTTATAAAAATTTTATGAATATAAAATTTTCTATGTCAAATCAATTATGGAATGCTAATTGACCACCTAATGCACTTGGATGAGCTAAGACATGTATTATTACTTTTTAGAGTATTTTAATTTTATTTTTTGAAAAAAATAATCTCGAGTTGAGCCAATCCAATGTAGTCTTGCTACGCTCAAACCGACCCGAACCTGACCCAACCCGAACCCGGTTCAATCCCGCTCACTGACCATTAGCATCAATGATTCGTGCTGCCTCTCCGATTCAATCTACACCATCGAATATATATATATATATAATTAAAATCCACCACTAAGTTCTAATCGTCGCGATCTCTCGCGCCAAACGAAGGCCGTCATCGGACGCCTTCGCACGTCGGTGGCGATGGACGCGGGTGGAGTCGGCGGCGCTGGCGACGGCTGCTTCGAGAAGATGGAGACGGAAGAGGAGAGGACAGAGCTTTTGAGGGATCGCTTCCGCCTCTCCGTTATCTCTATTGCCGACGCCGAGGGTTTTGTCCCTTTCTCCGCTGCATTTTCTTCCGTTCTCTTCTCATCGGTCTCCGTCTACCTCTCTCATTACTCGTCATGATTGCGCAGCTAAGAAGCTCGGAATGCAGGTCGCGGAACCGGTGGTTGCGTGCATCGCTGACCTAGCTTTCAAATTTACGGGTGGACGCGAAAACCCTAAGTCGATCCCTTATCTATCATAAGCGAAATATTACTCTATGTCGTAATTACCTTTTTGAATTCGATTTATTTCACAATGTTTCTCTGAATTGGGTTCAAATGGGATACAAATCCATAATCTCGTAGATGTATTCTGAGTTAGTATCAGAATAAAGCATAGTTCGCCCATTTTTGGTTTCGTAATATCAAATCCTGTGGTAACTCACTAGATTTTTCCATTTCGGTAATTTGAGTTCATGGGGTACGATTGATCTGAAAAAGTTCTGTTGAGCAGAAAAAAACAATGATTTCAATTTGTTTTTCCAACAACTGTATCGTCTGTGATGAGTCCTTTTGTTCTATCTTCAAGCCTGTTTTTGGGGTTCTTATATCCAAGTTTTCCTTTAAAAAGTTGGTAAATCTAACATAGCTTACTGTTAAGAGGGATTATTTATATTCGCTTCATAGTGGTACATTTCTTATGTCCAAGTGAATTCTATGTCAGCAAAAGAAAATTACAGTAGCTGGGAGTTTGATCTGAAGCATTTGGGCTTTTTTACATATGATGATTAAGTGCTATAGCAAAGAAAAAAGTTCATAAACATCCCCGAAAAGTAGGCAGTTTTGGTTTACCCCTTAAAATGATAAAAATTGCTCCAGAAATGGGCATCTGGCTTCCATAAATTTTCAGATGGATCTGTTATTCTCAAACAACTCCATATATCAAGTTTGCAAATGTAATCATTTTGATAATACCTCATGACAAATCTTGTGTACAGTCAAATGCACATTTACAGTTCTGCCTTCACAAAAAAATATTAAATAAAATGATTAACAGCTAAAAGTCATAGCATAGAATACTAATAGTATGGTGATGAGGGTTTATTTTTCAACTTCTTTAGTGCATGACAAAATCTGACTTGTTTGTAGTGCCAATATGTTCATGGTGCTTAGACAGTAGGGCCTGCTGTACTTCAAATACACTTTGGATCTTTGATGAAACATCGAGTTGGGCTTAGCCAAATGAAAGTTAATTGGCCTAGTCATGCATTCAAATCATGAGCTGTGGGGTGTCTCCGCTATTACAGAAGTTTTCCTTCTCTTCTTCAGATAGTTAGCTATAGGAGTTAAATGTTAAGCCATTCTATCTCTGTTCCTAGTTTTTACAAATCACATATGACATCTCTCTCTTTTTTAAAGTAATTTGCACCTGCAAACTATCGGATTATATCCAGTTAAGTAGGAAATAAACAATAGAATCAATCAAGTAATCTTCATGAAGGTGCATAAGTTACGGAGGCATTGCATATTATTGTAGAAAAAAATTGGTTGCAACAAATTAATTAATATGATTACTTGTTTATTTCTGTAAATACAGAACAGTTGGCAAAAGATGTAGAGCTGTTTGCGTATCATGCTGGTCGCAAATCTGTGAATGTGAAAGATGTTATACTATCAGGTAATTCGTTTAACATCATATTTGAGACCTTTTCTTCCAAGAAATTTTAGGAGTTCTTGTGGAGTGCACAATCTGGATTTCTCATAGAAATCAGCTGTACCTTTTCTGGAATTCCTTTCTATTAAATTCTTCATGTTGTTGTTTATGCAATGCTGTTTAACAAAAAATGACCAGCTGAACTGCATAAGTATTTATTGACTTCGTAATGTTAGTTGCATCGATTTTGCTCTCTGCAACTACTCTAATCGAATCTCACATGTTCAGCACATAGGAACGACCATTTGACAAGCTTGCTGAGGTCATTTTCTCGAGAATTGAGAGACAAAGAACCCAAAACTGAAAGGAAAAGGAAGAAATCCTTCGAAAAGGGTGAGACATCAGCACCCAGTTGATGGTTACAGTGGCAGAGATGGCGATGCCTACGTAGACATAAGTAGTTTAAAATGAACGGAATCTGAGTTCAACACATTGTTTTGTTAGCAATATCGAGTGGAGAAACACATTTATGTAAATTCCTGTGGCATCTGATACTTGAGAGTCCATCCTGTTTATAACCCGAAAAATTATTGTTTCCTTTTCGAAGAGTTTTAACTATTTGATTTGACTCTAATTCCAAAGTTGGATTGGATTGGGAAAATAAAAAATATTAAAAAATTAAGTTTTCGTTGGGGCATTCCGAGAATTGAACTCGGGACCTCTCGCACCCTAAGCGAGAATCATACCACTAGACCAAATGCCCTTTGGTGTTGGAAATCTGTTTTAGTTTTATTTATTCTTAATAGCTCAGTTTCTGTAATACCCCTTACATTTTAAATGGTGATATCATTAAAAGAAAATTATGCATGAATGTGATCAAAATATATGCTTAAAATGAATGATATATTAATATTCATAAAGAGAGTATAAGAGGGCACATTCATGTATCACAAGATAACTTAACACTATGATATATGTTGTTTATGAGATTGAAGTATGATTCAAGAATCAATAATTAGAACAAACAATTGATACTTCTTGATAAAATCCTATACTTGGTTGGCATGAACAAAGTGAGTTTGGAGGTTGACTTCCCATCAAACACAAGCCTTAGAAGTGTTCTCCACATAACCTGTTTCACAAGTCAAGCTAAACAAAAGGCTTCTCTTCTAATCCTCCTCTGCCACATGAGCCCAACTAACCAATCTTATTTGCACAATAGAAATATTGTTTCTATAATCATCCTTTCTTTTATCATCCAAATTATAAAAGAATAATTATAATGTCTTATATTGGAGTATATTTATATCTTAAATATTTTTTTAGATTTATTGTAAACCCTAAAAACTTATAGAGTGATTTAAATACAAAGCTCTTATTCTTTCTTAGTGGATTTCGATTATTATTTTTAATCTTTAATCCAAATAAAAAATTAGATAATAATATTTATTTACTTATTTTATTTTATTTAAAATATAAAAGCAAATAAAACACACACACACACACTCCCTCTCTCTCTCTCTCTCTCTCTCTCTCTCTCTCTCTCTCTCTCTCTCTCACAGATGCCAAGCAAACCCAAGTCAATTGGCAACCAAACCAAGCCACCGTAAGGCAACCAAACCAAGTCAAACTTCCCCATCTCTTCAAGCAAAAGTCCACTTTGGAACCCACCTAACTCGTCATATATCTCTCTCTCTCTTGCTGTCTTTTACTCACCTTCTCATCTTCGGTCAGTCTCCTTTCTCCTCCCCGAGACTGGCCCGTTGGGACCCTTCCCACCACCTTCGATAGGGGAATCTTCCCCTCATCACGCATAAAGGTCGCTCCTTTTCTTTGATTTCTTCGACCTTTTCCGTGGTTGGAGAGAATTGAGGGGATTGTGGCAGGCCATGGGGAGTGGAATTTGGGTTCTCACGCTTCTGATCCTCCACTCTGTCTTCGAGGGGATCGCTGGCCAGGAGCAGGAACTGAATCATCGGACGGAGAGGATTTCTGGTGAGTTGTGTTGACAAGTTTCTTCTTTTTCGTTGGTTTTGGAATTCTTTAGGGTTATTTTTGTGGTATTCGATTTTCCTTTGCTCTTATTTGGAACCGGATCTGGATCGGTTGTTGATCGATTGGGCCGAAGGTCATGGCTATATGCCTTATTTGGAATCTGGATCGGCTTTGCCTATGCTGATTGTCAAGAAAGTTGTTTCCTTTGCCTGTCACATGATCGATTCATGGTGATGTTTGCCTTTGGGTCTGGAAATAGAAATATTGGAACGAATATGGCTACTTTTGCTTGATCTGCAGTTTTAGAGTGGCGTTTTGGAGCTACTGCACACTTCAAATTTGTTAGATCATGAAGTTTTCTGGTTATTGTTGATGATGTCTAGGTACAGGAAACTTGCTACATGTTTGGCAAAAAGTGACAGAGTCTTCAGTTTTATGAAGATTTTAGGTCGATTTTTCTTAGGCTTTTATGGTCCGCTTTGTCAATGTGAATTTTCTCAGTTTAGGTTCACGTTATGGGCTTCACATCATATACTGAAAAAAGTTAATGGAATGAAGGTTGAGAATGTTGCAATCGAGAATTTATTGATTGTGCAGATTGGAGGTTAGAGAATCATTTTGCTTTCTTTCTGTTTGCTTACGTTTAACATATGTGCACTAAACAAGCATCTGGTTGAGCTTCACCATGTTTTTCTCTTTTGAAATAGTCTTTTAGTATTAATATCTGCAAGGTCGTATCATCAAACAGTAAATTGACTCTTATCTATCACTTTTTGAGAGAAAAAAGAAAGCTTGTATTCTTCAGGACTCATTGCTGACCGAATCAAATGTCCAAACCTGTCAACCGGAGACATAAATGTGGACATTGGGACTTCAAATAACTGAACTTACATATTATTTAAGATTTGCCTTGATATTTAGTTTGTAATTCTGGGAAAGGATCTTAGTTATTATTAACTGGTTTCTGATATTGTTCTCGGCAGCAATGTCCCATTGATATGTTCTGTTTCTATTTCATCTGAATGTGGTTTAAAGATTTTGAAAAATTAGCAGTGATTTTACCCCTCTGAAATGTTACTATTTTGGTGGTTTTGCAGTGTCTTAGGACAATCTAGAAGTGGTGTCAGGACACTGTACATTTGAGTGTTCCATCGAAAATAATGTATACTTGGTTTGCCCAAATTTGTCAAGTCTGAAAAAAAATTTGTTAAAATTTTGTACTATCATTTTCTCCCAGGAAAGGCTGATGGATATTTTAGATCTTCAACTATCTTGATCAATGATTGTTGTCTCGTGTATGGTACTAGTTTTGAATGGGTCGGTATATATTGGACAGCATAGCATCCCACAGGTGTCATGCTGCCTATGCATGCCTATCAAGTCGCCAAGGGTGTGTTAGCACACCTTTGGCATGGTATGAGAACCACACTGGTTGCCTATTTGGTGCCAAGTACTAGTAGATTCACCTCGATATGGTTGGTCTAGCAATCCTTGATATCTCAGGCAGTTGGGCAACATTTCAGCTATCATGTTAAAAGTTGAGGATGAAAATAAAACTAGCGGGCTGATATCATGATGGGCCATGAGATGAAAACCTAATTTGTTCACCATGAGAAGGCTAAAAATGTTGTGTCTATGTTGATTGATGCCCTCTACTATTATAAACATGAAATCTTTGCCAAGATAATGTGTGCTTATATTTTGGATTATGCTGGAGTGTCAATGTTCCAATTGGAGGATGACTTGCTTACCAAATTACATGTCAAGGATATCAGCTTGTAACATGTTTTTGAACCTGTATCATCTGTTACTTGGTCAGCAGTGCTCAGTACTCGTCCAACTACTGGAGTACTAGGCCCCGCACAAGAACTACTATTGTTTCTTAGTGGATACATTTCATGGGCCATGCACGTATTTTAGCACCTTGTATTCAATTCCTTTTATCACTTGTCTCATTTTGGCCATCGTCTTTCTTTGAAGTTTCTGAAAAGATCTTTGACCTCTGTTCAATGAGACTTTTATGATAGGGAGTGCTGGTGATGTTCTGGAAGATGACCCTGTTGGAAGGTTGAAGGTGTTTGTGTATGAGCTGCCTAGCAAATACAACAAAAAGATCCTCCAAAAGGATCCCAGATGCCTCAATCACATGTTTGCTGCAGAGATATACATGCATTGGTTCTTGCTCTCAAGTCCTGTTCGAACTTTTAATCCCGAAGAAGCTGATTGGTTCTATACACCTGTGTATACCACCTGTGACCTGACTCCCAGTGGGCTTCCCTTACCCTTCAAATCACCACGGATGATGAGAAGTGCAATAGAGTTGATATCCACTAATTGGCCCTATTGGAACAGAACCGAAGGAGCTGATCACTTCTTTGTTGTTCCACATGATTTTGGAGCATGCTTTCACTATCAGGTGAGCATTCGTTAATGGTCAAGCAATTTCTGCCTCCTTTTTGTGATGTATTTGTTGCTTCTGTTTTTACCTACTTTCTTTGTTTCCTCTTGTAATGACTGTTTTATGATGCCACAGGAAGAAAAAGCAATTGAACGTGGAATCCTGCACATGCTTAAACGTGCCACGCTGGTTCAAACCTTTGGGCAGAGAAATCATGTTTGCTTGAAGGACGGTTCCATCATCATTCCTCCATATGCACCCCCCCAGAAAATGCAGACTCATTTGATTCCTCCAGATACACCTCGCTCTATTTTTGTTTATTTCCGTGGTTTATTTTATGATGTAGGGAATGATCCAGAGGGTGGATACTACGCAAGGTAAGATTCCATAATATCAGGAAGCTTAGATTTCTTGTACTCAGAAATCTCCAGTGCGAATTCAATCTGAATGTTGACCGAACAAAATTTTCAGATGGCTGAAATTTAATGAGTTTTGATGATTTCTGATATGCAGAGGTGCAAGGGCATCGGTGTGGGAGAATTTTAAGAACAACCCTCTTTTTGACATCTCTACTGACCACCCTACTACTTATTATGAAGATATGCAGCGGGCAGTTTTCTGCCTTTGCCCCTTGGGTTGGGCTCCATGGAGTCCTAGATTGGTAGAAGCGGTGGTGTTCGGCTGCATCCCTGTTGTCATAGCAGATGATATAGTGCTTCCATTTGCAGATGCAATACCATGGGAGGAGATTGGTGTATTTGTGGCTGAGGAGGATGTGCCAAAGTTGGACACAATCCTCACATCAATACCGATAGAGGTAATCTTAAGAAAACAGAGATTACTCGCAAACCCTTCAATGAAGCAGGCGATGCTGTTCCCTCAACCGGCCCAGCCTGGCGATGCTTTCCATCAGATATTGAATGGGTTGGCTCGCAAGTTGCCGCACGACAAGAATGTTTACTTGAAACCAGGTCAGAAAATTCTGAACTGGACTGCTGGTCCAGTAGGTGATCTGAAGCCTTGGTAGAAGCAGCTTCTATTCGTGGTTATGAGCTTCTTCAAGCTACCGATGCTTCAACTTTGTTGCTCATAGTTGCTCAATTGTGTAAACTTCTGTTGTGTCACCAAACCGTGGCATTATCCTCTCTTGTAGCACGACATACTTGATACATAATATATGTTGTAAGCGATGGAGTAGAACTTTTCATATGATCAAGCTGTTGGAATATTATAATTTTGTCGATCCATTTGGTACCTTGACTGGTGATCTCATTCTTTTTGTAAACTTATGTCAGATGTGAATGACTTGCCTAAGAAATCTGGTGGAAATGCAGAGTGTCTTTACCTAGCAAGAGACAATTGATTTGGATCCTTTTACTTTCAGGAAATGTAATCCGAATGACCTTTCTTCTTTCAGAATACATCTCAATGGTTCTACTTGTTATGTTTTTCGTACAATGCTTTGGAACTCGGAGAATTCTGATGTAAATTAAACTGGGTGTGATGAAATTGACTCGACCTGTGCTCCCAACCTCGGGTTGTCGGTGTGGTTCTTTGGTGTGAAGAATGTCGAGTCAACCTCTCGGATAGTTTGATTCGAGGGGTCTGCAAAGGGTTCTCATTACTTTAGCATTGGTGTGGATTTCCGATTAGAATCTTGAGTCGGATGTTTGCAGGGGTGTGTTTGATGAGGTTTTCCGCCTTGGATGTTTCTTACAATATTTACATAGGAATATGCCTAATAAAATTTAATATATGAGAAAATGTATGGCTCTTTATAATAAAACAAATTCTTAAAATAAATACTTCAACTTTTCATTTAGTCTTCTTTTTAGTTTAATCTTGAGGGTGTTTATAAGTTCATTTTCGATAATGATAAGTTCCTTATTATCATGGCTATCGTCAAGATAAGCAATGCCGTTGGGTCTTTGACACATGTCGTGGCTAGTCTCTATCGATGGTGCATTGACTATGAGTTGTAATGATTCGATGCCGTATTCACGAGTCTAACCAAGCTCGATGGAGGGGTGACATAGGTGACATCGAGGACGAAAACTTCATAGGGTAATATTGGGGTCTTACATGGTAAAAGCCTTTATGAACGAAGATAGTAGCCACGCAAAGGGGCGATAAGAGCATACGGAGGTGATGGAGACTCGTTATAAAGTCGAGGCAATGGAAATAAGGATGAGAGCCTCACAGTGACAAAAGTATAGTTGCAACGTAGCTTTGTGGGACAATCATAATGGGTGGAAGCGATAAATAATGATGAAAAGAGGAGACGATCACAGTGGAGTTATGATCGATAGAACAAAAGCTAAAGGTAATATTGTTTTTTAGTAAATAACGAACGATGTACTTACTATAAACAAAAAATACTATTGAAAAAAAAATAAAAAATATGTTTTTATAAATTTATCCTAATATGAAGATTTATTATTTTAAAAAAGTATTTATTATTTTGATTTCATATTGACGTGATAAATCTTATTATTTTATTTATTGATATTTGGCTGACTAAGACCCACACGTGAGGTTTTATTTAATGAATAATAGTCATCCCATATCCGCACAAATATTATAATACATAACTGAGAAGCGCAAGCCACAACGCCAACCTGTGACGCAGTACGGACAAGTGATACTAATAATAATAAACATCATCAACGATCCGATCGGACGGCTCAGATCCACCCGAATCATGCGCGGCCGTCATCAGATTCCAAGTCATCGTCCGTACGATAACAACCCCAATCCTCACCTCGTAATCCCCACCGCGTTGCGCATAGACGCGCATGCGGTCACCTGTGGCCCCCGACTCGCGCCGCCCATGACGAACGGACGAGATCGCTTTGCGCCGAGGCGCGGACGGAGGATTCAACGCCCGCGTAATTTCCTTTCTCCACACGTGTGAGCGCGCGAGAGCGGTGGGCCCCGCGACCTGGTCCCACTGCCCGGTCGGGCCCCGCACCCGGGCTTTACGAACCAACGCCTCCGAGGCCCGAGAAACCACGGAGACCATCGCCTTCCTCCTTCGCCCTCTATAAATGCCCCCTTCCCACCTCCCTAATTCCCTCTCGAGCAAACCCTATCGGCGGTTCTACCTCTCGGCGATGCGGATAGGTACCTCTCGATTCTTGTTCGCCTCCGCCTCTCCCTCTCTTCTGACCGATCCTAGGGCTTTATTCTTTGCTTTCTTGGGTGTCTTTGTTCTTGGAATCCGCCCTTCCGTACCGCTTCTTGGTATTGGCCTCACCCGTGGCTTTGGTTTGTTTCTTGTTTGTCGAAATTAGCACTTCGGTCTGTTGTTTTGATCTGGCTTTCGTGTCTTGGCGTGGTGGTTAGTTGTAGGTTTAGTTGGGTCAACAAGACTAGAAAAAGCTTTGATGATTATTAACCGAGTAATGGAAGGTCAGCGGCTCTGGTGGTGACTGCTAGTTGCTGGAATAGAAAGCTCGATCTTTTCTTGCGATATATCACGAAGAAAGGATGCTATGATTGATTTCTAAAGCTTGGACTCGGTATCTATTGATTGTTTCGACAATGTGCTTTCATGGTGTGGCCGCGCCTAGGTTGGCATACTGTGTATAACATCGACTTTGGGTCTTTAACTTGAAATACCTGCCGATTGAAAGATGGAGGGCGCTGGATTTTTTATTTGATAATTAGTTCAAGAGAACCACATCTTATGGTACATACATGCTAAAAAGAAAAGGTAGATACTGAGAATCATATATACTGGCAGGAGATACTGTGCTTTCTGATTACTATCTCCATGTTGGTCCTTTTAGTTGTAGCTGGCCAGGAAATGTGATCACTTCTTTGTGGCTGCAATTTTTTTAATGATTTGGTGGGCCGTCACTTCAATAAAAGAAATGCTATCCTAGCTTCTTTGTGATGCTTCACTCCCCACCCCCCCCTCTTTTCAAGAGACAGTCCTAAGTTTCAACATATATTCTCTTCTCTAGGTCTTATATGATTTCCATTTAACCCTCAATCGATGGTAATTTGAAATAGAGACCAATCATCATTAGTTGCTATGTTAATTGAAAACAATTAGTCATGTTTCCCCTCTTGTTATGGTTTGTTTAATTTGCTGCTAATTGTGCTAACCTTGTAGGAGGGAATAACCATGGAAATGAGTGAAAAATGGCTTTGCATGAAGGCTTATAGACATAAATCAAACTAATATCTGTTATGAAAATCTATGGAGTCTTCATTTACTTTCTCTTGTTCTTGACAAGCAGGAGTGAATGTCACAATTCCAGTCATGATTTCTTTGGATAAGTAAGTGAGTCTTTTTATTGATAATTGCAAGCTCTTGTTTGTTTTTAATGATTCAAGCAACCATGAAATTATTTTCCCACGCTTTCTAATCAAGGTACTTATCCACATGGAATGAGAAAATAGATTTGAGTGGTGATCAAGAATAATTTCAAATTGAAAGAGGCACTCGTATGATCTTGTGCAGATGACCTGCAGAATGGCAGCTGGTCAAAGAAGGAAGCAGCAAACAAATTCTAACTCTCATAAACAATACAGTGGAAAAAAGAAAAGAAAGCTGGGCCCATATGATTTATGTTTGAGATCCCAAGTAGATCTGGAATGGGATGTTCGTCAAAAGAGAGTTGTAGCAAAGAAGGCACAAGTTGGATTAACATGGAACTATATGGCTCCTTTTGTTGATTCCTTTACTCGATCACATTCTGGCGTAGCTGATGTTGTCTCTGTTCCTTATGAGATTTTTGACTTGGACAATTTGTCTGAGGTGCTTACTTATGAGGTATGCTTGTTGTTGTCATTGTAGATATCCATTTACTAGTTCATTCAGCAGGTATTGTGACATTTTGATTGTATATGCCTGTTGATAATTGTTCTCCTCCAATGTCTCGTCAGGTTTGGGCAACATGTCTTTCAGAACCAGAGAGAAAGCTTCTCTCACAGTTTCTTCCTAGTGAGACAGACACTGAACATGTTGTTCATTCATTGCTTAAGGGAGAAAACCATCATTTTGGAAATCCTTACTTAAAATGGTAAGTTTTTGTAGTCGGTCAATATTCATCTTTAGTTAGTTTGGGTCAATCTATAACTCAAGTATTTTACGGTTATTAAATTGGATTTCTAGTTTGACTAACTTTATCTGCTTATGGGAAAATTCAAACTTGGCATGTGGTAAATCTTTTATGTAGCTGCATAACCAGCTTTTGGCTGCCTAGGTTTATCTATTTATCTTTTGTTTATGTGCTTGTGCATGTGTAGCATGTGTGCATCTACTGTTTGGAATTTTAGTTAATAATTTGTGGTGATCTACAAGCTTAGACATTGTACTAGAGTGAAACTGGAGCAAATAAATAAGACTACCCAGTGCCAAAAATTTTGTATTACAAAAAGGTGTAATTTTTTTGCTGATGTATTCTAATTGTGGTTATGATATATAAACAATGATATTACATCTATCATTTGATCTTCATGTTCTTTGATTTTTTTGAAATGATGTCACAGATGACTAAGTGGTTTTCATATATTTTATTTTGATAAGTTTAGTAAGTTTGGTTTCATTTTCATGTGGAGATTCTGCTTGTTATGTAGGTATCTAGTTCTGTAAGAATGAAAAGAGCACCAGATATTGCTAAGTTGTGTCTCTGTGGCTTATCAGTTGATGATGATTTTTTTGTTGTAGTACCATATGTCTTCCTTTTACATCCTAGCATGTCTCTGTGAAGGAAGAAGGAACGCGCAAGGATACACACAATTTTATTATGATCTCAGTTAGTCAGGATGTGAATTGAATGTTATGTTGGAATTACACATTTGTGACCCATGAACAAGTGCCGTTTTAAATTGTAGTTACCTATTTACATAGGTTGTTGCTGGCGGTCGTGCTTTGTTTTCTTTTATGCAATGGCCGTACAGGGCTTGCATATATAGTGCAATATAACATTTATATCTCCGAGTGCTTTGTCCCTTCTGATCACCAAGCAAGTTTTTTAATGGCTTACACATCTAGATCAAAAACTAAAATAGAAACACCAACGGTCTGGAAATCTGAGTCTTAAGGTTTGTGAGATGAGTTTTTGAGTGATCACAATTATGTTAACTGTACTAAGTCGAAATTAAATTGAATGCTTTATGTGTGTGTGCCTTGAGAAACATGATATCTTTTTTGGATAAGTGGATGAATTTGTCTCTTTTTCCATAAGGCATGAAGGTATAGCATTGCAAGGATATGTCTTTGGATTGCTAAAGCTTTTTGGGTTTAAGAGAGTGAAAGCCTTACATTGCTTTCAGTTGCAATTCACTGATGCGGAAGATTGAGAAGACAATTTTGATACCTTTCTGAAAAAAGGAACATTAAACAAGCCCAGAAGTCAGTCTCACTCATTTTGTAGTAGTATTAGTTGCATATTGTGGGAAGAATTACATTTAAATAAGATTTGGAAAGAGGAATGTGGGTCTTAAAAGTTCTATGGAAGCTGTAATTTGAAGGCTCTAGTTTGGGAGATGTTTCTACTTGACAATGATATTAATTGACAACGAAAGCAGGTCAAGAGAAGTCGGGCAAGGACTTGTAGTATGTGAATAATATGTTATGGTTTAATTCTCTTTTGTTTGTGCACAGAAACATGTTCCTGTTTTTTTTGGTTATATATTTCTTCTATCACTGACATATTTTCCCCATGTAGCCAGGAGATATTCTCTGTGTTTGTAAAAGTTCCAATATAATGATCTTATGGAATCTACATGTTGCACTTATGCAGGTCTTCTTCACTTTGTGCTGGTAATCTTCATCCAGATAACGTTCTACATCTGGAGAAGCAATTTAAGCTCAATAAGAGAGCATATTATCATGAGATAAATAAGTACCATAGTGGGTATGTCCAGCATAAAGAGCCTCTGAAAATGTTATTCTTTCACATTCCAACTACTGCTGCTTTTTAGTAGTCAGACAGCCGAATGATAAGTCTTTGTTGGCAGCATGCTTGAGGTTTTGAAAAATTGGAGAGAGAGATGGTTGAGCTGCAAGGATCCAGAAAATCTTTGGAGGTACCTGCTACTGCTTGATTGAAAACACAAGTTATTTCTCTATTTGTCCTTCATTACTGCCTGCTGTTTTGTCTTTTAGGTCATATTGAACATTCTGATGTTGTGTAGTTATACGTGGGCCTTTGGTCACGAGCCAATAGGCTTTCTATGGTATCATTGTTAAGATTCATGATAATGCACCTCTACCTTTCAATGATAGTTTTTGCATATAGTCTTGTTTCAAGTTGTTAATGTTATAATTATCAGAGGTCTGATGTTGTAAATGGCATTTGACTTGAGGTTCAGCTTGGAAGGATGACACTTTCTAGCTTTCCAGCTTTGTTCTAAGGTTTTAGAACTCTGAAGTATGAGTGTAACTGATGGTACGGATATATTTTTTTCGAAATGACAAGTTAATAACTTCATTCAATTAGTATTAAAAAACAAACTGAGCAGCTGCAAAACCAGCTGCCTCTCAGAAAGAGGGGTTACAGTTAGATCTACAAAATTTGCAAGCTTGTGGGCATCCTGTTTAGATGCTCTTGGTAAGTAATCAATCTTAACAAGATCAACAAAATACCTGATATCTGTGAGAACAGATTTAAGATACCAGGGAGTCTCATTCATCGATGGTAGGGATATTTTTATATGCTCAATTCATATGCCAAGAAGCATGCTGTTCTAATATAAAAATGTGGCCATGGGGGTCTGTATAGGGCTTTTTGTGTGGCCAGTTGCAGGAGTTTAGTATAGGGAGATATTCAGACTTATTTCAGAAGATAGTTTGTAGAAAACTACTCTGTTCATAGTTCTTCGAGTGCTGGAAATGTGATAACCAAACTCATCAATTTGCAGGGAGAATGGGGTTGCTCTTTCCATTTCGATCACATCATGTTTGGTTGTCTCTAACTGGTGCTGCAGGCATCTTATTATTGGCAGCTGGTGAAATACATTTGTTGGGATGCCTGTAACTGCACCTACATTTATTATTGCAACCAGTAATCAGAATCTGAAAAACCATCTTCAGAAAATCTAGTACCATTTAGTTGGATTTAAATTGTAAATACTGCATTTGCAAATGTAATGTGGCCAGAATTTATAGGCAATGAAACAATAGTAGTATTTACAAATAAGTGCACATGCATATGTGATGCAGCCTTGATCATGGGATGCAGGTAAAAGGAACAACAGGCAACAAAACACACTCTAAATGTACATATATTTCCATTCTTTGTTAGAAAATTTTGGTTATTGAATATGATTGATGGGAATAAAGAAAATTCTGATTCTTGGAGACCTGTTATAATAAATAAGCTAATTGTTCTTATCTGAGATTTTTTCAGTGCAACACATGTTTGCCTTAGCAGTGACTTAGAATTTGATACTTTCAAAAGATTCTGTTCTCGTTAAGAATATTAAGAATGCATACCAGAGGATTTGCCTGCAGTTTTGACAATATCTGTGTAGCTGAGATTCTGAGAATGCAGTTTCATGCTTTCAGCCTCATAAATTGCACTGTTTAATTTAAAGGTTGAATCTGGTAGTTTGATGATTGAATGAAGTTCTAAGCTTGAAAATTACCATTTGAAATGTTGGTTTAGTGTTTCAGATTGTATCGAAATAATTTTTTACTTACCTTTGCCAGTTGATTAGTGATTCAGATTGTATCAAACCATGTATAGTTTAGATTGTTTTGGCATGTCATTACTTATCCCTTTACACATTTATGATGAGCGGCTTTCTATTTGCAGCGAAGAATTTACCAAGAACAAGCAAGAAAACTTAGCAATTTGTGCAGAAAGGGCTAAGGTTCCTAATTGTTCAAAGAGGGAAATGTCAAACAATAACAGCATCCACAACAGCGATACAATTAAATTTATGTCATGTATAAAGGTATGTTAACTCGAATGTCTTATTGAGTGGAAGTTCAGTAGAAAGTTAATTGACAATGTTTGATCTCATTTCCTGCCAGAATTGTGTTTTCGAGTGTTAGCTCAGTAGATATGAAATCAGTGGTGCATGAGCAAATCTCTTGATGTTCCAATTGTTGTCCCTTTTACCCGAAGCAGAGTTTCTGTTGACCTGAAGCTACCAATCTACACAGAATGGACTTTGATAGCTTTTAGTGTTACAAACTATTTATTAAACATTGGGATAATTCCATAGAGAGGAATGACAGTTATTCAGTGAGTTGTTTTGACATTGGTTGATGTAAGAAAGTGTGCACAGGGCACATAGGCCATGAAGTTGTTGACAATGCTCTTCAACGAGACAAATATTTGTTCATTTGTCTGATTATGTACATGACCAGGCCTCTTCACAAAGGCTACTCATAAGTGATCTACATCTAAAACAAAGTGATCTACAAATACATCTAAAACAGAGTTGGGTAGAGTTTTCGGAAGCCATTACTTATGCACTAAAAATAATGCTGGTTAGTTATGTTGGAGATGAACTTCTGGTAGTATTCATTGGAATATTTTGCCACAAGCAGTGTTGTAGGTATTTTTATCTGTTTTTTTTGTTTCATGTAGTTATCCACACTATTTCTATCTTACAACTTATGATTTTGTTAGTTAATATTTTGTTGTATTCTACTAAAATTAAGGATTTGTAGCAAACAACAGTTTTTGATATGGAACTATAAGGAAATTGCCTTCTTTATATTTGTAAGTGAAGCAGTTTTGTAAAATTGCTACACTATGTGATGACTTTCTCTCACTGAATATTTCAGATAACTAGGTCTCAGTTCCAGCTGGTTAAGAATTTAAAGCATTCTGGTGATGGTATCCAATCCAAGTCTCTTAGTCATGTGCTTGGTGACATAAATAGCTTTCATGCACATTCTTATGTAACATATGAGGAGGAAGAAAAGAAGAGGTTGCATGAACAATGGTTAGTTTTACCTGGACCAATTAGCAGTCAACTTTTGTCTGAGAAGTTGAAATTTCCTAACCTAACTCTTGCACAAACAGGTTGCAAATTGCAAGGAAGGATCTCCCAGCAGCTTTTGGGGTATACAAGGGAAGGAAGTTGCATAGAGAGCAATGTTGGAAATTTTTGGAACAGGAACTTGCAATGAAGAGGAAGCTGATATTGCATAAGGTATGCCCAAGGTTTCTTCAGAATTTGAAATAATTTTTTCACTGAGTTAATCCAGCTCATAGCAAATCATTTTCTTTGGATTTCAAATGTCAGTTGCAGTTTAACCCCTTACAGTAACAAAATCCCCAATGTTCTTAAAGCTGTACCTATCATATTATCATATTGAGATATCAAACATGCAACCCCTCTCTCCTGGGTAACGTGGCAATATGATTTTTTTTAGCAGTCAGCAGGGGCCCATTCTATGATATGTCCACTGGTGCATCCTGCTGATGGACTTGCATGTAGCAGTATGCAAGACAGTGTACCATGCTGTAGAAAGGACATCACTGTTTGGTTTATATTCTGCTAGTAGAAAGGACATAAATATTTATGCAGACATTAATTCACTTTTATTAGTAGTAGGACTTTAGACTCTTGTTGGACCTTGTAGAGAAGCTGATGTGGGGAGGACTTAATTTTGCTCATGGGTGCCATTTTATGATCCATATGTAGTTTTTTATCCTACAAAGATATTATTGAGACACATGTATGCATCAGTTTAAAGCCAGATGCTTCTTTCTGCCTGTGCATGTTCTTGCACATGTAACAGAAAGTACTTGTAGTTGCATGTAACTGTTATATGATTGCTTAATTGTCCAGGATGAGAAGACAGAAAATTTGGAGAGCTCGCATCAAGAATCTTCATACAGTGGAGATCTTCATGAACATAAGCATGCTCCAGATGGTGAAGGTGAAAAAAAAGAAGATGTTGACCCCAGATATGAGGCCATTAATGACCATCAGCTGGAAAATATTCCTTCCATTGACCCTAATCAGAAGACTTGTTTTATGGTTGCCAATGATGAAGCAGTAGGTGAAGATACACTAAAACAAGAAGATTGTGTTTTACCTCTTTCTGAATCTTTATATTGCCAGAGTGACAATATTAAACTGGAGGGTTCTCTTGTATCTGTGAAAAGTATGTGGCAGCCAAGAAGCCTCACTGACTATTACTGCAACACTTCACAAGTTCATGGATACTTGTCTGCTGATCAGATGATACCTGTGAGGCATAAACAAGTCAATGAAGAACATGCAGCTCACATTATTGATCCGAAGAGAGATGTTCCCCAACTGGAAGCTGGAAAGACTGTTGCATCAGCTTTTATCAGGGAATCAATCTTTTACTCACCTGCAAACCAAGATTGTACCGGCGTACCTCCCACATGTCCAGAGGGATCAGGAATGCTATCATCTTATACACATCAACACATGAATAGTGTGAGGCAACCTGCATTGCATTTTCTGATGCCCAATGATCGTCTTACAGATTCTGGTCAGTTTGCTAGCCTTTTCGTAGGGCCAGCACAGTTACAGCAGCAGAGTGAAGTTTGGGAGAAAGGACCTCACATGCATCAGACTGTGAACGAAAGTGCATACACTACTGGCAGATATGCTAGCAAAAGGCAGTTTCCACCAGCTGACCAACATGGTTTTTCTGCCATGTATTCTTTGGGCAATAGTGGTTCTGTAGGTTACAATTGGTTTCCTGACGAGAATCAAGAGGCTTACCACAATTGGTCTGGAGTTGCAACATCCAGCAGTAGTCACAGTGTTGCTGTTGGCAAAAATGCTGATGGAAACCTCTTCAGTGTGTTCTCCAACAGATCAGTGTGCTCTCCATTGGAAGTGCTGAACTCAGAACAGTATATTCAAACAAGGAATTTTGATGGTGTGGAAATGGCCAGTGCTGAAGAAACTCGTGCCTATGCACAAACTCAACTTCACAACTCAGGTGGTCATGAGGCAGTCGGTGCCTCCTCATTGAGGAGGGGATCATGGATTAATACTCCACATCACAGTCTTGGCCTTCATAATCCTGGTGGAAGACCATTTCCAAGACCCTGACACCTATATCACCCCACCTTGACACAAGACTATGCCATCACCTACTGATCATTTTAACTTGCAAAGGAAGCTCATCTGTAGAATGTAGATACTGCTGACAGGCCAGTTTATTTATATCCTCACATAGATGGCTGACCTACTCTGAGTGGCACAATGGAAATCTATTACTCTGTAAATATGGTCTATACTGTACATATATGTGGGAAGTGAGTGGATCTTAGAACACACCGAGATCAGATACACATGTTTTGTTTGGTATGTAATCTTTGGTTCAGTTTTGCCTTTCCCCATTGTTGAAGGGCATATTTGTTGTCATAGGGCATGAGTTTCCTTGTGCAGTAGCAATAAAGTCATGATTTGGTGAGTCAAATGCTGTTGGTATTCATGCTCTTTTGACTTTGTGCTTGGGGGCGTGAATCCAACACCAGATCAAGGAAGACACAGGAATGCATGGCAGCTTCACCAGCTTCATCATCAAAACGAGGGTATTTGGTTTTCCAGCCAGCTTTGCGGATATCAAAATATCCGACATGGACTATGGAAAGATTACTTGGATTTGGTTGGAATTTTACTCCATGTGGATTTAGATTTGGTTAATAATGCACAGTGCTCCAAATTCCACTCCACAATAGCATTTTTACGATGGATATTAAAATATCCGATACAACAATATCATAGTGTTTAATATGTGTCCACCTTGGATAAAATGTTAAATATATTTTGTTGGATAAAATAACTCTTTCGACATGATATTTCCAGTAAATAAGTATTAAAATATTTAATATGTGAAATAGTACATAAGGGGATGCGTTTGAGTATAATAGCATAGTAGACAATCGAGAATTCGGACACACCAATACGTCAACTGAACAGTGTAACATTTAAACAAAAAATATTTTTTTTTGTTAAAATTATAATCAATAATTATACAACGAATATTATAAAACCGACTTCTCTAAAGATGTTCTAATTCTAGACTAAATAGTCGAAAGTCTCGTAGGCTTACAATCTTGCGAGCTCTTTTACCTCACGCGTGTGCTACGACCCATGTCGCACGTGTCAGAGACCAATGGGCCACATCCACACATTTGGGCTCAGCCCATTTCCTTAGGCTTCCCCTCAGTAAAGGCCAATCGACGCTTCAGATCAAACGTACCTCGATCCGACGGCTGACGCTTGATCATCATCCCTATAAAATGTCGCTTTGAACCGTCGTTTTGGTCCTCGCGAGGTCCGAGTTCGAAGTCGCTTCTAGGGTTCCTGGTGTTTACGCCGCTGCCGCTGCCGCCGCTTCGACAAGATGGTAAGTTGGCCGATGTCGGCCTCGCCTCCTCGATGTTGTTCTCCGGAAAATATGTGGATTTGCTTTGTTCTTCACCTACTTTAGTGGCTTAAACGCCTGCATCAGTGTTGATCTGTTTGATCCTTCGTTCGTGATTAGGTTTTGCCGAACGATGTCGACCTCCTCAACCCCCCCGCGGAGCTCGAGAAAAGGAGGCACAAGCTCAAGCGTCTCGTTCAATCTCCCAACTCCTTCTTCATGGTGATCCCTAATTCGTTTCTCGTGGTCTTCAGTTCCTCCCCACCTCGTTCAATTTCTTGATTCTAATAAGGGTTTCTGATTTGAATTCCTTTTATTGAAGGATGTCAAGTGCCAAGGATGCTTCAACATGTAAGTTTTGCCGTGCGCTCAGCTTTGATCTCGTATCCGTAATCCGTTTCTATATCTGACTGGTTGTTGAATATGTCGTTGCCGGGATTGATGTTGCAGTACTACGGTGTTTAGCCACTCCCAGACTGTCGTGGTTTGTGGAAACTGCCAGACCGTGTTGTGCCAGCCGACCGGCGGGCGCGCAAAGCTCACCGAAGGCTGCTCTTTCCGGCGGAAGGGTGACTGAGCTCGGTATATGCTATTATTCCTTTCCTTTGGCCAGATTCTGTGAAGCTTGAAATCAGAGGGATGTCGTGCGAGTCTTAATGCTAGCGATTAGTAAGGCCAATATACAACTCATGTGATGTTTTGCTGGAGTGCAGACACCTTTTCTCACTTAGTAATTTGAATCTGTATCTGAAGTTTTTCCTGTCACGAGTGGATTACTATTAAGATCGGTGAATTCTGCTCCTTTTCTACTGGTTCAATCGAGATGCTATGGTAATTTTTTATGTTTGCTTGACAGTTTTGATCTTCCATTTAGTGTAGAGTTTTTGGTATTGGTTTTTATCTGTCCATTTAGTGTGGAACAGATCACTCGATCAATTGTATCTGTTAGTTGCCTTCGATCTGTTAGTATTTCTTTTTCTGTTGATGATTTGTATAAATTGTCTCATTATTCCTATGCTTACATCCTCATGATTGTTTATGCATATGCTAATATTTTAATTATAGATTATTTTTGTAATTAATTTTGTGTAGTATTTCGATCTTTATATTTAAAAAGATTATATTCACATCCTTATAATATTTTATTTGATTGTAATATAATTTTTGAAAATATAAATATTGAAATACTAAAAAAATTAATTATAGAGATAATTTATAATTAATATAAATAAGAACCTTTTAGATAATTTTACTGTATATAGAGCTCTTAGTCATTCTCATCTATCTCTAATTTCATATTTGTTTCATGCCATGATTGGTTTGGCAGCAATTTGGGTTTGAATTTACTACACTTGTTTACTCAATAAATATATATTGCTCTCTCTCTCTCTCTCTCTCTCTCTATATATATATATATATATATATATATAATGTCCTTTGCATTGATAACTTAAAAAAAAGTATAAAATAAAACAATAAATTAAAAAAAGTATAAAACCATAGTTATTTACGTATCTACCCTCAAGTTTGTAAAGAACCTATTGGTCATTACTAATTTTAACGTTGCATATGCGCGTCTTCAAATATCAAAAATCTTCATTTGCAGCTTTCTCAGTAACATATATCTATCATAAAATTTCCAAGTTAATAACTTTTAGATATGGTTAACAATAGCCATTTGAAGTTGAACTTTTACGTATGTAAAAATACCAAATACCTAAAATATCCCTCAAAATATGCACGTCTTAATCTATTTTCAAAATATGCTAAAATTATAGAGAGTGGGAAATATCAAATATAAAGGTGTAAATGCAAATTCATTGGTTTGGGGGGATTTTATATTTATTTATATATTCAAAATTTAAGGGATAAAAAATAAAATCGCTGATTTAATAGTTTATATATTATTGTATAGAGAAAAGGAGAAAAATTAGTGGGATGAAGGTTCACGGACATGCGCAACCCCCGGATGTGGCAGGGGTGGTGGATTTACCGCGGTGACTCGGCTTCACTTCAACACCGCCCCCTTCTCTTCCGCTCCGCCTTAAAAGGCCGCGGAAGAGAGGGAGAGAGGCAGAGGGAGAGAGGGAAGGCTTTAAGGATCTCTCTCTCTCTCTCTCTCTCTCTCTCTCTCTCTCTGCCTCACGCCTTTGTCGCCGTGATCCTCCTCTTCCGCGGCAGTATATAACGGCGGGATCTGGTGGTCCCCTGCCTCCGTCGCTCCGATCGTGAGGGGAACTTACCGGTCGTGTTAACGAAGCTACATCCGGCGACTCGGACGCGATCTCGAGCTGCCCGGTCGGATCCCTTCATTTCGAGATGGTATGGTGAATCGCCGATTTCTGTTCCTTTTTTTGAGAGGGTGGGTTTTAGATTTCTCTTTGGTTTGGATGGGTTGCGTCGCGGTTTCGCTTCATAATCGTTTCTTTCTTCCGTGTTTGTGGGACTTGGTTTGGTGTGGTGTTATTCCTTAGTTTTTGTGACAGTTTTGTTGGAATTTATGGGGTCGGATTGCGCCGTAAACGTCAGTATTGCGAAAAGTTTCGAACATTGGCTTGCTAATTTCTCGCATCATCTGCTCTCTTCTTTAATTTCGGGTTGCAAGTGCATTTTTGCCTCTCATTATGGAAGAGAAAAAGGTATTCCTCGTTTGTTTTTCATGTTTCGACTGGTTTAATTTGTTCTGTAGCACAAATCTAAATCCGCAAAAGATTGTTGTTCCAAATGCTTGATTGGATGAGTAAGAATTTTGAATATAAAGAATTCCTTCCCTGCTTTTCTTGCAGAAGCTTATGCGAAAGGTTTTGTTACATTTGGTTGCAGGTTAACATTTTTTTGTGAAAAGATTTTTACCCTATCTCCTTCCAAACAAAGATGACAAGTGTCCTGAATTTTATTGCAAGCTGCAATCTTGCGATGGTTCTGATACGTATGCTTTTTACCTCGTGATTCGAATAAGGGGATTTATAAGTAAATGATTCTGTGAAAATCTTCGTTTTAGATATTTGTTCTATCATGCCTATTTTAGTTGGTATCAGAGCTGTGCACTCGCATTTGTTTGGTATCAGAGCAGGATGCCACGGATGTCTACGATAATTGTCCATCTTGCAATATTAACATCATCAGATCAAGCTACTATGAAAACCATTTATCCGATCTGAGATCGTTCATCAGTTGGATGTGCAACAAAAGTGATTAATCATTCATGACTTTGAGGTTGATTGTAGTTTGGCTAGATTTCAAAGTTAAGGCTCCAAATGTATCTTTGATATTTAAATATTTTTGGACAGATTTTTAGGTATTTTTTAAAGAAGAATTTCTTGATGACATTTTAGTTTATTCTTTTTTTAGTAGTTTAGATACGTAACTTTTTTTTTTAGTTATCTTAGGTCTCAAGTAAAGTACATTTTAAACAATGGTTCAATCATGAGTCTTGTAACATGAAATGTTGATTTTTCCACTACTCAAAATAGATTTTTTTAAGGTCGTGTGGCCTCGGTTATTCCTCTTTTCCATCTTTACTGTCTCATTTACTTCTAGCCTTTGGCTTTTATACCAAAGTCTTTTAATCCCTTGTCATTTACTCTCTCTATCGCTTGTCTTTGTCCATTTACTCAAGAGATTCATCCTGCTTCTAAGCTCTATCTTCTACCGTGGTCTTCAATCTCCTTCATCCCCTTCACTTAATTGTAATTGGTATCACAGTCGTGCATCAGGTTGTTCACCTTATGTGAATTCTTTTGTCAAATGGAGGGTGACCAAGTAAGATGTACCTAGGAAAACACTTTTTTTTCTTTTTCACATTGAGAAGAACATATACTCCATTGATGATAGACTCTGAAAATTTCTTTGAAAGTAACATTGGTCGCTGGATCCGTATCATTTTGCTTAATTTCTTTATCCTTTGCAGCGTATTGTAATGGTTCCGCTAACGGAAGAAGCTTTTTTTTCTTTTTCTTTTGATAATCCAGGAGCCTGCCAAAATGGAGAACTTCCATGTGAGACTTAATTCTACAGATCAAATATATCAAGATTCTATGTATGATAGGAAATCAATATTTTGGCAAGTTGATGATCAGCCATGTCCAAGAGCTGAAGTCATTTGTCCTCGACCTCGTAGAGCTACCAGGATTCCTTATTTCATGCACAGTCTAAATAGAGTCAATGGCAAGCCAAAGGGGTGAGTTCTTTTAATTGTTTAGATGAGTTGCTTTTATTATCAAGTTTGTCAAATTTCTCGTTTGCTTTTGCCCCCCAAGGGACATTTCAGTTTGCTATTGACATCCAAAAAGTGATTTCCTTTTGTGAGTTGTATGCTTTCTGTTAGTTGTCTCTGTGAGTTTATTGTTTTACCTGTCTGGAGTTCAACATATTATATTAGCTTTAATATATTTTTTAAAAATAGTTAAAGCTATTTCTGTAAGACTTATTGCAAGCCCTACTCATGTTGATGGCTCTTGCATTTGCGTCTCTCTTGTGTCAGAGATTAGTTTCATATACCTAAGAATGTTTATTTTTTGATAAAAAAAATTATAAGATCCACAGTGTGATTGATGCCAGGAGCAGTTTGCCATGTACTGTCCCTTGTACTGTGAGCCTTTCTTTTGTAGTTATTATCTCCTGCTAGCAGATTCTTTATAATCATAATTATTTGCATTATTCTGTGACTTATTTTAATTATCATTTTCTATCAGCATTCTTCCGATTCATAGAGTGGATTGTGCCTCTGAAATTCTTGACCTTCTCCTGAGTAAGGTAATGTCTATATTTGCTATATGAATAAACACTCATATAAAATTGGTTCTTCGTTAATCCTCTCTTGTGGTCATAGTCACAAGTTCCTTGTATGTCAGGATGCCTCCGAAGGTGATTCAGACTCCAGCAGCCAGGTGGGCTTTTTCTGCGGGTCACCACCGGCTCGCACTAACAATCCAGTAGTCCATGATTCAGAATTTGGCAAACAAAGCCTGTTCCTAGATTCTCCCAAAGGAATCTCCCCCAGCATGAAGCAGGCAGGCAGAGTGGAAAGAGGATCTCCGACCTGTGGTTCTTCACCTAAAGCAAGAATCGAAGGCTTTGCTTGTAGCAACTCCGAATCACAATGCATCGTCCCTGCTTTTGCTTGACCTCTGCACAACCATAATCCGACCCCGCTATCCCATTGTAAATCTCCACCCTGGATAATTGTGTCTCTTTCTTATTATGTCTCAAGGATAGTCTTGAACCCTGTAAATGCCTGAGTCTGTGTATAATGTGTCTGGTGTAAGGTCTAGTATCAGAGATTTGTCTCGGAAAATGATCTACCAAAGTTGTAAGTAAATGTTCTGATATATTAATTACCTAACTTGCTGTCTTATCAAATCAAACAGTATTGTTAATCTCCTATTCAAAGCTTGTAGTTCTGGATTGCTGGTCAATGTTTCCTGTTGTGTGTGACAGGTTGGGGAATGGCCCATAATGACCAGTCTTGAAACCTCTACAACATTGTAGTGATTAGACTGAGCTACTCTGTGCACCAAATGTGTTCCATTTGTGTGAAATATGTATGTGCTTGTCATATGATGATCAACAAGTTTATTGATTACTTTGAAATATATACCTATTACCTATTTCTGGTTTCAGTATTCTGCAAATTCATTAAAAATCAACAGGATTTGGTGTTGAATCAAGATAAGATAAAGAAGATTTATGTAAATGTAAAACACTAGCATAGAAAATAATGAATATAAGATTAATGTAATTGTAAAATTAAGCACTAACTCATTTCTGATTTGTCCAAAAGAAAAGATTGATTATAATTTCTTGAAAATTAAGAATTCAACACTTTATAAATACTACATATTTTTCAGCATATATGCTTGCTTTTTTTTTCTTTTTTTTATTATAACATTGAACAGATTGAAAGAGGAACTTTCAAGATCTGTGAGAAAAAGAATGTACAAGAAGGTCTAAACCAACCAATATATGAATGAACTCAAAACAGTGTTTATCTTCCAAAATAATAATAATGTTTTCATAGTTAATAATTCATTGTACCATTAAGAATTACATATTTGAGTCAACTAAAATATGCCCCCTCAAACTTAGCTAAATCTAAGTTCAAATTGAAATTTAATGCTTCAAAGACCAAATCTATCTAATGGACCAAAATAGATGACAACTGTATATCCATCCTTTCATAGTTAGTGTTTTTTCATTTTTTTTCTAATTTCTCCTTATAAACCTAATTTATTATATATATATATATACATACATGAATATGTTCCTATAAAACCTAAAACTTGCATACATGTTTTTGGTTAATTTTCTACATGTAATTTCTAGTTAAAACTCTAAACAATATCTATATCCTCTAAAAACTTTTCATAATGATAAGAACCTTTGGAATAATTTAAAGTATTAATTATAAAGACTTCTAACTCAAAATAGCTGATTTAACCAAAATTAAAAGTGGTGCATCTTAATTTTTTAGTGCATATTGTAGGGACGTATATGTTAATATCAACTGTGTTTAAGGGCAAACACGCCATTCCATAATTTGGCAACGGAAGATCTCCGAAAACCTTAAAATAACCCTCCCGACAAAAGGAAAGGCAATCGATCACCGGCGTCATTCTTAAACCTCTTTACATCCATCATTCCCCCAGTAAATATCTGCTCAGCGACGGTGACCTCCCTCCTCCTCCTCATCGTCTTCCTGCGCGTAATCGCCTCACTCCGTTGCCAACGGTAATGCCTGTCTTTTCTCATCGTCACTTAATCTCGCTAATTTGATCTCTGCTCCGTAGGGTTTAAGAAAACCTTCATCGACTAGGTTTTAGGGCATGTGTCTGTTTCCATACGGAAAATCTGGTTTTGGATTTTTTCTTTCTTTTAAGGTTACTTATCCTTTAAGACTGGAGATCCATTTTGATCTTTGTATGTCCATGTTTGAATCTCAGTTATGCCCTGCATCTGAGCTTGCGCTTTACTCGAGATGCCGAATCTTTGATGGTTTAGGCCGATTTAATGATCGTTTTGATCTTGTATAATAGTGGCTATACTGTTGTCATCGTTCATCATTGAGCTCGAAATAATCTATACCTGTAGTTGCTTGTTTTGTTTAATCTCTAGTGATTCGTTGCTTATGAAGCATAATGTTAGAGATGATTTTGCGTGCTCGCACAAGTTTGCATGTTCAAGCATGCATTCAGCGAATTCATGATTTAACGACTATTGCACAGTGGATCACTGTCCCACCGTGAAAATGTTAGCATGAAAAAGATGCCTTTCAAGTTCAGGTGGATTGGTGGATCGATGGGCTGTCAAAGTTATGTTCTTGTGGTAGATATGCAAATGCTCAACTTCCAAGTGCTCATAGTATATCAAGAATAACAGAGTCATCAGCATCTTTCTCTATCTTTATTTTCTGTAACAAAGTTGAAGCGAATGGAGATGGTATGGATGCTTTTATAATAAAAAAGTTCACATGAAGTCTGCGTATTGACACCCTTGGATGATCCTAGTTGGCAATATCTCTATTTTTTTTATCCTTCTATGGCTGAACATTATGCTCAAGCCCTTGGCACAGAGGGTTTCTAGAGTTAGTCACTTGAAAATTTCAGCCTTCCTGATTAAGATCTGTCCTGGTGCGGTACTAGTGGACCTCATCTGCAATTGGTGAAATGTGATTAGTAGAAAGTTTGCAGATGTCAACTGCATTATTGCTGATATGCTGTCTTCTCCAATGTGGATGTAGATTCTGTTTTGTAGGTTCTGGCCTTTGCGGATGGACATAACTCTGGACCTTGCCTGAACTTGTTATCGGTTGCTCCATTGTAGTAGTCATTGAAATCTTTGAAAACTCTAGTTCCTTGCAAAAAAGTTTTGGAACTCATTTCTTAAACTATATAAAATGTTAAAACTTCAAACTGAAGATCTCGAATGACATCTTGGTTAGTACATGGATGGATTGGTCTATCCTTCTATAATGTAGGTTGAAACCCAATATTTGCTCCAGTTTAATCTTTTGTCCAGACAGGAGTTGATGGTTGTGATTGCATGTTTTACCTTTGTATTGTTGAATTCTTACAACTTTGTTTGTGGTTCAAACTTTGAATTGCTTTGAGTAATTCTTTTTTATTTGCTGGTTTTGAGAACTGAAAAACTTAATCAGAATAAAATTTAGTTATTGTTGACAAAGGCACCTTCTAATTCCATAGTCACATGATGTTCCTTTTTCGTGCAGATGAATGTAGATAAGCTCATGAAGATGGCTGGTGCTGTTCGCACCGGTGGAAAGGGCAGCATGCGCAGGTGCATTGTTTTGTCACCTGACTTGGAATAATATTACCTTGACTTGTTGGTTGTGCAGAGTTAGTAATAGGCTAAAATGCCGATTCTTTTGTGTATATTGGTCAGGAAGAAGAAGTCAGTTCACAAAACTACAACAACAGATGACAAGAGGCTTCAAAGCACATTGAAAAGAATAGGCGTCAATGTCATACCTGCCATAGAAGAAGTCAACATTTTTAAGGATGATCTTGTTATTCAGTTTGTTAATCCTAAGGGTAAATGCATGTTGTATGCATTAAAAAAAATCTGAATTATTGCTAAATGGCCTACTGATTTCTCCTCTTCTTTCTCTCAGTGCAAGCTTCTATTGCAGCCAATACATGGGTTGTTAGCGGGTCTCCTCAGACAAAGAGTAAGTAACTAAATGACTATCCATACAGTATTCTGATTTTGATTGATATCATGGAGATGGTACTTTTTTTTTTAATGGAATTTTTGTCTCTTCTGAATATTTTCACCAGTTAATACAATTCACACGTGATTATTTGGTGACAGAATTTGAAGATATGCTACCTGGCATCATTAACCAACTAGGTATTTTTATGACTAATCTAACTAGCCTTTTAGCTGTGAAATGTTCTTACAGTAGGGACATCATGTTTTGTTTCCATTACTACCTATGTATCATTACTAAAGTTCTTAATTACATGTTGACTTGCCAGTGCTTTCCGAATTTTGAACGCTAATGATGTGTAGGTTTCCTTAAATTCTTACCTTTTAACTTTGTTTCTATTTGTTTATATGGTACCGGTGAATAGCCTATAGAAAGCCTCCTCTTTGATTTTTAAATATTGTCTTTCTCTGATTTTTTCATAATATATGATTTTATGATGATATACATTACCTTTCTATATCAGGGCCTGATAATTTGGAGAACTTGAAGAGACTTGCGGAACACTTACAGAAACAGTCACCCAGCACTGCTACTGCTGCTAAACAGGACAATGATGATGATGATGATGTCCCTGACCTGGTCCCTGGAGAAACATTTGAAGCAGCTGCAGATGAAAGCCAAGCTTCATAGAGAAATATGCTTTTCAGATAACTTCTCAGACTTTTCATGTCGTCATTTGCATTTTTGGTTTCTCAAGACGGGAAGCAGATGAATTCATTTATGTCATATGAAGCAGTAGAGAAGCAAATATTTTGTTCTTTCTCTCAATAGAATGTCTCAGATTACTGATTAGTTTCAAAAACAAGCTTCATAGAGAAATATGCTTTTCAGAAAACTTCTCAGACTTTTCATGTAGTCGTTTCCAGTTTTGGCATCTCAAGATGGGAAGCAGATGAATTCATTTATGTTATATGAAGCAGTAGAGAAGCTAATATTTTGCTCTTTCTCTTAATAGAATGTCTCAGATTACTGCTTAGTTTCAAAATTGTGTTATATCCACCTGATCTAGTTCATGAATTATTTACAGGTGCAGTCTTCTGCTTGTCTTACAAGTTAATAGGACTCTCGCGAGAATTGGCTTATTGTCGAGCAAGTTCTTGAAACAATTGATGGTTTTAACAAAAGGGGCTGTCCACCTGCCTCGATAGCCAGATGGATTTTCTTGTGAGTTACTGAATTTTGGGTTTCATGGATTCTGATGTGAGTAGTTCTAATCGGCATGAAAAGCTATGAGTTTACTGAAACACCTTATCAGTTAGTAGCCAAAAAGTTTAATTTAATTTTATTTTTTTGTGAAAGACAATTCTTAGTTTATACTTGTTTATGCAGTTCCACTATCTTAGTGCTAGTGCATTTGTTCTTGAAATTTACTTACCTTCCAATTGATGTCTGATACACATCTAGACAGTCAATCCTATCATAGGTATCACATGTGCTACGACGATAAAGATGGACTTGCCATGTCAACTGTAGGAAGTGAGCTGCCTGTGTTGTCTTGCAACTGCAGAAGCTTGTGGCAGTATCACAGGTGCTACCCAAATCCTTAAACTTCTTTCATGAAGCTGGTGATAGAACATCATTGCTGGCTTGGTTGTTTTTGCTGAGCATGTGACCTAATTTTGGCATGTGATATCAGTCGTGGAGCTATATGCATATCTTAGGTCTTCTCATTTTGAGATTATTCCTTCACTAGTAGTTTACAACTTCTTCTAATGAGAATTGAATTTATGGTGTTGACTTGCAACAACATTTGTGAACTTGTAAGGCACTTATTGTACCCTAACATCAAAAGCCTTGCATATGCTGCATCAGGTAGCTGATACAGACTTCCGCCCTCCTTTTGGGACATTGCATGTCTTCATTAAGTTGCATGAAGAGGTACATCAGATTGAAATTGATAGTTGCTTTCTTTTGTGTTAGATTTTGTTTTGCTAAATACTCTTTACTGAAACTTAGCACAAAGTAGTCCTAGAAACAGAGGGTATCAGTTGTTAAACTGCTCAAGGCAGCTGTTAACCCTGAGTCATAAGGTCAAAAGCTTACTATCTAGGGTGGAAGGATCATGTCATTACACAGTATTATACATGCTACTAAAACAGTAGAATCAACAAACATGATCTTAAATAGACAGATTTGGCAAACTTGTTTAGATTTTTGTGTTCTGAGCTCAACTGACATAATACTTGAATGCTTGTCTGAGTCATGAGGTCAAAAGAGTGTGCTTATATATATGTGTATGTATGTATGGGTGGAAACCATTATCTTGTTGGCAACTCCATTTCACTTATCATATATAAATCCAATCAATTAGTCTGATGATCGAGTATTGGATTATGACATTAACTCCAAACATGCACATGAAACTTCTGAAAACCTCTGCAATTGCTGGAATTGCTTTGTTCTTGCAGATGAAATTTATGAAAGTTCTGCTATCATTAGGGAATGGGGTAGGAGGGAGTGGCGAAATGGAAGCAGTGGAAGTTTCATAGGTAGTTTGATTTACAAGCATTATATAAAAGTACTTTACAGGCAACTGAAAATAGAAGCCCATTGCAGGAGCCTGCTTTAGGTAGAAACTAATAGGAGCCAAACATAATGGTGTAACTTGTGATCTGCAATTTAACCTTTGAAGCACCATTTCACAGGCTCAAGAAAGAATATTTTGGCCTCACCAGCACAGCAGAGATCCTCTCTCCAAGCATTAGGCACTGGTAAATGGCAAGAAACTGAAGAGCTTTATTTTGGTGAAGAGTGATCCCCTCCACCTCAGACTCTGGCAGCCATCTGGTCTCCTGCTATATTATTGCTCAGGTTCTGGTTCAAGAACCAATTCCAATGACCCTCAGCTGCTCATAGCCCACGGCACCAAGAAATCAGATTGAATCATAAGTTTAACACTCGAGAAGATTTTGCTAGGCTAGGTTTACTCACAAGATTGTTCTGAGGCTCCCTCCAGTAGAATCCTTGGATGAATACTGGAAATATGTTGCAGCCTATTAGAACGTAGATCATAAGCGCATGCATACCCAACCATTCCATTGCCAGTGTTGGCCTTCTATAGCCATAGACATCAACCTGCAGATATCAAGCATCGTCATGAATCGATCCTAAATAGCTGGGGCACTACAATTTATTTTGTTCTTTTAGAGAAGAGTTTTAGATAGCTAACCAGCACATATACTCCAGTGAAGAGCATCCCAGCAGTCCCAGCCGTGGCGCATGTATAACTTAAGGTGTACAAAGCCTTGTTCATATGCACTCCTGAAAGAATGAAAAGAGTCCAACCGAGATGGAAGTTTAAGGAACAAGTCTAACCAAAGTGACATGAACAAAGAAAGGCAGTTTGGTGGATACCAAAGCAGTCTAACGAAAAGGCCAATGCTAAAAGACAGAAGGAAGGTATCATCCACTGCACGATTCGATCCTTGTGATCCTGCAGTTGATTCAAGAGTTAAACATGTACTCGATGTAGGGCAATTAAGGGAATACCAGTACCTTAAAATGCACTATAACGTGCCCGAACTGCAACCCGATCAAGCAAGTGACAATTGCCATTACAGAACTGCATTCAGCATCAACTTATAGTTTGTTTTAGTTACACGAAATGGAGGACTGGAGAATGGTACAGAGAAGGGTAACGATGGCTTACCTAAGTAGTCCTTCAGGATCAAAAGGAGCTTGACACCATGAGGGAGCATCAGGTGGAAGTGGGCCACTAGCTGGTGAATCTATGCTGCATTGCTGAAGTAATAGTAAGGAACTAGAAATAGTCACAGAGGGAAAAAGAGGGTATTAATTAAACAGAAACGATAGATGTGAAACCTTTGTCCTCTCATAGACAGGACGTCTATGAAGATGTCGGATGCCAAAGATTCGACGATCGATCATTCCCACAGCATTGCAGGCAGGTCCTGTGTCACCCCTCACTCCACATTCGACCTAGTATTTGATATCGATGTGGTAAATGTTAAGAAGTTCCAAGTATTAATCAAGTGGAGTGTGATGAAAGGCAATGGACTCACTGAAAAGGACTTCGGCCCGGATCCTGCCACTGGTATCTGGTATTCCCAGTCAGGAACATATAGACCATATAGAAGAATCATGTAAATGGTTGTAAGGATCAAAGCCACCAACCTACACAAAAGCAAGCAATTTGCATCAAAGAAAGCAATTAGCGGTTGTTGGTAACAAAAAATTGGTCAGCTCCTTTCATTTTCAAATTTTTACTTGAGCATTTTAACTTTTGTAAAGCACCGATGCTGATATAGTCCACATGATTCAATGACTGGAGAGGTATCCAAGAGGGATTGATCAACATTTAGTGCCAAAAGAATTAAGTTTGCAGTCATACTTACAATTGAGATCGGTATCGCCTGGCCAAGGAGTGACCAGAATCAACATCATCGTCGCTTTTAAGCCAGATTTCACATATTGCAGCCAACAAGTAAGCAATTGCAATTCTCTGAAAGGAAAATAAAAGTTTAATTGATTAAAGACATAGTAACTCAGAAAGAATACCTAACTTTTATAAGATAAAACTATTTTTGATTTTTTGCCATCTTGTGGATTAAATTTCTTGTCTTCTTAGCTGGTAACTATTATTTCAGATTGGTGGCTGGTAGTTTTATTGCTTTATCTGGGGGATTGGTTACCTATATTTCTTCACCATGCAGGTAGGATTGCTTAACCTATATATATATATCTGGAGGATCGGTAAATAATAAAACTTTACCTGTAGTATGCCGGTCCATCTTATACTCAAAAGATCAACTCCATAAGTTAAATTGTGAAGGCCATGGAAATAACCACCTGTAATAGAAATATAATTCTGAGGATAAAGTAGCCAAAATTCCTTTAATATTTGCAATTAATCGATACATTTAGTATAAAACAGGGTTGCATACCTTGAATAACAAGACCTACAACGAAGAGCTTCGCTGCTCTAAGGACTGCTTTCTTGGTTGCCATTGCTTTGTTTGAGACTCTCTGGTAGCAAAGCAAGTTGTTATTAGCATCTTTAATGTAATCAATCGATGTATGCTATGAATTCCAATGTCAAGAGTAGGTATATTGTCAAGACAATACACTTACCTTATACGTAAGTGCAAGCGCAACTCCAACTATAAACAAGAAAAATGGCATAACAAAATCAGCAAGGTTGACACCATCCCAAGGAGAATGGTTGATAGCAGGAAGATATGTTCCGGCGTCGTCTACGAAGATCATGAGCTGCAACAAGTGACATTCATAAAATTTTCTGGAGTTAAGAACCCACATTTGACCAAGAATCATACCACAAATTCAAAGAAGACGGAATCATATCATGGGATGTGAAAACACAGAATAATATCTTATATGATGTTCAATAGCACAAGAACACGTTCAACAGTATGGAAATATTGCTTTCTGTGCTTTTCCAGTGTTACTGCTTCTATTGAATTGATTGATGAGATCATATTGTTGGAAATTAACAATTCCAAGCATAAAAAAGAAGTGCATTCTACAAGTTGTCTTTCTCAGCCAATTTTGAGATAAAACCACTCTGTGCATGTCTTTTTTAGCAGCCTTAATCAATTGTTAAAATTGAAACATGATTGATCATTCAATGCGAGACATCCTGCAAATAACCTCAATCATCTTAGTTCATCCAATACTTCTTCCCCTATAAATAAATCTTGTTTGAAACAAATTCTAGGAGCATTGTCCATAAGCCTGTATTGGTTTCCCTAAACTCCAACTGAACAAAGATCAAAGGCTCAGTTTCTTGCAGATAAGAAGCAAAATTTAAATTGACTGATTCTTTTTCTCTTTCTTTGTTCCTGATCCAGAAAAACGTTTCATGTCCATCATCATCTTTTTGCTTGCCCCAAACAAATTCTTGAGAGGGGCAAGACAGACTCTAGATTTAAATGACAACATGACTTAAACAATATCCTTAATTAAATCAAGCAATTTTAATTTATGTTCTAAGATTACTTCTTCCTATTACTCTTTTTCTGATTATTTTATTGTAGGAGGACATGAAAAATATCAGAAATGAATCTGAATCCACCAAACCGAGGTGTCAAACTAGATTGTTGTAGGGCCAGAGATCACTGCCACAAGTCGAAACCCTAACCATTCCCAATTGCCTTCCCCGGAGGCAATTCCGTGGGCTTTTGGATTATGCGACACGAAGCACAGAGATGGAAGGCACCTCAGTCTCCAAGAAAAATCCTGCTTCTAGTGGTAACACCGTCCGGTCCCAACTCCAGATAAAAGGGTGAAGGAGTACGTTGAGTCACTTCATTCAAGGCTCAATGGTGCTACCCCCAACCAGTCGAGGCATTACCACTGGATGCTGTTGACAAAATGCTTCCACTTGGAAAGAGAAATGGATTAAGATCAGGTCCACAGCCTTTGTCAGCTCTGCAGAGACAAAGGCACTTGCCCCAGTGGAGCAGAGGTCCACGGACACCTACCCTACCCAAACTCTAGGGCAGAACCATGTGCCCTAAGAAAAAGAGTTGGGTAGGAGAGCACCAACCTCAACCTACTGTCCCACACGCACTTCTGAGAAAGGCCTTAAAATACTAAACGGTCAGAAGCAGTGCAAGCAACAATTAGCAACACCACTGTAACACGTACAGATTAAACGCAGTGCTCGCAGCACTAAACTCGAGGGGCTACTACGAGAATAGAGGGGGTAATCGTAAAGGCTGCAACTTTGACCTAAGCCGACCATTGTTCAACCGGTGGGTCCGCCTTTTCACGTGCTCTGCTGCGGGGGGACGGCCTTGCGGGATCCACTTCAGCCACGGCGGGGTCGCACCGCGTCCGACTGTGCCGGACATATTCTAAGACTACTGTGAGCAATGACTGATGTGTAGGGATTGGATGGTCGCAGCTGCAAGGATAGTTGGACAAGATCCACAAGGTGAGCTAGCTGTGTGTCGGCGGATCGCCTACAGTGAAATACAAACAAAATAGTCGCACAATTCGACGCAGGAACGCCACTGACATCCGCTCTATTCTCCTCCTCCTGTTTGCTACATGAAGCTTCGGCAAAGGGGGAGAGAGGAGAGTGGCGAGAGAGAGAGAGAGAGAGAGAGAGAGACTCGTTGCTTGGCGTGTTCGCTAGACTCTGCGCCGACCAGAAGCACTGAGCGGCAAGCGAGAGGCAGAAGGAGAACACATCTAAGGGATCGAATGGGTATCTTCGATGCCAAGATGGACATCGAAGCCATGGATGGTTTCAGAAGTATTGAGAAAGAAAGAATGCAATCGCTGCAATCCGTGGCATGAACGGAGGAGACACAAATATCCTAACAGAAGAAGTGGGGAATCCAGCGATTATTAGGGCATGGAAACGGAAGGGGAAAGTGAAACGGCGACGACGGAAGCAAGCAATGCGGAATGGGCGTACCGCGACGGTGAGTCCCCGGAAGACGTCGAGAGAGACGAGGCGGTGCCGGTCCCCGCTACGGGGAGCGGAGGCCCTCTTTCCGCCGATTTCGAGGTCCTTTGGGTACGGCAGCGCGTGGTCGACGGCGAGGACGTGCTCGTTGTGCTCCTCCTCCGCAGCCGCCGCCGCCTTGTCGTCGCCCTTGATGAGCTCGTACGTCCCCATCTCTCTCGCTCTCTCTCCTAGCGAGGGACGGAGGGGGGGAGGAGGAGGAGGGGAAGAATCCAGCTACTATTTTATATGCAGGAAAAAGCAGGCATGATGAGCAGCTTTAAAGGTGAGCGGGCGGCATGTGCAGGAACGCATCGCAATTCGCATCACCAACCGAGTAAGAGAGAGAGAGAGAGAGAGAGAGAGAGAGGAGTACGTGTAGGTGGCCAATAAGGGAGAAGCATACAGTTGAAAGCAGCAGATGCTTTCCCTTCTTTCGGTCTCTTTGTGGCCATTATTATACTGTAAAATAATCAGATCTGACGCATGAAAACCCACATAATGCTATTATACTATGCGCGAAACTCATTAGGCTGGCGAGGTAAGATGTAATTATACATCCACAGTACACACACATATATATATACACGTATTTCTCAAAAAATTACGTAGAACATAATTTGCTTGTTCTTAATCATTTCTCCATTCCGTGCCAATTTCCACTGAAATTAATCAGACTTGTATTGGAAGAACAAATTGCTGAACCACTTGGCTATCTCTCAGTCAAAGCTCAGGTGAGGCACCACAACAGATACACATCTCTTACCTGATTATTGAGAATAATTAACAGTCCCTTTAAATCAAGCGTATCTTCTATTAATTCAACACAGAAATCACCGTTTTTATGCTCTGCAGAATGATTTCTCGTCACTTCCCAGCCGTCCAAAGAACCTGCATGAATCACATTACATATCTCAGTAAAATAAAAATACTCAGATGGCGCTATCAAGACAATGCAAAACACCAGCATTATGTTCATCAAGAAGATAAGCATGCTAACCATCAGGTCTTGTGTATGACGACATCCAAATTCTCATGATGGTAATCCATGGTGTATTTGAATGGAAAAAATGCAAGCAGCCTTTATGTTGAAGATGTACAAGGGACAAATGATCAAGAAATTTCGGAAAATTGACAATTATTTGAGGAAAATATCAATACATTGCACAAACAATTAGAGGGCACCTCACCCAATTTACTCTTTGCTAGCCAAATCTATTTCCTATTTGCAGGGTGTTTCTCCTCAAAGCAACTGTAAGATGAGCAGTCCAAAGAACTAGAGGAGCTATAAGCATACTCTGTAAGATGCCATCCTACTTCGTGGTATGTTGACAAATCAAATGAATTATCCTAAAGATTATTGCACAATTGCCAGTTTCAGAACACCACAGCATTGACTCTCCTATTCTTCATCATTATTCGACAATCAGGCTCCGATAGCCAACTCTGACACAATACTGCACAATTATAAAATCCCAGATGGCATAATTGCACTCAGATTCACAATCGTTCAGACTTCCCTTCTGGCAACGTGAGCTGCCACAACAAAATTTTGGGTGCTCTAGTTCTGTCGACACAATCTGATTAAACAAAGCCCAATGAACTCAGCTGCCAAATATCAAAACTGGCCTGGTTCTGACCCTCCAATTTACAGTTCCCATTTCATCAGTCGGAAAGGGGAAGAAAGAGCATTAGAAGAGTATTATCAAATAGCGAATCATGTAGGATTTGGAAAACTGCGATGTGTATCAGCAAAATCTCTAATGATGCGCTTGAGGGTTCTTCCCCCTTTACCCAGCATGTGCCCATTATCACCTCTACCAGTATCACAAGTTTTGCTCTCTACGTAATCTGAAGCTGCACTGGCTAGGGCCTTCAGCCATAAAGGAATTATAGTTTCTGATTCCCCTTGCTTCAGATACTCCAACGGCAGAGATTGCACCTAGTATCATTGAAAAAGCCGTTCAGCAATATGAAAGCATGTAATGAAATACACACAACCCTACACAAGTAGAATACAAGATTGGCACCAGATACAATAATCACCATAAACAACAAAATATTTGATAAGATAAGAAATGATAACAATTTTCCTAGAGGATCCCTTTCTCAAACAAAGCAATATTACTGTTTTGCTAAACAATTTGTGTATTGTTTGTATGTGCAGAGCAACAATCCACAAGCCTGTGAAAGAAAGGGAAGCATGGCTATGTCCTTTCCCTTTATTACCAAAGCTATCAGTACTGGGGTCAACTGCAAGAACTGTTGCCCCAGAATTCAAGGCCCACACTGTGTGATGATAAAATTTCAAATTGTATTAAACTTTCCTCCACAAGTCATTACATAGGGCATCCACATGTTGAGATTTAGCTCCATATGTTACTTATGTTGCATCAATCTATACACTCTTAGTACCATGAACCGTCATATTGTCACGGACAAACTTCTAAATAGGATGTTTGATGTAATGCTTATGTATATCCGTGTCTTTCGGTATGTTCATGCTTTGCACAGCATGTAGAGAGACGGCCGAAGGCTTAATAGTCCCATTTTAGTTGGGTTTGATGGCCGCTTTGGGCTTGTAAATAAAGGTTGTGTCATGTGGACACTTGTGAGAGATTTTCGATCTATAGTGGACCATTTTGCCCCTTTGTTGTGCAACTGTTCTGAGCTTGTAAAGTCTACTTGTTATTTGCATTGTTTATGAAATGTTTACGGAGATGATTGCTTGTGGATCCCGAGTGAGACGCTTTCTCTAACTCGTTTTCTCTTTTGTAGGTCCTAAGGGACCATGAGAGGTTTCGGGGAGACTGACCCTTGGGGACGGACACGTAAGGGTGCCGCACGACTTAGGCAAAACGAGCTAAGTCCGTGACAGATGGTATCAGAGCGGGACAAGCACTCATAGAAACACTTGGCATGCAAACGTGGGGGACCTAGCAGGGCTGCATTGAGGGCAGCTAGCACGCGCGACCGTTTGAGGGAAAACGAGCATGGAGATGTAGGGAAAAGGAGCCGCTCAGAGGAGCGGGCATCTGAGATTGACATTCAGAGGAATGGCTAACCCTTCGCGCAAGAGGCACCATGAGAACAAGTAAGCTTAGAAGAATGCGGAACGCACAAAGGTTGGTATAGCTGAGTTTGAGCTACGGCTCAACGTTGACAACCATAATTGATGGTGCTCAAGGCAAGCGAGGTGCTTGGTAAAAGATGAGACCACGCAAGGTGGAATGAGTTGCTTAGCGACTGAAAAAGTTATACAAAGCTCACAGAGGTGAGGGGAATTGCTAACTCGAAGAATTCGATACTCATGCAAGGGCTTATATGCGGACGATGAAATGTTCGTGGCCATCCCAAGGCGACCGAAACTCGGCGTCATGGAGCATTGAAACTTTCTCTTCGGCATGTGAAGGATACGTCCGTAGGAGGCTGAAGTGTGCAGCAAGTTCAGCATGTTGCTAGGCCTTGAGTGGTGCAGCGGGGGCTGTATTGACGTGGAGTTGCAATCTAACAAGTGCGTTTGCAGGAGGCATAACAATGCACAGTTTGTTCAGCAAATCGAAGTAGTCCAAGGGAATGGTGGTCTCCGAAACGAAGAGTGATGTCGCTCCAACGGGATAGATATTCAAGAGGGATAAGTCCCGACTCTTCAGAGGGAGAATCACATGCAATAGACCGCACATGTTGAGGAGTAGTACCTCAAAAACAACTCCACAAAACTCAATGGACCGAGCGAGCGACGAGGAGTCATCGCATGATCTCGTTTGAGAGAATGCATTGGTGGATGCATTGCGAGATCAAGTGGGGGAGCGACCCAAAGCAACACAAATAAAGGCACACTTGGAGTCGATATAGAGATCAGACTCAAGGGAGGGCTGACCCGTGGAATAGTGGACGCGAGGGCCACCATCAACTCAATGCAAAAACGAGGAGCAGAGCAACTTGGGTGTAACTTGGCGAAGTACCCAAGCTGCATGAAGTGAGCCGACATAGAAGATGGAACATGGAGCGGAAGCGCAGAGCTTCCCTTGGACAGAGGTCAAGGACATGAACTCTTGCAGAGGCAAGAGCATAATCATGTTGTTCCATGGGTCCTTCATTCTGATGGAGCGGACTCGTCTTGCATGGTGCCAAAGACGAAGGGAACTTCTGGGCACATGGACCTTATCTCGAAGAATCATTTGATGGATGAACTAAGGCGACTCAATTTGCGGAGGCGAAGTTCGGTTCAGAAGGCCTTGGCACGGGGCAAGAGGACGCGGAGGCGGGTACTCTTGAAGAATATGACACAGTGTTGCCATTCAAGTTGCCATGAAGGAAGCGGTGCGCAACGGAGATTGTGCTGGTAGAGGCAAAGGCCTAGGATCCAGACAATGGTGCACTAATTGCAGCGAAGTCGATGGACTTCGGGAACTACTAGGTGATTGACTGTCCTAGAGCGATGCTTCGTCTAGGTGTGACCCGAGAGCGGGTGGATGAAGGTTGATTGCCAAAGGAGCGAACACAATCGAAAGTGGAAGAGACCCTGCGGTGTGTTGGCAGAGGCCACACATTGTGGGATCACAATCCGAGTTCATCCCACAAGGATCAGAATGCAATGGAGAAGTCACCAGGAGGCGACATGGTGCAGCAGATCATGGTGGAACAATTCGTGGCAATGCGATACACACAGGTGTAGTCCCGTGAGGGACTTTATCATACGGAGGTATGATCAGGAGCTACTGGAAGCTCCACTTCGGTGAACAACACGACAGCAAGAAGGGCTATGGATTCAAGGAGTGAAGGCCATGGTACAGCAGAGGCGGGTCTTCCGTGCGTGCATCGGATGAAAGCCTTGATCATCAGCATATGGGGGCTACGTTCCACCAAGGGAAAAGTTCGAATGCAAGTACCAGTGAGTCCCACGAGAGGGACTTGATCATGCAGATGTATGATTGAAGCAACTGGAGAGTTGGACTGCTTCAGAGCCCATATTCGCTTAAGGGAGCCCGACAAGTCAGAGGACAAGGTCGAGTAAACGAACGTTACTACCAATGAAGCTAAGGAGAACAGAATCGGTGCAAACCCTACAATGTTATGACAGAGGCCATGCATGGGAGTTGCAGTTTGTCTTTCCATCGACCAAAGGGATATGCTTGGAGAACACAGAGGTGTTGAAGCAAGGGGTCGAAAGGGGCGAGGAAGCGACGATGAGTCCAGAGAGGCTTATCTACCCAAAATCAAGTATCGGTTAGAATGGAGGTGGACTCGGAGGAGTGCCACAGAGACATATCTACCGATCGTGAAGAAAGGGATGCAGATGTGAGGCGACGGATAGTAGAGCCATGGGCATGGCAGCGCCATGGTACCACAGAGGTGGGACTTCTGTGGAGTCATCGATCCCTTGCTCTTATGAAGGGAGAGCGCTTGGTCGTGAATGGGGCCGAGAAGGTGGAGAATGCGGAGGCAAACTCTAAGTACCAAGACAAGGTTGAAGGGTAGAGGCCAAGGAACTTCATAAGATCGGTGTCAACGAGCTTCTCATCAAGATAACCAAAAGTGAAGGACTTCGGGTTGTGTAAAAGTGCACGACCAAGGACGAAGCAGGCAGTACATGGTGCTGTACCTTTGCTACTCAGTGGAGTAGGCGGCAGGGTTGATGGAGAAGATGGTACAATCCCAAAGGCGACCAAAACTATTAAAGACTTACTCCAAGTTGGGGTGAAAACTTCCTGCATTTCAGAAGGTGAATCACAGTAGCTAACTCAACACAAGGAGTGCAAACACTTTGAGTGCTTCAGAAGTGTGAGCAAAGAGCAGGCAAAGACCAATAACCAGCTCGATGCATGAAGTACAACCCTTGAGGAGGCGGGCGAAGTTAATTAACCATTGGCTTCTCAACTCTTAAGAGAATGGGCGAAATCGAGTACCCCAATTCTCTTACCTATCCAGCAGAGGAGCTCTGCACAGGTTCAAAGACCCTTCGAAGATATTAGAAGACAATAGTTGTCAAATCCTCACCAATGGTGATCAGTGCTACTGAGAGTAGATTATCCGCTTCATTTCTCATAAAATGCCAATCGAAAGCGAAAGTGATGCGAATCTACTTGGAAGCGACAACTAAGTGAAAGAAGAGTCGATGGGCAAATTTTGTGGAAGGACTCAAAACATTAGAAGTTTACGAGGCGATGTTCGTTAAAGCTCCAACAAGTATCCACCCAGTTCAAGCAGCATAAGGCATTTGAGAGATTGGCGCATAGTAAGGATGGGTCTTTTCCTTCATTTGGAGGATCCGCAGGAACCAACAAGGATCAACACAACTCAGCCAACCCCACACTAGAGTCAGAGTCATTGGCGAGTTGAAGCAACATGACGGATCAAAGGTTCGACTACTCAAAAACAGTAGCGGAGACCAGCTGGGAGCCAAGAGGCGCATTGCAGTTGGAGCAGAAGATTGAAGACTTAGCAAAGGCGAGGAGTTGCAGTGTCGGTAAAGGCTTCGACGAGGACGTCGAAGGAATAAGTGGGGGAGAATGTCACGGACAAACTTCTAAACAGGATGTTTGATGTAATGCTTATGTATGTCCATGTCTTTCGGTATGTTCATGCTTTGCACAGCATGTAGAGGGACGACTGAAGGCTTAATAATCCCAATTTAGTTGGGTTTGGTGGTCGCTTTGGGCTTGTAAATAAAGGTTGTGTCATGTGGACACTTGTGAGAGATTTTTGATCTGTAATGGACCATTTTACCCCTTTGTTATGCAACCGTTCTGAGCTTGTAAAGTCTACTTGTTATTTGCATTGTTTATGAAGTGTTTACGGAGATGATTGCTTGTGGATCCCGAGTGAGGCGCTTTCTCTAACTCGTTTTCTCTTTTGTAGGTCCTAAGGGACCATGGGAGGTTTCGGGGAGGCTGACCCTTACGGACGGACACGCAAAGGTGCCGCACGACCTAGGCAAAACCAGCTAAGTTCGTGACAATATGGCTCAAGATCCATGTAAACTTTATGTACTTTCAGTCTGTTAGTACATATGACGAATTATCAACAAGTGTGTGACCATTTTGGATGATCTTTAAAAGAAAGTTATCTTGATGATAACTACAATTAATGTCCTCTTTTAAAAAAAAAATCCAGTAAGTTATCATAAGACATAAGCATAATGAATTTATATAAGATGAAATAGATCCGTATGTATGGATACCATTCACTTAGGGTATGTATTCATTGATACACATTAATATACATGAGCATACCTATTCAGATATACAATGTGTGTAAAAAGCTGTCTTATAAGCAACTAGATTAATTGTTCCTCAAGAGAACAACAATAATTGAAAATGTAATTAGACAGATCAACCTAGCAATAAGAATATATTTAAAAACTTAAAATGTAACTAGATTTTTTTCACTTGTGATGTACTCAAGAGTAATATGAAAGCATAGGTGCATTGCAAACAAGTTCAAAAAAATCAACACCCTACAACCAACCAATAATATAGTAAAAATTTCTGAACGTTCTTGGAAGGAAAGGTTCTAGGTTTTCATGAACAAAAAGTTCTTACAAGTAAAAATTTTACATCTGTCATTCAATGGAAGAGGAAGAATTAGAAAGAAATTGATGATGGAACCAAAGCAAGGAAAAAAGGCATCAAGAATTATATGTGACCGTTGTCTCTCTTAGATTAAAATAAAATTTTATATGACTATTGTAAGCCAAACTAGGATTTATGGCTCTGAATATGGGTAATTTATTATCATCGGAGCTGTAAGGAGACAGACTTACTAGATGCGGTGACTTTACTATCATCGGTGCTGTAAGGAATAAGGGGAAAATCTAGAAAACTATATTACAGATCAGAAGAAATGATTTAGTTGCTCTTAGCTTAACTTGTATGGATTCAGGAAAACTAAATGACAAGAAAAGATCCAAATAATTAACCACAAATGATTGGGACACGACAATTTCTTATTCTATGTTCTTCTTGATGTAGCATACAAAATCAATGGAGGATATATTGAACACTATAATTCAAGAAAACAAACAGGTATCCACGAGGCAGGCTAAATTCATAACTACACAGTCAGAAGCTAAAGGAATCTACCACATAGTCGGAGACTTCTGTTTCCAACAAAATAGGATATTTCCAAAATAGTGTTCCTTGCTCTTTTAACCCATAATTATGGTTGCACTTTTGTTGCTTTACTAAAACCATCGGGAAAATATGTCAAAATGGCAATCCCCCAACCTCCCTTTAAAAATACACAATAAAATGAGTGAGAGGATTACCGTTGATTGCAACCATCTACATAGGGAAGCCCAACAAAGAACTGATTGCCATGCAGTCCTTCCACAAAGGCTGCACAATGCTGCTAATTGTTGCAAGATTGTTGCAGACTTGTGTACCTGAAAAAGTGTCAAAGATGTTAACTGATTGCTCAAGTCAGTAATAGCACAAGATATTTTTAGTCGTACTCGAAAGAAGTGTACAAAATACAATTTCCAGTGAGATACAAATATTATCATAATTCAACAACATAGCCAACTGCTTTTTAGTGCAGACAGATATGCTGCAAAAATGTATATCCCATGAGAAAACAGTAAGCAACAATCACAAGATCTAGCACCATAAAAGATAATGGTTGTCTTGGATGACATTTCTGAGCATGTTTACACTACAAATAGGCAGAAGAAAGTTTGATCCAATTTTATCTTCATCTTCTACTTTGCTTGCTGAATTTTAAAGAATATGTAATCTACCAAAGTTATTTTGTATGCACCTTCAACAGGCAGGGTTAAATTGCAAATTGACTTCCATAATAGAGTGCATTTATAAGAACTGCTGATGTTTGAGGAACCAGTAAGATAAAGATATTTATAAATTTGATAAAGATATTTATAAATTTTCAAGAGCAATATTAGTGACTAGAGTTATTCATTTACGACACTGACACTCTTTCTTAAGTCTCGAACAAAAACAATACAATTTTGTCAGAACCCAAACAGGATATGAAGCATCTATAACACATCCTCATAATTTCACATGTGTTTCTAAGAAAATATGTAGATTATCAGAAAATCAAAGTTTGCTGTACCGTGGCATACCGCTCAGTACGGGTGGTACATACCAATCCAATAGGAGATCAGTTCGGGTGGTACATACTGACTTATCGGTATGCCCCACCGTACCATGTGTTGGTACGTCGATATGGTTTGGTATGTATCCTACCGATGGCTAGTCGGTGCACTAGTACAGACTAGTAAAGCGAACCACACAAAAAATTACTAGAAAAATAATTGCAATAACTAATCCAATAGACAGCTTATGCCCTTGTGAAACTAGAAGGAGATCTGCACATTTACCCTTGACATTGCTGACACACCAAGAAGAGCATAAACAACACTAGATACCAGTCCTTCACCATTTTGTGCTAAAATACGAATTACCACCGCACTTAATGATCCTTCAGTTATACAAGCCAAAGATTCCAACACAGAGACTAGGCTGATCTCTAGGAAACCTGCAACCATGTAATATTTTAGGAAGCTGCATCAAAACGAAAAGACAAACTGAGATGCATGTTTCACTACAAAGAGGGGGTTTGAATGTGCACGTAAAAATTGCTATAACCTTAAGTTGAGCTATCAACAGAACTATAAGCCATACATGACACGTTCATGCTTGCAGAATGTCAGATTGTACCATGTAATGACACACCCTCTACAAAATGCTTACCATGCTAGTGTTTGAATGGCACAAGAAAAATATATGACACTTATAATTTGCATGTAAGAGATAAATACTTACAGGACATATATGACATTGCTGCAAGTGCAGCTCCACGATGCATTGCAGTACAACAAATTGCAGCTTTTTGGAATGACAATTCAAGAAGTGAACTAGATGCAGCAAGAACATCCTGATGGAATGCATAAAACATAATTATTTAGTTGCCTTTTGCTCTTTAACATTTTGAGATACCAAAAGGTGCATAAGCTATAATAAGCTAGAAGGTAAGTGAGAGAATAAAGACCTTGGGACAGCAGCGTACGAATGTTGATGTGAAATTATTGTAGGCTTCCACCAAATCAGGTTCTTGGTCACATATGTATGAAGAATTAAGAGCAGTTATTGATGCTGCTGAGGCAAATCTATCAAATGTGCTAATGCATAAAGGTCCATATTCTTCTATGTGGCCAAATTCTTCAACAACAACAGCCGCTGATAAAGTTTTTAATGGAAAAACAGAGAAATGGAAGTTAGAGATAAAGAATCAATCGACTAGCACCATAGAGACAGATATGAAATGTCACACTTAAGGGATATATCATCTTAAATATTTTTACAATTTGGGAAAAAACAGATGTTTAAGCATGAACTAGACCAGGACATATGAAATTGGTTTAGTCACATGGAAAAAAAGACATTCATAAGCATCACTATATATATCTAACTTTTGTTAAAAGGTCAAATAGATATTTAGTAGTCCTTTTGTAGATCTTAACACTAGACCAGATCTGTATGGGGCAAAATGGAAATTAATGAAATCAAACACCTTTGGTGTTCATTGCACCCTACAGTATTTCCATTAGTACATCTATGTCATCAGTCTTGATCTATTATAAATTATCTCATCCATACATTTTTCTGGAGAGGTGGGGACAAGCTTGACTGAGACAAGATAGAAAAGGCACTCATCCAAAGAACCACAAGAACTTAACAAGGAATCAGAGAATTGGAAAATAGAGGACAGACTATGGCCTCCTACAATTTCAGTTTCAGAGGAAGAATCAATAAGGCAATCAGTGAGTATTATGGAACAGAAGCTGTTCCATTAATTCCTTGATGGAAAGAAGCAACAAAATATCCTTTTAAATATTAGTTTTAATAAAGAAGAAAAGTTTTCCATAGCAAAATTTAGAAGATGTCAGGTAACGCAATACATCTGAAAAAGGTAATATTGTCTCATGCAAAATAGAGTATACAATGAATACTGAGGACCACCTTTCACTAAGATTTAAAAGGTAAAGTAATTACCACTTTAACAACATAAAAGCAAATTATACATACATCAAATAACAATTAAAATATTCATTATATGAAAAGGAACCAAACTCCTGCAACCAGAACATGGTTGATTTTTGTTACTCACTACAAAAGAACTCTTGTCAATGGATATACTCCAAAAGCATTTGAAATTTCTTGCTTTTTTTCAATATTGGAAAAAAGTTGAAAATATATGCACACCTGTTCTTATGTAGCATTCATGACTTTGGAATAATAAAAAATTCGTAGACAAGCAGTCTAGAACCTTAGGCAGCAATATCAGAAAATGTTCACCTGCAAATGTCATCAGGATATCATGACAATCTGAAAGTCTTCTGCTTAAACATTTTTGAGAAATCAACACAAGTACCTGAAGAATGCACAGCTACAGAAAGCGACCGACATGCTGCTGCAGATAGACTAGCATTTTCCATGTGAGATGACCTAAAAAGTTTCTCAAGAAGTGGCCAAAAGAATTCAAGGACCAAAACTGTGTCATCCTTAGCATGATCAACAGTGCGAGGAATCACTAGATGGACAGTGGGAGGAGCCACTAGATGGAGAAGTACAGACCCAATCCTGAAAAGAGTTGGATGGACTTAGTTTTGTCCAAGTGGACGCTGAAAACATTATAAACAAAGCACAAAATGTAAGATTAAGCTTTGTAGGCTTTTCTACACACCAATACCAAATGAGTCCAATCAATAATTTTATGAAAAGTATGCAGATAACAGAGCAAGGTATTTGCCAACCGTGAAGTCAAATTTTGTAGCAACAATATTAGCAGAGAAAGAAATGAAAGAGCATAAGAAGTTTGCAACAAGTAAAATCAGAAGGTAATGACTTGAGAACTTATTAGTAAACTGTAAAAGCTTAATTGTTCTTAGTCAAATTGATGTTGCCCCCATGATAAACTTGGTGATCAAGCCAAATTTTAGCTGGCATCTCATGGAGCAAAGAATATGATAAGTCTTGAGGCAATGACTTCTAAGCATGTTTCTGTGTCAATAATACACCTAAATTTGTAGGATATCCTTGCCCTTAGGAAACAGTAAATAGCTTGGATATCTCTATGTAGGCAACATACAGTATAACAGCTTTATTGAAACCAACCTGTATAACCCCCTGACAGCAGAGCTTAAAGCCTGTGTGTAAGAAGAAGGGTTTCGCTTCAGAGGTTCTTCACGATCTGCATCTATCTGATAAAGAAATATAACAAACTTGTCAAAGCTGCAGGTGCTCAAATGAGTAGGGGTTGTCAAACTCAGATAAAAACAAGACAAGATAGATTCAAGGATTTGTTTAATGAATTTAAAAGCAAGATGAACCATCCTAGCTACCTGCAACTCTCCTCAACCTTTTATAAGGGAAAGCAACATACAAAGTCCATTGGCTTCTTCAAAAGAACCCTGCTAGACCTTGACAGTTTTGCTCTAAAACAAATCCATAGCAACAACAAGTCATTGTCTGCAGTCCAGAATCGACTATGTGGCAACCCACCACATGAGGCAGGGCATGGGGAAGGTAGATGCACAAGGACCTACCCTACATGCGAATATACAAAGCCTTACCACCTGCATTTGAAGAGGTTGCTTCTATGGTTCAAACAAATGAGGCCAAGATTGAGAAGCTTATGCAGGATTACAATTATGAAAAGGCTTATTAGTGGACAACTGCAAATTAAAACAACTTGTTAGAAATGATGATTAAGAATCTAATATTTTTTGCCATCCCAACTTAGCATGCTTATCCTACATTTATTCATCTAATAACTTGTCAGTGAATACTTAAACCAAACATTTCAATCAGTATTTGTTTAAATGTAGGTTCAACCCTCATATGGCATATGCAAAACTAATTGACTCCACAAACTGTTCAAGAAAGAGATTCCATATGAAGTCTCAAATGAGCTTTTATTACATTAATTCTCAGATGAGCTCATGCATAGGTTTATTTCTTTCAATAAAAGATAGCACAAGTCTCATAAGCAAGAAAACATTCTCAATGGTCAACCCATCTATCATAAAGGTAAGCTAGCTTTCTAAGGTCATTGTGATTGCAAAAGAAAATTAATTAAAACATGAAATTAAAGATGATGATGTGCATCAAGGTTAAATTTGGGTCAGACCCAGACCATCCATCCAATTCAAGTGGAGCTGGATAATGTTATATAACTATTGTCCATCAAATATTGTATTTGCATCCAAATTTTACTATCTAAGATGGATTGATTTCTATCAGTAATTGGATATCTGAATACATCTCGAAGTGTAAGATCTATCCATATTAACTTAAGTAAGAGAGTTATTACTTTTTTCTACAAAACTTTCATATTAGCTTTGATGCTTTTATACAAAGAACAACAATTATAAAGATTTGAGTTAATATCTTAAACATTGATGATAATATACTTGATTCATGTTATAGTTACATTAAAATCCATCTTATATCCAAAATGACATCTGTAGCATATCATATATGCAAGGTTCAGTACGGACAACATTTACCAATATATGGAACAGGGTAAAGTGTGCAGTACAATTAGTACGCCCAGTATAGGGCCAATATCAGTCAATACAGGAATAATACCATGTGGTATATGATGGTACAAGTTATGCACCAAGCAGTTTTTCTTTGTTCTTTTAGTATTTCTATTTTTTTTGAAACTCGGTACGTATCAACACACCAACACTCGGTACATCTGAATGGACCATTCCTGACTGGTACAGTCCCAATACACAGAACTGTGAAAATTACATATTGTATGTCTTCTTTTTCAAGAAACATGAATGCTGAAGCTAGTTCTGAAATTATTTAGATTCACGTACATTGATGAAAAGTGGATATGGATATGAATTTTCTAATATTTAGTCTATATCAATTCTCTTTTCATCCCCAGTGGGGCATAATGGTGCATAGAAAGAACAATCTGGTGATTGTTACCAGGCATGTGGGAACTTTGCTTCATTTTTTTGTAGTCATATATAGTGTGGCTTTCGTGGAAGATCTGCTAGACACCAGGTTTCACTTGACTGGTGTCATCAAAGTCACTAAGCGCTTGAAGCTATGCAAACAAAGTAAGGCACTTGCGAATATAAAATTATAAAAAAATATATAACTAAAGATAAAAGCATTAAAAAAATAATGATAAAAGCAATCATTAAAATAAAATAAAATGTGAGGCATTAACTATGATTGTCATGATTCAAGATCCTAAAATTGCAATGAAAGTCTACCAATCAACACAATTTGTAAATTGTTACTGACAAAAGTTAACATTACTATATTAACAAAGTTAACTATTATTAATAAGACTCAACTATTATTAATAAGAATTAATGACAATATCAAAAATCAAGAGCAAGGTATACCAGCAATGTGTAGAGGTGACAGAGACGAGAGGTGCAGTAGTGGAGAAGAGCAATGGAGTCTGGTTGAGTCCAAAGGCAGAGAGAAGATACTATTGTGAATAGGAAGCGGCACCGAGGGGTGCTATCACACACAATGGGGTGTTTGGGGGGAGGGGAGTCTTTGCATGCAACAGGATGGGGAGGCATCGACAGCGGGAAGGGGGCACGGTGGTTGCATCCACGAGAGGCGATGCTGTTGATGGTGGGATTAGGGCTCATAAGGGCACCACAGGGGATTTGGCTTGGTTGAACTGAACCAATTAGTTTAGTTTCAACTCAAGCTCAAGTGGCATTTTTGGGCCTAGTGAGTGTCTGAGCCCAGGCGTGCACCTAGGCAGTGCCCAATCAAAACACCTCACCCAAAACATTTTTAGACACTCAGGCCTCACCTTGCCCTAGTGCCTAGGCGAGTGCCTAAGTGCCCCATGACAACACTGCACTTGAGACCCTTCTTTCTCTTACTTAGCATAAGTCTTTAGATATTCCATTGAGACATTGATTGGCCAAGTGTCCTCTGGATGTTTCTTTTATATATCTTGCTTTAGGTTTATGTAAGAAAGTGGAAATTTACTTACCTGATTCCACATGTAGTGGTGCAATGTGATCATGCATGATATAATGGAATATATCATGCATATATTCATATGCACATATAAAAGGAAACTCACTGTTCTATATTAGCACTTGTCCAATGCGTATCTTAGAACTTATACAAACTAAAACCTCTATATAGCTCATTCTTATTTATGAACATACAAGTCACCTTTGCTAGTGGAAAATTTTCATTTCTCAGAAATTTATTTTAGAAAAACTACTAGATAAGTGTTTACCAGTCAAATTGAAAAAGTTTTTGTAGACAACATGTTTTAAGATTCCTATATTCAAATAGACTTTGTATTATAGCAGTTTTTTAGCACTAGTTCTATTGTTTTTTTCTTTCAAGATTAGAAGTATCAATCTTCACATAACTCAAACCAAACCAAAATGAAGATGAACAATTTCCTAAAAAAAGTAAACATGTGATTGCGGACAACTATAAAATTTATACATACTTGTAAACCAAGTTCTAGTAAATTGAAATACTGCACCAAAGTAGCATCACAAACAAGCTAATCTAAAATACAACAAATGAATATTTGGAACCTAATTATGGATGTAAAACTTTTAACAAAATAAAGGGTGGAGAAATGCCTGGAACAAGTAAGTCATTCTTTAAGCAAGGGCAAACATACCAGTTTCTCAATGGCTCCATAGCTAGGAGAAAGCAACCTCGATAACGAATTCTTCTTCAGCTCCTTGTTGGGAATTGAATTAAGAGTAAGAGTTATTGCAGTAACAACTTCCTCCTCTTCTTCTAATGTAAGATTCCATTTCTCCAAGCCCTATAGAAAAAAGGAGTATATTACAATTGAAAAAATAGAGAAATATAAATGTCCATAGGCATACTAAACTCTCATTGAACTATAATGGCAACAATTTAAAAAGACTGAATCCTTCCCCACCCCAACCAATACACACACATTCACACCGCTAAATATTTGCAGGTGCAGTTGGATGATTGTTCCACCACTGCACTAGCATTCTAGATTTTGTTGCCGATTAAAAAATTTGCTAAAATATGTCAAGATTGTGGCATCAGTCTTTAGGTTAAGACTAGGTTCAGAGCAAGTGGTGAAATCATCCTCTTCCATGGATTTACTATATAGCTGAACTTATCTTCATGAAAAATGTTCAGATGATGGTGACAAATTTCCTTAGTCAATTATGTCAGGTAAAATTACTTGCTCTCATTTTCTTAATTTCTATAATATTAATTAGATTTGTGTTTCAGCAAACATTGAAAATATTAAATTTGTACTGCAAAAGTTGAAACGTCCTGTACGTCCTGTCAAAACTACCATCAAAAGGACCCTTCCTAAGGGCATAATTATGAGTCTAAAAAGATACACATGATATTTCAACTCATTGCATGAACAAAATCTAATGTTACTGATTTCTGCTATGTTAAACATGAAACTGTCTTAAATATTTAATTTATCATTCAGATAAGCTATGTATAATAGCTGAACTGCTATGCACCAAAAATTCCACCTTATATATTAAGTGCACAATCTGAAAATAATTTCTCTGTGTATGGTCATCAAATTATTCCACCTCTATGCAACCAACAGAATCATACCAAAATGTAAGATCTACTTTCCTTTTTCTGGTGAAGAAAATAGGTTACAGAAAATCCTGAGATTGATTTTTAGCTTTAATCCAGTTCAATATCAGCAAAGATGTATTGCAGCATGATGATACTTGTAAAGGCAAAAAAAAGTAACAGAGAATATCATGCATCATCAGATCAGGCAAACAAGGAGTCCATAGACTTCCCATTCTCTTAATCACTTTCAACCTCTTCTTTTATTATTTCACAAGTGGTTAGGTGGTTGGATATAAAGGTTAACCAACCAAGAATTGAGTATGCTCTCCTCTCACATGAGAAGATGCATGTAAATTAATTATAGCAGTGCTAGATCTTGGCCAAGTTCACAAGTGATTAGATTAAACTGATCATCTGGTAAGCATTTGTTGCTTTCCAAGATTCAATATGCGTAAGTTATAACTACCATATTTGCAATATCAAATGTTCATCTGACATGATTTTGACACGAGACATATGTAATATAGGAACAAGAAAAGAAAACAAAATCTTCATGGCCCACTAAGGTAGCTGTAATGAACTTAATAACCCATCAAGTTAGTCTTTTGCACCAATTGGTAATAATAATTCTCACATCCGATTGGTTAGTGCATTGTTGCTCAAGTGATGGGCCTCATATTCGAGTCCACGTGTGAGCATCTTGTACGTCATTTAATATAATATTTTTTTAAAAAGTCCATAAATTGTAAACTAAAGAATTAATTATAGCTGTTCCAAAAAGATATATGATTATACGTGCAATTTTTCCAAAATGCAAAGGTAATATGATGCTTGGTATTCCTAAGGGTTTTTGCACTAGAAGTCATTTTCGATTAGCATAACGAGGTCAATATTTGTCCTTTTTCTTCATGAACAGAGTTTTATTTGTCCAAAAAAGTCAAAATGGTAATGAAGTAAAACAAACAGCAGAATTAGCGATAACATATTTTGGAGTCATCACCAGCGTCAAACAGAGCTCATTGTTGAATGGGTTCTGTCAGCAGTAGGTTTGGCACTAAGAAAACAGGTCTGAGGGTTCTCGGGCATTCATGAGTCAGCTCTTACTTCTCAACAGCCTGTGCATACAACTCAGGCACCAAAAGAAAAAGGGTCAGGATTACCCAGAACTGATTGGGCCATCTGATTCAAATTGATCTGGTCTCCAGATCACTTGTCCAAAAATCAAGCTCATTGATTTCGGCTTGTGTAGATTTTAATCAAATTAAATATTTAAATTGGCCAACAGTGATCATAATCAGTCAATTTCAAAATTTTTAATATATGCTTCTTTAGACAAATCTGAACATGAATTTCTCTCAATAGTCTGATTCTTTGTTTGCTTCTTTCATTATAGATTGTTAAGTTCTAACTCTAAATGAAAATGTTCGCAAAAATCCAAATAAACAATGGACATTTTGGATCCACTCACAAGTTCTTATAATTTGGACGTAACACATTGATCTTTTCATCAAATAAAGACTTCTTCAAATCAGCAAATCCTTCAATACTAAAGATTTCAAACTGAAGTCAATGATGAACATTGAATTCAAGTTCTGGAAAATCAGCATCAGTTCTGTTCATTATATTTGAAAAGTAGAAAAACGACAGGAAGAGAAACGATAGAATTAGAAAATTATAAACAAAGCATACCTTTCCAATTCAATGATCCCATTTGCCTCATGAATTCTTATTACAACTTCACAAGATACCATCAACTAGTTGGATCCACCATATCAACCTAATGGGTGAGCTCTACAGTAGGGTAAGGTATTCTTAACCAAATGTGTTTGCTTATGTGGAGAGAGAATTGCAGAAGGTATTTAGAAGCGCTTAGAATTGAATAATACCTCAATAAAAACTTTTCATTTTCAGTTTTGCACAATAAGGTGAAGAACAAGAAGCATTGCATCACTATCTACACAAAATCTTCAAAATCAATGCTTTGCAAGATCTCGTTGCACATAACTAGTTATGTGGACAGCAGTATATATCTATAGTTACTTGAGAACATATAAGAAAAAGCAACACCATAACCATTTGCTCCAATTTAAAACACTCAATTGGCCTATGCTGGTTTCACAATACCCACCATGCCTTATGCAGTAATGATTTCAGTGGGATAAGCAGGACTATTACCTCTCCTATCCAGATCAGGATTTCTAGATTCTGTGGGTCATGAATTATTGCTAAAGCATCTTCACAAAGTTTACGCAATGCTGAGGAGCAAGCATTTGAAGATATTGATTCTGTGATCCCCGTGGCACAAAATAAACTGAAAAGAATTATTAGCACAGAAGATGAATGTAATCATGTGATTCAAAAGAAACTAGAAGAAAATCTCCAATCTCACATGGTTCTATTCCCAAATGGTTATTGTGCAAGATACTCACAACAATGGTCTAATATTACTTGAGGGAGAACATATCCACTTGGAATACGAGCCAACCACCTCGGCTACAGATTTGTACACCTACCTAGGTACCAGATATGTCAGTTGTCGTCTCAATATTGAGCATTTGTTATTCACTGAATACATGAGAATACAGAGACTATGGCAAAGATTCAAAGCAGAATTTTAGAGAAGCATCGCAAGATTATCTTACAATGACCAAGAAGCCACTGCGCTCATCAGGTGATCTAGTCGATAGAGCTGTCACCAGCCGCATAACCACCGAGAAGTCAAATGGATATGAACATTGCATAACTGTTTCTGCAACCTGACACATGATGGTGAAATTTTTCTAACATGGCTTCCAAATGACAATGCCACACACTGCTACATAATTTAAATAGTGGTTAAGAATTAAATAAATCTACTTCTCATCATTTAAATCAGACAAATCAAATTAAAGGCATCGTCAAGAGAATTGTTTATCTAAGATCGCCTACTTAAGCATATTCCATTGTTCACCTAAAATTGTTTGAATAAATACAATGAACATAATTGTGTCATTTATTCTTTCTACTATAGAGAAAGTTGGTAAACAAGGTCTAATATTAGTACCACTTATGATGGAACTGTTTATGACAAAGGATTCATATCAAACATTTACAACATGTTACATATCATGACAATAGTCACTGGTCAGAAAGGCAAAAGAGGTCCATATAAGTGGTCCATTCACTTATAGAGCCAGCATATTTGCAAGATGACAATAATAGTCATCAAGAACAGGCCATCTTTGTATAAAACTAATATCACATGATACATGCCTCAGGGTTGTAGAGGTATGAAAATTGTTTTGTGGCCCGTTGAATTCCTGAAGAATCACTTTCATGTGACTCATGATAGCACATACTTCAAGGTCACACATGAACACCCTCAAAAAATAGTTAGCAAATTATCATAATCACTTAAGCTAGTGAGAAGAGAGATTTTTAAAGACTGTTATTGCAAAGTTTGCAGTTCTGCTCTACTGTTCAAATCAATTTTTTCACAATAATGCATGCTGAAAAGAACGAAACTTGAACAACATAGAAAGCTGTTGCTAGAATAAAGACCATGGATAGAGGCAACAAGCAAGGTATATCTATTCAATATACATAACAAAAAGTAAAAAACCAACATCATATTTGTTGATCATTGAGTGAAACCATTTGATTAAAAAAGATAGCATACCATATTTAGGGCGAACATTCTAGCTTCCAACTCTACCCAAGGGACAAATGAATCCGCAGAATTCCATCCAACAGATAAAAGCTACAACAAAATAAATTGTGGACTCATACATCAAAAATAGTACCCCAAAAGGCACAAAAAAGTGAAATTTTAGATACAGGAATAAGCTGAACTATTATAATAAATACACATGACTTCCTTCAAGGAATTAAATCTCAATATTTGTAGACTATACCGGCTGGTCAGAGAATTTAGTAAGCAATGTTGAAACAAGCAAACCATGATTTCAGCATGCTGACAGAGTAAATCATGAAAAGAACAAAAAAAGGAGAGAAGAGCTTCATTTGTCAGTGCGTATCAGAGCTGCTCAGAGCTCCTCCATGGCAGCTGCAAAAATTTGAAGATTATATAAGTGGATCAGATGGGCACAAATTCAAAGCTGAAGTTGGGGGGATTTAAATGGAGAGGCTAGTGGAAATGGCACGGTTCATTTTAGAAATAATGCAGTCAGCTCTGGTGAAACTCATTTATGTTTCAAAGAAGGAATGTTGTATCACATACCAGATCCGTATGGGTCCTCGGCAGGACCAGTTTCCAAGACGAAGGAGGAGGAGGAGGAGACGAAGGCGCAGTGAAGGAAGAGGAGGAAGGAAAAAGAAAAGGGAGGGGGAAGGAAGAGGAAGAAAAGAGGAGGCAGTGGAGGAGTAAGGAAGATGATGAGGAGGTAGAGGAAGAGGAAGGAAGAAGAGGAGGTGGTGGAGGAAGAGCAAGGAAGAAGAGGAGGCTGTGGGGAAGAGGAAGGAAGAAGGGGAAGCAGTGGAGGAAGAAGGAAGAAGATGAGTGGTGAAGAGGAGAAGAAGGATAAGAGGACGAGGAAGTGTACTGAGGAGGTAGATGGCAGTGGCTGGTCATGCTCCCCGTGAGAAAAGTGACTCACGTTCACAAGTCCTAACTGAAGATTTAAGTCTTTCTATTGTTCTAATGGGTTGGACTGGACCACCAGCGATCTATGTACCAGTCCGAGCAAAATCGAGAACCTTAGTTCAGACAATGTGCAGTGAAACATACTTTGTTTGTGTTGTTAACTTTATTAAATTTAATAAACTCAGATTTTTAGTTCACCATTTCTAGTACATTAATTATCTGATACCTTCTTCACCCGGACCGTCCTGTGCCGACCATATTTACTAGTCCAGGCATGAACCAATACACGGATCCAATGTGTGCCGACCGTATTTACTAGTCCAGGCATGAACTAAGACATGGATCCAACGCATTTCAGGCAGTCTGGTCAAGTCCATATAAAAGAAAAACTTATAGTTGTCCTAATTGAGTGGCAAGCCCTCGACACCCATCATGCCTACCCTGTGCCTGCCTCCCTATGAATTACAATCATTACCTTCTGTAACGAAAAAAAAAAGAAAGAAAATTGTAGCCAAATTAAGAAAGTTGTAGCCAAAAAAAATTAAGAAAGTTCTAAATCATAATGAAATGTAAGGAAAAAAAATGAAAATTAAGAAAGTTGTAGCCAAATTATCTAGTAATTCCAATTAGTCTCACAAAAAAAACATAATTGCATAATAACATTACATGAAAAGGTAACCACTATGACTAGAACACATGTAACCAATCTAACAGTCTAAGGTAATAAATAAATAGTACCTTCTGAACAAATGCACCAGACCCCAAAAGTTGACAGATATCAACAAAAAGCTCCTCTAGGTTCGATCTAAAGTGTGTCAATCCATCTGGTATGTCAAGTCCATCACTGCCATCGGATCCGGCATCAACAACCTTGTGAAAAGGTAACAAATTCACGATCAACAACACTCAAAAGAAAATTGTTAAACTACCTCATCAGTTTCTTTACTGCAGCTAAAACTAAATACTCAATATTGTACTGCAGCATTGTTAAACTAATATGAATAGAATTGTTCAGACTTCAAAGTGTGTCTATACCATTTGCCTTGGCTTGAAGGTCATGCACCTACCCAGGAAATGCTAACGTATTCAAAGTAATTATCAATTTAAATTATCATATAGCTAAAAATTAGCAAAGTCCAAAGCAAGTAAAGAGATTGCAATGAATAATCAAATGTTTTTAACTTTTGATGAGGACTATATTCCCGTGCACTCACTGAAGTTCAGTTTGCCACATTAAACTGTTTTTCTTGTTCAGTTGCACAATATCAGAAAAAAAAATCTTATTCAAGTATCAGTAGCTCATTAAGAAAACATATGTCTACATGATGCTAACTTGGAAGAAACATCTAGAAAGTGCAAGTACAAATAACTTGCATGATGCAATTTTTGTCCTGCTTTTTGGAAGACGGTTGAAAAGGAATGTAAAACTGTAAGGATGGTTAAACCAGCCTTTATAAGTTGAAAACATCAAATAACTATAACTGAAACTCTAATAGGCATTTTACTTGAGGTACCTCCAAGCAAGGTTTACCTTTTCGGGTTACCAAACCCGTTTCAGCAGAAGGGGCAGTGGAGGAATAGAGGAAGGAAGGAAGGAAGGAAGGAAGAAAAGGAAAAAGCAGAGGAAGAAGAAGAAAGAAGAGGAAAAGAGCAGCAACAGCAGTGGTAGTGGCGAAGCGGCAGCAGCGAGGAAGCGTCAAAGCAGCAACAGCGAGGCAGCGGCATCTTACGCGAGAAGAGGGCTCATGTTCACAAGCCCTAATCTGTTCTTTTTTAATGCTGATTTGGACAGGGCCCCACCATATCTTTGAATTTTTTATTAATATAACTCGACCACCCAAAACGGGGTGGTCCGTGTATCGGCCCATGCCCGGACCGGTATGTGCTGCCCGTACCATACTGTTTCGGGCAGTACAGCAAACGCTGCCTCAAGTGATATCATCCAACTTCATATCTCAGTTGCAGTTTTCTGATGTATGTAGATTCTTATGCTACTTGCATTTTCACAATGGTAAATCAAGGCATGATTCAATCATCCAACTCCTTGACATATTTCATAGTTGCCCTAAATTCTAGTCTATGTATAGCATCACCACTAATATTGTGAGATGAAACACACTGCCACCCATAATTTAAGTTTCCTCTGGATATCAGGTTGCTCATAAGTTCACTCTCTGAAAGACTTAGCAAAACCTTGCTTCAGACAATTCAACTTGACAGTAATCCTCCGAACTTGTGCGAAGTTTCCTACTAGAGGAACTGGGCAAGAGACTTGCTTGAACTCATGCAGTTAGGAACTACTAGAATTCTTCTAATCCTGGGCAGAATATAGGAAAGGAAGAAATTACAATTTACAAGCTGTGTGAGAGGGACTATTCAACTCATTGGTACAATGATGACAATAAATCAATAACACAAAATACAAAGATGAAGCATTACCACATAAGGTTTCAAATATTGAATAAACTAGTATGGAACTGTATTTTCGGTCTGATCAAGTACTGGCACTGAAACATATAACTTGATACCAATACAGTACCATTCAAATTCATATTATTTTTCTTTTCAATGGGTGGTAAAAAGTCTGGTATAGTGTTCAGTGTACTGGCAACAAAGTTTAAAAAACTAGACATACTCCCAATATGATCTAGGTTTTACCTGTTCGATGAGGGATCAAGACATGGACCATGCAAAATCACTCGGTTACCCCATCCCCAGTCCCTAGTCCAATTTGGTGTAAGTTGTACCACCAGGTAAGCACACCATACCAAGCTTACCGGGAATTAAAGAGACCAATACCAGAGGGTACCAACCAGTATCAATATCTTCTTATTTAATTTATGATAGTTGTGCAGCTGTCTTATCTACTTTTATTCTCTTCTATGTATGTCTTCCTTTGTCTTTCTCCCTTTCTCCTTCTCTTTCCCTCTGCCTCCACGCCCACGCCAAAACTGCATGATTGCCAAAACATTGCCTGCCATCTCCTCCCCCCAGCGTGCCGCCCCCTCCTGCCTATACACACTGCCATATCTTCCTCCTCTTCCACCTTTTCCTTCTAAGTTCCCCATCCTTCTCCTCCACTTCTTCCTCCTCATCCCTTCTTCTCCCCCTCTCTCTTTGATCCATAACAATCAGTATGAGGTGTACCATGTTTCAACATGCCTGCATACCTGGACATATAACGGTCTGGCCAGGGATTTGGATCGTTATTTGGAACCTTGACAGTACCATACCAATCTAGTAGATTACTGAGACCTGTATGAGGCCAAGAATTTTCTTCTTGTGTTTTTGTGCGAATTGTATCATTGTCACTTAAGTTAAATATTGGTCCAATATTGACAACAACATCTGCAAATTCAAATGTTTCTTATAATATGTACATAATACATATCATCAGTCAACGATTTCAGCATTATATATCTCATAAGGAGTTAATATGGGAGCTCACTTACTTTAATCACCACTAACACCACGTTGCTAGAAGATATTCACTTCAATCAAGCTACTCAAGTACAATGAAGGCCACCAATCCATTATCGGTCATGATGGACAAAAAAAATTACATGGCGCTACAATCTATGGTTGCATCCTATGCTAATATATCTATATAGTTTCAATACCAGGGAAAATTCAAAGACAAAAATAACATGCATTATGTGGTACAAGAACATTGGCAAAGTGTAACGCTATTTTCATCTCATTATTATTCAGAGCACCATAAAGCATAGGCAACAATACCATTCCAAGAAAAGCAAATAAATAAAAAGAAATACAAGGGAATGTAAAAGTTGACCAGAACTATATTTCAATATGTGCAGGAGTATAGAAAAAGCAGGGCAAGAAAACAGGCTACCACCTGAACACGCAGTAAAAGGGCATCCAGTAATGCTGAGAATACAGGTACAAACAATTCTCCCACAATTTTCCTATTTGTGTTTTGAAAATCCAGACCCATAAGATAATTTGCTAAACTGCACCTGGAATAAAAAGAGACAAATGATTGCTGAACCTTATCAGTCAATAATTATCTTGTACTGCAAAATTCATTATAACGCATCCTACCAACAAGCCATATCCATAAGGATGGTGGTCCCACTACAGGATAAAGGTATGATGAGATGATACATTAATGTCTACAGACCATCTCAAACCCAAGGTCTACAGACCATCCCTTTCAGCAAAAAGGAGTCTGCATGAACCTCATCCAGCTGATCCACCTACTAGTTTATTGTAAATACCTTTAAGACCAGTATAATCTAAGCATGGTCCTCTGTTCTTTCAAGTATATTTGATAAGCAAAGATAATTAGAAAATGACAGAAGTCATAACTATACAACATTGACTTATACCAAGCAAACCCTCCCTCAATGATCAGTTCTCCAAAATCCGAGGAATGATATTTTCTTCTTTTTGGAAATGTTTCACAGAAGTTAAATTCCCAAGCAAAAAGTTATGGCTGAGCAATAAGCCATCTTCTTTTTATTCTAATAGCAGCTTGTAAGTAATAATTAGCTTGTACCTTATAAATGTATTGGTGATGAGACAATTATTTTGACAATATTTCACTTAATCCTACAAAATATTCACCTTTAAAACTAATCTTTATGATGAACCCTGTACATCTGGATTCTGACGAATTTGAAGATATCCACATTTGCAGCCTCCAAATTTTAACTCATATTTATGACTATACCATGGTATGCAATTTCGAATGGTATCGCCCGGTACGGGCGGTACGTATCGATCCGACGGCATACCAGTACGCGGACCGCCCGCTACTAGACGGACCGTGCTACAGTGTGCACTATAACAGTGCTATACTGTAGTAGTGCTACAATACTATAGTAAGAGAAAAAATATTTAAAATCACTCGATAAGCCCTGGTGTACCACTCGGTACGCCGGTACCGTACCATACCGAACCAACCTCGAAACACCGGTACAGTACAGTATTGCATATCTTGGACCAAAAGAAGATGTTTGCTCTATTGTTTGAGCTAAGAGGACTTAATTTTTATCTTCCTACAAATCCTTAAATGTAATTCAAATTAAAACAGAAAAGGATCCTCTTTAAACCTTTTGTATAAATTTTATCACCTTGGTGATTGCCTAGGTGCTTACGCTAGTATCTTTGTCACATGATCACAAGAATTGAATGCAGCTGAGAATTCAATTATCATAAACAAAGCAAAGCACACTTTAGCAAGTTTGGGAACTAATATACTAATAAAGGAGAAGATTGAACCAAGGATCGTAATTTCGTACCGTACCAAAGTTTCGAGCGTAGCTCGATATGGTATGGTACAGAGTACTGAGCAGTACACCAAAGTGTATATATATATATATATGTTAAAATAAAGGATGATGACGCCTCCTTGTTTTGCCCGCATTGGGAGAAGAAACTGAGATTTCCTTCTCCCTACGCAAAAAAGGGCAACGAGGCGACGTCGCCGCCTCGTCGCCTCGTTTCTTCTACCTGCGTGGGGAGAAGCAACGTCACCTCAACGAGGCAACGTTTCTTCTCCTTATGACATTGTCGAGGCTTCGTCTCCCCGCGCGGATGAGGAGAAGTCGCCGACGATGCCGAGGCCTCGTTGCCTCAAACGAGGAGACAACATCTCATCTGCAATGTCCGACAACGGATTGGGATCGTCGAGGGAAAGTGATGCCAGATCTCCAAGTTCTCCCTTCTCTTCTCCCTCTTTTTCTTCCTCTTCTTTCTTCTCCCTCGACTCTCCCTTGGTTAATACCATCTGGTAGCAAGCGGTGACAGTCAAAATCAATCGTCACCAGTCGATTTAGAGTGGTAACAGGGCGGAAGTAACCCCAATCGACGGTACCGCCCGATACGAGCGATATTATTCGAAATTAAAATCCTTGAATTGAACTACTAGATAGTCAATTGAGTGCTTTCTAACTAAAATCAATAAAATTAAACCCAATAATGAATTCTTAAGTGTTCTCATTACCATAATATTAAAAAACACTATATTGTTGATCAGGAATTGGGTCTTTGGGACAAGATCCATGCCTTATAAGTGTTTAAATTTGTTCAACATGACCAATTTTATTTTTCAAAAAATAAAGTACATCAATATTTTATATGTTTGAGGTACAACTTTAGTTAAAACTTATGATATATTTGGCTTTAGAGTTGGAACTTTTTTGACCAAATCATATATAATTTGAGGTACATAGATAAAACAATCTTGTCAAGCATATTAAAGGAAAAAAAATGAACTAGTTTCAATTGGGTTAGCTTTTCAAGGTCTATGCTCTGTACATATAAGGGTATGACCATCCCAAAAAAAGGTCAGTGACAAGGATTAAAGTAACATATGTCATACCCATGCTAATTCTTGAACCTGCATGACAAATCCAAGGCATGTCAGTTATCATTTTGTTCCTTTTGGTGCATATAGCACCATTCTATGTATTGATCTGGAAAAAATTAACAAAGAGTACACAAGGAGACACACGACATAAATCCACCGCTCTCCCTCCCATTTCCCCCTCCCTCGCACTAGCTCTCACCTCTGCCATATTCCCCCCTCCCATTCATATGTATGTTCTTTTCTTCTGCCTATTTACATAACATAAAATCTCAAGTTGTGGGTTAATTCAGATTATTGTACTCAGAATTTCTTTTATTGACATGGATGCTTTATAATAACAGAACAGTACAGAATGACAGAACCATAAATCATTATCGATCAAAGCTAATAGAACTAGTAATAGAATTGCTGTAATGCACATCTTGTGCAGATAACACAGAGACTAATGTAATGTAATTACCAGAATTGCAAGGTTGAATCTGCAATCTCCCAATCATCACTACGAAAACTGACACAACTGTTACAAATAAGAAAGTATTAGCATGGAGGATTGCTGGTCAAAGGAAACAAAGCATAGCACCTGCAGTTAAGAGACACATTCAAGATCTTGGGCAGGCAAGTCGATTTCATATAAGGAGTACAGAGATAACATTGCAAACAGCTGAGTAACAGATTATGATGTCACCTCAAAAGTGCATCTGCAAGAGCCAATGCTTCAGTGTTTGCTTGTGCAATCAGAGCTGGTGCCTGATACATAAAACAAATATCACCAAACATATATGTATGGTGGCTGATACAATAGAATTAATCATAACTCCTTATGGGCCAATGAGAAAGTAAATAATGTCAACCATGTTTGTCGTATCATCCAATTCCCAAGCACAACAAATTAGCATGTTCTGTTCCAAAACCCACTTTTTTTTATATATTGGTTGAATTTAGAAACCAATGATTCTAACTAAGTCTTAGCTAGATTATTGTCAGTTCCAATGAAGTCTTCTTCATTCTGACAAATTTCCAGTTCGATTCAGTCAATTGACAAGACCTGGCCAATGTCCAACTGGTTCTAATTTATTCCAATCCATTTTCATTTTTTATGGTCAATTTTCTATTTCAAGAAGAAAATAATAATAAGGCCAATCCACAATTCTCTGTCGCCGTTCCCGGCAAAATCCAAGTTCAGATACTACCATTACTCCCAATCAAACAAACCTTGAGGGTGAAGTGACATAATAACAATATTTGATATACCATTACAATTTACAAAGAGAAGACTTACAGCTTGTCCGATTTCTGACATCAAGCATGCAAGGCCACCAATTATTTTTTCATCTTTGTTAACCAGAGCTGGTATGAGAAGCACTTCCTTCAGATACTGTATTTTAGTTAATAGAACCTGTGGTAAACCCTGTGACAGTGAACACAAGTTGTGAAAAGGTAAGTCAGGTCAGACACTAACACTCAAATAAAGGAGCACATAAAATTACCAATTTGGAAATGAGATCACAAGTCACGTGTAAAGTTCCTATTGTAAAAGCTAGCCATGTGTATCCTACATGATACCAACAATCCCAGCAATTTCTCCTCTAGTAAACATTCAGAAGGTGGACAGTTCTTGAGTCCTATCGGGACAGTTCAAATTGTATTGTTGTACAAATAACAATGAAAACAAATGAGAATAAGAACCAAAAATGAATTGATATCATGTCTGCATTATATATTCTCTTGAATACAAGGATATCCAGAGCTTTTGCCAAATCACAAGTTCACCAGTATATAATATTACTGCAAACAAGGTATGCATTGTTGTTCTATATTTGCATGAAATTTTGTTTAAATTATTCAAAAATGATCCTGATGAAATTTCTTATAGGATGGCATGGTGTACAAACATGCTTACAATCTAAAATAACATAATGTCATTAATTTGTCAATCTAATTTGATTATGAAATAATTTACTATGCTGCACTGACAATGCCATTTATGGACTTCCTTCCCGATGATAATGTTTCATCATTAAATTCATGGAGAAGAAGGATATATATGAATTGGACTATGACATAACAAATACATTAAGAAATAACATTAGAACTACTACTAGTAAATGTCTATAATCTACAATTAAGAAAAAAAAAATTATTTAATAATGGAATCATAAAATGTCTAAAAACATACCTCATACCGACTAACAAGCTCAATGAGAACTTCAACGGCCACATCAAATGAGGATGAAACCTTTGTCCAAACATACAAATACAGAATTGAGTGAACAAGTATGATACTAGTATAATACAGAAACAAATAATTAAGTAATTTTACCTGCAACGAGTTAAAGACAAAGCTAAGAAGCGGGTGTGTAGGTAGGGAAGGAGGTGGAATCTCTGAAAAGCATCCCACACGCACCTGTCAATAAAATCGTTGTTAGAGCAACAATTTGCAAGATAACAACATGAAGAAGCTTAGGTTGCCTCTTTGACAAAAAATATACAAAGACAAATCAGGTCTTAAATGAATGAACAGATCAGATGAGGCACACATTGGTGAATATACGGATTCAAATAAGGAAGAGCACACAAAAATAATGACCTCTACTGTAAAACACAAGCAGCTCAAATCATAAAAGCAAATTCATGCTGCAATTAAGTGGCTTCAAGACAAAATGAGAAGCTTTAACACGAGCAAATCAGAATATATCCTTTTTGTATGTCCATACTCAGCCATCTTAAGGGCTTCCATCTTAAATAACTCTTCCAAATCTGCTATTTTCAATGTGAAGCTGAGTAGAGTTCTGATTACAATATTTTAAAAAAGGGTTTACTAAGGTCTCTAGTAGCTTAAACTAGTGATTGCCCCAATTTTAACTTCATTCATGGTCATTCCACAAGAACCTTCATTGCAACAAAAAAAGAACCATGAAAAAGCAATGCACACTCACCCAGCTTAGCAAGCATCTCAAGATCCTCCTATTTGTCTCATGATGCTTAATTTCATCATCAAGTCTTTGTTCCGATTGAAGCAGAAGGAACTGAAGGACGGTGGGAGTATGAGAAAGGAGCTGCACCACAAACAACACCACATAGACAACATGAAGCGATAATGTAAATTGCTGCAACCTCCAACTTACTGACAGAACTCATCAAACCTCTCGTGTGAACTGGCTTCTTCTTGCTGCATCGATGTTGTGGTCCCTGTTTTGGTCCTCTGCCACTTCTTCAGGTAGGACAGTTAGCATCTCCAGCACCGCAAGGTTCCCATTCTCTTGGCTCTGCAGTTGGTGCAAGCTGGAGAAGAGCTGCTCAATGGGCTTCCTGTGCTCGACAGCTCGTAGGATGAGTGCCGCGAGTGCAAGACATATCTGGGTTAGGAGCTGCAATCATCAAGAGCAGGCAGAACAAATGCTTAGTCAATACCACGGCACAAGAACCTATCAAAGAGTTAGATAGACCGAAAAAGATGGCCTTTCTGCGAGGGTTGAGGTGCAAGAAGACAGATTCAGCAGTGGAACGCACGTCTTGTTCTCTATGGACGAATAAGAGGCAGCAGAGTGCACCATATAGATATTGTACCTGTGGGGGGCCCAAGCAGAAGCGTTGTGCAGCTCGGAGAAGGGCATTGAGCAAAGCGTCCTTCGCCGCCAGCTGCAGATAGTACCCTTCGTTCTGGATCTGAACCACAAAGACACCGACATCAGGAGCGCGTTCTCGGTCGGATGAAAAGGCGTGGTTCAGACGATGCGGTTACCTTGCGCCGGAGGATCTGGGCGGCGAAAAACTCGACCTCGAAGTCGAGGGGGGCGATGCGGAGACGGTAGTCGGAGGAGGTCAGGAGCGCGGTGGCGACCTCCCAGGCGGCGTCGGACTGCTGGAACTGGACTAGCCACTGGTTGGCGGCCACCCGGTTGCAGGACTCGCAATCGTGGTTGAGCACGTGCACCGCCTGGGCCACCTTGATCTGCAGCTCGCCGCTGCTCATCATCGTTGAGAGGATCGGGCAGCGACGGCGGTGGCGGCGGCGGGGGAGGACGAAAAAGAGGAACAAGTACGAGGGAAGGCCGTACCAACGAACACGTCCTAATTGTGTTCGAGAAAGGGATGGTGGAAGGGAAGGGGAGGGGAGGGGATCCGACGGCTGCGGAGGAGGAAGAAGGGGGTGGGGGAGGGCTAGGAGCGAGGGGAAGGGGGAGGATGAGAGCCTGCTGGGGAGATCCGAGGGCTGCTGATTGGGGCTTTTGGCCCTTTTGCCGGCTGATCAATCAACGAATAGGACGCAAAATTAATGTCCTGCTTCTTTTTTATTTTCCGTATATATTATTATATTCTTTTTCTTCTCTTACCCCCGGAAAGATATATAAGCGCGGAGTAAAGCTTAGGATAACTGTAAATAATTCATTTACTGCAATTAAGCCCCACATATTTAGAGAGGATTAACTGTTCACCAAAGTGATCTCAATTCTCTCTCATCATCTCAAAAGCAAGAGAGGAATAACTTTGATCTCTGATCACTCATTTCTATGACTCGAACACTGAGATGAATCAAATTTTAAGAGGAAATTCTAAGTTAATGGGGACACCAGTTTGGTAATCATCATGGAAAATAGAAGCATAATGATACTAAACTTTGAAGCCATGAAAAAAAGAATATCGATCTACCATGCAGTATTTACCGATCATATTAGACCATATAATCTGAAACTGATCGACATTATCTCATCTCATTATTTTATCGGGTAAACATCGAAATTATACCCATATATCACTATCGTACCAATCCGGTACATTAGCCAGACCAATATAAGATCGAGATTCAACCTCATTTTCACTTGCCAAATAAAACCAATCAAGCCTTCTTACCAAATGGTAAAAGAACATGCATGACACTGTTCTATCAATATGATGATGTGGAATCACCATGGCAAAATGACAGATGCATCTCGCTTGCCTAGCCTTTACATTTTGGCCTGTAGTCCTTGCAAAGCTTTTGATACAAGTAGCAACATAGACAAGGCCTACCTTTCTAAGAAGTAAGAAGAGCAACACTGCAGAGGCAGAGATCACTATCACCGAGATTGTTGCCTTGTTTTTCTCAACAGCAGCAGTTTGGGAATATAGCTAGCTACAAGTAAAGTTGAGCATCTCAAAACAATATCAAGGTAGTAGTGAGGCATCAACTCTTTAATGCATCTTCTTACACACATATATGTAGTGCGAGTCTGGATCTTCGAGAACAAAACCAGCCGGAAGCTGGCCGCTCTCAGTAAGTGTGACAGGTTCCATGATTGACCTTGGTGGATTATACCCTCCGGGGCTTTGGAATCCTGGCCTGGCTGAAAAAGGTCAGTGACGGCATAAGCAATAATGATGAAGTTTTGGCACAAATCCTTGCATGCAATTTTCGCTACCTAATGTTCAGAAAAATGTCAACTAAAAGCACCTAAATCTTGAATTGGGTAGTTAGTCTATGCTGATGCATGTGACAAATCTTAGTACATGAGCAAAACAAGTTCTTTACCAGTGTGCTGTTTCATTAAGTAAAATGAGTTCTCACAGTTCAACATGTTTTCACTTTTCAACATTAATCAGAGTAGAAACAACTTAAAACATGAAGTGCAATTACAATACGGAATATGTTGAAATCCGAAAACAAATGTATGCATCACTAAAGATCATATGGTGAAGTGCAGGATACTTGAAGCAGATAAGAACCCTATGAATATATAAAACACAGACCATGCATTAGCCATTCAGATAGCCATGCAAGCAATTTCAATGACCTAAAATATGTAGGCATGGGCATCTCACATCCTAGAACAAAAAACTCACTCTGATACTGGAGGTAAAGTTCATGTATATAAGGTGAAAGTGAAACTGCACCACAGCGTAAAAAAAGTACTGAGCTCATGAGTGCCACTACTAAGGTGAAGCTAAAAGAGTCTCGGGTTCTCTACAAAATTAACTATCAACAGACAAAGTAATTAGTACATGTCCATATACTATCTGATAGACATCACTTCTGGAAATACCGGTGAATGGATACAATCTATATTCCACCTCAAACTACTATGTGTAGGTATTTCTTAACACAATTTAATTATAAAATTCAAATAGTAAAATGAACAATTTTTGCCAGAAAAAATAGATCAAAAATATATATATTAAAGTTATTAAACATGATGCATTTGGTATGTGAGGACCTTGGCATATATGAATTTACCACAATCATATATTCAAAAATAGCACAATTTTCATCATAGTTCACCTTACTAGTCCATACCGATGTACCAACCAGCTTTCGGTATGATATATACCAAGTTATACTGAGTCATATCGAGCATACCAACACACAATATATAAGGGCATACCGATGCATTACTAATACCAATCTCCCGTCGGACCGATACATACCGCCCGCACCGAACGGTACGTCATGGCACGATGAACCTTGATTTTCATATTAACTAGGTCTAAGCAAAGTGGTTTAAGATATTTACTATATATTTCCATTATAATCGACCTATAAAGCTAACAATAAATTTTTGATTAAAGAAACCAAAACTTTCAAATTTAACTAAAACATTTTCTGCTCTAAAAAAAAAAAAAAATGAATGTTCCACTTCCTCAGACAAAAGGCATATATTTAAAAATTCTAAGACTAGAGAAAGTTCATATGAAACATTAGCATTTCTGAAATTCAATGTCAAATGTTCTCTAGCTTACAATATTTTTTAAAAATTCTACAAGTAATAACACAACAAAGATCAAAAGATATCCTTAAATGAAAATTTGATCATTCAATTATCCCAATCCCGAGGGAAGAACTAGTGAATTATTCCATTTCATAGCCCTATTAACAAACCAAGCTACATGCATAACCAGAAGCCAGACATGACTGGTCACTTGTCTGATGGTATAATTGAAAAAGCAGAAAGAATAATGCAAACACAAAACATCAGAAGAAGACTTCCACACTTACGTATAATATACAGAATAATCTTCCAATTGCATCCTGGTTGGTTCAAATGAGGAATGCGAACAGATGGATCACCATAAGTTATCTGCCAAGATTAGAAAATTCATTCAGACATGTGATATGATGGAATCACACAACATTCATTGGACTAATATCGCAAGATTTACTCAAGAACCGGTATTTACCAACATATAGATCCCTCCAGGTCTGAGAAGCCTAACTTCAAGGAAATAACAAATGTCAAAGAAATACAAATATACAAGCATAACCTTGAACATATACTTGACATTTTAGATGACTGCAGAAAAAGAAAACTGCTAGAGACCAAAACCTGTTCACTTCTTCTAGCATCTGAGAGGCACTGAGTTGGGCATCCATGCCACACTAAGATCCAAACAAAATTACAGTTAAGCTAAAGCATGACTGCTCCTTGACGTTTTGATAAAGCTTACTATAGAGCACTTACCATTAAAGAATCCAAAGTCCCTAAACAAAATCAATATTGCGATGAGTGACTGAAACAACAACCATTAAAAAGAAAATTTGTGTAATTTATTTAAATCTAACTTGCAATTATATATGATTTAAAAGGTAGGTCAGTACCTTTATCAAAAACACAGTCAAATGATTCATCATCAAAAAAGCTCATGTCCCTTACATCCATTTGCATGTCTATTGATCATAAGGATGTCAAAGTAGTTCCCACTGATTATTTAAAATTAGTTGCTGCGATACTCAAAATAATGAATATTAATTACTACAAATAGGATACATCGTAGTTGTGGAATATGCGCATATTTTGTTCTCATCATTTCTATCACAATTGATGAAATGTCAATGTTCATGATGTCTATGTAACCATCCTTCACCATATCCTCTGACAAAACTGTGAGATCAGTTTGATAAACCAAATCAACTTGACAGCAATAGTAATCCATAGTAAGTATCAAATATAAACAGGCAATGAAATTATCCTAATTTGTCAAGTGAGACATAAAGAAATTATTCATTGAATAAACATAGAAAGCAGGTAGATCTAAGCAACAACAAGGATGCAAACATGGTGGATCACATACAAAGTTTGTCTCTCCACATGTATAGAATGCTACATCTAGTAGTGATGATTTTCACATGAGAATTTTCATAATTATATGCAGCAGTTAAGATATTTGTACTTTGCTTTGTAAGAAAAAGACATCTGATACAATTGACAATCTACCCTTTCTCATCCACTTTAAATGTCAAATACCATTCAATTCTAAGCTCCTAAATTTCACCATTGTTCCCTACCTTCAACGACTCGATAACTATGAAACCTTGTTAGATTTGGATGCATATCCAATCTACGTCATGAATAAATGAAACCTCGTCATATGCACCAAATATACATATATAGGTTGACTAATTTGCTTAAAATAGGGTAGCAACAAAGTTTCTAAGTTCCAACAAGAACTAAATTAGGGACCCAGCGACCATACATATATATGTATGTATTCAATCCATGTCTCCTTGCATTCTAATCGTTCCATTCAGATGAAAAGAATTATGTTCCAAGAATCAAAGTTGGACTATAGATTTCTTGAGTATATAGGAAACATGATGGATCCAGAAGAGATTTTGAGAAGCTAAGGTTTTTAGCTTTGATTTGGCTGCCAAAAAGAGCCTCATGGTTATTTGGCAGCAACTAGTTCAATCATCATGAATCAGCAATATAGCAGCTCGAATCTAAATAACACACTAAGCTTTAAAAAGATATCTTCTTATTTCCTTCCCCATAAGTTTGAAGTCCTCCTAACTAAAAAAACCTATTGATCAAACACCTTATACCCAGCCAAGAGTACTAAAAGGGGTGTAACTAAAATATCACTTTTTTGGAAAAAAACAAGAAATGAGATCAAGTTTACATGTCATGCTGGAAATTGCCACCAACAAGCAAAAAAGTTCATGTAAGACCAAGGACAAATAAGTTCATGAATATTCCATCAATCCCAACAGGAATTCATAGCTCAGCACAAACTGTTCAACATCGATCCCAAGGCATGCAAGTCTATAAAAAGATACATCAAGAATCCTATCTCAAAGCAACCAAAAGTCCGAACCTATGAGGAAAACGCTAAAAGAGGCCCACAAAATTATGATCTTGAGCGAGACGTGGTTCTGTGGCTACATGTTCTTGATTTCTTGAGGTGATGAATGAATGGGTTATAGGACAGTGGAAAAGGGGAAAGGAGGAGGGAAGAGGAACGGACCAGCGTTGCCGCAGCCGACCATGAGGACGCGGGCGGAGACGGGGACGTACTTCCTGACGAAGGGGCGGAGGGCGGAGTAGCGCTGGTACCAGTCGAAGGAGGCGCTGCCGTCGGCCAGGTAGCGGGCGTCCCAGTAAAGGGCGTCCCCGTAGCTGTACGCTTGTCGCTGCGACGACGACATCATCATCGTCTCCTACTCCTCCTCCGCCGCCGGCGTCGCCTGCTCTTATTCTCCTCGTCCCCGTCCTCGCCCACTTCCCAAACGTTGTCGTCGTCATCGATTCTTCCTAGCTATCCATCTATCTATCCATCCATCCATCCATCCATCTCACGCGTGCCGCTAGGAGCCGCCGTAGGCCGTCGCCATCAACCCCTCAGCCTTTTGCCTTTAACTTGACTGTTCCTGGCCTTCCCAGTGCACAAATGCATCCGAAACGACTCCCGGAGAGAGAAACATCCGCGGTGTGTGATTCAGTTGTATCGCCCACAAGCGAAGGCCCCACATCTGAAGGGTTCCACAGACAAAAGCAATCACGAGACGGGTGGAAAATCCGGGTTCGATGATTTCAGTGGATCTCGGTTGTGAACACAGTGTACGCAGCGCATGGCCGAATCACCATTCGATGTTTTCTCGGGTGATGTCACCTGCGATGGACCTAAAATCCTGGGGCCCACAATCGGCTACGTGTATAAAGACCGGTCACTCCTGAAACTCTACGGCTGATTCAGTCGGACTGCCTACGTTTACGGAATAAAGTCTAAAAATAAACATCTTTTGCACATTACATATGCTATAGAATTGACTATATATAATTCAAAGTTCAAATAAATCTAATATATTTTTATTATTTAATATTTTAAAAAAAATTATTATCATTTATAATTTTAATTAAAATCAAAGTGATAATTAAGTAAATAAGATTAATCACAATGTCATATATGAAAGGTTAATAAATGCAATTTTCTATATTTTAAAGGTATATATTCCATATAAAATTTTTGTTGACATTATATATATATATATTGCATATATTCTTCCAAAGCTAATAGTTTCACTTTTCTCTCTGTAAATTTAAGCTTAATATTCATATTCCGATGAAACATTATTCCAATTAACTTTAATGACAGGATGCTAATGGGGGCATTGTGGTATATTTGAAATATTTAATATTTAAGTCTAAATTTATATATTAAATTGCTATTTCCAAAGGGTACATATGTACATCCACTTCTTTTTTATGTTTAATACTGGAAGTTGGAGGAATGCTCTCGAAGCTCTTATCCAAGGCAGCTCCAAAACGTGACATTCCAACATCCGCGGGATGTGACGCTTTACCCTCCCCATAGCTTTTCTTTAGGTGGTTTTTCTAATAGGCACAGATAGCGATACACACGTATCCCCTAAATTTATTAAATCAAAGTTAGATAAAAATTGTTAAGGCAATTTACTGAAAAAATAAATCCAAGATAAATTCATCACAGAGAATCAATTCCTTCTGCAATGGGTGGATTTTGATAAGATGAAACCCTCCGCCTCCTCTTTTAATTTTTAATACGCCCACAAAACAGAAGAAAAATAGTGTTGCTTTGAATCTTGTCAGTCAACAAGATGATACATTTCCAAGCAAATGAAAATATCCAATTTAGCCGGTAATAGAACCTCCATTATTGTGCCATACCTCTGATTAGTTAACAGATGTGTCTTACCTCTTTTGTGCAGGCGTGAGCTCCTTGATATCAGCTACTAAGCCATCAACCTCGAGTTGGTAATGGTCTCGTAGAACTTCGCAGCACTCTATCATCGTTTCATCAGCTAAAAGTGCATTACAAGAATATAAATATCAACCAATATTGATCAAATGCTGTTTTTTAGTAGTAAATGTTAGGGGACAATATGAACTAAGAATCAACATTTCAACTAATTTTTTTGTATCTATTTGTCAACTTCCACGTATTTAGGTAAATGCTGCTTTATCCAAATGTTTTTTTGTTTTTCGAGACAAGCTTTTTCCAAGAAGATTACTGAAGAAATTGGCAGGCAAAAAGAATTTACATGGGAGGAAACAAAAAAAGTCTACTTCTCGTGATTGTAGCTCGAAGGGTCAATCTTGATTACAAGAGGTTGGTGTAGGTCAGAGGGAGGACCGAACACAACCGGTAATGGTGGTGTCACTAGGATGTTCTCCACCTCGGTATTCTCAGCCAACGCTTGTCTAAAGATGCTTTTGCCACTCTTGTAACGCACACGTCACTAGGATGTTCTCCACCTCGGTATTCTCAGCCAACGCCTTGTCTAAAGATGCTTTTGCCACTCTTGTAACGCACACCATCAGCATAGCTGCATAAAAATAATAGAAACAAAGGTCTACTGATGCCATATCTTAACATTTGAATACATGAATTCAACAAATTATGACATGCTTTAAAATCACAAAGTTAGATTTGTGCCATTGGTTCCTTACTATTCTCCTTCCAAGTTCTATTCTCATGCAACTTGATCATACTTATTCGTAAGGCAAAATTTTATTTATCTAGAATCTCCTGTACAACAATATAATTATGCATAGGTACAGTAGAAGATTGATCAATGGCCGACTCTTATCTCTATAAATATGAAAAAGAATTATCAAGAAGATCATTAAGATTTGCAAGATGTTTATGATGTCTCCAGTAACTTTGTACAGGAATTTCTTCAAAAACTTCCAGTCAACCAAAAGCTAGAATAATCAATATAAATTTGGTTCGATAAGAAAGGCCTTTAACATAGTAATTAAACCAGGACTGGACTAGCTGGTCCGACCAAATAATAAAAAATCAGATCCCTGAATGGTCCAGTTCGTTAACTGAATGTTAGTCTAAAGCTAACAACACAATATACAAGTTTAGATCCAGTAGTCACTAGTCAAGCACTTTAATTAATTTCCAGGAAATTCTATAGGGTCAACCCATGAGGTTCTTATTCCTGATTGACTGAGTTAATGTCACAACTTGCAAGTGTCATTCTTAGTCCAAGAATATTTCAAGACATTACAACATAAAATAGTGAAGGAACTTTTTCTTTCTGGCATCAGACCACCTATTTCGATATGTTGCAGGCACCATATTCTTGTGTATTTTTTTTTCCCTTCTTCCTATGACAGGCAGTTAACCTAGAACTAACAAAGACAAATGCAGGAGGGAAGAACCAGTACACATGATAGACTTCTTACCAGATACTGCAAATCCAGATATAATTAGTACCTGCATCCATTTAAAATAGGGAAAAGGTGAATATACAATGCCAACAAAAGCCTCAATAAATGTATTGAAACCCTGAATGATATTTGTCAACTCAGAATAATAGGTGAAGGCATAAAAGTCCATTTACAACAGCAATAGAATCTTCATTATGGACAAAGATCACAAGCATGTTCTTACCAAGAAAATAAGAATGAAATCTTAAATTTGTGCTACCATGTTAAATACATGGGGCATGCTGTGAAATTAATATAATTAATTATTGAGTTCTATGTCGGATGCCTGAGTTCTATGTTCAATGCCAGTCAAACAAATGAGTGTCACGGATGGTGTGGCCAGTGTTCATTGCTAATAAGCTAAATTTTGGCCTAGCCATGTATCAATGCCACCATGCTGCTCAGTGTGGCATATATGCCCTTACCTTCCTAACAGCGTATATGTCACAAGAATCCTTGTTATGATGTGAATAATCTCCCTACAATGTGAATAATATCTTTAAAATTATGTATGTGGTTCTGTGGATGGGTAATGCATTAACAACGATCATAAATTATCTAAATTCTGCATAATATACTTTTGCATATAAAATACTACAATATATAGAAGATACATATTTTTTTACAATGTCCAGGCAATTTTGTCTCCTGCTGTTCAAAGATTCCATGTCATCCACGTCCATGCTTTATTGGTTGCATATCTGATGGCATGCTACTGGTGGATTTACAAAATCAACATAGTTGCTCAAAAGTGTTAAATGGGTCCCAGTTCAACCATCAGTATGAATTATGGAAGAGGATATAGTCAGCTATAACAGATTCTGGAGGAAATTTTGAAGACCATAGAGGAAGGGAAGGGGCCTAGTCATATCCAAGAAAGATACAGACCTAATGCCCTTGGTGAATTTAGAGAATCAATTAAGTTGTCATCAAAGTTGGTAATGTTGATACAGGGACAAGAAAGTCGAGTAGCAGCTGAGAGGAAGGAAAGCCAAGGGTTTGATGGGAAAGGATTTAGAAAATTATTGACAAATTTGGAGTTTCTTGGAGGCCTAAGTAGAACACAACGCAATTGCTCAAATGTCATGGCAATAGAGTGATCACTTGAAAGAATTAGCTGAGGAGACCACAAACCAGACACCAACTCCATAGTCCTATATCATTCTGCTTTGTTTCTTGAAAGAAGCCACTAGCTAACCTATATTGTAAATAAAGTTGGCACAACAAATGTCAAAGGCATATATCATGGCAACCCCTGCACATTGTGTAGTGTGGCAGTAATGTGTATACCAATGCTCAGGCATATTGTACTTGTTTGATCACTTCAAGATATTTGCTCAGCTTACATTAGCTTGATCAAGACAAGTTTGTAATAGGTATTTTTCACAATTTTATTAGGATTTTATAATCAAATTCATCATCAGATAGAGTGAAAAAGACATTAAAGAAAGATTATTTTTTTAAGAAAGATTAAATTTGATTGGATGATCTTTCCTAAAGGCTTAACTAGAATCTGTCTGGACCTTGAGTAAGGTTTCATAAACTGTCACCCTATTACAGCAATAAGTACCATTCATATAGGCATTTGGCACCTGCAATTACACGTATTGGTCTTCTTCACGGTAGATGAAATTATTTCACATATTCATCATAAAATAACAGCTTAACATAATCTACAATGAATAAAGCAAAGAATAAATATCATCTCTTAATACTGGATCAAGGTACCTTCAGTATGATTATTTTCACCAAGCAAAATACTTTCCAGTTCTACTCAACAGATTTGATTTAGGCCGCATGAGAGGTCTTCTGTGGTGATCATTGAGAGAAGAAAACAAGGAAAATAAAGAAAAGATACTATAAATAATATGTTCAGAACAGCATCCTTTATCAGACCTTGAAAGAGGCTTCGATCTTTGAAGTTTAAACATCTCTGAATGAGCTATATTCTTAATTCACTGACCCAACCTAATTAAGGTCAACTAGCTAAAGATATGAGTGGGACTCTAATGATAAAGAGAATTGTTGGACCACTTTTCATGGCTTTTTCCCTTGGTTCTCTCCACACGAGAACAGTGGAGCAAAAGACACAGGGTCTAGCAGTGATGCTTTTGGTAAACAACAACCCAACTAGACATTGTCGCTTTTAATAAGGCACACAAACATGAAAAAATTACATGAGGTCAGAAATTGAGGAATAAAACAAGTCAATGGTTACTTTTTATGACTCTAACCTAACAAATGAACTATATTACCGATAGGAATATTTTTGTCCATGCTGATCAACAGAAAGAGATGGACAACAGATATGATGGCACCATAAAGCAGTTAATGCTTACCCAACGAGTAGTTGAAACCTCACTCCATCCATGTGTCACATCAGAAAGATCTTTCAAGGTTGTTCCAACATATACCAGTGCAAAAGTTATCGGCTGCAAAGGAAAACCACTTAGATTTTAGATCACCATTCCATGTTACTACATGTTCAAGAACTTAATAATGATTATTTTTTTTCTGAGCCATTGACACTTTGACAGTGCCTCTGAGAACCAAACAGAAAACACATGTAAATATTGAACCTAACTTCCTTTGATTGCCTGAACAACCTTCAGGATCTTGTAATAAACACAATAAGACCAATTTAAAGATATACCTCATTTAAATGGAAAAAAAGAATGTGTGCATCAAAAGAGAAAAGAAGGAACAAAGAGATGCGGCCACAGTATTTTTAGCAGGTGTGGCATGGTATTGCATAATGATGAAGGTGAGCCAAAAAAATGACAAGTGCCACTAACTTTAAGTCACTAAACCAAATATGCAATTTAAAGATGTTTAAAGAAAACTTAATATAGGACCAAATGAAAGAAGGAAATCATATTTGTAAGTTCACACTCTTCTTGGGAGTTAGTAGTGCCAAATCAATGATGGTTATACAAATTGAAGGTTCATTGTATTGAACATATTTAAGAACACTCAGAATGTTCAGTCAGTTTCATGGATTTCAAAGACCTCTTGCCTATGCATCATAATATCACAGTGGGAAACAATAAAGCCAGTTATGAAAATGACGAAATAGCATATAGATTTGAAGAACCAGGTTGTTAATGATGATAAAAGGCATATAAACACAACCAAAACTTTGAAGACTCAGATGCTTCTACATCATTCTAGTGGAGCTCAGGAATGACAACTAAACTTGTTGCTTATTGCAGAACATCATAGCACATGATAAATCCACAGACTACTATTAGATAGGAATATCATTGTACCAAGGAACTTATATAACCACTCTTCCTAAAGGAAAAAAAAAGAGAGATAAACATGTAAGAGAATATACATGGTTAAGAATCGCATAAACAATGCATATGACCTGGGGTTTCCTGTTTAATACCAATAATTGATGTTTAAAAAGCTTGAAAGAGTACAAAGCTAAAACCAGGAAGAGAAGTCCCTAGGAAGCATACCATCATCCCAAGCCATGATGCAATCATATATTCTCCAATGCTAACAGGAGTAACAGATAAGAGGTAGTTTAGCATGTTAAATGGAAGTAAAGGTACAAGCCTTAGCAGCAATACAATCTGCAGAAAGACAACAAAAAACTAATGTCAACTCTTGGATGTGTAAAGTCAATCTACAGAAAAGTTATTCCCAGAAAATCTGATACAGCAGTTTCTACATGTACTACAAGAAACATGTCAGTTACTGATTCCATCAAACAATCAAAGTTTACCTTTTCTGTTCTCTGAAATATGTTTCCACCAATGGTGCACTCAACAACGTCAACTTATGGCAGCATGATAGAACATGCTGACAAAGTATTTTGCAAGCAGATTCTACCAATAGCAGACAACATGATCGTCTCAAGAAAACAAGACCTTAGACACTTGAAGTACTTAACCCATCTTAGCCCTTGGAAATTATAAAATCATCAAGTAAAAGTTGGCTTTTCTGAATCTGAAATATTTATATGAAGACATTTGATCCAATCATCCAAAACTATTGCAGATATTAAAAATAAATTCACAATTAAGACCAGTATATATCTAAGGTTATCTAATATTCTAATTCAAGAATACCACCATAAGTCCCATCACACATTCACCATTGTGAATCACTCTATTCAAAATTCATATTCAGATAGATATTGATAGCAGGTGTGCAAACCCAGTCCAGATTTAAAGCATGTCCTGAGCCCAACTAATAAACTAATCTTTTTTTAGAAGAGTACTTCTATAAACTTAATTTGAACCAACAAAATAAATCAGCCCTCCTTCTGGCCATAATAAATAGAGTGCATCTATTTGCTTTATTGATTGGAGATCCAAATATGACCGAACAAAACTCGGGACAACTTCTGGCCATAATCATGTTTCTATGGATATGTAAATAAAGAATATCATACACCAAAGTAGAGAATTATAGGTGTAAACCAACATTAGATCGAGGATTGTAGTGCCAATCAGAAGAAATTGGCTGATTTCATGCTACAAAAGGACAAACCCTGATTTAGGCAATATAAAGGGAAAAAGAGACACAGAAAGATGATTGTCAAAAACTATAATAAAGTTGAAAACAAGATATTCTGAAGATGAAGATTTAGTCTATAACCGAATAGAAGAGACAGGAAAAGAAATGCAAAGTGTTGGTCAACAAAGAGCATCAAAGACAAGATGAGAGAAAGAACAGAGAAGGTAAAGGTGAGTCGTAGAGACGAACAGGAGATCACCTTCTTTATAGCACCTTGCTGATGAATCAACAAAGTGTCTCCTGCCTATACGTCCCACCTCCACTACTTCACTCATTAACACCTCTTTTTTTACCATTGTGATAATGAGTATAAGTAGCATCCAATGCACATGTGGGCTTTATGCATATAGAGACCATGAAAATCCACTATGTATGGGATGAATTGGCACACATGCATATAGCTGCATATGCAGTGACACATCATTTCCCTACACCCATAACATATCAGAAGCTGGACAAATTGCTAGTAGGCAGCAAATATATACAAGTAGATTAATAAGCAATTCTTTGATACTTTGTAGACCAAAATTTTGTTATCTGGATAAATATAGACAAAAGTGCAAAACTAGATAATCTACATATATCAGAAGAACTACGAACGAATCATTTACAATCATTGGTGAAGCAACCATAGATTCAATAGTAGCATTTTATGGCAAAAATAAACAAACTAAGGAGTTCTTTTTGTGCCTTCCATCTTAGTTAAAGATTCTCAATCACATGCTTCACTCAAAGTTAAGTAGAAATATGATTGCTCAGAGAAAAAAGCTTTGGACCTTAAAACCAGATCTCTGAATTGCAATAGCAACTGCCTGAAACTTAGGATAATCCTTCAACTTGGAAATAACATAAGGCCTCCCTATCTGCAAGAGAACAAAATAAAAGGATATATTTATACTGTATAGTCATAAATAAGTAGAGATATAGAATCACAATAAATTTTTTATTCCAGCATGTTCCAAGCCTCCAAGGTATAATCAGATAAGTAAAATCAGTATATTATAAGCATAGTTGCAAAGTTACCAACAAAACCATGAAATAGAATTATAAAGTACAATAATGTAGAAGCCCATAAGATGTTAAGCTCTACCTATAGATAATTGTCAGAAATAAACAATGGGAATAGGAACAACTGAGAAGGATGATGAAATCAACATATCATAAACAACGATGTCCTAGGTGTCATACATTTAGGTACCCTATTAAGCTCACTCTATTTAGTATGATCAAGAACAAAGGTAGAATGAGAAAGAATGTAGGTCCAATGTTGGGTTATTATTTCACTCATGCAGCTCAAATAGTTAAAAAAATGCTGAACTTTTAAGTAGACTTTTCATTTAGTCACCATGTCTTCTAGATTATTCTTACATCTACAGTAATTTTAGATGTTTGTCCTCTAGTTGCATGATCATAAACAAGTAAACAACTAGTAAGATACTTAACTAGCCTTTAGATCATCATGTAACATCCAATTTTTCAAGGGCACAGACACAAACCAACTTGATATTTGCTATCTTGGGAACACACTGTCGTAATTAAATCCTCACTCATAAGAGCATCAGCTCATTTAAATCTTTCTTATTGCATTACATGTTAAACAAGATTCTGCAACTCAAAGTAAGTAAGGAAGTTGAAGAGGAAAGTATTTGTTGGCCATTTTTATTATCAAATTTTAACCATCACTTTATTAGAATACAACAACTTGAGTGAAATAATGATGCACTTAATAGATGGAATAAAGAATAAACAGGCAACTGTCACTGATAAGGTCTAAATGTATTTATTTTTACCGTTCTACCAAGAAGAAATGCAGCTGTTGCACCAATTGTTGCTCCAATAGAGTCGGCCACAAACCCTATGGGCAACCCAAAAAGATATCCACCACCAAGCTGGCAAAGCAAAATTGTATTAACTGCTGAACCAAAAGAAGAAAGAGGGACAAGCATAACACACATTTAATTTTCATATGTTCGATCCATAATATAACACTGGGTATCCAAACCGAATCAACTCAAGACTCATAGCAGAACTTAAAGTGTTCATTTATCATCATCACTTAATATATCATACAACGATGCTGAAAGAGTATAGATGATCTTTTAAATTACATCAATGATCCAAGTAGGCGATTAGACAAAAAGAAGACATGAGAAATATAAACGATGAAAATAGCTCATTTACTAGTTAACCATTGCCAAAGCATAACGACCGGAAACAAAATGTATTATCAATTTGTTAAGAGTGTTGCAATCTATGAACTCTATCCTTTTGAATCTTTGTCAAATGAAAACATGTAAATTTGACCTCAAAGGAAACTAGAAATGTAATAAATCAGCTATACCATGTAGAAATAGAAGGACAGAGAGGAGAGAGATAGAAGCCACTCAAGAAAGATAATTCATCTTTAGCAAAGACAGTTAATTGATGAGAAACATATATTGTGAATATGGATGAAACAATTGGAAATATGTAATGACACTAGTTAAACATTTTATCAAGATAAGGAGTACTCCATACTTACTGTAAGTACTGATGCTGGAACAGCTAATACCGTCAAAGGAATATAAGCAACAGCCCTAATTAAAGAAAGAAACAAGATTAACATCAAGCAGATAAGGAAAATGGGAAAAAATAATACTCAGGACTGACAGTATTTATCAAGATGTAATACTCGAGAAAGGCAACCTTAGAATCAACAAGCTTAATTCATCGATCTGCATCATGTGAAGGGCAATACACTAGAAAAGAAAAAGGCCATCATTCTTTTCTGACTAATTGCAAACTTTTTACCTTGTGCACATGCATGCTGATATTTGATTGTTGATCTGAAGAGGGATGCAAAATATTCATTTTAATTTTTAAGCATAGAAGACACGGGATCCTTTATTGACAATAATCGCTATCCAGCAAGCCAGAAATGCAACAGACAACTGCTAGCAGCCGCAGGGTGCAGCAGGCTTGCAGGCCTATAAATATTTGGGACAGTAGTGCTACCTACTTGTAGAGTAAAGGCCACTTTGACCCTTCCTAGACACCACATTGTCGAGAGCCTGATGCATAAAGTTCACCAGCACTAAATTTCTAGCTATCAATGCACAATCTGGAAAGCTACTTCCATGGAAATATGAGACGTGACATTCTCAGTGACCAGAATAACAAATTGGCTGCAATGATTATCAGTAGAGAGGTCAACAGTAATATGAATGTCCACATGTTGGACGGGCAAAAATTAGTGCAACATGGAAACCAATAACAAAGATGGATGGTGAACAAAACTAGGAGGGTAAGTCTGCCTTTAGAAAGAACAAGTTAGAGAAAGAGGAGATATAACACTATAAAATGTTTGTTGTGCCACATCCATGTCAGACATTGTTTAACATCAAATGGAAACTTCATGGAAACTTATGTTGTCAAATTCTTGGAAACTTATGTTACACACATGTATCATCTGCATTAATTTATATTAATGTATGAAACATGTGTACACAGATACTTCTTCCACTAACCATGAATGTCAACAAATTGATTACTTTTTTGTATGAATGTGAAGTATATTTAGAAATGATTGTTATTATGAAAAGTATACGTGTGTTTCTCTTAAGTTAGATAAATGGTAATCACATATTGTTTAAACTGTTCAAACAATTATCTTTTCTTCAATGTTTCATATAAGATATCAATATGTACTCTTAAACCTAGGCCATAAGAGCTTATGTTTTATCAAATGCTTAGCCTATTTCAAACTTTTAAAACACACAAATGAGGGGAACAAACAACAGGAGATATAGCATATTACATTTCATCAAAACATTAAAATCCATCTACCAAACCAAGAGGAATAGAAATGTTCCATGATGACATCAAGCTACCATCTAAAAGAATTTTACTAGCAACAGCAAGTAGTTAGAAGTTACTAGTTTTATACAGACTGAAACTAACTTCATGAGAGATGAACTCTAAGAAAATTAGTGTTACTAGGCGACAACACTGTCGCACACTAAAATATTGATCGCAAATTAAAAAAGAAAAGAAAAAAAAAGAAAATTGGTGGTACTACAATAATAAAATTGCTCAACAACGAACTAAACAATCAAATTGACAGAGAAAGAACACGTCATCACAAATTATAATTGCACAAGAACTTGTTGTAGTGAACATTAAAAAATACCTAGTAAAGAGTACCATAACAGCATACAGATAAAAAGAAGGCTAGCAGAGATCTATTAATAGACACCTATTGTCACTTACAGCACTAGAGGACCCCATGGACCAAGATTCTGCTTGACCCAGACTAAAAAATCCTTCAGAATCTGTCAGCAAGCATATTTCACAAGGCTCAGTCATCAAAAGTTCAAAAGCAGATGTAAACAGAAAACTTAACCATTTTAGCAGTTACACAGACCAGAACACTGACATTAATGCAAAACAGAAGACAAAGGAAAATAAATCAAGTACTTGTTCATAAGGTATTGTCGTTGAAGTGTGAACACAACCATCATTATCAACCACATTTCTTGTGAAGATAGATTTCTAAATAACATAATCAGTTTGCAGTTTAACATTTGTATATATTAATATAAGAAACAGTCAACCGGCCATATAATCAACAATTTTTTTGAAAAAAAAGAACTAAGAAAATTTGAATCACAGGTTAGATAACAATCTCCTTTTATATCTGGAGGGTAGTAGAACCCAATGAATGTAGTATATTATAATAGCAGCGGAAATATGATAACTCAATGGTCTTTTCTTCTACAAAAATAGCATAAGCAAGTGCATCAAACTGTACATTTCATAGAAGTCAGTTATAACAAACAGTTCAGCAATATCAAGAGTAAAAATAAGTATAGGGTTTAAAAAATCTAAGTATTTGGGAGGAAATGAGTAGTCCTCAATCAAGAGTGTAAGGTACCTATCACTACGGTAGCATAAAAGGCATCAACACCATTATCACCAAAAGTGATGATCATCAATCAATGAGGCCGTTGCCAACAGAAGTGGTATAAGCATTTCAGAAAAGTAAATAACCTTTAATCAGCATTGTATCTTATAAGTGGATTCAAGCACACAATGCATTCACACCACTGTCACTAAAAGTTATAAACACAAGGCATTCGTACCACTATCACTAAAAGTTCTAAACATCAGTCAACCTTTACAGCAATATTGCTCATGAATGCATTAAATCCTTAAGCCAACAAAATATCCAGTTTTAGTGAAAATTAGTGGGAAGATTAAATTTTTTCCTGTTTTGAGGAAGTTATTATAAACATCAATTAACCTTTACAGCAATATTGCTCACGAATGCATTAAATCCTCGAACCAACAAAATATCCAGTTTGAGTGAAAGTTAGTGCGAAGATTAAACTTTTTCCTGTTTTGAGGAAGTTAATAGAGTATTTTGAGTTTCCTGAGAGTTAAATTGATGAAACAAAAAAGTAGCCACATGTTCATAGCATACAGGCTAAAATGCTAAACAGGACCAGATTCTTACTTGGCAAAAAAATAATGTAAAGATGTTTGAAGAATTGCAATGCAGGTCATGGCTGCTTAAATAGCAGATGAGCTAGACAAACCCAAAGACAAGCACATGTAACTTTGTCTAGGTAGAAACTTTCTCAAATGGATGGAGTACTAGAAGATCTAGATAAATATGGCAATGGTGGTATGCACGGTACAACTGAAAACTGAAACATCAACAACATAGTCAGAGATTTGTAGAGCAAAAAGATTGTCATTATTGATTCGGAAGACTTTCTCTAGTTAGCAATAGAAGAAGGAAATGGACAATCATACAATTTTTTAATTGAGAGAAACATACGTAGTTATTCATCATAAAACCTTAAGGTTCCACAGTTTGATTAAAATATTTGATGTATAATTCAGCTCATCAATTAAGATCAGAAATTATCACATCGAGGAAGTGAAATGATAAAACCTTGGAGCAATTGGCGGTCTAGCTGAGTCAGGTTTAGGTAGTGTGACAATCATGCTAAGATTTACATTTCTGTTTATTTATGTTGTCAGTGGTCATTTGAGGGCCTCAAAATAAGACTCTGCTGACCCTATGCCCCAGTTTATCTTGTAATATCTGGTTACATCGACAAGCATATAAATCACCGGCCGATCTAGCTACAGATACATTATGCAAGCATGTGTACTAAATGCTGATCAATCCATCGAGACAAGTCTTTTTGGAAGATTGGGTACGGACATAAGCTTTAACAACTAATGTAGGAGAAGAAACCCATCCTTATTATTTCTAATACCGATCATTAAAAACACAGATAACCCAAATAAATTTTCCGCAAGGAAGAAAGAACAGTGGCAGATGGATCTAGGAACAACTTCGCCACATGTAATCGTTTAACCAGATCATGCTTCGTATCCTCATCGCATTCCACGAACGGAACCATCATCACACGCTAACAAACCACAGCAATGTGATGCCGCCTAAGACATCGCAGATCGTGACGATTAGACAACGAGAAACCCCTCGATTCAAGGACGACCCGGGTACCTTTTCGACGGGAAGAGTGATGAAGGCGGTGACGATGGCAGCGGCGAGGAGGAAGAGGAAGGAGACCCGGAAGAGGGCGGACCAGGAAACGGCCATCGACGACAGCCGCCGGCGCCACGGCCGGCACTCCTCGGCGTCCTCGCCCTCCATCGAGCTCCCGGCCTTCCGCGCCCTCAACCCCCCAACGTTTGCCAGATCTACTGCCCCCCTCGCTCGCCTCCCCCTTCTTCTTCGGCGTCTAACCGACCAATTCCATCGCCCCTTCCTCTTTCCCCCCTCGCCCTTTTTTTAGTCGGTGGATCACACAACTGGTAGAAAAAGACGCCGCGATTCCCAACCTCTTCGGTGATTTTTTCCCCTTTTTTTTATTTGATGCTTCTTCTTCGGCCAATGAGAGAAATGCCTCGCAAAGGGAAATGTAACGCCGTCGGCTTATATACCCGCTTCCACCCGCTCGCGTAGTGAGCCTTCCTCGCCGATTATGTTCGGTTGAAGCAACGAATTGGGTGTTTGAGACGCATAACCACCCAAACGCGTTAAGCTGAAATGTGATTCGATGTTTTTGAAAATAATTATTTAATTCTCAAACATTGTGTATTAAATTTATTATGTAATCTATTAGTGAAAACTTCTTTAATTAACACACATTAAAATTAATAATATTATTGGGATGATTTTTTAAAAAATATCTGTAATATATTTAACAATATATTTAATTTTAAAAATGCTCAAACTTTACTTCAAAAATTTTCTCGTCTATTATAATATTTTTGACTTATTAAATTTACTATGTAATCTCTCTCACATTAGATTGTTAGTGAAAACTTATTTAACTAATAAACATTAAAATTAATAATATTATTGGTGTGATTTAAAAAATATATATTTATATTCTTGATTTTTTAATCCCTATTCCTATTTTTTTCAACAGTATATTTAATTTTAAAAATATTTAATTTTTATCGTCTATTATAGTATTTTTGACGTATTATAATGTTTTGATTATCACAATAAATATATCTACTCAAAGACATTATAAAAATCTAAATAAATTTTTAATCTTAATCAAATTAACTATAAACCAAAAAAAATGATATTATAATAATATATAAACAATGATAATAAATGAAATATAATATAATATCACATTTAAGATGTTTCAATACCTTAATAAAATACTGTAAATGAGCCAAATTATAATAGTTGATGACGGATAAAAAAGGATGAGAAAACTTGACTAAAATGCTTTTGAGAGATACTTTATGCATTTTTAAATAAAAAATATTTTTTTAAGAAAATTAAAATAGAAAATATATATATATATATAGAAAAATCATTGATGAAATTGATATTACATCAGTAAAGTGTCTGTCATAACTTCATATCATAAGTATCTTATCCTAAAAAAAATTAATCCTCCAATCTTACCATCAATTCAATCATCGAAATGTAACATTTGCTTATAGTCACAATGAATTAATATCAGTCCATCATCATCTTATAAATATAGATACATGAATATTAATTTTTATCACTTTCTTCACTTAGTAGGTGATTAAATATCATAACAATGTATTATGCATTGTGTACCGATCGATCGATATGATATGTATGAAACTATATCGATACGTATCACTTGTACTGATTAGTATGGTACGATATTACAAACCATAATTCATACATTTTAATATATTATTAAGATTTAATTTTATTATAAATTATAACATCACGGTTTGAATAGAAAATAAATAATTTACCAGATTTTTTCGTTTAACATGCAGTGGAAATATTGAAGAGCAAACAGAGAAATATAATCATTCTTAAATCTCAATAGATATAAATTTAATCAAAAATAAGGATTCTGCTATTACTTCCAAATAGAGGATTTGGTTTTTTTTTTTTTTTTTTTGGTACTAAAATGGCCAAAACAACTAAGTGCTCGCTAATGATCCAAATAACATTCACCAGAATAAAGACAATATACCGAAAAAACCTTCATTTTTTTATACTTGTAAAACACTCTTCTAATGAAAATTTATTGGATGATATTATTTTTTAGAGACTTTTATTTTTATCTCTAATCTTGATAATATTTTTTTATCTTCTTTTAATCGGTTCAAGTCGATACACCAATTTGGGTTAATCGTCCATTTACCAACGGAAACTCATATTACACTTAAAAACAAGTTAGAAAAACACTCTGCTCCCACCATCATATAAAAAATATATCTATTTTGAAAAAAAATAAATTTATCAGAAAATAAAAAAAATCAGCACATTCAACTTATTTTTAGAATTTACCTAAAACAAAAAAACTCATGTTAAATTTGTTTGATTAAAGTTAATCTCTGGTGATGAAATATTAGGAATCTTACAAAAGATTAAGGATTAAAAATTTTAACTAATATATTTTTTTACACATTGGTTGAAGATTTAGTTAGTTTAACTGATAATTTATTATAATATTTTGGATTTGAATCCCGTTTTCATTACCTATTATTTCTCAAAAGAAAAAAAAATTACACTTAAAAATAAATTTAAATACATTCATTAATGAAATATATTTAAAAAATATATAAATATGATAATTAATTTATCATCTTAAGATCATAAAAATATATTAAAATCATTGTTAGAACCTTTTTGAATGGAGCTGGAAAATTTAAGTTGGTATTGGAAGTTAACCTATTAATGAATGTATTTCTTAATACAAAAATATATTTATTTTTATAATTAATTATTTTAGATTCATCATAAAAATAAAAATAAATTCATATAATCCTTTTTACAATCATGTTCTACTATAATTATAAAAGTTCAAAACATATACAAAAATCCCGGTTCAATCATGTTATGGTAAAATTAATTATAATAATTTGAAATATTTTACTAAAAGTTGAGCATTACACTCAAAAATAAACTGAATTATAATTTGTAAAAATTTGTATAATTAATTATTAATTTTAGTATATTTTTTATGTCTATAATATATATATATATATTATAGACATAAAAAATATACTAAAATTAATAATTAATTAACTAAGATTATCATAAAAAATCCCCCAAAAAAAAAACTATGTGCAACCTATCCATTCATAGAACAAAGACATAAAGGTGTTTTCTAGTGAAAAGTGATTGTGAGTTTTTCTTTTCGGATAAATTATTTCCTGAATCTAACTTAAGCAAATTTGGTAGCATCAGACACTAAAAAGATTGATAGTGTGATTATTGGAATATAATGTTTAATCTTAATGGAAAATAAATTTGGCTCGGATAAACCGGTCCCTCACTTGCCCGAAAGAAAACCGGACCGCTGTCAGTTATTCTCCTTACCGAACCCCCAACAAGTATCTTTCCTACTTGTTTTCTAAAAAACTATGTGCAACCTATCCATTCATAGAACAAAGACATAAAGGTGTTTTCTAGTGAAAAGTGATTGTGAGTTTTTCTTTTCGGATAAATTATTTCCTGAATCTAACTTAAGCAAATTTGGTAGCATCAGACACTAAAAAGATTGATAGTGTGATTATTGGAATATGTTTAATCTTAATGGAAAATAAATTTGGCTCGGATAAACCGGTCCCTCACTTGCCCGAAAGAAAACCGGACCGCTGTCAGTTATTCTCCTTACCGAACCCCCAACAAGTATCTTTCCTACTTGTTTTCTAAACCCGGAAGTGTTACCGCAAATAGAAGCTGTGGCACGCAAAGAGTCTCATTTGGGCCCACGTTTTGTCTGCAATAACTAGGAGGGTAGACAGGACGAGTGCCGTCTGCGGGGCAGATACGAATCGCTCTGCGTTCCCTTCTTCTCCACCTGATCGAACGCTGCTGGTGTTTCGCAATCGATCGATTTATCATGGAAAAACCCTAAGTCGTTAGACCTCAGGTGTTTCCTTCTTCGTCGTCGTTCCGACGCCGATTGTGTCGATCTAAGCCTGGCGAGATGGGTAGCGGTAGGGTTTGCAGAGGAGGCACGTCCGCGCGGCCGACCCACTTCTCGTCGTCTTCGCACCCCTCGGCCCCTCCTCATCCGCCGACGGAGACGGCGTCGACGTCTGTAACCGAGACGGTGAACGGCTCCCACCACTTCAGGATCTCGGGGTACTCGCTGCTCAAGGGGATGGGTGTCGGAAAGTACACTGCGTCGGACACGTTCACAGTGAGGGGGTACGACTGGGCCATCTACTTCTATCCCGATGGGAAGAGCGCGGAGGACGGCGCGGCGTACGTGTCGCTGTTCATCGCCCTCGCGAGCGAGGGGGCCGACGTGAGGGCGCTTTTCGAGTTGACGTTGCTGGATCAGAGCGGGAAAGAGCAGCACAAGGTTCACAGCCACTTTGGTAGGATGCTCGGGAGCGGCCCTTACACTGTTAAGCACCGCGGCAGCATGTGGTGAGTTGCTTTATGTTGGTGAACTGATGCGCCGTCGCTGATGAGTCAGCACGGCTCGGTCCACAGGTCGATGTCGGGAGTCTTCGGTCGGCTGAGCTGCTCGCCGAGGTCGGTCGAGCCCTTGCGACGGGGTATCGTCGCCGGGGTGTTGATCAGCTTCTCTCGGTCCGAGCGTCGGTTGGTGGCTCGTCGTCGGGATGCTCATGACTCGAGGGTGGCCGCTTTCCTGCAAGGATAGTCTTCGTCGGGTGATTGCCGATTGTGGCCCCTCCGACGAGCAAGTCAGTTGTGGGTTAATTTGTTTTTCTTTTTCGCCTCTCCCGGACCGCATGCAGGTCGGGGGTTTTTATACTACTGTACGAGGGTCGATCGTACGCGGGTTTAGCGTGGTGACTGATCCTCGAGAGGTGAGATGATACCTTCATGCGGTCGTCGTCCCGGGATGCGCAAAATGGCGCCATGCGGCATTGTCCCGAGCCTTTCGGGACGAGACATACCGAGAAACGTCTTGGTACGGATTCTGGCTCAGCGCTTAGGGGTGCTTCTCTTGCTGACTTGGCTGTAGCGTGGCGTGGCGTCGATCGTGACGTGGCCTGGACCCAAAATATACCTTATCACTTTAGATAATTGTTTTCTTGTTGGATCCCCTGTTTAGTTGCTTCCGATGCTTTCAATTTGATGATCTTTTCTTTCCATTTGGATCTTTTTGAGCTTTATTTAGGATTTCAGTGACATCTTTTAAGAAAAACGACATGATCGGTTTGCACCAAGGAGTGTTCTTTTGATTAGTCTTTTTACGAGTCATCAGTGATTACTGTGGTTATGCATTATGTTTCAGAGGCTGGATGTCATCAAAATGCAAATTATTGTTGCAGTAATGTAGCAACATAAAAGAAATAATAATAATTTTACTATTAGTTTGAATAATAAAACTAATGTATAGCATGAATAGCGTTGGTTTTATTGTCTGTTCCTCTTTGTTGTTTCAGATAACTAATGATGCATTATTATTATTATTTTTATCCAGAAAGAGCCTTCATTAAGTTAAAATATTCCTTTTCTTGTTGCTTGAATTAAGTGCTTGTTATGGAACCTAATATTATGTGCTTTTTATACATTAAAAGATGTTGCAAGTAATGCATACTATGAATGACCATTGACAAGGATATTACATTTGTTGCAAATGATGCAGGGGCTATAAGCGTTTTTACAGAAGAACAGCTTTAGAGACATCAGATTATCTTAAAGATGATTGTCTCTTGGTTAATTGTAGTGTTGGTGTTGTTAGATCATACACAGAAGGACCCAACATTTGCACCATAGCAGTGCCACCCTCTGACATAGCTCAGCATTTGGGGCAGCTTCTAGAGAGTGAAAAGGGGACGGATATAAGTTTTGAAGTTGATGGTGAGGTTTTCAATGCTCACAAATTGGTACTTGCAGCTCGATCACCTGTGTTCAGGGCTCAACTTTTTGGTCCAATGAAAGATGTAAACATGCATTGCATAAAGGTTGAAGATATGGAACCTCCAGTTTTCAAGGTAATCTAGCCTTTCTAGTTCATATTCATTATTTGTTTTCATGGTCTCTCAGTTAGTGGTTTGGATTCCCACTTTCACCAATTAATTTGTATGTTAAAGGCTAATCTGACCTTTTGCCAAATGGTTTTCCTTTTCTCTTTGTTTAAGATGTCAATATTGTTTCTTTCCTGATTTTTAACTCTAAGCTCTTTCTAGTCCTTGAGTTAATGGTGTAGTATATGCTATATTGTTGCATGTCTTTAACCTTCATACACGGTAATGCCAGTTTACTTCATTGCAGACATGCCAGTTGTCTCTTGGGCTTTTGTGGCAAGCCCTTTTCTTCAAAAGTTACCTTGAGCGACAAGGGTATAACTTCTGAGGTCGTTGCCAAATTTCATTTGCTCATAGGATGTTTATTTGTTGATAGAATTATTCTATGCTAGTGGCATCAGAACTTGATCTATAGTTGCTACATAAAAAATGATGGGTCACTCTCTGGTAAGGCATGAATTAATTTGTCTTGACATGTAGATTAACATTTTGAGGATGCACAGATAGACTTCACTTTGCCCAAGATAAAAAATTATGACCAATTAATGCAATATATGAGAGCTTGATGATTTAATTTGTCAAATATAATAAACTATATATCCATATCACATGGTTGAGTCCTCTCACTGGTGTATTGTGCCTCTCTTCACCTGCTGGTAACATATTTTTTCAAAAGATTAATGCAGGATGTGTTAGGATCATATTTTATCTACTGATTTTGATATTTTCTTCTGTACCACTATCACTATGGACTCTGCAGTTTCGTTTCTATTTATATTCATTTAATGAGGTTTAATTAAAATTGACATTGTGCTATATTATACCTACCCTTCAACACATTCTCATTAATATGGAAAACTGAGCATAAAAATATTCCTTTAGATGATTTGTGAATTAAGAATTTCTAGTGCCCAGGTGCTTCTGGATCGGCTTTGTGGAGCTTACTTTTGATAACATATCTTCCGAAAAGCATGTGTAAAATGAAATTAACACCCTATATGTTACATAGTTTCTCTGAAGTTAATTGTTTCTTTCGGATGATATTGGCTGGATAGAACACTTGTGACTTGAAGAACAACAGAAATATTGGTCACAAGCTATGTTCAGTTCAATCAGTGGCTGAAATTTAATCAATTTAGCATGATTACCTCTGACAATGACATAATTATTGTTATAGACCATTGGTGTTTCCTATATTTCATCTGCAGTGTATTTGAATCAATAATACTGAAATCTTATATTAGGCAATGACGATGAAGAATGGAGGTTGTACATGTTTTATATTATGAAATTGCTTGCAATCTTGGGCCTCATCATTTCATGATAGGGTTTGTTTTAATTTTTTTTCCCTTGTGCATGCCTGAGGTTTTGCTACATGTAATTCAATTTGGTAAGACATAAAAATAGTGGTTAATAGTCAATGGTATACGTTTGAGTCCTATCACTATTATATATATAAAGGAGTATGTGGAATCTATTACTTCTTTATACCATATTCTATGTTTTTTAGCACAATGGTACTTGCACATTTTATCATTTTCTAGTCATATAAATGGACTCTTTCCAACAACATAAACAAAACTTGCTTATTCTTATTTTCAGGCTCTACTCCATTTTATATACTGGGATTCGGTATGTGACATGGAAAGGATTACTGGTTGGGATGCAAAGTGCGCTTCAACTCTAATGGCTCAACATTTGCTTGCTGCTGCTGACCGCTATGCGTTGGACAGGCTTAAAGTACTTTGTGAAGTCAAGCTATGTGAGGATGTTGCTATAAATACAGCGGCCACCACTCTAGCATTGGCTGAGCAGCACCATTGTTTTCATCTTAAATCTGTTTGTCTCAAATTTGTTGCATTACCGCAGAACTTGAGAGGTACACTTAGTATTCTACCCCAAGAGGTAATTTCACTGTTAAATGCATTCATAGTTACATCTTCAGTACATAGTTACAGAATTTACAAAATTATCAGCTGCCTGTTCATGGTGCTGTTTCTCTCTCAGCAAGGAATGCAATGAACTGTGTAATTAGGCTTTGGATTGGACAGTCCATTTCCGGGGGAAGTTGACATGTTGCTCTTTTGAAGCGTTCTGCTTTCCAAATCTTCTTTATTCTACTGGCTTTATTTTCTTCAACAAAGACCGCTATGTCTTTGATGTTAAGATAGGATTAATATATTCAGCTAAAGGTGCATAATAGGGGTATTTGAATGTCATTGCTTAATTTTTATACCCAATTATGTACAGATTATTTAAATTAAATTTTCACACACACATAATAATAGAAATTTCCAGCTGTAATGACTGCTTGATATCATGCAATAAAAAGCTTGTTGTATCAGAGCCTCCGCTTGCTATTACTTGATTGACACAAGTTTTTTTAATGTTTATTGCTGTTTCCATAATGAGAGTTCCAGATGCATGTAACACATTTTAAGTTGTTCTATACATCTTGCATCTCAATGCTTTACTAACATGACATCTCATGGTAAGGATTAGACGTAACCTGTTACCTAGTGTCTCCTTTTTCTGGTAACTGTACACATGCATCAGTTTTTTACTCTGGACGTAAGTTCTTCTCACCCATTGCTTTGACATAGGCCACATGCGGTTTGAGTGAGTTCAATGATGAAACATATTATGTTCACATTTTCTGTTAGTTTCTGCAAATCTGTGAAGTGCCAAGTGCTAGATCTAATGACCGCATTCGTTCTATTGGCGAGTTATTCTGATTTTTGCCTTAACAACATGTGGTGTGACACTTAATCAGACCATTGTGCTCTTCCTTTGTAGTTCTACGTCTATATTCGATGGTACATTGTAGTTGAAATGAAACCGTTGTATCCGCAGAATTCTTTGTGAATAAACATTCATTTCTGTTGATTACTTTGCTGTTCTTGGAACATTTGTCACTGACCTGATCTTTTGTTTCAATCAATTTTAGTTCAAGCAATTTTGACAAGTTCTAGTGTAATTATCTCTTACCGAAGCACAGGGTGCTACCCTGCTAGCAAAGTTGATGGGTTGTTTGTCATCTATATTTTAGGTAATCTTGATGTAGTTGATTCTTATCATATTGTCCTTTGACTGATATATTGTTCTCATTATGCAATTATAGCTTTCGGACCTTCCAGTTCTTTCGTGTAAAAATAAACTGTGTATAGTCTGTAAGATAGATGGGATCACAATTTACTTGATATTTCTAATACTTCAAGTGGAATATGACACTTCATCAATGTTGTCTATCGATGGAAGGAATTGTCATAAATTCAATAGCATTAACATCCATTTAAAACAAATCTCAAAGGCTTGTGTTTCGCATGCCATGGTAAGGATATGATTGTTGTTCATGAAAATGACCTCTTTGTTTGTAAGGATAAGGCTCCATGTGTCAACTTTCCTTGAGCCCATGATCGGCAAGAGATCCATGCACTGGATGTCCTTTTTTCATGCAAAGCAAATCCTGGATATGTCTCTTTTTTCATACAAAGCAAATCCCAGATAATGCTTTAAAGGTAACTCGTGTCACTCAACCTCTTGACAGATTTCTTTCTTTTTTTTGTTCTAATGAATTTTGCAGCGGTGGTGCAATCTGAAGGATTCAAATACTTGAAGGTCAGTTGTCCATCACTTCTGAAAGAGCTGTTACAGTATGTTGCCGGGAAAGGAGAAAATTCAGCGGTTTCGAGTGCATACACGAATGACGCCCTCGATGGCAGTGATGCGAATGGAAAGCGTGCGAAGCCCCGGATATGATATTTTCTGTTGACAGATATTGTTTTGACTAACGATCAGTTACTGACGGCAGCGATATTTTCTATCGACAGATTTTGTTCACAGGAGAACCGAGCCGAGGTTTTCTTCGGCAAGGTATTATATCGAAACTGAAATGGTGGAATCGACATGTGTCAATGTGGCCGTGATCCTTTGTTTAGTTTTCTTCCCGCACGATTTCGGTCTTTGGATATCTAAGCGACGGAAGTAATTTTGCATTAAAAGGCACCAGAGAACTTTTGGAGTCGTTCATAAGTAAGACTCGCTCGCCCCTAAAGACCATCGGACGCAATTGCAGTTGGTGATCTGCAATATTTTCATTAATAAGACTTCATGTTTAGTCGTATCAATCCATACCACCCACCCGTATGATCAAAAACGTTGTTGATCATCCATTCTGAAGCAACTCGGAAAGAATTCCAACGTGCACGATGACAGCGTGATCGATTGCTCCAACAAGAATGTTGCATGACTCATCATGAGTACCTTGGAAGAAAAAACATTGCAAATATTGCACGAGTAAAACTTGCAAAGAAAGTCCTTCCTTTTGTAAATCACGTTAGAATGCATGCATGCGAAGAGGAAGAGGAAGACGGGGGAAAAGAAGACCCAAAAAATATGGATCCTAAGCAAACTATCAAAGAGACCAATAGCACTCAGGACACCATGGAGGCAACCTTGTTGGGAAAAAAAACCAACCATAATTTCACAATTACATGGAAAGCTGCAATCCATGCATGCCCTAGTAGTCCATATTCACAGCCATTAAATAGCGGCTCTCCTGAAAAATTATTGTTGGCTAGATTCCATTCTTTTTACAACCAATGAATTAATGTGTGGAGGGGATCAGAATAGGACACCTGGTCGCGAAGGGTACATATTTACGTCGTATACATCACATCACAGAAACAACTACCGATCAGATACATATCAAATTTTCTGGATCATTGCCTTCAGACCCTATTGGTTGTTCTTAAAGAAGTTCAGACCCCACCTCCGTGATAACCCCTCCATGATGTGGCTCGTCGGGTTCTTCTGAACAACAAGTGTGGCTCGTGTGCCAGCTGCAGCATCAGCATCAGCATCCTCATCCTGTGCTGAGGTGCTTCTGTTGACTTCACCACAATCATCACCCAATGTAACACAACTGGCAGAATTCTTGCAAGCTGCTTCAACATCTTGCGACTGATTGAGGTGTGGATCCACAGTTGAATTACAACTTGTGCTTGATGATGTCGATCTTTCAGCTGTGTCATTTGGACCGCCAGACTCTCCAGTGAAAACTTCCAAGTCATCAGCTGATTTGGATGTTGCACTATCTACAGCGGAGTGAGTATCTTGCTGGTGCCTCATCTCCAGATCCTTGAGTGATTCTATCATTGCTTCCATGATCATCTGTATCAGAAAAGGAAAAAAAACAAGGTTATTACCCCAACGGAAAAAGTAGTCCAGCAGAACTCAGTATGGATAGTGCCAATGACAATACATTTATGAAACCCCACCAACACCACCAAAAAGAAAAACCCTTCTTTTTTCCACCTTCCCATCTGAATGATCATTGCCATTCATCAGCACATCTACAATAAGGAAGTCACAGAAAAAGGACCCAAAAAAATGAACCGAAGAAACTCAGCAAGGAGTAAATTAGATGATACTTGAATTTTCAATCCGCCAAAAACCAGGACAGCAACCTGGCATAAGCAATGGTCTTCCTACCAAAGAAATATATATGAACAAGATGCACATTTATCACACTCGGGCACCACCATTGGAAACTTCCCCAGATTGGAATCCTTGGTGCAGTCTAAAGTCATGGCCACCAAGAATTTCACAATAATATCCATTCCCGCCAGCTACTCAATTTTAATATTTTGGTCCAAAATCCATGGCCACTTTAATTATAAACTCAATCAACATTGAAATCTCAAAACCAGAAAAAAAAAAGAAAAAGAATGTACCCAGTGCACGAAGCTCCCGTCAATACGGAGTCTAGAGAGGGTCAATGTATACAGCCTTATCTTTAAGTATTTAAATAGATTATTTCCATAAAACCCAGAACAATGCATAACAAAAAAGAAAACATATCAACTATGAATGAATAAAGCAGGCAAATTAAAATAACCAGAGTTCTATTGTTGCATGACTTATGTATCCTCAATTAGCAGCTGATTACATTTCATTTGAAGGATATCATATTCCTATCCGACCATACAGTATTTTCAATATGGTCCATCTAGCAGGTGGTCAGTGAGACTAAAAGCATTTTATTTTTGTCTGCCAAGTGTTAGGCACATAGGAAAAAGAGAAAAAAAATTGACCCAATCTTATCAAGAAAAATATTATCAATAGTTGCATCAGAAGTAACTTGTAATGCAGCAGATAAACTTGAAACTGATGCTGCCCAGCTAATGCTATCCGAGACATACCCTTTCTTCATCTTCAATGCTGCATGGCACATCTGGTAGACTTTCGAGTGGAAGAAACTCCAGAAAATTTTCTTTTGTTTGTGGGGTAAGCCAACCATAAGAGTCACCACTAGAAAATTCTTCAGGATATAGTGTAGATGATGGACCAACATTACATGTGCTTCCATGTTCCTGCAGTATAAAACCAAAAGAGAAACATTAGGTTCTGAATTTATGCAGTAAAAATGCCTAAACTGCAATTTTTCCTTATATATCAGCAATTTTGCCTGACAGTACACCTGAAACCAAAAAAATATAGACCCAGGTAAAGTTAACCAACTCCACAAGCTAACAGTCGAGGTTGGATTCTTTACCACAACTGATACTTGCGAAGGTCAAATAAGAACTGAAAAATGTGTGATAAATACACAGAAACATGAAGGAGCAAGTCATAGCAAGCATCTTCAGTATCCCAAGTACATAGTGTTTGGTGTTTCCAAGTAAAGAAGCTACCTCTGAAGCCATGGCATACTCAAATTCTTTATAGTATGCTTAGATTTCAAAAACCTTGCTTTGGGCACTCAAATTTTTAACTTTCAGGATCAGACACAATGGCATGAGATAGTATGAACTGACAATGCAACACGTATCAGGAAACACCGGTGCTGCACCAACAATGCAACATGTATCAAGCAAACACTGGTATGCTACTTAAAGTATCATGACACTTCTATGTCATGGCAAAATATTTCTGGCATAGAAAGTACCACATGATATGATAATGAGTGGACCAACAACTTAATAATGCAAATGATATTTTGCAAATGCTACAAGGAATTTACAGTACTATCATAATAGTTTTTTTTTAATCAAACCTTCAGTAAGGATAATCTATTTGCAGACGATGACCCTCTTTCCTTGAGGTAGGACCAGTCCTACCTCAAGGAATGAAACCTTCAGTATCATTTCTTATTAGGCAATGAAACTATATTATAATAAGAAATGCAATGCTATTTCTTCTCTCTAGTAGGACTGGTCCCTTGAGCTACATCTGAGAATTATATCTAAGTAATTATTATCTAAGTAGTTATTCGATGTAAAACTGTCTAAAATTACAGAAGCTAGGGAGTTTAGACAGCTCATTTACATATTGTTTTGCACTTTTCCATTAATAAAAATGGCTAATTAAACTACTGATACAACACAAAACCTATATATTCCTCATGCAGTGACTGCTAACAGAGTTATCAAATGTAACACTCCGTCGAGTGATTGTTGAGTGTTGATAATTGTGAGCAACTGTTGCAAGGTTGCCAAATCTCAATGCTGTAACACATGCCATTTTGCCATTGCGGTGCATGGTGCAAAAATGGGCACAGAATATACAAAAACCTTGCTTTGGGCACTCAATTTAACTTTCAGGAGCAGCACAATGGCATGAGATAGTATGAACTGACAATGCAACACGTATCAGGAAACACCGGTGCTGCACCAACAATGCAACATGTATCAAGCAAACACTGGTATGCTACTTAAGTATCATGACACTTCTATGTCATGGCCAAAATATTTCTGGCATAGAAGTACCACATGATATGATAAGGAGTGGACCAACAACTTAATAATGCAATGATATTTTGCAAATGCTACAAGGAATTTACAGTACTATCATAATAGTTTTTTTTTAATCAAACCTTCAGTAAGGATAATCTATTTGCAGACGATGACCCTCTTTCCTTGAGGTAGGACCAGTCCTACCTCAAGGAATGAAACCTTCAGTATCATTTCTTATTAGGCAATGAAACTATATTATAATAAGAAATGCAATTCTATTTCTTCTCTCTAGGTAGGACTGGTCCCTTGAGCTACATCTGAGAATTATATCTAAGTAATTATTATCTAAGTAGTTATTCGATGTAAAACTGTCTAAAATTACAGAAGCTAGGGAGTTTAGACAGCTCATTTACATATTGTTTTGCACTTTTCCATTAATAAAAATGGCTAATTAAACTACTGATACAACACAAAAACCTATATATTCCTCATGCATGACTGCTAACAAGAGTTATCAAATGTAACACTCCGTCGAGTGATTGTTGAGTGTTGATAATTGTGACACTGTTGCAAGGTTGCAAATCTCATGCTGTAACACATGCCAGTTTTGCCATGCTGTGCTGGTGCAATGCAAAAATGGGGCACAGAATACATATCACAGGTATTTCAGCCATGTCAACAATTTTGTATTGACTCATGACACAACATGCTATCTCAATATTTTGGTTAATTAACTTGTTCAATAACATCATGTAATAGTTCTGCGACAAAAAAGTGCATCATAAGACACAAAAAACGTCCATTGGAAAGTTGCACCAGAGAATGAAAATGGGACCAAGAAAGAATAGATAAACACCATGGAAGGTTAGTTCATGAACTTTAGCCCTTGTCACCCATTAGCTTTTCTTCTTTTTGCTAATTCAATGAATTTCTTTATCTACTGACAACCCGAAGAACATTTCTTCTGATAATTAAAAGTAGGACCAAAATATTTGAAGAATGACATTCTTAAAGATACTACAGCAACCAGTAATGGTTACTTAATTCATACTTGCTGAGATGGTTTCCAAGTCAGAAGGAGATAAGCATCATCAGACAAATCAGGTCCTTGTTCTGCAATTGCCACCTTCCTACTTGCTTGGTACCAACATCTGAGCTCCAACAAGAATAATTGGGCCATTGGAAAGATATTTGCTAGTATTACTCACTCCCCCCCCCTTCAACCTGCTTAGTATTCATATCCATTCTAGATCTGTAATGTATATATTAACCATAGACTGACACTGACTAAGCACCAACTAGGGAAAGGTTGAATGCTTCTATAAAGTTAAAAACCTCCAAAGTTGAAGAATCAATGTGCCAAAATCACTGGAACTTGCAGTTGTATACTTAGTTTAAAACTGACTACCTTATAATTGACAAAATCAAAGACAACTGTCAAAGCTTAATGTCCTGATGTGATTGTTTCTATCCTCAACTGATAGTTATGCTAGTGGCAAACACTAAAACTACTTCCATCTCTCTCCAGATCCTTGAAGAATCATATATTGAACTGTATTAACATGTTCCTGGTCGCTTTGAGCAAAACCACTAAATCTGGCCATTTTACTTGTGGAATGCAAGAAGATCTGTTGGTCCACATTTACCCTATAACTTTAGTGCAGCTTACTAGAAAATTAAATACTGAAAACATAAAATAGTATGACATTCCATCACATGTTGTAAACGGATAATCTGCAAATAGGAAAAAAGCAATAATTTAAGAAAATATTAAGCCAAAGTTGATAACCATAAATACTCATGGGCAGAGTAGAAATCTATTATGAACCAAGGTTCAAAATACTGCCAGGACCAGCCCATACTGGGCAATATGTACTGATCCGATGGTGAAAACGGGACAAGGACCAACCAACCCTTTGTGGTCCAGTCCAGTACAGTTCATTTTTTAAAATTTAGAGTTGAACTTATATCACTCGGCCTATTTATCTCTTCCTCTCCCCCCTCTCTTTCTCTATCTTTCTTGTGCCTTGTGATGCTCATCACCTGCCACCGGCCACCCATCCTCTCAGTACTGCTACTCTTCTCCTACTCCACTTTGTCTCCTCTCCACCTGTCCTCCTCCTCGAAACCACCGCATGTACTAGCATACATGTGTTGGTATGCCGGCACGAATCAGACCCTCACTGGTTGAGCCATGGACCCCCAGGATTTTAAATCATCCTACAAACAACTTGGCAAAAGCATGAACTAGTTTATACCTCATCTTCATGTTGTTTCTCTTGGGAGGAAATATCACGAGGAACCTGCAAAAGGATCCACAGATGCACATATGAGCTTAAAATGAAGAAGAAAAGCTTGCAATTTACAAAACTGGTTAAGCACCTGAAAGCACAAAAAAGTGAAAAGGCCCATAAGGGAGTAAGATGTGGCACTTGATCTCGGTCACATGAAGAGAGTATTACATGACACAAGTAATTATTTGCATGAAAAAGAGAAGAAGGATGGCGATGAGATTTAGATGCTATGAGACAACTGGTCAAACTAATATGTTAAGAAAAACAGCAGCACATTGGAGAAACATGACAACATCTCATGGTTGGCTATAAAAAAGAGCTGGGGAGGAACTAAAGCATTGATGTGGAGTTGTTGGCTGGTGTAGATTCTGAATTCATGTTGGAGCAAAAATTTAGAAATTAACATGTGAAGAACATAAAAATATGTATCTAATCCCATCTCTCTTGTGTTGCAGTCTTGAGTTAGTCACCATGTTATCATTAAACTACTTAGACAAATTTTGAACTAAATTTTTCATGGGCACACACAGCAAATGTTCATTGCATCTAAAATATGATAAATGAATATTAAATCATTTAAGGAATTAATAAGGAACCTGTCAAATTACCATTTTATTAAGAACTAGTTATCAATAAGCATCCCTAGTTGATCTTAAAATGCAATAAAATCTCAATCAAAAGTTTCTCAGTTAATATGGTTTTCAATAAGGTTCCATGAGAACTGATAATAGAAGGTAAAGGCAATAGTATAGCTGTTCTCCCCAGCAATTAATAATAAAATCATACAAAGCAGACTATATTATGACTATTCTGAAGGAGGATAATTTAACTCTTGTTAAGCCTAATATTCACAAGCATATTACACACATCTTAAAGATGCTTGCAAAATACAATATATCATGGAACTGTTTAAAACCATACCTCTGTCCGACTCATAGGTCTCCGAGAACGCAATTGAGCAATAGCATCTTCTGTGCCGCTAGGTGCAAGTTCTAGTGCATAAACAAAAAGATCAAAATGAACACTATAGTATCAAACAAATAAAATCCTAAAAGCATATGTAGTTGCTTTAGAAAACAAGTTCATCATTGATGGCTCATAAGGCTAATGAAACTTGCCTTGAGGTGGTTCAACAGAATTTTGATTCTCATATTCATGCATGTTACCCCAATTATCCTAGAGATGGAATCATCACACAGGTCAAACCAACTCCATAACGAATACCGAACTACAAAAATGTAACTCTGAGCTATGACTTACCTGACCAAAAAAGTCATGCATTCTGTGAAAATAAAGCTCATCAGAGACAGACTTTGGAGGGTCTAATACATTGTGGAAGAATATAGTTATTGAATCAAAGTAAAATTGAGGGCGTGGGGAATTGTGATCTCCATCAAATTTGATGATGTTTTTGTCTCCCTGCAAGTTTCAGATTACACGAAGCCACATAAGAAAGTAATGTGGTCTATTTTCATCAGATATACCAAAAAAAAAAGAAAGAAGAAGAGATAGCAAGCTAGAGCTTCTCAGAATAAGTTTTCTGCACTTCCATGCTTCATTACTACATCTTGAAATCAAAATGGAAAAATAACCACAGACAAAATATATGCGGCACACATATATCCATGCACAAATATATTGTGATAAACTAACCTAGAAGAACAGAAAAATGCCATTTTGGTTCATTAGATCATCCCAGAAACTTTACTGGGAGAAGTGGTCCCCCACAGACAATGCAGTGGAACCCACAAACTTGAGAAATTACCTCAGAAATTTATTAGTCAACCAATATAGTGCAGTCAAGAATAACAGGAGGCAAGATCCATCACTTAAAAAAAATCTGTGGGGTACAGTCATGTCTAAAACAGATATATAATTGCACTTGTGTAAACAAAAATAGTAAAAGAAACAATAAAGATAGGAGTATCTTCATAAAGAATCTCTATGAAGTATTAGTTGAAGCATGAAAGTAGGAAGGAAAGGGACAAAATGAAAAAGAAGTTTAGGTTTTCAGATATATATTCGTGTTAACTCATCTAAAAAATAGCATTTGCAGCCATCTTCATGAACTCCAGATTAGTACCTTCCCAACAAGTGCATGTAGAAAAATACTAAAGTATATGTAAACTTTAAAAAGGAATCTGTGATATTTGTAATTTTTTTTCAGTTTCTTGTGAAATTCCATGCGAACACACTGGCACAAACTTAACTAGAATTGCCTAAGTCGTAAGGCGCTCTTGCAACATATGCGTCCGCAAAGGTTCAGCCTAGTTGCAACCTCGTACAGGTCCCGAAGGACCTATAAAATAGAAAGTTGATTAAATTGAAAACGAGCGATGGACAAGTCCCGACGTCTCGCGAAGGGGGAAGTTTTACAAGCAATTCAACAAGCACCTTGAGTGCAAGAGAAAAAAAAGAGGAAGGAGAAAACAAGGACTTTAGAAGGTAGAATGAACAGTTGCAAGTCCACAAACAACTGCTCATCGAGTGCCGGGCGTGAAGGCAAGTTCTCGTCAAGTTAACGCGCGAACTTGTGTAGATTTTTCAACGTCCGATAATATACCGAAGCCCCATCCAATCCTGTGCCACCCGAGGGGTTCCAGGGTGCCGAGATGGCTGACATTTCGTGTGCAGCTACGACGTGCAGAAAACAAGCCGTGGCATACGAAAACGGAGCCATTTTGGGGCATTTCGGCTTAACGCGACGACCGATCGTACTGCAGCGCTGCGAACTATCGTTGCTTACATTTTCTAAGCAAAAACATACAAAACGAAGGCAAAAGCGAGGAATGGTTCGTTGAACGAAGTTGTTGCGGGTGTGCGACGACCGTTCATGACATTCTCCCCCACTTAAACTGTCGATGCCCTCGTTGATGCTTGTTGATAGTTGTTGATGACTGCTTCTTCATGTCGTAGGGCATCTTCGGGCTCCCAACTAGCTTCGGTTCGGAGAAGCTTTCACCACTTCACCAGGTACTCGGTCTGCTCAGCTCCATTGGGTAGCTTTATTTTGCGATCCGCTAAAATGGTTTCAACTCGCTTCTCGTTGGAGGCTCTGGTGGGGGGTAGCCGAGTTGGAACACTTCGGGAAGCATCTTGCGGATCTGAGTGGTAAGCTTTCAAATTAATGGCGTGAAAAACATTATGAATTATGAGCCATGCCGGCAGCTGCAACTTGTAGGAGACGTTGCCCACCCTACTGATAATTGGGAAGGGCCCTTCATACTTGCGCACCAATCCTTTGTGTACTTTGTGCTTAAAGAATTGGAGTGATGCTGGTTGGAACTTCATCAACACCAAATCGTCAACTTTGAACTCTTGTGGTCGCCTTCCCAAGTCAGCCCACTTCTTCATCCTTTTGATCGCCTTCTCCAAGTAAGCCCACGCAATATCTGCATTTCGGTGCCATTCTCTTGCAAAGTGATATGCTGACGGACTACTCCCAATATACCCGATAGCCAGTGTGTGAGGAGTCGACGATTGTTGTCCTATAATGATCTCGAAGGGGCTCTTATTGGACGCAGAGCTTCGTTGTAAGTTGTAGGAGAATTGGGCTATGTCCAACAGCTTCACCCAATCTCGTTGGTTGGCACTCACATAGTGTCAAAGATATTGCTCAAGGAGCGAGTTTATCCTTTCAGTTTAGCCATCCATCTGGGGGTGGAGGCTTGTGGAGAAGTATAACTTAGACCTTAATAATTTGAATAGCTCGATCTAGAATCATCCCAGGAACTGAGCGTCTCGATCACTGATGATATTGTGCGGGACTCCCCAATACTTCATCACATTCTTCATCATCAGCTTAGTCGCCTCCTCCGCTGAACAGTGTAGGGGTGCAGTAATGAAAGTTACATACTTTAAAAATCGATCGACCGCCACAAGTATCGATCCGAGTTCCCCTACTATTGGCAAGCTTGATATGAAGTCCAAGAAAATGCTCTCCCACGGTCTTTGTGGTACGGGTAACCAGTGATTTAAAAAGCGCTAGGCGCCAAGGTCCACAAACGCCCGAGGCGCTCGCCCGAGCGAAGCGAGGCGCTAAAATATAAAAATATATAATATAATTAATAATTTTAAATAAATAAAAATTAACAACATTAAAATCAAAATAATATATTATTAATCTATTAACAAAAAATTAATCATTTCAAAATTCAAATAAACTTAATATTAAGAGTATACCGTATACCGAGCCTGATGGAGAAACGAGGAAGCAGCGGCGAGCGGCGACAACAGCAGCGGCGAGCGGCGGCAACGACAGCGGGAAAGGGAAAGGGAAAGGGAGCGGAAGGCACGAGCAACGGGAGGGCTCGCGGGAGGGCTCGAGGGAGGCGCGAGCAGCGGGAGGGCTCGCGGGAGGCGCGAGCAGCGGGAGGGCTCACGGGAGGCGCGAGCAGCGGGAGGGCTCGCGGGAGACGCGAGCAGCGACAGCGGCGAGCAGCGGCAGCGGCAGCGGGAGCACGAGCGACGAGCAGCGAGATCGCGATCGGGATCGGGATCGGCAGCGGCAGCAGGTTAGGGTTAGGGTTGGGGTTATATTGGTTTAGTTGGTTCGATTGAACCAACTAATAACCGAACCAGGACCGAACCAGACCTAAAATTCTGGTTCGGTCGCCTTGGTTTACCCAGGCGCTCGCCCGAAGCGCCCAGCGCCTGGGCTCGGGCGAGCGCCCAGGCGGCGCCTGTTTGAAGCGCGCCGCCTGGGACATTAGCGAGGCGCTCGGGCCTCGCCTCGCCTCGCCCGAGCGCCTAGGCGAGCGCCCGAGCGCCTTTTTCAATCACTGCGGGTAACGGCTCCAAAAATCCCACTAGCTTCTGCTGCTCCACCTTGTCTTATTGTCAAAGCACGTTCGAACATATTCCTCTACATCAGTCCCCATCTTCGACTAGTGAAAGGCCCTCTCCACGAGAGCCAATGTTCGGTGAATGCCTGGATGTCTTGCCCAAAGAGAATCATGACATACTCTCAAGAGTTCATGCCTCAAATTGTCCACTCGAGGGACATAAACCCTTATTCTCTTTAGTGTAGATGAGTCCCTCCTGAACCCAAAATCGTCGTGCCTTGCTTTCTTTGATTAGTTGCATCAGAGTTACTGCTTGGGGGTCACTGTACAGTCCATCCCTGATCCTGGAAAGGAAGTTGGAGTACAACTGACTTGCTTGGCCTCTACCCTCCAACTGTATGGCATTTACTTATTCCACTTTCCGGCTCAATGCATCGACCACGACATTAGCTTTTCCAGGCTTGTACTCCATTGCCATATCAAACTCAGCTAAAAAGTCCTGCCATCGTGCTTGTTTTGGGGAGAGTTTCTTTTGAGTTTGGAAATAGCTCAAAGCAATGTTGTCTATCCTCAGCACAAATCGCGATCCAAGAAGATAGTGCTGCCAAACTCGTAGACAGTGGACCACTGCTGTCATCGTCTTCTCGTGTACCGGATACCGTCGCTCGATCTCGTTAAGCTTACGGCTCTCGTAGGCCACCGAATGACCATCCTGCATGAGTACTCCCCCAATAACGAAGTCTGAAGCATCTGAATGGACTTCAAAGGGCTCCCCATAGTCCGGCAATTTGAGCACTGATTCTTCCAACACAACATCCTTTAGATCTTGAAATGTCGCTTCACATTTGTCAGACCATCTCCAAGGCTGCTCCTTTAGCAACTCCGTCAGTGGAGTTGTACGCTTCAAATACCCAGCTATGAAGCGTCGATAGTAGTTGACGAAACCAAGGAAGGATCTCAACTCCGACACCTTCTTTGGAGTTCGTCATTCCACAACAGCTTGCACCTTTGATTTTCCATCCGAATGGAACCATCACCGATTCAATGTCCCAAGAATAAGATCTTCATCTGAGCAAAATAGCATTTCTCCCTTTTCACGAACAAAGTGTTCTCCCTGAGAACCTTGAAAATTGTCCGATGGTGCTCGACATGTTCCTCGAGTGTTTGGCTGTAAACGACGATATCATCCAAGTAGACGACCATAAACTTATACAAATACTTCTTGAATAGTTGGTTCATAAGAAGAGTGCAAAATGTGGTCGGAGCATTGGTTAAGCCGAAAGGCATCACCAAGAACTCAAACACTTCGTACCTGGTCACACAGGTAGTCTTCGCTTCGTCACCTTCAGTAATGCGCACCTACCAGTACCCCGACTGGAGGTCGAGTGTGGAGTAATACTTTGCTTTGCCCAATTAATAAAACAAATCCGCAATGAGCGGGATGGGATACTTGTTCTTCACCGTCACTTTATTGAGGGCTCGATAATCGACGCATAGTCGGAGGATCCTATCTTGTTTCTTTTTGAAGAGAACTGGAGCTCCGAATGGTGCTTTAGAACTGCGGATGAGACCACCATAGCAATTCATCTAATTGCTTTCCGAGCTCTGCCAGCTCTGGAGGGGACATGCGATAGAGTAGTCTCGCTGGAGGCTTCACTCCTAGCTCCAGCTCAATATGATGATTCACGCCTCTACGTGACAATAGAGTCTTCGACAACTCGGGTGGCATAACGTCTGTGAACTCCTTCAGAACATTTGCTACCACAGCAGGTTCATGAATGACCTCCTCGTCGAGTGGCTCTAGCTTCACAACAGCCACGAATGTTAATTCGCCTTTTCGTACCCCTTTCTTCAGTTGTAATGTCGATATCTGTTGGAGGTCCCTGGTTCCTCTCCGAGAGACAAGAACCACACAGGGGTCGTCCCCTCCCATTATACATAGGGAGTTTAGGAATGACATCGACACCAACTTGGCCGCATACATAAACTCCATTCCAAGAATCACTTAGAAGTTGTCCAATGGCATCGCCACTATGTTCGTGCTCCCGCTCCATGTTCCGATCTTGATGGGGACTCCCTTTTGCTAACCCGGAGATCCGCTTGGCCTTCGAGTTCACCGCCTTCATCCGACTTGTGTTCTTCTCTAAGATCAGCCCAAGTCGCTTTGCTTCTCGATCGACAATAAAGTTGTGGGTAGCGCCCGTGTCCACCATTGCACAGGTTGTTTGGCTATTGAGCTTAATGTCCACGTACATCAGCTCGCTACTCCCTACTTTCAATGGCTTTGCCTTTATGTTCTCCCCCACTTGACCCTGCAATGCATTCAACAAACGCATTGCTCCCATTCGGGGACCTTGCAACTCCTCATCGTCACTAATGGATTTTGAACTGCTTGAACTGAGGGTGACGACCTTGCCCTTGTCTGATTTGGGGGGTGGATTGAAGCTGTTAAAGCATTGAGTGCTTGTTTTTGTGGGCACTCCCTCATCATGTGCGGCCCTCCGCACAAGAAGCATCCGCCAGGTTTTGGAGCTTTGCCTTTTGAGCTTAGCCCTTTGTGGGAACTCTTCTTCCTTTGTTCGCCCTCAGGCTCCTTCCCTCTAGAATATTTTGAAGGGCGATTTCCTGAAGAGTGTTTCCTTTTCCCCGAGTCCTCTGAGGAAACAAAGTCAATGAGCCTTTTTGCGATCGCAATTGCCCCGATCACATCAGTGACATTCCTTCGATGTAATTCTTGTTGAGCCCATGGTTTTAGGCCATCAAGAAAGCTGAAAAGCTTATCCTTCTCGGACATGTCCTGTATGTCTAACATCAGCGCAGAAAATTACTTCACGTAGTCTCGAATGGAAGTACTTTGGCGGAGTTGTCTCAACTTCCTCCTTGTAACAAACTCTGTGTTCTCGGGTAGGAACTGAGTTTTCAACTCCCGCTTTAAGTCCTCCCATGTGTCCACTCGACACCGACCTCGTTGGATCTCCTCCCAATGGGTTCGCCACCAAAGTTTTGCATCCCTGTTCAGATACATAGTTGCTATTGAAACTTTGGTATCTTCAGAATCAGGCTTTGTAGCTCGAAAGTATTGTTCTATGTCAAACAAGAAATTCTCGAGCTCTTTTGCATCCCTAGCACCTCCATAGCAATGAGGGTCAGGTGCCCTCAAGTTTTGTGGCGGCGCAACGCAGGTGTTGCTCCCTCTCGCATTTAGTGCCCTTGTGAGCATTGTCACTCTGGAAGTGAGTTCTGCCACGACTTCGTGCAAATGTTGCACAGAGTCTTTGGTATCATCCGTCAGTCGATCGACTAGGGCCTCAACCTTGTTGATTCAGGATTCAACTTCTTCTTGCAAGCTCTCTATCCCAAGAAACCTTCGTTGGCCTTGGTAGAGTTCATCCAAGCTCGCTTCAAGAACATTCAAGCGGCTTTTTGCCGCTGTGAGTCTCTCCTTATGGCTCTTCTTCTTGGTTGGCGCTCCAGATTGTGCCTCCTCCACTCGCAGAGAGTAGCCAACTTCTCGCTCATCATGTTCGCTACCACGGTCCTCCAGCGGGGCTCCACCAACATGAGAGCGAGTTTGCACTTACAGCCCACCTGCGGCTGCTTAGGGCAATGCTCCAGCTTGCCTCGCCTTGCTCGATTCGCCACAATGCTTGGCCATAGCGAGATTGCAGAGTTTCTTCGCTGCTTGCTCGAATTGCTTACCTGCTCTGATACCACAATATCACGGACTTAGCTGGAATTGCCTAAGTTGCGAGGCGCCCTTACGACATATGCGTCCGTAAAGGTTCAGCATAGTTGCAACCTCGTACAGGTCCCGAACGACCTGTAAAACAGAAAATTGATTAGATTGAAAACGAGCGACGGACAAGTCCCGACATCTCATGAAGAGGGAAGCTTTACAAGCAATTCAACAGGCACCTTGAGTGCAAAAGAGAAAAGAGAGGAAGGAGAAAACAAGGACTTTAGAAGGTAGAACGAACAGTTGCAAGTCTACAAACAACTGCTCACAGGTGCCGGGTGCGAAGGCAAGTCCCCGTCAAGTTAACGTGCGAACTTGTGAAGATTTTTCAACGCCCGACAATATACCGAAGCCCCATCCAGCACTGTGCCACCCGGGGGGTTCCAGGGTGTTGAGATGGCTGACATTTCGCGTGCAATTGCGGCGTGCAGAAAACAAGCCGTGGCACGTGAAAACAGAACCATTTTGGGGTATTTCGGCCCGGTGCAGCGAGCGGTCGTACTGCAGCGCTGCGAACTATCGTTGCTTACATTTTCTAAACAAAAAAACACAAAACCATGGGAAAACATGCAGCCATGTCTCTATACAAGCATGCAAAAGCAACGAACGGTTCGTTGAACGAAGTTGTTGCGGGTGTGCGACGACCGTTCATGACAATGCGAGCAAATATGAATTTACACCTAAACCAAAGATAACATCTTGATGCAAACTCATCCTGTAGAACCTTAACCATAAAAAAGAACCATAAACGACAACCATTTGAAAATTGCTACATTAAATTATCTATCTTGCAAAAACAAAAGGGCCTTTCTTCACATAGATCCTGTAAATTCTTCAGTATGCTGCCATTGTTTAAGTTAAATGATTTCATGTTATTCATCAGCAATGTTGGCAAGCCAAGCATGCTGACTCCAGCCAAAATGAGAAGGAAAATATGATTACGAATGTTGAAGTGCAATTGCCTCCAAGGACCCCAGTAACAGCCATAGGAAGAAGAAAAACAAACAAAAGAGTGAAAATAGCAGGGAAAGAAGAAAATGCAAGAAAAGGACTTACAACATAGGAATTATATATATCATCTGAATGGTGTGGACGTATAAAATCATCATCAATGGCATGTCCCAGCAAGACCGGCACGAAACAACGTTTCGCCACCTATAAGAACAGAAGAATAATTGATTCCATATAGAGCATAAGCCAATAAACGAAAACAAACGAAACTAGCATAATGCAATTCCAAAAATATATGTTACCAGTAAAAGAATTAAGATGTTTAGTTGGAGATGATGAAAGCTATTTTAACTATTCAGTTCAGCAATAATCAATTGATAAGCTACCCAGACCCCATTTTTCCTCTTTTTTAGGTAAAATGAATGTAATCCCGGATTGTCACGAACAAACTTTGAAACAGGATGTTGGATGCAATGCTCATGTATGTCCGTGTCTTGTGGGTTTGTTCATGCTCTGCACAGCAGGTTGAGGGACGGCCAAAGGCTAAGAGTCCCATTTGTGTGGGTTTGATGGCCATTTTAGGCTTGTAAATAAAGGTTGTGTCATGTGGCCACTTGTGAGAGATTTTCGGTCTGTAATGGACCATTTTACCCCTTTGTTATGCAACTGTTCGGAGCTTGTTAAGTCTGTCTGTAATTTGTATTGTAAACGAAGTGTTTCCTGGATTGTTTGCTTGTGAATCCCGAGTAAGGCGCTTTCTCTAACCCATTTTCTCTTTTGTAGGTCCTAAGGGACCATGGGGAGGTTTCGGGGAGGCTGACCTTTGCGGACGGACACGCAAGGGTGCCGCACGACTTAAGCAAAACCAGCTAAGTCCGTGACATATGGTATCAGAGCGGGACAAGCACTCATAGAAACACTTGACATGCAAACGTGGGGGACCTAGCGGGGCTGCGTTGAGGACAGCTAGCATGCGCGACTGTTTTGGGGAAAACGGACATGGAGATGTAGGGTAAGAAGTCGCTCAGAGGAGCGGGCATCTGAGAGTGGCATTCAGAGGAATGGCCAACCCTTCGCGCAAGAGGCACCACGAGGACAAACAAGCTGAGAAGAATGCGGAGCACACAAAGGTTGGGATGGCTGAGTTTGAGTTACGGCTCAACGTTGACAACAACACTTGATGGTGCTCAAAGAAAGCAAAGCGCTTGGCAAAAGGTTGAGACCATGTAAGGTGGAATGAGTTGTTCGGCAACCGAAAGAGTTGCGCAAAGCTCACAGAGGTGAGGGGAATCGCTAACTCAAAGAATTCGGTACTCATGCAAGGGCTTGTATGCGGACGACGGACTGTTCGTGGCCATCCCAAAGCGATCGGAACTCGGCGCCATGGAGCATTGAAACTTTCTCTTCGGCATGCGAAGGATACATCCGTAGGAGGCTGAAGTGTGCAGCAAGTTCAGCATGTTGCTAGGCCTTGAGGGGCGCAGTGAGGGCTGTATTGACATGGAGTCGCAATCTAGCAAGTGCGTTTGCAGGAGGCAGAACAATGCACAGTTTGTTCAGCAAATCGGAGTAGTCCAAGGGGATGGTGGTCTCCGAATCGAAGAGAGATGTTTGCTCCAACGGGATAGATATCCAGGAGGGATAAGTCCCGACTCTCCAGAGGGAGAATCTTGTGCAACGGACCGCACATGTTGAGGAGGAGTACCTCAACAAATAACACCTCCACGAAGCTCAATGGATCGAGCGAGCGGCAAGGAGTCGTCGCATGATCTCGCTTGAGAGAACGCATTGGTGGATGCATTGCGAGATCAAGTGGGGGAGCGACCAAAAGCAACAGAAATGAAGGCACACTAGGAGTCGATATGGAGATCGGACTCAAGGGAGGGCTGACCCGTGGAATGGTGGGCGCGAGGACCACCATCAACTCAATGCAGAAACGAGGAGCGGAGCAACTTGGGTGTAACTTGGCGAAGTACCCAAGCCGTATGAAGTGAGCCGGCATAGAAGATGGAACATGGAGCGGAGGCGTAGAGCTTTCCGTGGACAGAGGTCAAGGACATGAACTCTTGCAGAGGCAAGAGCAGGATCATGTTGTTCCATGGGTCCTTTCTGATGGAGCGGACTCATCCTGCATGGTGCCAAAGACGAAGGGAGCTTCTGGGCACATGCACCTTATCTCGGAGAAGCATTTGACGGAGGAACCAAGGCGACTTAACTTGCGGAGGCAAAGTTGGGTTCAGAAGGCCTTGGCACGGGGCAAGAGGACGCGAAGGCGAGTACTCTTGAAGAATATGCCACAGTGTTGCTATGAAGTTGCTTGAAGGAAGCGGTGCGCAGCGGAGTTTGTGCTGGTAGGGGCAGAGGCCCAGGATCCAGACAATGGTGCACTAATTGTAGCGAAGTCGGTGGACTTCGGGAGCTACTAGGCGACGGACTATCCTAGAGCGGTGCTTCATCTAGGTGTGACCCAAGAGTGGGTGGATGAAGGTCGATTGCCAAAGGAGCGAACAAAACCGAAGGTGGAAGAGACCCTGCGATGTATTGGTAGAGGCCACACATGGAGGGTTCACAATTCGAGTTCATCCCACAATGATCAGAATGCAACGGAGATGTCACCAGGAGGCGACATGGTGTAGCGGATCGTGGTGGAACAGTTCGTGGCAATGCGATACACACGAATCTTGCCCCGTGAGGGACAAGATCATACAGTTCATCCCACAATGATCAGAATGCAACGGAGATGTCACCAGGAGGCGACATGGTGTAGCGGATCGTGGTGGAACAGTTCGTGGCAATGCGATACACACGAATCTTGCCCCGTGAGGGACAAGATCATACGGAGGTATGATCGGGAGCTACTGGAAGCTCCACTTCGGTGAACAACACGACGGCAAGAAGGGCTATGGATTCAAGGAGTGAAGGCCATGGTACTGCAGAGGCGGGTCTTCCGTGCGTGCATCGAATTTTGCATCGGATGAAAGCCTTGGTCATCAGCATATGGGGGCTGTGTTCCACCAAGGGTGAAGTTCGAATGCAAGGACCAGTGAGTCCCCTGGGAGGGGGACGTGATCATGCAGAGGTATGATCGAAGCAGTTAGAGAGTTTGACTGCTCCAGAACTATATTCGCTTAAGGGAGCCCGACAAGTCAGAGGACAAGGTCGAGTAAGCGAACGTTGCGACCAAGGAAGCTAAGGAGAACAGAATTGGTGTAAACTCTACAACATGATGGCAGAGGCCATGCATGGGAGTTGCAGTCTGTCTTTCCATCGACCAAAGGGAGCTGCTTGAAGAACACAGAGGTGTTGAAGCAGGCGGTCGAAAGGGGCGAGGAAGCGACGACGAGTCCAGAGGGACTGAGCTACCCAAACTCAAGCATCAGTTAGTATGGAGGTGGACTCGGAGGAGTGCCACAGAGACATATCTACTGATCGGGAAGAAAAGGGATGCAGAGGCGAAGCGACGGATAGTAGGGCCATGGGCATGGCAGCGCCATGGTACCGCAAAGGCGGGACTTCCGTGAAAGTCATTGATCCCTTGCTCTCGTGGAGGGAGAGCGCTTGGTCGTGAAAGGGGCCGAGGAGGTGGAGTATGCAGAGGCAATCTCCAAGTACCAAGACAAGGCTGAAGGGCGGAGGCCAAAGAACTTCGTAAGACCGGTGTCAACGAGCTTCTCATCAAGATAGCCGAAAGTGAAGGACTTCGGGTCATGCAAGAGTGCACGATCAAGGAACGAAGCAGGCAGTACGCGGTGCTGTACCTTTGCTACTCAGTGGAGTAGGCGGCAGGACTGATGGAGAAGGCGGTACAATCCCAGAGGCGACCAAATCTATCAGAGAATTACTCCAAGTTGGGGTGAAAACTTCCGGCATTCCAGAAGTTCGATGGCATTGAGGAGGTGAATCACAGTAACTAACTCAATGCAAGGAGTGCAAACACTTCAAGTGCTTCAGAAGTGTGAGCAAAGAGCAGGCGAAGGCCAGTAACCAGCTCGATGCATGGAGTACAACCTCGAGGAGGCGGGCGAAGTCAAGTAACCTTTGCCTTCTCAACTACTAAGAGAATGGGTGAAACCGAGTACCCCAATTCTCTTATCTATCCAGCAGAGGAGCTCTGCACAAGTTCAAAGACCCTTCGAAGATAATGGAAGACAATAGTTGTCAAATCCTCACCAACGGTGATCAGTGCTACTGAGAGTAGATTGTCCGCTTCATTTCCCAATGAAATGTCAATCAAAAGCAGAAGTGATGCGAACCTACTTGGATGAGGCAACTAAGCGAAAGAAGAGTCAATAGACAGATTTTGTGGAGGAACGACCCAAAACTTCAGAAGTTTGCGAGAGGATGCTCGTTAAAGCTCCAACAAGCATCCACCCAGTTCAAGCAGCATGTGGAATTTTGAGAGACTGGCGCAGAAAGGATGGTCTTTTCCTTCATTGGAGGATCCGCAGGAACCAACAAGGATCAACACAACTCAGCCAACCCCACACCATATTTAGAGTCATTGGCGAGTTGAAGCAGGATGGCGGATCAAAGATTCGACTACTCAAAAACAACAGCGAAGAGCAGCTGGGAGCCAAGAGGCGCGTTGCAGCTGGAGCAGAAGATTGAAGACTCAGCAAAGGCAAGCAGTTGCAGTGTCGACAAAGGCTCGACGAGGACGTCGAAGGAATAAGTGGGGGAGAATGTCACGAACAAACTTTGAAACAGGATGTTGGATGCAATGCTCATGTATGTCCGTGTCTTGTGGGTTTGTTCATGCTCTGCACAGCAGGTTGAGGGACGGCCAAAGGCTAAGAGTCCCATTTGTGTGGGTTTGATGGCCATTTTAGGCTTGTAAATAAAGGTTGTGTCATGTGGCCACTTGTGAGAGATTTTCGGTCTGTAATGGACCATTTTACCCCTTTGTTATGCAACTGTTCGGAGCTTGTTAAGTCTGTCTGTAATTTGTATTGTAAACGAAGTGTTTCCTGGATTGTTTGCTTGTGAATCCCGAGTAAGGCGCTTTCTCTAACCCATTTTCTCTTTTGTAGGTCCTAAGGGACCATGGGGAGGTTTCGGGGAGGCTGACCTTTGCGGACGGACACGCAAGGGTGCCGCACGACTTAAGCAAAACCAGCTAAGTCCGTGACAGGACTCCAGGGGAAATCAGAAACGGGTGACCTGATTGACAAAGAGAAGTTTGCCCAGACATATAATCTATCACTTTTGACTCTTGTGGCAGTCAAATGTCTTTCTTTTATTCTTTATGAGCTAAAATTGCAAGTTTAGTACTGGGTTGTTTCAAATTGCACTCTCTTTTGGTCAGTCATTCACTATTGAATCTTGCTAGTTCAGCCTCTTATGATTGTCACTTGGTTAGGGAGGAACTGGAGATGTTCTTTTGAGGGAAAGAATACCCCTCATTTTGGCTTAGTCTTTGAGGAATATCCCAACAGAGTGGACCTTTTTTTAAGTTTTCATACATTTGTCAACTTGTTAATAAGTAGTTCCAGTAGATGATACTGTCTTTCAGTAAGATGTACACTGCATAAGAAACCAGTGGTTTCCTATTGCCCATTCGGCTAGAACATTGGCAGTCTGCAGATTCTTCTCTGACAGGGCAGCATAGAGTATGAGGCTTCTGCTAATGCAGGGATGCACAAGTCATTTTCTATTGAAGAATGAAAAAAGAACAGATAGAACAATTGTGAAATAAGCTTATGTCCATAATCTCAAAGTGATGCAACAAACAAGAAACATAAACAAGAAGGCTGGACATTTTTGAAAGTCTGGCAGATTGTAGTCATGATAAAAGAAATATAAGATGTGGATTAAAGCAAATAAATATTGCAATATAGGATTCAAAATAAATTTTCTTAATAATTATGAAGTTTAGACAATGGGACTTTTTAAGTCACTGATCACTGATTCATGAAACAAGCCTCTTGCATTAAAAGTGCTGAAACAATACAAAATTATATTATATTGGTATAGCTGTAAAAGATGTAGATCTTCTTAAAAGCAAAAGTCATATGCATGGCCAAGAATTAAATAGGTCCTTTTCTAAAACAGTTAATTTCAGAAGAACTAGAAAAGCAAACAAATAATAAAGCAATCAGTAAAATTCTTGGGTCTAGTATAAAACATAAACAGAGAATATAAAAACAATATGTTAAAGCGAAAATAAGCTAATCAAGAAAAGACCAACCATGAGTAAATTCCAAGCAAACTAACTTGAGTTCTACCTAATTCTTCCCAGCACTAGAGCATCACAAATTACAGATCAAATTAAGGTTAAAAAATAAAAACCCAGACTAGGATTTTGGACAGGATTTACATATTGAGCAACACCACTCCTATTCAATCCCAAACTTATTATATAAATGAAAAGAAATACATGAATTAGTAACTTAATAACCCTAGAAAAGTCATTGCCTGGTTGTTTGGTTGATAAGAAAAATTGCCCTTCTGTATCGTCAAATGTTTGATTCCACTTGAGCACAAGTCTGACTGTAGATTGTGCAGGGCCTTGGCCTACAGATAACAGAACCACAAAAAGAACCCAGAGGAATCCTTGTTCCCTCTTTAGATCTCTTTCTCTCCGTTACTAATTCATATATGTCTGTCAGGACCACCATTTATCTATTCTACACCAAGAACCTACTTAACTCAAAAAGCAGGCCATTAGAATACCAGATTGCATATGCAGACCATGTGTATTAAGGCTGTTTATAGCTAATGTGATAGTCTAGCAACGATAACTGACAGTTTTGTGTTGCTTCACACATATCATGCTACTGCCCATGTTCAAATTTATTCTGGTACCACTATCTTTTGAAACACCTTATGTGCTACCACTAACTGGAATAATGTTGTGAAACTCATCTTACATGAACATCACTAATCATAAAATGGAATAAAAGAAAACTGAAACAATTATCATATGCTCGTGAAGAATATGAAAGGTCTTTTCTGATATGTTACCACAAATTTGGCTGCAAATAACTACTCAGAACATGAGTTTCCAAGACAATATGATCAATTTATCTACCTTACAAGGTGGCTTTTCATCTCTGTGAAATTTACCTGAATGGTATCAAGATCCATGATATCAAAGTTTGCTTTCTTCTTGATAATCTTGCGCATATGCTGAATTGCAAGCTTTACCTACAGGGATGTGTTGCATAAGCAAATGAATTGTATGCAGGTATAAACAAAAAATACATACCAAAGAACAGAAGAGAATGCAAAGCAATAATATAAATGCAAAGGCATAAAAAAGTTCTGCAGGTCCATCTTTCATTATAAGGCCATGTATGCATCTACCAAAAAATTGTATCCCAGAAGAAAATAATTCAGCATGAAAGCATAACAAGAAATTTTGAGAGAAATTACAGATGAAGTTCTTGACCAACGTTTACTGATTAAGGTAATGCATGGGCATCTTACATAAAGGTCCCACACTAAAGAAAGGTTGTCAATATATTTTGGTATTTCCTTTATTTAGGTTACCGATGCCACTACAAATTCAACCTTTTCATATTTAGCTTCATCTAGAAATAAAAGCAATATCTAGGGAAACAATAGTCAAATAATTGTCATGTCAATGTTGTGTTGTCCTATACTTCCATGATCTCTCGAACTGCACATATGTCACATGTGGATTTTATGCCCTATATTGTCCATTAATTGCAAACGATACATGTTCCCAAGAAAACCAACTACTAGATATTCCTTTCATCAAAATATTTTATCTAATACTACTTGAGCAACCATAGCATATAACCTTGTAGATTAATCAAAATGACATGCAAGTCCCTCTTACTTTAAACTTTTACACTAATAGCCTTGTAAAACAAAGAGCTCTGTAGGTTAATATTACAAGGATAAATAACCTATGGAAGGATTTCTATAAAAAGTTGCTGGCAAAAATAAAGATTTGTTAACCATAAACATGGATCTTCACCAAATTCCTTATATCCTATACCACCAAAATAATCTAATATTTAGAAGCACACATTTTCACATGTATGATTGATAAACCATGTACACAAAATATTTAAAATAAAATTCATTTAAGAAACCAAAAGTCCAATCAATTTATACATGGAACAAACCTTATCTCAAAAACAGAATTTCATATTCAAATTTTATAAGAATAGATCCTTCATGTACAATATTAAGATCACATGTAAACAAAACTTACAGTAAATTTTGGTAATGGATACTTGTATGTATCAACAAGTTCCATCATTAGGTCCACCAAATTGGAAAATGGGCTATCAAGCACCATTCCCGCAATGGATGGATCTTCAGCTCCATACATCAAGCTGTAGAAACAAGTATTTAACCTTCAGTAAGTATTAACAAAAATACAAAAAACCTATAACAGTTCCTAAGTGAAGTACCCACAATGAGGAAACACCATTAGGTTAACTATTAAAGACGCATAAACTAAATGTGATATGATTGATATCAAAAGCAATGATAATGTAGAAGCATAAAAATTAACTGGCATAACTACTAATCATCATTTTGTTAATTAGTCACCATAAATGATTTTGGTATGTAAATTGTTGACCGTTCAGGTTGGCATAAAAAAATTTATAATGGGTTAATTATGAGAATTTACATTCCAAATGCTGATGCATTTGAGTTGTTTGTGTAGAAAGTTACCATGAGAGCCACAGTATTATTCAAGACCAAGGTTTAAAATGCAGACATCATGAGGGTTACTATATCGTTGTAGGCACAGTACCACTTGGCAAGATACTACTTGCATGTCCCCTGTGCTAGCTTACACTGGCAAAAGATCAGCCTAAACATGAAAAAAATAGGGGGCACAAGACTCCTTCACACAAAATTTGAACCCTTAACCAAGACCATCTGGCATGCCCTTACATTCCCAAATTGGTGTGCATGAGCACACCACTTTTTCTCTTTAAGAACATCTCCAGGACAATTGTGCTTTATAATTGGAGCTCTTAGATTAGCCTATGATAATGTGTGGAACTATCAATACTATGTTACACACTATGTGACAGGTCGCTGGATTTCTTTTCATTTCCTGGATGAAAAAGACACCAAAAGGCATCAATCCTTTGATCTGCATGCCAATTCTTTAAGAAGTAATAGAGCTTATTCGCAAACGTCATTCATTGTTGCTAGCAGCTTGAAAAATTCAGAGTTACTCTCTTCTTTGTTCACCTCCCTCACCCTCCAAGAGCAAAGAAAACAAAAAATATAGCCAAACTTAAAAGTAAAAATAATTTGACTGGTTCTCAAACAATGAATGCAAGCAAATTAGTTGCATATGCATGTTTCTGGTCAAACTCAAGATAATACAGAATTCAGAAATCAGACTCGGCATACAAGTAATGCCTCAAGCACGAATTTCTGGAAACAGCCAATGTATCCAGCCAATATTTAGGAGTTGGTAGAATTCAGAGTATTCAGGATATGCATCAAAAATTTCTGTTGTCACAATAGTCACTGGCTGCAAATAGTAATAGTTGGGAAAAATTACACCCAAAATAATTGATGATAAGTTTATGAAAAAATAAACTCAAAACTACATCACACACATGAAATTAGTGGCATGACATGTAAGCTTCCAGAAATTCAATCTGTATGTCTGTTACAGAAAAAATTATATATTGACAACAAAAAAGAAAAAGATTTGATAAGTCAATAGTTGCAAAATCCTTTCCTGAAAAAATGAAAATGCAGTTAATTAAGTCTTCCATATTAGCAGTATGTTGTGCCCAATAACCAAAAACTATAAATTCAATATAATGCCCCAAAGCCCAGAAAGAATACCTGGTCACAGCACCCATTGAGCGTCCCCATAAACCAATGCAAGAGACATTTCCATCGGTCCTCAAATAATCAACCACAGCTGTAAGATCATCTTTCTGGAATACTCAAACAACATTATCATCAGGTGTGATTAATGAACACACCCTTGTGGCCTAACATCAATTAAAATCAAGAAGACTATCACAGGCTAATCTAATCGCTGAAAAGAGATAAAGGTAATATGAAACTTTTTCTAGACTGAGGCTCATGTTCAAGGTATCTGCATCACTTCCCTCGAGGTGGCGGCTCCTGCATACTTTTATAATATATATAACATTAAAGAATGTCCATTACAGAGGCCTAAAGGCAACCTTCGCAGAGCAACTGCAACAAGATTTGTGATTCCGGCACAAAGCAATCTTATGGATAAAAAAGTCCATCAACCCACTTAAAACGAAATGCAACACAGTAAACACAGTGGCAAGCAGCCTCTTGTATTATGCATAGTTTGCCAAATCAACTTACAAAGTTGATATAAAATAGCCAAATACCACAAAAAAAGTTAAGATATCCTGACTTTGGTCATTGGAACTGCAAAAAATTATATTGACCCTCCGTGGACCCAGATTTGCAATAGTCTCATGCATTGAGCTATTCTTTTATCTGTAGCCGACACAAAAATGTTCTACTGGCAGAAAAAAATATCAGCTAAAATCCACCAAAACTTTACTATCTACTGATTTCTAAATGAGCAGTCAAACCAAAAACTAGTTTGGATTGGCCTCATACCTAGGATCCCTCTGCTCATAAGAGCCATTGTTGAACCTAATCTTTGACCTCCCACATTCATTTAGGAACAATCCCTCCCTTTCGTTCAGTTGCTCATAAGAGCCATTGTTGAACCTAATCTTTGACCTCCCACATTCATTTAGGAACAATCCCTCCCTTTCGTTCAGTTTTGCTTTCCGTGACAGACACCACACATGACTAGTCACATCTCTCAACTCCAAGAAACAATGCATACGATTATTAATAATTAATATTGATATATACTAGTAATGAATTCATCTGATCTAAAAACACAAAATATTATAATTTTGGGCCAGATCATGAGTTCACAGTCTTAAAGCCTTATTGACCTAATTACAAGCCAATATGTAATGAAATTTTGATTGTTCTTATAGCTTAATGCATTGTTTCTTGTTCTCCATTTTTAATCTTTTCTATTTTGGCCTGATTTATAAACCATCATCAGATTAAAAAATTTAAGATAGTACTTAGGTTACAATGCTTCATGAATGTGAGTGCTAGACAATTAAAAAGCAACAAATATACAAAGTTTTTATCACTGGGATGAGAATGTTAAGGTGGATGTATAGAATTACACGGAAATATAGAAAAAGAAATCCTCTCATTCATAAACAATTATGTGTAGCTCCATGGATGATAGAATGACAGATAATCAATTTAAAATGGTATGAATATATATTAAGAAAACCTATACATATTGTACTTTAAAGAGGTGAGAGTGAGACAATGAAAGTGACGAAAGGTAGAGACATCCAAAAGAAGCATTTATTAGAAACTATAGAAAAAGATTTACATGCTCTTAATCTAACTAATGATATTGGATTTTTTTACATTTGTATAAAATCATTTAACCAACTTATAAAACCATTTATATCATAGTCTTGTAAATAGGATATTCCTGTTGAGCTATCAGAGACCCAAATCAGGTGGCTATCTTATCTTTCAAGGGGAAAACCAATCATCTAAAAATGGAGAAGGTGAAGGCCTCAAAAACCTAGTAAACATATTATTGTACAATAAATGTTTTTCTCAGTTAATCAAGTAAGCACTCACTTCATTCCATCCTAGAGTGACATGTTCTCCTTCAGAGAGTCCAGACCCCGAAAAGTCTAGTGTAAACACAGTAATGTTTGAGGGCAGCAAAACAATAGCAGCTTCGCTAGCATCAGCCCTGCAACCACTGTTACATGAGGGTTGTAACATGTCAGTAGAGTATTTTAGAAATTCATAAGTTACCAAAAACTTTTTGGCAATTGTATTATAGTTGTCTCTACAGTAAAATACTAACGTTTAACATTCAGTAACAAGAAACATAATAAAAACACATTAGCGCATTCCATTGAATCAGTTGCAAGCACACTCCTAAAACTAAAATATTAATATATAACTGAATCACACTAAGGTCCTTGAACTGCCTCTCATGGTCTCAAGGTGATAATTTGGGGGCAGTAGGCATAATATATGAAATTTCTTATCAAATAATACATCCATAATGCATCATGTTTTGAAATTTATACATCTTTTCTTCACATACGATTTGTAATGAATGCTTAAAATATATTTTGATTCATTGTTCAATACAAATTTGGTCCAAAATATGTTTTTCGATTTATATCAAAATCCATTAAAATTATAATTTTGTTAGGTCTGGTCATTTTGTACTAGGCAACATGAGGGTGTAAACACACGCCCAACCATAGAAGTACCAAAATGATCCACCTAAGGCCCAGTATTAATACAAACCAACTTTGGAACCTTGAATAGTCAACAAAAGCTCCAAACAACTAGGCAATTTTATTTTAACTACTTACAGAAAACTTAACAGCCTCTGAGCAAGAGATGTTACACTTGTAATTGAGTTCTGCATAATACTTCTTAGGCACATATATGCAGTAATCATCTTAGTTTCTCATTTATGCATAAGCACCTTGCCAAATATATGCTACGATGTAGCTGCTAGAATACTTGCACAATACAGGTACAACTTAAGAGAATGGACATAACTCTATGATGTCTTATCACTTATGGTGAAGCCCTAAAAATTTGTAAAAAAATTAAAAAAGGATTGATCTCCCAAAAATTCAACCAAAATATTTGAAGTATTTAATATAACAAATATCTTCAGATCTCTCATCAAATTACAAGATTTTAATTACTGGTTTTCAAATATAATATTAGAATACTAACTAGTATTACAAATTCTATGAGCACCACTTGTTTTCTTTCATTCATTTTTTTATAATTGAGCAATCTTCGGCTGTTGTAATTTTAAACTTCATCAAAATAAGTCCAGAACTCCTTCAAGCTGTTATAATGTAAAACATATAAAATCAAAGTATCAAACTATGACTAGTGGCACTAGTCAAACAATATATTCCATGTCTCTGATTCCTACTAAGAAACCACATATCTCTCCTCCATTTGCCTCTGTGAAGAACCATAGACACCATCAATTGAGGGCTTATGTGGCATTCTGTACAACTACTATGGTACTACCTATGTCTCCTTACTCTTACCTACTTCAAATTGGCCCATTCTTCTTGGCTAGGCACTCTAAGCCAAGGTCTACCATGCGACAGTATACCGGTTGGTACGGGCAGTATATACCTATCCAATAGGGGACTGGTATATGAACCACCTTGTATTGGGTGGTCTGTATTATATGACCCTGTATTGCCCGATGCGGGGTCTGTACCAGTCTATGGTACTACCTATGTCTCCTTATTCTTATCTACTTCGAATTGGCCCATTCTTCTTGGCTAAGTACGCTAAGCCAAGGTCTATCATGCCACAGTATACCGCTTGGTACGGGCAGTACACACTTGTCCGATAGGGGATCGGTATGTGAACCACCTTGTGTCGGGTGATGTGTATTATATGACCCCGTTTTGACTAATATGGGGTCTGTACCAGTCAAAAAGGTCGGATTTCGATCGATACTAATCAAAGGCCAGGATTGATTTGATTCAAATGGTTCATTTGATCATTTGAATCAGTAGAAAAGGTTTTTAAACCCTTTCCACCCCTTCATTCTCTCCCCTTTCAATCTCTCTAACTCATCTACTCTCCCAATCACTTGCTAACCACATATTTCTCTCATTCTCTTATTTGCACTCTTTTAAACTCCGCAAGGCTATGATTTGTAGATTGGATCATGCTTGGGCGGCTAATTAAAGAGAATAACTTTAGATTATTCTCTTAAACTCCACAAAGTTAGAGGAACAACTCATAGGGTTAACACCTATGATTTGCTCCTCAAAGTCCATAAAAGATACGTATCACTATTCTTTCTTAATTTAAATTATTTTTGCTAAATTTATATTTATTTCCAACTTAAAAACCTCAATCTAATTTTTTTTATTTTTCAGAAATTTTTATTTGTCATTTTCCTGTGCCAACATATGATACACCAGTCCACAGTGGTACATACCATAATGTCGGCCAACTGATACATCAGTTCGAATCGGTAAGGCAAACCTTGCTCTAAGCTACATACGTAAAACTTCAATTTTAAAATAACATCACAAATTAGCACTAACCATAAGCAATTTCTAGGTCTTATATTTTTCTATTTTGTCGCTTGAGATTATATGCAACGACTAATGATAGAGAAGAATAAGCAATTTAGAAAAACTGAATGATTAAAAAGTTCACATAGGAACCACCATTTAGCTAAATAATGCTTGTCATTATGGCACCTACATTCCATGTTGTTGATTTCAAGGTTCATATAACTATAAGTTGCATCAAAGAAATTGTCCAAAATAAATATATTCTGCATAACAAAATATAGCAGAATGGATAAATCAATTTAAATTCTAATTTCTAACCATGTTGCTACACAAATAGGATAATAGATGAATGTAGTGCATACACCCTGACAAGATATCCAGAACAAATCTGCAATTTCTTTGTTACCTATTTCCATGACAGTATATAACACAAGGTAAAACTTTTCCTTCTGGAATCACAAGGGGTACATAGTGACTGCACTGAAGTTTCTTTCCTCGACCATTTATGACCTGAAATGAAATATTCTAATATCCATGTTAACATAAACAAGGTAAAAAAACAAACAAATGCAAGCACACACTGACTTACCAAACCTGCCACTGAGATTAAAAAAATTACAAAACCACTAAAATAGGAATTTGTTTAGCCAACGAGAATAAATGTGCCTGCACCTGTCCTCGCCAAAGAAAAAGGTAATGTACCAACCTAAATGATCCAATGTTGATCCCTGATCAGGATCGGGAATCCCGATCAGTGCATACTAGTCCTGCCTCTGTTTGAAACTTTGAGCCTGACCATTTATCTCCACAGTATCCATGATATCATTGTTTTTATTAGTGAAGACTTGGATTGATGAGCAAAATATATATAATAGCATCATGGCTGTTGGTTTCTGCTTAGATGGCCCATTGGTTTCTTGTAAGGATTAAATGAATTATGAAAAGTTATGAACTCAGAGATAACAGAACCATTTAGAATTCAAGATAGCTCAATGAGCAGCATCCAACCATGCTGATAATTGGAAAACTAACAAAAAGAAAGTCAAGTTGCTCCAAGCACCAGCTCCGATAGAAGACCTTGAACCTTAAGAGCCTCTTGGTAATACTCGTCATTTGAAACCAAACAGATAAGAACTGCACTCAAACTTGTTTTTATTTCTTGCATGATGCATTTGATATATTTATGCTTCATAATACTACTGTTCATTACATGCTATTTTATCATTGCTCCTGGGCAACTTATATTTATAATGGACCAAGTATCTAACAAGATATACATGGTGGCAGATTTTAGAAGACCACTAAAGAGTACATATCATCGTCAAACAAAGCTTTATTTCCCCAACCAGTTCTTCATACTGGTAAGAACCAAGTTCAGTTCTTTTCTTTCTAAAGAATATAACATCACTCTGTATTTTTCTCACAACGTAACATGGAAAAATAAGGAAATAATTGGTAGCTTTTATAATGCAATAGTGGAGAGAAGCTACAAGAGAAGCTTCATGGACATCATGATGTTTCAACCAACAAGCAGCCGCAGGTGCAAACAGGTCACATGCTAAAGAAGTTCTTAGCGGTGTACGTCAGCAACAAAGCTCAGAAAAGTCATCAAATATTGTTACCTCCAAGTCCTTCCTGTGAAACCATCGTCCCTTCAGCATAAACTCCTGCTCCAACAAATCATCTTGTGGACTGTAATCAGCTCTGAAACATATAACATACATGTCATACCTTTGATCAAGGGATTAAATTTTTAAAAAAAGCATAAATAAGTAGCTATATATCAGAATATGCATAAGACAACAAGAAAAGTATCACATTTTATAAGCTAAATTGCTGGTAACCCTATGACATGTTGCTCGTGATGCTGACCAACTAAAGACCATTATCAGTTCAAGGACCAAGTAAGTTATAAGTAGAGCTTCAAATAAGTCTACCACAATTATAGCATATATAGTCCACTCACAGTTCAGAATATCCTTCATTTACAATGACAGTCCAGTTCACATGACTCCTGCCCATGCGAAATTTCAGAGGAACATTGTGTGCATCTTAATTTTATAAGCATAGAGAATAGTTAGCAAAATTAGATAGGCCAGTCCAATTGAGAAAACCAACAATCAGAGCCTTGGCCACTTTGGTACGGCTACTTGATTGGAATTGTCAAAAAACTGAATTGAACCAGGTACAACCAACCAGTGTTATGCGAACCAGAATAACTAGCTAGTCCGAGCAAAAATAATAAAAACCTAAATACCAATTAGTAACAACCTATCTGGTCATCAGGTGACAGGTCTATAAAAAATGGTATGTACCAGGTAATAACGATATTAGATTCCTTGCTGATAAATATGGTAAAGATGTTGCTGTGACCTACAACTCTAGTCATCCAGATTACACATGAGAAGCCTCATTGTGGTGCCAAGGCTCATCCTGTGAAAAGATAGCCTAAACCATGAGACACCCGGTAATGTGCAACTTGCCCTTCATTCAGTATGTTTATACAAAGACATATCCCAAGATTGTCTTCAAATACTTCACACTCAAATCTCCTCATTCCGGTTTGAACCTGTCGGATTGAGGTTTAACATATGAGATCACCTACATCTTTTACTACAATTGCTCAGTTACAAATCAATCATATATTAAAAAAAGTCAAACTGGTTGCAATTCGGCATCCACGAGACCACGAGAGGGACTTTGAGTTACTGATTTGTTCCTTTTAGCAATCTGCATTTGCCCACATTTAGTCTAATAATAGAAACTCCATACTGGTCGTTTTAGATTCTGTAGTTTCATATGCAAAGTGTCCCCAATCAGATTAGAATACAACTGTAGACGACCTATCTAGTATCTACAAAAAGGTGCACTTGGCTAAACTAGATGGATATGTGGAGTATTAAGGGAAATGATGAGACCACCTCTTTCTCCTCTCTCTCAGAATTTCTTCTAATATCTTTTCTTAAGCATACCTTCTATGCTAACTCCTCTGCTCCTCACATTTATGCTGCAAAAATCTATCAGCTGTCCTTAAATCCAGTCAAATGAACTGCAAAACTCAGTATGGCTTATATTTATCATCAAAACCAAGATCCACTGAGATAGATACTTATCTCTATATGGGACCTCTAAACAATTCGTCAATCATTTCTAATGAGGAAGCTGACCTAGGAGTCGTGGAACTTTGTGGAGGTATGAAACCAAATGATTGGGTCTATGGATGATTCTTCTTTCAGGATAGAAATAATAGCAATGTTTACAAAAGTCAAAATAAGCTGTCGGAATACCGCTGCAATCTCGATCGATAATTACAAAATGAAGAACGCGGTGGAGAAACAACTCGACAACGACCGCATCATCAAAGATCAACTGCAGCAGTACAAGAACACGCGCCCCGAGATCGATGTGATGAAATAATTGGGCCAAGAAGCGTAAAGGGGTCATGCGCATTTCCGTCAACCCGGGCCTAGATTCGGTCAATTTAGACGACGAACACATTGGCAGCAACTCGATTCTGCGTATTTCAATGAACCGTAATCGTTATTGCAGCAGGAAATATTCTCATCAGAGCGACTCTCGTGATATATCGCTTCCCATGTCAACGTTATCAAACCGAATTATATTCCTAAAGACACGAAGCCCTCGACCAAAAATTACCCAAAAAAAAGAGCCTATTATATCGATGCAAAAGGCACAAAAGGCACAAAGAAACCCAAAAAGAACGACAATTAATTGAATCGACTCAGAACCTTGGGGGGCGGATGATGAAATTGACGAGCTGCTCCATTATCGAACCCAGATCGAGAACAAGAATCAGGCGAGTAAACTTTCTCCTCCAGATCTCCACCACGAGAAGAGAAGAAAGGGAAAGGGAAGGGAAGAGGAGAGAGGAGGAGAAAGAAGGGCTTCGCCTTTCTTCGATGCGTCTCCCTGGCGCTTCTCTCGATGCCGCGTCAAAAGGCTTGGCCGCAGGGGTGAGCCCCCACCCACCCCACAGGCCGAAAGGGAAACCGAGGTCACTCGGCACGTGCGGAGCACCCTCTGTCACGTGCCTCCAACATGGCGCAACCTTGTTGCGTGCGTGCCTATTGAAATCGGATCCGTCCGGTCAAGTCTGAGCACTTCACAGAGGACTAACTGATCAGATCACAAAATTAATAATTTATAAAAACAAAATAAAATCATGGATTAAACATAAAATATATAAATGGCCGATTCCTACATTTGCGTGTTTCTTTTAAAGCATCCGTATCTTTTTCGAATATCCAAAATATCTTTTTGTCAGAAAAAAAAAAAAATATATATATATATATATATATATATATATATATATATTCCTACCAAAACCTGTTGAAAGCATATGAATCATGGCAAAATTTCAAATAAAACTATTTATTATACAAAATATTTTTAAAATAAGCTTTTCTGTACACAATATATCTTTATGGTTTTCAAATATCCTAAAATCTTTTTCGTGGTGTTTATTTCATTAACTAAAAAAATATTTACTATAGACTTCATAGCCGTACATATCAAAGCTAAGAAGCCCGTGTTTCTCTCCAATGCTTACTACTAACTATATTCATACATTTTAGTAAATTTGGATAGTCAATTAATCATTATATATATATATATATATATATATATATATATATATATATATATATATATATATATATATATATATATATATATATATATATATACACGCACACACACACACATATACGGCTTTGACATACATCATTATATATATATATATATATATATATATATATATATATATATAATCTATAAACAATTCAATATATACCTAGCAATTTGACATACATCATTTATACCTTGCGATTCAATTCATTTAAAGCTTCGTTACAAGCTTTCTAGACCAACAACAATATTAGCTATTTCTAAATACTATCTCATAAAAAAACCATAAAAATATAAAAGAAAAAATAAATAATACATAGGAACAAGTAGTTGAGTGAGAGACTGATGAAACATGAAATTATATTAAATTGGGTTCCTAAAAGACAGTAACATAGTAGCTTACCGACAACTATTTTATTCATCTTTGATAAAAGATTGGTTAAACATTAAATAAAATAATACTGTTGAAACGTTTGGACAACAGTTGGTAATTAACAATTGTCTCATAAGCTTAAGCTTACTCATCAGACAAGTTATACAAATAGATACAGAAACACATGTGACATGCGTTGCCACCTAAACCACAAAAATGCATTCACTGGCAACTACAAAGGCGAAGTGTCCTCCTTTTTCTTCTCCTCTGGTTTTGAAGTTGAGTTCTTGTTCTTATCTTTGAACTTGGTTCCCCAGAAACCGGCCATCTACTAGGCTTCATTGTACTTCACATCTGAAGCTAAAAAACAAGACTTGATTAGTAAGATCACAGGTTTTTGCCATACTACATAATTTGGCTTAACTAGCTAATTAACTTATTATAGAAAAGAATGAACACTATTTGCATTCTCAAAGTTGTGTCTTCAACTATTGCACTCGGAGATGGCATTCAGAACTCTTTAATAACTAAAAAAAATGTAGCACCTTAGAATATACATGGTATGCAAGCTGACATGCTTGGTTTCATTTGGATTCAAGAGCATAAAATCTAGAAAACTACTGCGTTGTTCAAAGTAAGCATTAACATACAATCTGCTAAACATATGCAGTTTTGATGTCTAATTTAGACCCATAAATCTGTATTAATTCCATCTCATTTTTATTATGTCTAAGACAAGGTTTAAAAAAGTAACTAGATCGGTCGATACAGACTAGTATTTACCTATCCAACTAAGTAGTGGTATTGAATTACGTAGCTTGATATCTACACAATACTTCATTTTTATATTTATTAATTTATTTAATAAAAAATCAGTATATACTGTCTGATATATCATATACCGTTATTGTACCAGTTTCTAGATTCCTAAGACCTGCATTGGAGCGAGATTTAGTTCGTTGGTCCTAGATGACACCTCACAGTGCATACAGATCAGATAAATTGTAATGGTCCTAGAAGATGCTGTAAATGGTGAAGCATTAATTTATCAGGCAAGATGGCACCAAAAAGAAACAGTTTTAACTATTAAGCAGCCAAGATACGATGAAAATGGTGAAACATACAATTTATCGATAGTCAGAATCTCAGCACCCACAAGCTCTTTGAAGAAGATAGGATGAAAAGCAACATACTAAAACCTCATGTAGATTGTTCTTGTTTTCCAGGAACTGAGGTTGCTGAGGAACAAGAGCCTTTACTCAGCATCATGCATTATCAAGGTAAAGGCACATTTTCCAAGGTGTTGACTTTTTCATTAATCATGATGAAAATATATAAATATGCTTTAAATGTTTGTGAAAAATGAAAAAGTTAATACAAATACTTCTTTGTACCTTTCTCGATAAAAGTTTGGGGTAAGAACAAATATATAGACACAATAAATCAATCAGAAGAACATACTGATCCTACAAGACCTGACATGCAACATGGGTAACCACTGATCGACAACATTGCTTTAATTCCATATCCTTGATCAGTGATATATGATGAAACAATAGCATAGTTGAAAATACAGTTTGTAGCACCAATTCACTACTCAGTAGACAACCTGATAACAATGTCCAAGAATTGTCAAACACATGCCAACCAAAATGGTGCTAGACTACAAACCTCATGTGCAATTGATCAGTGGGTTCAAGATTAGATTTCTTTCTTTTAATAACCAGCACATAACATGGCCACAAATATCACATCAAAGATTGTGTGGTCGATGCCTCGTCTATCAAACATAGCAAAGCATAAGTGCACTGAGACATGCCTGTTCAATCATCCGATCAGACACATGTAGCATGTAATAGTTTACAAAAGTATCATACTATGTTAGCTCATAAATAGCACAAATTGGGTACACATACTTTAACACATGGTTTTTTAAGTTTTTACCAGAACAGTTGAAATTAATTCAAAACCAAGGAAGAACTGAATCAAGAATTACTAAGATTTTTAGTTTGCAGCTGTTTGGCACTAACATACTAAATTTGGCAGGTGTAATAAAAGTCAGTATAAGGGAGCTACAGAGTTAGCACCTTCATGGTCTACATACCCATACATTTTAAAAGCCATTTTCCTCTCAAGGACACACTTTCAAATTGATTTCAAATAAAGATCATCGAGAAACTTTTGAAATCTGACAACTTTTTCCACCCAAATGCAAATCCAGCATTTTTGCTTTAATTTAGAGATCTACAGTTCTATTCATTAAGTAGTAAATACCCCCAAAAAGTAACTTTTGATGCGTCCCTATTTCAATTTCTTTGTTCTTACTACTTTGTTGTATCAAAAAAAGTAGTACAGCCAACATATATGAAACCAGAGATATCATGAGAAGGGCAACATTAAGAAATCCAGCATTTTTGCTTTAATTTAGAGATCTACAGTTCTATTCATTAAGTAGTAAATACCCCCAAAAAGTAACTTTTGATGCGTCCCTATTTCAATTTCTTTGTTCTTACTACTTTGTTGACAACCTGATAACAATGTCCAAGAATTGTCAAACACATGCCAACCAAAATGGTGCTAGACTACAAACCTCATGTGCAATTGATCAGTGGGTTCAAGATTAGATTTCTTTCTTTTAATAACCAGCACATAACATGGCCACAAATATCACATCAAAGATTGTGTGGTCGATGCCTCGTCTATCAAACATAGCACAATACTTTAACACATGGTTTTTAAGTTTTTACCAGAACCAGTTTGAAAATTAAATTCAAACCAAGGAAAGAACTGAATCAAGAATTACTAAGCATGTTAGTTATTGGCAGCTGTTTGGCACTAACCCTACTAAATTTGGGCAGGTGTAATAAAGTCAGTAGAAGGGAGCTACAGAGTTAGCACCTCCATGGTCTACATAAACCATACATTTTTAAAAGCCATTTTCCTCTCAAGGACCCACTTTCAAATTGATTTCAAATAGGATCATCGAGAAACTTTTGAAATCTGACAACTTTTCCACCCAAATGCAATTTTGCTTTAAATTTAGAGATCTACAGCCGTATCATAAAGTAAGTAAATACCCACAAAAAGTAACTTTTGCTGCGTCCCTATTTCAATTTCTTTGTTCTTACTACTTTGTTGTATCAAAAAAAGTAGTACAGCCAACATATATGAAACCAGAGATATCATGAGAAGGGCAACATTAAGAAATCCAGCATTTTTGCCTTTTGAAACACACAAATAGACAAAAATATAAAAGAAAAAAGGCCAACAATGTCATGGCCAACAGCTCCAAATTTGCATATGCAAAAGATCAGCAGAGATAAGTATCTTAACAGATTCAAAAAGTTCAATCACATTTACTTTTACAGCATGACATGAGCAACCATTACCAGCTAAGCAGCTCACAAATAAATGAAGAAAAACGATACTTGATTGACATTGTTATACCTTTCGATCAAGATTTTGTAGACACATCATCATCTTCAATATCCCAACTAAGATCCTCGTCATCCTCAACGACACTGAGTCTCTTGCGCAAATCCTCCCGAAGAGGGTTTACACTCTTGTCACCAGATTTTTTCTCATCATGTTCATCAAGATCCTCAATTTCATCCCACTCGAGATCATCTTCCTCCTGCACGGAATGCTGGCTTGAGACATTTGAAGAGCTGCTATCCTTGCACAACCCTACATCGTCCGTCTTCCCTTTTTGCCCTGTCTTACCATCTGTTTCATCATCCAACTTTGAGTTCATCTCCTCCTTGCAAATAAGTTCAGGATTTTCTGCCTTTCCGGGATCAGTACTCACTCCCTCGTCAATGTTAGCTGTCGAAGTTTCCAAATTCTCGACCTGAGAAACCTCGGCATGTTTCTCCATGACGACAGACTCAAAATTCATGTCTTCCTTCTGCACCACCTTGTCAATCTCATCCTTTTTTCCTTCTTCCTGTACTTCTTTATTCTCTGTCAAGATTTCTTCTTTCTTGTCATCCTTCTCAACTTCTTCATCCTCTTCCTCGTCGTCTACCTCCCAACTCAAATCCTCCTCTTCTTCCCCTGAAATCACCCTTTTCACTAGCTTTGCCCTTGCATCCTCTGCTTGCTTGAGCTTATGGACACGATAGTAATACCGGCACCAGAATGTCTCGTAATCCACCAATCGAGGCACCAGCTTCTCAAGAAATCCCTCCAACGACCCATTCTCATAGCACAGCCTCTCAATTTCATCCTCTTTCTCGGCCAAATCAAACCCTAATCTCCAATTTTTGAAATCCTGAGCATCCTCCGGCTCCTCCGAGAACGTATTCACATCGAACTGGATCGCAAGCAGCTGCGCCTCGAACCGGTTGTACCTTCTCGAAGAAGGAGACCCATTCTGGGGCCCGTGATCGAACGGGTACTGGTCGGTTCTACTGGCCTCGGCCTCCATCGACATGATCGCTTCCTTACCCCGGGAGATGATCTCGGCCGTGCCCCGCCACACCGAACCGCCGATGTCGTCGACGATCCGGCCGACGGACTCCAGGGACTCCTGAGCGACGGAGGCACCCGCATCGAGGGAGCCCGGGAGGTCGAGGACCGCGCGGGCGGTGGCATCCCCGAGGAACGCCGTCTCCTTCTTGATGCCGGATCCGAACTCCTCGAGGTCCCGGCGGTAGGTCCGGATCACCGATTCTGACTTGGTGGCGAAGGTCTTCACGAACCCTCCAAAGCTCCAACCGCCAGTCTCGCCGCTGCCGCCGAAGCTGCCTCGTTCATCGCCGTCCGGTGAGTGGTGGGGGGATTCCGACGGAGAATTCTTCTGCCGGGGGGAGGTCGGATCGGCGGAGAAGACGGATTTGAAGAAATCCATCGCAACGGAACCGGAGACACTCCACCGGCCGGTTGGCCACAGAGCGGACGTCTTCGTCTCTGGTGATACGGCTAAATGTACGCGTAGAGCCTACACATACGGAACACGAGTTGTGTTTGCGGGCTCGGCAAGCTGAGTCTAGCGTTTCGTGGATACCAGAAAGTTCTACCCCGAACGTTCTACTCGTGGCTTTCGTACACGCTCTGCTGCGTTACGAATGCATGCTGATGCTATCTTGCAGATTCTTACGTATTACCTAATTAGCTATATTTATTATTCCGATTTTTTATTTTTAAAAATTATATTAAAATTTCTATACTTAAAAAATAAAATATTAAGTTTCTTATATAAAATTAAAAAAATAATTTCATAAAATTAAAAATACTAATGTAAACCTTTTAACCAATATTCTAAATGTAGCTAATTATAACGGATAATAATGTCTAATTAGTCTAACATTATATTTTATGAAATATTAATATATATTTTTTAAGGAGATTGTTATTGGTAATCTATTTTTGGGATAATCCCTTTTATCTCATACAATCATCTAAAAAATAAAAATATACACTTTTATTAGATATAATATTTTATTAATAATCATATTATTATCTTTTGACATCCCTCAATTATCATCTGGTTGATGTAAACTGATATTTAATCAGGATGTTAAAAGTAGTTAACAATAACGGATAATTTATAATTAATCTAATAAGTATTTATGAAATGCTAATGTAATTTTTTTAAAGAGATTATTATTGGTAATCTATTTTTGGGATAATCCATTTTATCTCATACAATCATCTTAAAAAATAAAAATATATATTTGTATTAATAATCATATTATTATTTTTTAACATCCCTCAATTATCATCTCGGAACATTGAATCTTGTGGGTTGATGCAAAATGATATTTTTCGAGCTATTATAGAAAAACCTAAGTATCTTTCCAAAAATGTTATCCAATATCTTAAAATAATTGAATAGATGTAAAAAAAATATTTTTTCATCTCTTTCTCTTGTATCTTTGGATCTAATTCTCAATTATATTATTATTTCCTACAACCCATCAATTAACAATCAAAATATGACATCTTATGATTTGTGCAAAGTGACCCAGCATATTTTAGGCTATTATAAAAATGCTTGAAGTATCATTTTTTTGAACCAATGACTTGTCATCTTAAATCATAAAAATATTAAATCGATATAACAAGCATAAAAAAATATTTCTCATTTGATTAACTTATCCCATTTGATTATATATTTTTTTATTATTTTATTTTATTAATGATGAAAGATACTAACTATGAGGAGAAGAAGAAGAATAAGAAAGGGAAAAAAGGACTTGTATCAAATGAATTTGTTAGAATTAAGTGTTAAGTTAAAGTATTTATATTAATTTTATTTATAAGTGATAAGATATACAATGATCTAAGTGGATAGATTAATCTACTTAATAGCATAGTCTGATGCATATGACAAGTGAACTTACTACATTATTTAGGGTTTTCTCATCTAATATGTCACCTTTCCCCTCTTACTGTTCCCCTCTCCTCTCCCCTCTCTTTTACTAAGCATCATTACAATCTCCCTTCCCCTCTCTACTTCTAAATTGTGCTAATCATCAATATAGTGTTTTTATTGGTCTATATATATATATATATATATATATATATATATATATATTGCTTATTTGTTATTCCCCTTTTCCCTAGTATGCAAGAGAGTCCTCGTTATATTGAATTTAAGGACTTATCTCATATAACTTAGCATTCAAAACATATAAGTGCATTCCAACATCTATCATATTTTCATCATGTCCTTTTCATCTAACAAAGTTTTGTATATGAAAATATGGTATGTAGTACCGAATGATACCGGTCGATACGGGCGATACATACTGGTCTGATGACATACCGGTACGTGGACCTCCTGGTACCGCTATAGTGCTATAGTATTACACTATAGCAGTACTACAGTGCTACAGTAATGAAGAAAATATATAAAATTATTCGGTACACCCTGGTGTACCACTCGGTACGTCCGTACCGTACCGTACCGAATCAACGTCAAAACGTCGGTACGATACGGTATTACGAACATTATATGAAAGTATATATTAATATATGCAATGCACCTATTTTAAACTAGAATTTAGTGACATTAACATTGTATGAATTGGAAACAATAAAAAAATGGATATAGGTCGACAACGACCGAACCACTATAAATCGGTTTACGTTTCTCTTATGTAATTTACCTTATTGCAAACCTCTTTGCTTGCTTACTACATTCACTTCATATACAAACGTGTTTTAAGTTATGATCTTTACGAAATGATTTTCATCGGAACAAGTTTTAATCGAAACGAAACTGACGTTTTTACCGTTGCACTAATTCACCCCCCCTCTTAGCATCGAATCCTTTCCTAACACCTCTTTCCCCTCTTATGCAAGAGAGTCCTCGTTGTATTGAATTTAAGGACTTATCTTACAACTTAGCATTCAAAACATATAAGTTTTGTATATGAAAGTATATATTAATATATGCATTGCACCTATTTTAAACTAGAATTCGGTAACATTGACATTGTATGAATTGGAAACAATAAAAAAAAAATTGATAACCCATTTACAGTGTTTTTTTGTTTTTTTTCAAATATATATATATTTTTTGCCTATGAACGAAAATACTATAACGACGTTCCAAAACATAATAATTAACTTTTTATGACTTGTATGAACACCTCAATGCAAATTATGTTCATATCCATTTATTGATATTATACACAATGAAAAGAAATATAAGTATTTTATGATCCCTTTATAATATTGTTCTATTCAAATATAATGTTTTCTATATATATGAATGAAAACACTACAACAACATTTCAAAACACTATAACTTTTTTTTTTATTTGCATCAAACACCTCAATACAAATTATATTCATATTCATTTATTGACATTATATGTAACAAAAAGAATAACAAGAATTTATATTACAACCTTTTACAATGTTTTTTTGTTCAGATACTGTTTTTATATATGAACAAAAATATTATTATAGTCATAAAAAAATAATTTCAGTATTTCTGAACATTGTTACATTATTATCTGTATATGAACTAAAATGTATAACGAGGTTCCAAAATACCGTAACTAATTTTTTATTAGTCGTATCAAATAATTCAATGAAAATTATGTCTATATCCTTTGTGACATTGTATGTAATGAAAAAAAAAATTCATAATATATGATGAAAAGAACAATATATGATGGAAATAATAATAAGAATTTATATCACAACACCTTTATAGTATTTTTATATTTAGATACTATGTTTCATGTATATTTGTGTTTGTATGAATGATATTTTTCTCCGATAATATATTATTTATTAATGATAAGATTGATAATCAAAGTAAAAGTATCATCATGATCAATCGATAGGGAAGTCACTACATGCCAAGTGAGTCATATATATGACCCAAGCTTTTTGTATAAAAATGAATAAAGTGATGATATAATTGAAACTAAATGGGTTAAGTAACAAATATTAGATGAAGTTGAATTAGATATTGATCCAATATATATAGCCTATGTAAAGTTTTTTATTCAATATACATGACAATTATGTTGAAAAGTGAAGAACGACGATTTTTATGTTCAATCGTTTTATTCTCTATGTCGAAGATAAAGAATTTTTAATTTATAATATATTTATTCATTACATAAACAATATATATCTATGATATTTTCATAAACTTAACTGTTGTTGTATAGAGGAACAAGATTTGATAGGAGACTAATGTTTGCATTCCTAAGTTTAGGTATTTCATGATGGGGAGAAATTTAAACAAGCTCTAAAAGAATATATGATTTAAAGAGATTTTGATATGAAGTATATTATCAAAAGAAGTTATAAGATAAATATTTGGTGTATAGTTGAAGAGTGAAGATGGATGATATTCACAAGTGGAATTGGAAGTTTTTTAATAATAAAGTTTACAATGAATATTAGTATAATTTGTCTAGAATAAATAGAGATTATCATGAATTCTCTAGTCATTTTATTTTCGATCATATTAAAGACCAATGCATAGTGTATCAAGATTACATGCTGAAAATGATTATTATATATATCTAGAAAAGATTTGATGTTGTGTTTTTTTATAAAAAGACATATCTAATTCATGAGATAACACTTGAAGTTCCAAGTGATTTTGTAGAGTCATGTATAGATTTAATTTCATTTTTAATGGAACTCAAGTTTGAAGACTATAACATAACTATTCAATTTGTGACAACATCTGAAACTCGCTTTTGATGCATTAGAATTTTTGGGAATAATATAAAACTTGTCTTTGATTTATAAGTAGCACACTAATTAGATAAGTATTGTGTTGCTTTATGGATAGCTACAAGAGTTGATGGTGTAAAGAAATCATTCCCATTTGCATTGCAACGTTAAAATTGAAATTTTGAGTTTATTGAGAGTGATTCCTATTAGTATATTTGAATATTTGGATATCATTAGTGATCATAATTTATATTTTTTAATAAAATATTTTCCGAAGTTTATTATGGATGCTACATATTCAAGAAAAGGTAGAGCATCAAATATGAATTTATCCATAGTCATATATTCATGAAAGGTTTTTTTTTGTTATTGCTAAAACAATAAATTTATATTATGATATAAACAATATATATATATATAATAATAATAATAATAATAATAAGATATAGCAAAAGAGATTATCCAAAATCCAGTATATGTGATAACAGTGCAAAGAAATACTGCATTGGAATAAGTAGCTTTTAGGATGACATTTGATATCTCCATTCATGAAGATTACCTAATCCAATAATATTTGAAACAAGACATAAGAAGGGTAGAGTAGAAATGGAGACATACTAAGTGTTGATGATATCTCCATTCATGAATATTACCTAATCCAATAATATTTGGAACAAGACATAAGAAGGGTAGAGTAGAAATGGAGACATACTAAGTGTTGATGATATCTCCATTCATGAAGATTACCTAATCCAATAATATTTGAAACAAGACATTGAAAGGGTAGAGTAGAACCGGAGACATAATAAGTGTTGATGATATCTCCATTCATGAAGATTACCTAATCCAATAATATTTAGAACAAGACATAGGAAGGGTAGAGTAGAAATGGAGACATACTAAGTGTTGATGATATCTCCATTCATGAAGATTACCTAATCCAATAATATTTGGAACAAGGCATAGGAAGGGTAGAGTAGAAATGGAGACATTATTAATTTAATGACATGTTCATGTCATAATATTTGAAACAAGACATAAGAAGGGTAGAGTAGAAATGGAGACATACTAAGTGTTGATGATATCTCCATTCATGAAGATTACCTAATCCAATAATATTTGAAACAAGACATAAGAAGGGTAGAGTAGAAATGGAGACATACTAAGTGTTGATGATATCTCCATTCATGAAGATTACCTAATCCAATAATATTTGGAACAAGACATAAGAAGGGTAGAGTAGAAATGGAGACATACTAAGTGTTGATGATATCTCCATTCATGAAGATTACCTAATCCAATAATATTTGAAACAAGACATAAGAAGGGTAGAGTAGAAATGGAGACATACTAAGTGTTGATGATATCTCCATTCATGAAGATTACCTAATCCAATAATATTTGAAACAAGACATAAGAAGGGTAGAGTAGAAATGGAGACATACTAAGTGTTGATGATATCTCCATTCATGAAGATTACCTAATCCAATAATATTTGGAACAAGACATAAGAAGGGTAGACTAGAATCAAAATATGTGTTTATAAAAATTAACCTGATATGATATTTTGATCACTACAAAATATATATATATATATATATATATATATATATATATATATATATATATAAAATCTATTTGATAATATTGTAAATCATCCACATGGAGTCCTAATCTCAACAAACTAATTATACTCTTTAATAGTTTAAGAACAATATTATGATAATTATAGTGCTTAATAGTTTATGAACAATATTATGTCAATTAAGATTTATGTTAATCTATGAAAGAATTAAATTGAAAGACAATAACACCAAGCAAAACTAGGGAAAAATAATTAAATGAGGAGACAATAATAGTATGTAAAATTATACAAACATAAGATTGTAAAAAAAGATTGAACAAAACTATAGCAAAAATTAAATAGAGAGATAAGTATTTGTCTGTGATATAGTTGAACAAATTAGAAAAGAAAAATACAAATGACTGATGAAAGAAGAGTCAATCGATGAGTCTTTTGTAGTCGATAGATGAGAAAAATCAAGTCATCATAAGAGGTTATATGAGTCTATTTCAAGGAAAGTAAAGACTTATGTAACTATGTTTGTTGTAAGAAAAATATTGATAGAAGTAAAATAAGGAGAAGAAAGACATGAGCTAACATATCCGAGGAGAAAAAATAATTAAGAATTTAAAGAAAAACGCTCTTCTACGTGTATATCTAATCGTACATGAGTATACTACTTATGGCTTGAAAATCAAATTAAACTAAATATGATCGGACGATTAGATTGAACCCAATCGGATTACTAATGACAATAGGATAAATCTCATATTGAAAAAAATATCAAGTCTCAAAATCATTCCTCTCATCGAAGCATCTTTTTTAGGTTACTTATATGTTGTCATATACTCGAGCTCGATCCTCATCACTTCACCGTATGGGTTACCATCATTCGGGTCAACATTTTGACTCGAGCATGCTATAAGCCACGTAAATTGGGACGGGGAGATCGGATCAGGCACAATGGAGAGGGTGCCGCTCACGTGTCTTGGGCGACACTTTTCCACGCATCACCGACTTCACGCGGGTGGTGCGCCTCGCAGATACGAAGTGGGCCCCGTCGGAGAATCGTGGTGGGTCATCCCTCAGCAAAGGCTGGTAAGTCTCCTGAGTGGGTCGAAGAAGTACATTTTTATCTCGTCTTTGCTACGCAATTCGTTCTGAAGATTTTCTTCGAGGCGAAGAAAACCACCGGAAAGGTAAAAATAAAAAGGGCCAAATTCTATACTTACACCCAGTAATGTACACTGAGATAAACGCTCCGCGGTCCCACAGAAGTGGACATATTTGGCCAGTTCTAGCGCGAGTAGGCGTGCGCGTAAGCTCACTCGAGTAGAAACATATTAATCAGTTAAGAAATATCCCTCAACTGGAAGCTTAAATCGGAAGCGAAGTCCAACCAACGGCCAGATCTGATCCACGCGTCCTACACATGTAAAGCGGAGAGAGTCGCTTACGCGTTCTCTTAAAGAAGAGAGAGAGAGAGAGAGAGAGAGAGAAGAAACGATAAGTACTGCGACGGAGCGATGGGTTCCTCCTGCACTCGCTCTTCTCGTTGTCTTCTACCCCGCTTCGTGATCGGCTTCTCATTGTGCTCTTCGTTGCTCTTCTCGATCGCGATGGCGGCCATGGTCGGAGGGTTGAAGGAATCGGAGGCTAGCCAGAACAGCGCCGAGATCGAGGAGCTCGCCCGCTTCGCCGTTGACGAACACAACAAAAAGGAGGTCTTGCGTTGCTCTGGTTCCTCCATTTCTTCGAATTTCGTCCTTTTCTTCGGATCTATTTTTTTTTACCTTGCTTTTTATATCATTTTCTTTGGGTGTTCTTTTGACGACAACTTCTTTGCTGAGTTCGATCCTTTCTCCCGAAATCTACCGATCTGAATTCTGATCTTTGTATCTTGCGATCCTTTCTGTTTAGGGTTTCGACTTATCTTTAGGTTTTTTGGTTGGATATATTGTGATACAAGAAGTTATTTTTGCTTGATGTGACCTCTTATCGTATCTGTGTTGTTTTTTGGGTTAATCGTTGAACCCTGTGATATTCTGCGATAAATTTGGGCGTAACACTTGTCCTTCTCATCGTCGTTATTTATAATCGACTTAACTTTTATCGATCGAACGACACATGAATAAAAGATAATGATCTCGTTTCGGTTCTTCTGGCATATTGTATCACTTGTGTTGTCACTGTAGCTTTCCGTTTGCAGAATGCACTTCTGGAGTTTGCTCGCGTGGTGAAGGCCAAGGAGCAGGTTGTTACTGGAACCCTTCATCACTTGACAGTGGAGGCAATTGACGCAGGGAAAAAGAAGCTCTATGAGGCCAAAGTGTGGGTCAAGCCATGGCTCCACTTTAAAGAGCTTCAGGATTTCAAGCATGTGGCAGATTCTGGATCCTTCACGGCTGCTGACCTCGGTGCCAAACGAGGTAATGCGGTCTCGCAAACCCATTGATTGTCTATAGTTATCTAACTTGTCTTAACATACTCGGAGTTGTGAATATAGTACCCAATTATCTATCTTGATACGGTTCCTCATGTAAATACCCAATGAACAAGAAGTTGTCTATCTTGTGTTGGCTTATTCGGTGAGGAGCTCACAAACCCATTCTTTGTTCTTTTCAGATGGCCTGGCCTTCAATACTTTTTGTTATCTGTAGTCATCTATCTTGTTATGGTTCTGATGTCGATGTTGGTTCCAAGACTTTTTTTTTATATTGGCACTTGTCCATGGGTGCTCTGAATTTATGTTTTGCTTTTATTTTGTGTGTGCTTTCTTTCGTTTTAATCGTCACCAAAAAGTTTTGCCATGTATACATTTTATACAATGACATCTGATTCTCAGCATTTTTTTTGTTTTTGTCCTATTGGTCTTAGTCAAAGTGCTTGTTGTTCTTGGATGGAAGTTCTGGTTCCTAACCATTATTCCATTAGAATCTTATCACATTCTTCTTTTTCCCTTTGTGCTTCTTGGAGAAAACACAGATTATAGGGGAAATTGCATAAGCTAACAACTCTTCAGCTTCCTTGATCCTTTGTTAATTAGTCAAATGGGCCTTCACCCTTTGGCTCTCTTGTGGGCTGTTATGAAGTAGCAAATATGACTACATAAGGAAAGAAAACTAGAGATCACAGATAAATTTGCATAGTATCACACGTATGGGCAAAGTTGGACACAATGTGCTATATCAAATGATGGAGAGCACCCTAGAAACCTATGGTAAAGGAGTCAAACTTGAATGAGCAGTCTCTTCCCTTATTTTTATTTCGCTTGGTCGAACCAAGAGAACCATTTTTCTTTTGCTCAGATTGAGTTTGACATTAGCTCAACAACCAACCGTGGGGCTTTGTTTGACCAAACCTAAGCAGTTCGAGGTTGGGTTGATACAAGCTTTAACGATTGGTGACATTGAGAAGATGTTCAGAGTGGATGATGCAGTGTTGTGGGGAGGCAAGGGGAGGCATCATGCTAGAGACAAAATGACCGATGTACGATGTGGTTGGTTGCCTCACTGGCATCCTCAATAGCCTCGAGGAGGAACAGGAGTTAGATGAGTTAGATGGTGGTGAGGTGGGTGGCAGCAGTGGGGTTGGTGTTGATGATCACAATGGTGGTTTTTGGAGACGGCATGAGAGCTAAAGAGATGGACAAAATGGGGCTTGTGTAGTTGCGTGAAGCTGAGGTGGGTTCGAGAGTCTAGCGGTTTCTAAAGCCCAACATATTAAATAGTATTGGTCTTCTAACAAGCCAGAGACAAATGAATTGGTGTTAGTTTGTGATGTGCTAATCAAATGATGGAGAGCACCCTAGAAACCTATGGTAAAGGAGTCAAACTTGAATGAGCAGTCTCTTCCCTTATTTTTATTTCGCTTGGTCGAACCAAGAGAACCATTTTTCTTTTGCTCAGATTGAGTTTGACATTAGCTCAACAACCAACCGTGGGGCTTTTGGTTGGTGGCAGCAGTGGGGTTGGTGTTGATGATCACAATGGTGGTTTTTGGAGACGGCATGAGAGCTAAAGAGATGGACAAAATGGGGCTTGTGTAGTTGCGTGAAGCTGAGGTGGGTTCGAGAGTCTAGCGGTTTCTAAAGCCCAACATATTAAATAGTATTGGTCTTCTAACAAGCCAGAGACAAATGAATTGGTGTTAGTTTGTGATGTGCTAATCAATAATTTGAACAAGGACCAGGCTATTCGGCTCTAACTCATCCTTCACAAACTAGGCTAAGCTTTAGTTGTACCTTGAGCTATTCTTACAATTCAGACTACTGAGAAAATATGAATATGAAAGTGGTAAGATTGTCAAAATTCGATGCAAGGATTTTAGAATTTGATCTGGTCCAAGAAAGCACTAGTTTTTTATTTATTTTTAATTTATTTTCTTCCGAAGTTATTGGTGGTGTCTTGTACCATATTGCAGGTCAAATTTATGTCAGCCTAAGAGGGACAACCTCGTGCTGAGTGAACCAAGTTAAGGGAATGCATCAAATTAGTTTGGCAGACTTGGCAAACACATTAGTTGGATCTCATGAATCACTGATCTTCTTCACAACAGTCACCCCGAGTGTCTACACCTCAGGCAAAGCAGCATTGTTCCCAAATGTGCTCCATTCCCATTGGAAATCTGTTATTTTGACTAGTGAATGTCACTCTAATTGTAGATTATGGTCACCTCTTGTCTTGATCCTGTCTTACCAATCAAGCCTCTTTTTGGATAGCTTACTACTGCCTTTGGTCATGACCATAATCTGATTTAGTAGCAGACAAAGTGATTATAGGCTCCAAGGTAGCTTTCCAATTAACAGCATATCAAACAAGAATTATGATTAATCCATGACCTCCCAACTGAATATTATTAAGACAATATAACCAAAAGCCTCATTGCTTCAGTCACCAACCAGGCCACATGTAACTTGATATTAGTTATTAAGGGCCTTTAAGCTTCACCGAATAGTTATAACTCACCTAATAGTTATAACTTCAGTAGGCACTTAAATGTGTATAAGTAAACTTCTAAAGTCTGCCCATCGTTTCTGATCAAGGTTAGCCTGCCATGGTCTGAAGTCTGTTTATGTGTTGGCTTATTGCTGGAAATCATTCGAACTGTCAAATTTGATTAAGACAAGTTGGAGTCGATTAATTCTGTTTGATTTTGATTAATTTGTCATGACAAAAGAGGCATAGAGAGAGAGAGAGAGAGAGAGATAATTCTTCCCCGTTTGCCACTTGTTGCTTGAGTGATTATTCCCATAAAAATATCCATGACATATGAAATATGAAAATTTTGAGTTGCTTGTCATATTAGTACCAAATACATGCCAACTATGGTAGTAGTAGAATATTTCATGTGTATACACCAGTTGTTTCCTCGATAGAATTTTATTTTAAATAATGGTTAAACTAATAGGATAATTATAGAATACCTGAGAATATGTTGTGGATACATTTTAGGCTAACTATATTTTCTTTATTTTTTTACTACATATAAGATGGATATGTGACTAGATATATTAATTACGTGTTAATTTTAGTGTTAAAGATCAAATTATGAATGATGAAGTTAAACTCAAGACGTTACTTTACATCATAAGTTCTTGCTATCGTCTTTATGCTGAACTGCTATGTTATTAGAGGTATATAATCAAACACCATTAAGCATATCAGACATTGTCACATATAATGTTATATATTAAAATATCTTGATGGCTGTATTTGTAAGATATTATATCCTGTTTTTTCAAGATATGATATATCGGTATATTTGTGTTGTATCATATCTCAATCTCATGTCAATAATCAATATCCATATTCTATGGCCCATGACCTACTCCCTCGCCATGTGTGTTTGGTCTTTAAAATCTTTTAGTAGATATCTTAAGATTTTCTCTTATCTGACATATAATTGAAATAATGTTATATCCTTTTATTTTGAATTGTGAATTTTTTGTGTTTTATCACTTTTAAGTTTTTTTTTATCTTGCTTCTTTTTTATCTGATAGCACTTGATTTTTCTATTTTCATTTGATATTGGCATGTATAATGCTTGAACTCTGATGGTGTCTATCACTGCTTTCCTGTGAAATGAGATGCAGCTATGTTTACAATGGCAAGGCTGTTATGAGATAGTTGAGCTATATGTAATTCTTAATAACTACTTTGAAAAATACTAAGATGTGGAAAACCGAAGAATTTATTGGTTTAAGTTTGTAAGTGTTGTTCTTTCTTCTCTGGAATGTCAGTCTGTTTAGGAGCTTAAATAAATCTGAACACTTGTGTTATCTAACACAATCAAAAGATGAAGCATCTCTGTCAAACCTTGTAAGATTGGCTCTGCATTAGTCATAATGAGCCTCATTATGTACCAGGTGAGCATGGACCCGGGTGGCGTACTGTTCCTGCACATGATCCTGTGGTCAAAGATGCAGCACATCATGCTGTGCAGACCATTCAACAGAGGTCCAACTCATTGGCCCCCTATGAACTGCTGGAGGTCCTTCTTGCAAGGGCAGAGGTCTGGTCTTCTTGCCCTTTATTTATTTTGTTCTATTATGGTTTCTGAGCAGATAATCTTTTCATGCTCCAACGTTCAAGTGCTTGAGATCAGTGGGTTTATCACGGCTCCTTTCAATTCTCAGGTGGTTGAGGACATTGCGAAATTTGACATGCTTATCAAAGTAAAGAGAGGAAGCAAGGAGGAGAAACTCAAGGTTGAAGTGCACAAGAATCTGGAAGGCACTTTTCACTTGAATCAGATGCAGCAGGAGCATTCGGAGTCTGCAAGTCAGTAAACATAGTGCTCGATACTACTAATATAAACAGCGGTATCTAAACCCAACCAAATGACATCTATATCTGTGTTTTTGCAAAGCATGTTTTCTGATGAATTGCCTGTAAATTTGAATGCTTTTGCTGCTTGGTGAATATGTACTAAGAGAGTATCTTGAAAACATATTTCCAGTTTGCAACTTGCTGTTGCATTACTTTCCTTCAAAAATCCAATGTTCAATATTTGGAAAGAACCGTTTATGGAGCCCTATTTGCTTCTTTAGATCAAGAAACCATATTCCCATTGATCAATGTATGGACAGCGCAATGCGACGAGGTAAAATAGATTTGCAGTACAATATGATTCTAGTTTTTATTGGAATAATCATCCTCCCTTGCAATGGTGTTATGGCAATTGACAATAATGATGGCTGGATAAGCTGTTTCATGGTAATGTCTGATTAGAGAAGAAACATCAAATTTAGCTGTGATGTCATCTTCAATCCTGTGATGCTTCTTAGGTTAATCTATTTGGGTTGGTTTGCCGACAGTCCAACCTTCAGATGCATATGCACAAGATAAGATCTGGGAGTTGGTATTGCTTCTTAAATATGTCATTATATTAGTACTTCAGTGGTGCAGGGCATTCGAGTTTTGCTGGTGTTCATGGTGGGTGACATTCTATTACGAGGAAACCTAATGAATGAGCTTCTGCATACTTGGCCAGGAGCATGCTGCACTGCACATCACCACAAAGTCATGGATATGGTTGAATTCTGGAGTAAGCTTACGAAGAACATGCATTAGAAACCCAGAGCTGACAGAGCCGACAGGAGTACCTCCTTGGAGAACCAAAATGTCCCGTCGGGTTCCTTTCAGTTCTGCAAAAGTAGTAAGCACTTGAGGTTTGAATATTGGGTCAGATAGAATTGGTGGTGTTGGCATTGGATTCTGTGGGTCAATCTAGCAGCTGCAATCAAGTTGTCACAGACAAAAAGTAGGAGCTAAAAGCAGAAAGGAAAAGCTAGAAACAAAGAGAACCTGATTGCAAACACTCGACCACTGAGCAAGGAACAACATAAGGTGGACCAATGGAAGCAGTAGGTAGAATACATACAGATCCAGATTTGTCTGGAGCAGGACAACTTACGTATTAGCTTCCAGCAGCACATGGATTATGTTGCCATGGATTCCCCTGAAAACTAGCAACAATCAGAAGGAAACATAATCGTGAGGTTGAGAAGGAAGACACTGGTTTTGTTTTCGGTCAATAATTCATCCTGAACTAATTATATATTATCTTTTATATTTGAATCTTATTAGTATCATAATTTTTATATTTAAAAATTTTATATTAAAATTTTAAAAATAAAATAAATAATTTAATTTATCTTAACATCGTCAGTTATATTGACGAAAAACACAATACGTTATAATCGATGCAAAATTAATAGATAAAAATATAATTTTAATATTTTTTTATTTTTAATACGTGGGATGTTAAAATTATCTTTTTATTTATCGTTTTGTATCGATCGTGATTTATTTTATTTTTAAAATTAGAAGAATCTCAATATAAATTTTTTAACCACATGATTGGCCTTAAATCTCGGATCCAACGGCTACCGATGAAGATCAAATTACAGCCGTCTGATGGTTCGCTCTCGGACAACGTTGCAGTGGAACCGCTGCACAACGGAGGACAGAATTGTGATTTCGGTAGATATCTTCGGAACGATGTCGTCATTGACCTTTAAGATTTTTGAAAGCAAAAGCTTCGGCCCCAACAGTCGCGACCTCGACGCCCGCAGCCGTCCGATCAATCTATCGGACGACATCCGAGAGACGATAAAGAAAAGGAGGGAAAGAGTTTTGGCCGTCCGATTCCCTCCCATCATCTCTATAAACCTCGCTTAGGGCTCCGCCTCCCGATGCACCCTCACGTCTCGCTCTCACTCACTCTCGTTGCCTCCGAGGGCAACACTATCTCCGTCCTCGCCGGTAATCCCTCTGTTATACGCGAATTCTTCGTGTCTTCGAGGTTCTTTTGTGGATCGCGAAGTATCCTTTTTCTGATCTTGATAAGATGCTTTAGTTACCCTCGCGGTTTCGGAGGAGTCGATTTCGGTTCGTGTTCTCGTTCTTTCGGATTTTACACTCATTTTGTCGAAATTCTTATTTCTTTTACTAATTATAGATGGAAACCTTTGGATTTTTATCATTATGTGTGATATTGGATGGTACTGATTTGTGTATAGATGTGTTCTAAATTTGATCTGTTCTTGTTGGTTTTTGAGATATCTGCTAAGGTCTATTATCTTATACTTTAATTGAATATCTTCAGGAGATGTTATCGAGATTGATGTCATTTCGGTCCTAATTTTGCTTCCCTGTCTTCAATATAGGTGAAAAATGAGAGAAATCCTTCACGTCCAGGGTGGCCAATGCGGCAATCAGATCGGATCCAAGTTCTGGGAAGTGGTGTGTGATGAGCACGGGATCGATCCAACCGGGCGGTACACTGGGACGTCGGATCTCCAACTCGAGCGCGTCAACGTGTACTACAATGAAGGCTCTTGTGGGAGGTACGTCCCCAGGGCGGTGCTGATGGATCTGGAGCCTGGTACCATGGACAGCGTCCGAACCGGTCCCTATGGTCAGATCTTTCGTCCCGATAACTTCGTCTTTGGTCAGTCTGGTGCTGGAAACAACTGGGCTAAGGGTCACTATACCGAGGGAGCTGAGCTCATCGACTCGGTTCTTGATGTGGTGAGGAAGGAAGCCGAGAACTGCGACTGCCTTCAGGGTATAACTTGCTTCCTTTCTGTCTGTCGCTTTAATTCCTTCGTATTCCAGGCTATACATATTACTTTCCTGATTGATTCGTATGTAATTATTTTGCTCAGGCTTTCAAGTGTGCCACTCCCTTGGAGGAGGAACTGGTTCCGGAATGGGAACGCTTTTGATATCTAAGATCAGGGAGGAGTACCCTGATCGGATGATGCTTACCTTCTCCGTCTTCCCTTCGCCCAAGGTTTCAGACACTGTCGTCGAACCCTACAATGCAACCTTATCCGTCCACCAGTTGCTGGAGAATGCAGATGAATGTATGGTGCTGGACAATGAGGCTCTTTATGACATCTGCTTCCGCACGCTCAAGCTAACTACTCCCAGCTGTAAGTCATTCCCTTTACCGATCCATATTCTTGTTCGAGAATTTTGGATTAAAATGACCCAAAACATCTCTTGGTGTTATCCCACAATTTCAATTGGTAACTTTGCTGCTTGGAAATTAATCACTTTTGAACATTTTACCAATTCACTTGCTCAGAATTGGAGTAATCAATGAAATTAAACTCAGATTTTTTCTGTAGGTTCCAAGAGATAACTAGATTCATTTATTGAGACATTTCACACAATCAAACCTGATGGGACCTTTTTTTTGCTAGAATTGATGGTCGAGTCATAACGTTTATTGCATCAAATCTTCTTGGCTATTTGAGAATGGACCAAAGTAGTCCTGTTTGATAGGTGATTTTGGAGAAATGTGAACCTTTATACAGCCAGGCACATGAACTGTTCTTGTTGATGTCTGCCTTGATATGACATCCTTCGCTTGCTATTAGTTGATCTTGGCATGAGCTTTGCAGTTTATACTACTAAAGTTTGCTTGGATCTTACTTAGAAGAAGCTTAAATTACTATTCTTTGATAGTATAACCTTACAAAGCTTGTTGATGTCGAGTTTTTTGTCTGGCTAAACTGAAACTAGGAAGATTAATTTTTGTTTGTCTTATCAGTCGGAGATTTGAACCAGCTGATATCTGCAACCATGAGTGGTGTCACATGCTGTCTCCGGTTCCCTGGGCAACTGAACTCGGACCTGAGAAAGTTGGCCGTGAATCTGATCCCCTTCCCTCGCCTCCACTTCTTTATGGTCGGTTTTGCGCCGTTGACCTCCCGTGGATCACAGCAGTACCGTGCCCTGACCGTCCCTGAGCTCACCCAGCAGATGTGGGATGCTAAGAACATGATGTGCGCCGCTGATCCTCGCCATGGTCGCTACCTCACTGCCTCTGCCATGTTCAGAGGCAAGATGAGCACCAAAGAAGTCGATGAGCAGATGATCAATGTCCAGAACAAGAACTCGTCCTACTTTGTAGAATGGATTCCCAACAATGTGAAGTCCAGTGTCTGTGACATACCACCGATGGGCCTATCCATGGCATCTACCTTCGTCGGCAACTCGACATCAATCCAAGAGATGTTCAGGAGGGTGAGCGAGCAGTTCACTGCAATGTTTAGGAGGAAGGCTTTCTTGCACTGGTACACCGGGGAGGGCATGGACGAGATGGAGTTCACCGAGGCCGAGAGCAACATGAATGATCTCGTCTCGGAGTACCAGCAGTATCAGGACGCCACCGCTGACGAGGAAGGTGAATACGAGGAGGATGAGGAACAACTGGCCCAGGAGATGTGAGACGCAGGCCTATCAAGTCGCCCTCTTCTGAATGCATTCCTCTGCCATCTCCAACTGTAGTAGCTAATCCTGAAGCTGTTTCTATGATGACAAATCCTAGTAGTCAATCTGCCTGTAGCTTTTGTATGTTCATTTTCACTGTTCATGTGATATTTCGGTACAGCATGCTATCAAGTTAATGTTATATACTCCAAAAGAACAATTGGTGGTGGCTCTCACATCTGCTCTAAAGCCGATGCTGCATATCAATTTAGTAACCACTTTAGTACATGGAATTTAAAGACTTCCATCATCCAGCAAATCTTCATCTTGTAAATCTACAGGTTTCCCTCGATCATCTCTAGTCCTTTCTTCACCGTGCATTTACGATTTATTCTTGCGTCGGCACTCTCACCCGTCCACTGACTTGTCACGGACTCTCCCATCCTTTTTCTGGGTGGCATGGCATCAATGCATGTGGCAAAAGGAAGGCAACGGAGAGGTACTCATCCAGCTACCATTCACATGATCCTGTGAGCATGGGATCTCGAGCCACCGACGCAGCTTTCACATACAAATGCTTGTCGCCCACCCTATCATTGCTCCCTTAACCAAACGCACACTGTTGCTCTCCCATCTCCTCCCTCATTTGGCCCTCTCCGTAATGTGCTCTAAGGAGTTGTACATCATGCAAGATATGAGAAAACTATGTTCTAGTTTTAGTTCCTTTATTACCTTTAGCTTTAGTTCTATACTGTATTATGTTTGAGTTAAAAGGTTCAAAATTTTAGCTTATAAAACGAGAAAATATGCTTTCAAAACAATAATAATTAAGTATTAATAGGTATGACTTTTCATTTAAGTCATCTCCTCATTTGAAGTATTTTTTTAGACTATCTTTCATTTCACATGGCATTTGGGTCACATCAATTCCAGCAAATACCTAACACAAGAGAGAGAGAGACAGAGAGATGGATGGCCATTCTATTTAGATTTGTCACCAGATTTATTGGATAGGATGGAGGTTAGAAATAAAGGTCTTTTAAGGTATGGTAAAAGTCAACTTCCTATAATTTTAGGAGGAGCTGAGCATTCTACTTAGACTCATCACCAACTTCTATTGAATAGGATGGGGATTGCAAGGAGGTTAGCAATGATAGTATATTTAAGATATGGTAAAGGTTAAGTTCCTATTAATTTTTGGAGGAAATGCCAATTGTTATGTTCATCTTTGCATCTGCCTCCACCCACCTATCATAGTTTTGAGGTGGAAAAAGGTAAAGGGAAAGAAACAAGTGATCGATGGCATTTTCTTTGGCTGGCCACTGACATTGTCTCTCCTGTCTTAGCTGTATGTACAGGTGAAGTCTCCACCCCAACTCCCTCTTTCAATTTTTGTACCTTCCGAGCTCACTCCTCACATCCAATCCCTGATCCCAAGAAAAGATGGAAGGGAAGCAGTCTTGGGGAGCAGCCCCTCGTCGGGTCTCAGGTTGTTCCTTCCGCTGCCTCCTCATCATCTGTTGTCTGGTGACCCTCCTCAGCTGCCATGGCACTGTTGCTTACAAGAACTACACGGTGGGGGACTCCTTGGGCTGGTTTGACAGCCTCATGAAGCCTGCGGTTGACTACCAGAAGTGGGCAGCTGGGAAGAGCTTCGGCCTTGGAGATTTCCTCTGTAAGTTCTATATTTGTCACCTCAAGCTCAATTTGTGATGGTTTCCCGATGCAGAAGTTTTCCTTTTCTTTGGCTGGCCACTGACATTGTCTCTCCTGTCTTAGCTGTATGTACAGGTGAAGTCTCCACCCCAACTCCCTCTTTCAATTTTTGTACCTTCCGAGCTCACTCCTCACATCCAATCCCTGATCCCAAGAAAAGATGGAAGGGAAGCAGTCTTGGGGAGCAGCCCCTCGTCGGGTCTCAGGTTGTTCCTTCCGCTGCCTCCTCATCATCTGTTGTCTGGTGACCCTCCTCAGCTGCCATGGCACTGTTGCTTACAAGAACTACACGGTGGGGGACTCCTTGGGCTGGTTTGACAGCCTCATGAAGCCTGCGGTTGACTACCAGAAGTGGGCAGCTGGGAAGAGCTTCGGCCTTGGAGATTTCCTCTGTAAGTTCTATATTTGTCACCTCAAGCTCAATTTGTGATGGTTTCCCGATGCAGAAGTTTTCCTTTCTCTTCTACATGATTGTCTTCTCCATCTCCATAATTGGTAATGATTCTCCTCTCCTTGTCATAGATCTGTTCGATCTCCGAAAAGCTCTGCCATGATTTTGTTTTATGCAATCCCTTAGAATCTCAGAATTCAGTGCCAAAAGGACACCCTCTCATCAACTTCAATAGCTCACAACATCAATTTAGTGCTGGGACTAACACAACAGCTTTGATTGAGATCCACATTTGGAATTCTTGTGTTCCTGCTGATGAGAACGATCGTGTGTTCCTACTGCAGTCTTCGACACGGACAAGAACCACTCGGTGGTGCAGACCTACAACGCCACCACATACGGGCAGTGCAACTACGACGACGCGGAGGCCGACGACACCACCGAGTGGTCCGCCACGGCGCCGCAGTACAGCAGCGACCCAGTGACCGTGCCGGTGCCGCTCCTCAAGGTGGGCACGACCTACTTCTTCTCGGGGAACTACGACGGCGAGCAGTGCCAGCACGGGCAGCACTTCAAGATCAACGTGACGTACGGGCAGGGCCTGCCGGAGAGCCTGAGGAGCCCGTCGGAGGCCTCGGCACCGGCCAGCCCCGAAGACGGCGGCGCCGACACTTCTGTGCCGGCCAACTTCGACCATCCCAAGGACACCGACGAAGAGGTGAAGCCGTCGTCGCGTGCTGGCGAGACGGTGCGTGGTGGGGGGCTTCACGTGGGCTTCGCCTTCTTGTGCGTTCTAATAATGCTCATAAGGTGAAGGAAGACAGGCTTATGGAAAGCATGTTGGTGATCCATTTATTCATTTATTTGATGTTTTTATTGTGTGCTTAACAATCCATATCTATATCTATTGTTGATACGTATTGGTGTAAAATCTATATATTCTAATTTTAATTATATTATTTTTATTAAAAATATTTATGTGTGTGAGATGAAAATAATAAATTTGAATATTTGGATTGTATTAGTGTCGTAAATAAAAATGAGCTATATCGTAATGATATCGGATGGGTGAATCGTCCTCTCATATCAAAATGATATATATAAATCTTTAATTCTTTTTTGTATCGTTCGAATTTTATCAGATATACAGTTTATAATTGTCACGATCCGAGTTTGATAGACTAATTGATTTATCGATTTTGTTTAACCCAAACTATTAACCAAAATAGTAATGAACGTGTCATTTATAAGTAAATAATAATAATAATGATACGGATGAATTGGCGACCCCAAAAGTAATGCATGTGATTAGAATTAGTTTGGATGGATTTAATACAAAATTAATGGATTATATGTCATCAATTCATGTTACAAAATAAAATTTTAAAATAGATAAATCATTTTTTAATCATTTTTGATTAATTATCTTACAAAAAATTATTTTAATAATTGTATCACTCCATTAGTTGTTTTAACATTATTATGTTGATAACAATAATAACCCATCCATTAATCTTTTTAGTTTTGCAAGAATATATGTATAATTTATTTATAGAAATAAATATAAAAACTATATATATATATATATATATATATATATATATATATATATATATATATATATATATATATATATATATATATATATATATATATATATATATATATATATATATATATATATATATATATATATAAAAGAGAAAAACTCTGACGTGTCCATGGGTCGGTCTAGGTGACGCGCTGACGATTTGGGCCGGGCCGGTCGGGTTCAATCTGAAATCGGACCACAGACTGCTTTCGGTAGCAGGAAAGCTTGCTTCTTCGATCGCTTTGTTAACCGCAGCCGAGGTAAGACCGGAAGGAAGTAGAAGCAAGAAAGGGTCTCCCCCGAAGCCATGGACGAGCAAGAGTTCCGACACCTTCTCGACCTCTTCCCCGTCGTCCGATCTCGGAATTACTGCGTAATTCTTTCAATCCCCGTCCATCGTCGTCTTCTCTGTTTGTTTTCGTATCAAATGCTTGCGTTAGGAGGGTGTCGAATTCAGCAAGCTTCTAGGGTTTATTTGTCGTGGTGTGTGGAATGAACTGTTTCTTCCTTCGATTGAGTCTTTGTTCTTCCACAGTGTTCCCCCTTTTGATTTTTTTTCTTGATGTATATATCTTGACCTAAAACTTGCATCATTATCTTTGGATTGTACTGAAGATGAACTTAGCACGACTGACGGTCCTTTTATGTCCTTGATGCGTAGATCACAGTCGGCCCTTTGTTCCTAGACGGAGTGATGCTTTGTAGTTAGTTCACTAAAAGATGAAAGTTTCTGAGCCATTCGCATGTTGAATAAGAACGTACGGATGACTAAACGGGTGAATGTGAGAACCAAACAGTAATCTTTAACTATTTTATTGCTTGCTGTACTGAAATTTCAGTGGGTTAATTTAATACTTTCTGCAACTTCGAGTGTGACAAATCTCTTCTGAAAGGTGCAATTTCATCTATGTCGATTACGATCTTAAATATCCAGTGGATTAACTACGGTTGATATACATGAAGCACAGTAAAAACATGAACTTTTGTGTGTGATTTGAGTATTCCTTTTTACAATTTATATGATATACCATTAGTTGATACACTATAAAAAGTTGAAATGTGTGCAAGAGAATTTATGGGTTCTTGAAATTGCAAGAAGCAGTCACCATCTTAGCATTTCCTCTTGACTGATTTTGGTGAATCCTTGGAAAATTGTTTCTTTAGGTGGTCATACTTTGAGGTTTAGAGGAGTCTTTCTGCACAATGCAGTAGGCGTTATTGTGTTGCAGAAACTTTGAGTGTCATGCGAGATAGTGCATGTCGTAGTTCACCCCTTCTGTCATAGCTTTGCAAATGAAAGTTTCAAGTTCACTGATGAAGTGGTTCCTTTTAGCACTTGATGGACAGTATTAAGAAACTTATATATGAGATGCAGTTACATTTGCCAATTGCATAAAAAGATAAATTATTCAGTGATGTCCTGATTATTAGCTTGTCTAGTTTATATTTGAAGTGCCTCTCTTTGTTATCCTGTCATTTTTATGCAATGAACACACTTTCAGGCCGCATCTGAATCATCAAGAGGAACTACTTCACATTCATCACAAGATGAGGTATGATATTATATTCCTTTCGGTTGATCAATGTTTATGGTTAACCAATGACTATAAGACTGTAACATCACTGACATTGAACTTCTTGAAGCAGGTAACAGAATGGAAAAATGCTTGGAATCAAATGGATGAGAAAGATGGTTCATCAGAAACTGAAAACGATGGTATGTCATAGTTAACTATGAAGCATACTTGCATATGTTACTTCTGTTAAAATAAAGTAATTTGTTATTTGTCTGTTATAAGATAATAGACTGGTTGTTTTCTTGTAAGGTTGGCAGGTTCTTGCATATATTCAGAAAATGTATGCAAGAAAATGTGGTTATACCAGTAGCTATGAAGCATACATGCATGCAAATTTATGCAAGAAAATAGAAGCATACTTGCATATATTCGGAAAATGTCTCATCAGTAACAATGTCTGGGCAACAAAGATCCCGTCCCTCCTTGCCCTGCACATCAGGCGATATTGATGCATCTTCATTTATTGCAGCTAGAGCAGAATATCTTTATACCGTTTTTATATTCTCCTGAGAGTCTGCAACTGATGACCAGGGAGCTAAAAGTAGCCTTGGCAATCTTTTTAAGATCACTATTACCTGATGTAGCCTGCAATGATGACAAATTAAGTGTTTTTGTATTTTATAATAATAATAATAATTATTATTTGCAGATCTATAAATGACACAAATTACATAATAATTTGGCATTTGATCGATTTCTTGAAGCTACTCTGGATCCTATTGCATGTTTTAAATTATCTGAGGTTGCAAACAAAGGAAAACTTGTCAAATGCTACTTACTAAAAGCAACAAGGGTAGAATAGCAGTCAATCTATGTCAGCATTGCTTGCTGAGAGTGGATGCTGATTAATTGGTTATTTGCAGATCCATTTTGGCAGAAGCTAAGGTTGGCTGCTGAAAGAAAGGTATGATCATCTTTCTTGTTTCTTCAAATATCTACTGCTCAAGGTAACATTTGTTGACAATCATACCATATAACTTGTATTGTCTAAAATTTATTGTCCCATCAGTTTTGTCACATTGGTCCATATCATGGTATCCTTGTTCATGATAGAATGAACAGACAAACTATTTAATCCTTGTATTGATATTTATGATTTGCAGGCCATAGTCATAGAGTCCTAATGAACTTGACAGACATCCCATCTGTGTGTCAGTTACTGCTATATTATTTGTTGGATGAAGATTGTTTATGAAGTGAACACCCATCTGATGGGGCTTTAGATGTGCTCTAACATTTTTGGAGTCATAATTTTAATGTTGGTCTGAACAATTGTCTGGCCATGCTGAAACTTCATAACAATTTCTGTTCAGCTTTATGTCGAATCTAGACGTGTTTGGTTGATTGATATCTAAGGAATGTGTCTTAGGCCTTTTTAATAAATAGTGTTTTTGTTACTAAGATATTTTTTGGACTAGCACCAGATTTGTTTCATTACCTGGTTTGTGTCGGTCGGTGAAGACTTGGGCACTTTAAGCTTAGCACACGCTGTTCAGTCTGCTATTTAGTCCGAGCATAACTTATAATATTTATAAGAGCCATCTCCACCATGCCAACCCTTGTAACTATTGAGCTTGGAACAGTTTCTTACGAGGTAGTCAGCACCAGATTAGTCAATATCCCATATTTTTGTTTGATAAGTTTAGGGCATATGATAAAAGAAGTTTTTAGCAACACTAAGTTTGATATCAGCAGAAATAATTGTTTAAAATTTTAGGATGAGCTGATCTGCATATGACCCTGGTACTTTTGACTTTCCCAGTTATACGATCTTGGCCAAGTAGACATACAATTTTGACTGATCCCGGTAGGTTCCATCAGTCTCCGCTGATCCTTCAAGAATTATACATATTTCTGGAAGAGAATATCTAAGTGGTGTTTGATATGTAAAACAAGAAATTAGGAATGAAAGATAACTGAAATTAAATACCAAAAGTAATAATTTAATCAAAGCAATAATTTATTATGAATTTGTTACCCCTTTGACACTTCATTTACTGAAAACTAAATCTTCTATGATACACTGTTTGTCATGCAGATGATTTATAAGCAATTTAAAGCTCCAGCAAACTCTTAAATCCAGATAGTCCTTGCACCATAAGGCCTATATCAAAATCCCCTTAAAATAATGGAAGCCTAAGTTTTGATTAAAACAAACAAGCACCACAAATGTTTTAAGTCTTATTTTATAAAGAAGATGCCACATATGAGGCTTAAACTTCTGAAGTGTTTTATTGGCTAATTTAATTTGTTGTGAATAAAGCCTTGCCACGGTGTGGCATCTGGAAATTTTGAACAAATCAGTGTAACTTTAGATCAAAAGTGAACTGTAGGAAAATATAATCACAGCTGAAGAACCAAAACGACAAGCTTACTTTCAACCGATCAGGTGACAAATGGTCTATGTCCATCATTGGTTTGAGTTTATAGAGAAAAATCATACTTCAACTCTATGATCCCAACCAAATCAGTGCTTAAACTGCTCACCAGATGCTCATTTCTCTGATTAGCACATGATTGGAATTCTTCTGGTCGATACAGATGGGGGCAGCAAAGGCAGAGAAGTTTTGCGAGGCATTTCGAATGGCCCATGAGAAACTAGTACAATTTATCCTCTTATTCCCCCATCATTTTGTTTTCTTCTCGCTGCTGCGATCTCTTGACATAGATGTTTCTCTTGTATCTCAGGTGTACAAAGAACTGAGTTCTGATGCTGCTCAGAGGTTTGTTGATTACGATGGCGGCCACTGAAGTATTCAATGTCTCCGAGAACTTTAGATTTATCTAGTTAAACATGAACAGCACGTCAAAACAAGACTTTGTGGTTCCTACAACTAGGTGCTGTGGTTTGTGCTTTTTGATTTATCAAAGCCTACCCATTTATTTGTTGCATGAGCTGATCTCACTTTTAGTGCCTTAGCATGTTAATATTTTGGTGGTGGTTGTGATAGTGCATGGATTGAAACAGTCTGCAGGGTGTCAAACACAGGTATTTTGCATCTTGAATCGTTCATAGATTTTCGTTTTTGCAGGATTCTGGGACTGTTGGAGGACCTTCAAAATGTTAAACTTCATTTAATTTCACATACAGTATACATTCTTTAATTATATAGAAAGATGAACACCTCCAGCATTCGTGAAGATGAGTCCTTGAGAAATATTCTTCGATATGTAGCAAAAAGTCATTTGGTTTTCACCCTTCCAGACTGACACAGCCAGCATTCATTTGGCTACATGGATAATTATCGAACATTTAGATCTGTAAAGCGCAATCTCATTGGGAAATCTCAGATGCAATCAAATCAACTGATTCTGCTACAATAGAATTATCCTAAATGCATATGGTTCTCATTCTGATATCTACTTGCAGATCCTTTTTAAGATAGAAACAAGCCAACATTTGAAGTCAGATTTTGTTGCTGAAACATCCTTTTCAACATCCTGTCACTGTAAACAAATCGTCTTCCGCGTGCTTGTCCAAGTATTGAGTAAGTTGATTTTGTTGCTGGAACATCCTTTTCAACATCTTTTCAACTGTACACAATTTGTATTCCAAGTGTTGTTTGTCCAAGTATGAGTTGGTGAATCACCGATGAGCCAAAGATACCACTACAAAATGATCATTCTACGGTCAAAAATGAATCAAAAGTGAGCACCTGAAAGGATGAACACCACGGTGAAAAAGTAAAAGGTAAAAAAAGTGAAAAAGAGACTGACCAATCTCTTGACTTGATGAGGCAGCATCAGGTACCTATGTCTTTTTCACGGTCTCAGAAATCATCTCAAGCAAAGCAGAGCGACTGACTGATGGACACTGCAGTAACAATACAGTGACCAATAAACCATTTCGAGCCATGGCCATGAGTTGATGCTTCCTTCCATGCCAATGAGTTCTGATGTAACCACAGTATACATTCATTCTCAGCCAGGCTGCTCAACTGGCTGAGGACCAGCAGCTGCAATTTTAATGATGCATGTGCCCCATGGAGCTCTTAAAGTCTGTTGGATGGCCAGTCAATGGAGCCACCATTAGTCCTGTAATAGCATCTTTTAAGTCTGTCATGTTCACTGACACTGTATAATATGTGTGTTTTGTTTGACCTAAAATCTATGGGACTGTTGTCGGTGTCTCATTGGCCGCCGCTGGTTGACTTTATGATGTGCTTCTTAATACAAGATAAATATATACAAGAAGAAGAAGAAGAAGAAGAAGAAGAAGAAGAAGAAGAAGAATACATAATGGTGTTTGTTGGATTCTCCTTCGAATTGAGATTATTTGTTTGATGTGTTTCATCTTCATTCGCAATGTGAATAAGATCTCAACACACCTCCTCCTCCTCCTTGATATTGCTCTGTCTTTGACCAATCAATGTATGAGCTCCTACACCTTGAGTGGTGCACCCCAACAAATTTAAGATGTGACAGTGACTCCTCTCCACCAAGGTAGCACCACTGCCCAGAACAACAAATGCTTTGGGCTAACCTATGCTATTTTGCTGGTCAAATGATATATAGAAAGGAGAAAATACAGATAGATGCTTTTTATTAGGAATTCCAAGTGCATGTAGCCAAGAAGAGTTCTGAGATACGACGGTCCAAATGTTTTACATATGTTATATACATCATAACCATTGAGCCCAATTGAATTATTTTAGTCGATGAGACGTAGACAACTATTTATGAATTAACACCTGATTTTTACTAATTATAATTCTTATGGATGTATCACGAGGCCTTCTTAATCATGCGTAATCCGATAATTCTCGATTATTATTCAGAAAAAAAAAAGATCAAAATAATTCGATTAATTCATACTCATACCTAAGATTTTACATGTACACAAATCCGAATAGTTTTTCTCAACCTCTCTAGTCCTAAAAAATCTAAGAATATCTGAAGTATTTTTTATTTTTAAATCAAAATCTTGAAATATATAAGATATTATGGAACAAATAAAATTTAATATGTATATATATATATATATTCTATATATAAAATTATGCTCCTCCTTTTGTAAAATTATGCTATCAGTGACTGATCCCTGAGGTAAAAGCACTTGGGATTTTGATGAATTGCCTTGCAATGGCATGAAAAAGTACCTGTTCTTCATGTTACTCCATGTTCCCACAGCTTTTATTTTATTTTGGCCCAGCTACTTTAGTTTCTAGTGGTTGCTTCCTTTTGTACCATTCCCTTTCTTTACTGGCTTTATTCCAATACAGAATACATTGTCTTTGATCTTCCCCATGACATTATCTCTGGGTGGGGGCTCCCCCCCTACACACCCAGTTGAAGAATTAATGTAGGGAAGCAAGGCTCTGACACATTCCACTTCATGAATTCTTGAAAGCAGGGGAAGCTACTGTGCTTGGCTTGCCTTGGTGATTCAATCCCATCTGCATAAAGTTCTCTTTGCCCAAGGCCACCAGGTAACTGGCACCATCCTTTTTTTTGTGATCTGTTCTGCTACCCAAGAAAACCTCTGGATTCTGAGAGGCTTGAGATTGTTTGCATCCCAATTATTGCACCAACCAATAGCCTCACATCATAAACCAAATGATTACCTAAATCATCAGACAATTTCAATCTCCTTGCATGATTTGAACTTCCTGAGTAGTTCAGTTCATTGGCCACATGAGGAGTTCATCCAATTTCTTGTTCTCTGAGCTGTTCTGTGCTGAAGATCTGATGTGACTTCATTTAGGAGTTGATCCATCTTAAACTTGTTTGGAGTCTCACACATGGATGTCTGAGTAGAAGCAGCTCAATCAAGAAGGGGCTGTTAATGAGGGTCCACAGCCAAACCACATGATAAAAACTTGTTGTCTTTTGATGATGTGTGAGTTAGATTGGAAATATATGGGAATTCTTATGATCTGGAATCTGGGCAAGTCCAACAAACATTTATCCTCCTCAATCATTCATCACATATGTAGAATTTGTTTTTTTGTGATTATTTTTTTTTTCAAAAAATTAGGTTTTTGAAGAATGAGCACAGTCTCCAATTTGCTCCTCTTTCATGAGCAGATCAGGCACCAGCAAGCTTAAACCTTGGAGAGAGGCTGAGGTTTGAAGAGGGGTAAATATGCCTGCAAAGCAGAGATTTTACCTGATCAGGAGGATCAAAACTCTCATGTGGGTAGAACTCAAAGCTTAAGCTTCCTGAACAAGTCAAGCTTCCATAAATGCTGAAGCCGAAGGTGGACAGGAAATTAGAGGGAGCAATAGATGAATGGGACAGGCTGTGAGTGAGACATAATCCCACACTATTAATGTTTGATGAGGCATTTCCTTCCTAATGACAAAGAACAGATGCCACCATCCCCGAAGGAGAGCTGAAAAAGCGAAAGCAGGGGATTCCTTTGCCTCCTTTCCCCCTCGCGTTCTCTCTCTTGTGCCATTCCTGCCCCCTTCTCCCACCCTCTGTTCGGCATCTTCCACCTTCTTTCTCCTTTGCAATTCCTGAGGATATTGAAATCTTATTTCTGCCTCTTGTACATTTGAAAGTTTCCTCCTTTTTCCTCTCCAATCCTAAAAATCGAATCTTTTTCCTCCATATTTCTTCCTTTCTGCTCAGCACTCTCAAAAATTTGATCTTTCTCCCCTCTCCTCCTCACGTTACTTCTCCGGTAATCCTTTTTTGCTTGAATCTCACTCTTCGCTTTAGCACTAGTAGTCACGTCGGGGTTAGATTTGTTTAGAGTCATCTTTTACGCACCACGGTTCATGGTCTCTTGTGCGCTTGCATTCCTGGTTCTTGTTCCGAAGAGATGTTCTACTGAGTGATGATGATACTTCAGTTTCCGACTCTTCTCCACCTTTAGGTGTTCCGTTTCTTTGGATCCTCAAATTGGAACTCGAATCCGAGGTTCGATCTTTTCGAAATTTGGATCTTTTCCTCTTGCTGGGTTTTGGTCTCCATGGGACTCTGCCATGGGAAACAAATCCAAAGCCCTCAAATCCAACAAGAAGAGATCCCGCCGGTCCCCGGCGTTGAGGTGCCTGCAGCGGTTCCGGGGACCCCGAAGCAGCCAAAGTTCCCCTTCTACAGCCCAAGCCCCCTTCCGAGCTCTTACAAGGACTCGCCGGCCAATTCGAGCGTGAAGTCGACGCCGCTGCGGTTCCTCAAGCGGCCGTTCCCTCCTCCGTCGCCCGCGAAGCACATCAAGGCTCTGCTAGCTCGTAGGCATGGTTCGGTTAAGCCAAACGAGGCATCGATCCCCGAGGGGAGCGAGGTCGAGCTGGGATTGGACAAAAACTTTGGGTTCTTGAAGCAGATCTTCTCAAAATTTGAGCTTGGGGAGGAGGTTGGGCGTGGGCATTTCGGGTACACTTGCACTGCTAAGGCGAAGAAGGGAGACATGAAGGGAGAGGAGGTGGCCGTCAAGGTCATTCCCAAGGCAAAGGTTGGTGTTTTGTGATAGTTGATGTGTGTCTATCATCCTCTCTTCTACTCTTCAAACGTTTTTGTAGAGTTCATATGTCTTGCCATGTTTCACATAACCCTTACATCATGTGTTTCATACCTTTTCATGGTACTTACTATTGGTTGATTGATATGTGAAGGTTTCATTTTTCTTTTCCTGTCTTTTCCAAGTGTTGTAGAGATAAGTCAAAAAGTTCCCTGTAAACTTCATAGCATATTGTCATTGTCTTTGTAAAATACCCATAAAGGTGCTGCCTGCTTCTGTTTTGTGATATTCTTTGATATGTACTATGCTTGAATCTTTATTCTTGTACTATGATAATGGATTCTGTCTAGATTCATATGATCCTTTTCTTTTCATTTGGTGCAATTCATGTCTGTACATTTGTTTGCTTCATGCTATCAATTTTAATAGGTGCCCATGAATGCTTAGTGATATCATTAGGGGGTCACAATGTCTAATGAAAAGCAAGTGTTGTACTCACCATCATATTATTTTCTGGTTTTCTAAATGATATTAATCATTTGATGTAATTATTCTTTTTTCTATCAATTATCACCTGGCTAGATGGGTCCGGTAACTCAGAATGCTTAAGCCTGAGTTGCTAGCTAGTATGAAGCCCATCTAACCTTATATATATATATATATATATATAAAATAAATACAATCCCGCCATAGGGGTTCTGATCAGGACATCACTTCTGAAGATTACCAGATTAAATGGCCAATTCTTTTTGTTTTTAGCATATATAGACCACCATACAGTAATATGTCATGATGTCGTGCTCTGTGGTGATCATGCATCTTTTATTTCATATATAATAAATGTTAAATTCCATTGAATTTATATATATACATATTATTTATTTATTTATATATATAGAACAGACAAATTTTCTGAGTCTGGAAATGCTTTGCAGATGACAACTGCTATTGCTATCGAAGATGTGCGTAGAGAAGTGAGAATATTACGTTCTCTCACGGGACATAAGAATCTAGTTCAGTTCTACGATGCATATGAGGATGAAGATAATGTGTATATTGTGATGGAGTAAGTTCAAGCTGCTTTTCAAGTTGCTGTGAAGTTTTACTGACAAATTTGTTCATATGGTTGTGGAAACCACAGGAACATGAATTTTCATGAGCACTTTAAATTTCTGAAATTTTTTCTTTGACATATGTGGGTAGCAGTTTTATGAGGGCTTAATTTGTTGTTCCTGATATTTGTTTAACTGTTCAATACTAGTAGTTTTAGATTTTATGAGTGAAGAAGTTATCACTTAGACTAGCGATATTTATATTGTCATCAATAATTAGATCATTTAGCAATTAAAAAGTTTACTTAGGCATGCTGACGTGACATATGTAATGTTCTAATGTTCTAACGTTGACTTTACTTGAAACAGGTTATGCAAAGGTGGTGAATTACTAGAAAGGATTCTCTCGAGGTACCTTTATACCTAGAACTGCATCTGTCAATTTTCTAAGGATGTTGGTGATAAGACGACATCTTCCTCATATTCTGACCAAATTATTGTTTAGTAATAATCTTTTTTTAATTTATAGGGGTGGGAAGTATTCAGAAGAAGATGCAAAAGCTGTCATTGTTCAGATTTTGAGTGTCGTAGCTTTCTGTCATCTTCAAGGTGTTGTTCACCGAGATCTCAAGCCAGAGGTAGTTGCTATCATCAAACTGAAACTTAAAGAATATTCGTATTCGTGTGGTGAAAGATATGCAGAGAACGGTTATGTGATGTATTTGTTATTGTTTAGAGTTTGAGCTCTCTTCGTATTATCTTGGTAACTCATGTTCCTATTTGGTTGGTATAGAATTTTCTTTTTGCAACAAAGGATGAGAAGTCTACCTTAAAGGCCATAGATTTTGGCTTGTCTGACTTGGTTAAGCCAGGTTTGTCTAATAAAATGATTCTTGCTAGCTGATAATTCTTTTCTTCAACGTCTATCTTTTTTTGGTTGGCACAGTAATGATGTTAACATCACTTATACTACAGACGAGAGATTGAATGATATTGTTGGAAGTGCATATTATGTTGCTCCTGAAGTTCTTCATAGATCTTATGGAACGGAGGCAGACATGTGGAGTATTGGTGTAATTGCATATATTTTACTCTGCGGAAGCCGCCCTTTTTGGGCCCGCACGGAGTCAGGTATATTTCGAGCTGTTTTGAAGGCAGAACCAACTTTTGATGAAGCTCCATGGCCTTCTCTGTCATCTCAAGCCAAAGATTTTGTTAAGAAGTTGCTGAATAAGGACTACCGCAAGAGAATGACTGCTGCACAGGCCCTTTGTGAGTTTCTCGTTACCTTATTATGGTCAACAAAATGGGAATTAGCCAATCGATAACTGGAAATCTGATTTACTGATCTCAGGTCATCCTTGGCTACGGAATTTTGAAGAAGTCAAGATTCCTCAGGATATTATAGTCTATAAGCTTGTAAAGGCTTATATATGTTCTTCTTCTCTAAGGAAATCAGCATTAAGGGTATGCTTCCTCTTCTTAGAGGAGAATGAATAAATAGATCTGACTTTCTATCTTCCCTGCCTTATATTACTATATGCTTATCGTTTGTCGTTGTGTGCCATGTAGTTTCTAAGGTTTTATTGATAGCATTTCTATGAGACTATTTTGAAATGACAACTTTTCTTGTGTCTTGTAGATTTTGGACCAGTTACGTATCTTGCGTATTCTATCGATTATATAATTCTATCTTAATGTTTAGTTTAATAGTTTCTACATATTATTAAGATAAATGAACCATGTGTTGAACGATTCAGCGGCAAGCCTTTATGAGTACCATGAATTTTTGTAGCCATTATCAAATTTAATATATTAGAGCGAAATTTACATAACAAGATAGACACATAGAGTACATCAAGTCAGTGAATCTTGGAATTCCATCTCTTCAATAGGGACTTACACGTAAGGTGTAAGGTTAAAGCTGTTGACTAGGTACTGAATTATGGAAACTACATTCTTACATGTAAGGCAAAAGGTTAAAGCTGTGTACATTGACATTACGAAACCTTGAATTCGTGGAAGTCTCATGCTTGTGATCCAAATTTATGCTGTCATAGGTAGGAGGAACCTAGGTGCTTGTCAAGCCCTTAATTATGATGAAGTTACACAAGTTACCAGATACAGGACCAACTTGTAAGTGCTGGAAAATGGTACAGGTAAAAGATACATCTACTTTTGCATGTCTTAAGGTTAGACGAGAGTATAAGAATATTCTTAGTGAGTATTCAAGAGAGCTGTCAGGACTAGTCATTTTTGTGCGCTTTAGAGAATAACAGGATCAAGATATGAGTCACGCGGTCTGTAGATTATTTTTATAATTTAACTAGTTTCATTCCACCTTAAACCAAAATATCATTATGACCTTAATTTGTAGAGCTGCCTTGATTCCATTCTCCATCACACACTAGATTCCCTTTTTCTTTTTTCCCATACGGCTTTAAACTTTCACTGGGCTAATTACCACATTTTGGACTGAATCAAGCTTGAGACAATTGTCATCCTATCAATGTCTGTGTTGTTTTATTAAAACTTATATCTTGAAGTTCATGGAATTTAATTTTGATTTGACCAGTCTAAGACTAATTGGAACATGGATGCTGCAATTTTGGCTACTCTGATCTAGCATGTGACAGCTATCTTCCATTTCCCTCTACATTATCTCTCATTCTGTTTGGTCTGAGCGATACAGACCCGTGCCAAGTGTCATTATGTCGATCTGTATCGGTACCATTCTGGTCCAAATATTTTCTATCTAAATATTCAAATGTGTATATCATTCGATACCACAAACGAAAACCCACGACACATATACATGCAAATAGTACATAAACCTCAATATGTTCTTTTTAATATATTTCTTCATACTTATATTGGAATGCATGATTTTTTCTCTCTCGAAGTTTCCATGTGTTTGTCTACGTCCCACATCTTGCTGTCTGTCATTCTAAAGGGTATACGAAAAAAAGAACTGTTTTTTCTCTATATCTATAAATTGTTTTGTATATGACAGGCTCTTGCCAAGACCTTGACAGTCGATCAGCTCTATTACCTTCAAGAACAGTTTGCTTTGTTAGGACCGAACAAGAGTGGTTATATCTCTCTTCAAAACTTAAAGACGGTTAGTCCAACATTTTGAAATGAACACAATTTTTTCTACCATGAATCTTTATTTTTATCTTCATTTTGCAGGCCTTGTCACGAAACTCAACAGATACAATGAAGGACTCGAGAGTTCTAGATTTTGCAAACATGGTATTTTTTTCTATAACAGTCCAATTAGCTTAAGAATATTGTTTTGTATGGTTACAAGCCTAATAATTCTTCTGTCATCTGTTCTTTTGGTGTTAGGTGAGTGCTCTCCAATATAGAAAACTAGATTTCGAAGAATTTGCCGCCGCAGCCATAAGTGTGCATCAGATGGAAGTACTGGATACCTGGGAGCAGCATGCTCGTAATGGTTATGAATTCTTTGAGAAGGATGGGAACAGGCCTATCATGATTGAGGAACTTGCTTCGGTATGAATCTACTGGCAAAAGATAACCAATATATATCTCTCCTACCTTATTCACATTGAACGCCCATCTCTCTGTTTCCTATCGTGCATCCAAATCCTAATTCATTGACAACCATTTTCTCGAACAATTTAAGTACCGTCTCATGTTATTCTTTACGATTATCATGTTATAACTGATAGACGTGCACTTGTGCCAGGAACTCGGGCTTAGTCCATCAGTTCCAGTTCATGTTGTTCTCCAGGACTGGATAAGGCATTCCGACGGAAAACTCAGTCTCTTAGGGTTCATCAAACTTCTTCATGGGTTCTCTTCCCGCACAATTCCAAAAGCTTAGTGGCATTCATCAAACACGGAGATATTTTGCAGCAGCATCTGATTGCTTAAAGAGTTGAAGAAAAGAAGATTGAATACCATTTATGCGTGCACGAATCAGGGAGTAGCCAGCGATACCAAGATTGTAGCAGCCTCATTTTAAAGTGTCATCTTTTTTGAGATGCTCTTCATTCAGCCATTTTGGTGACTTGTGTATTCATGTTGTCCAAAGGAATGTACAGATAAGAACAGTAACTGTAGAAGGTTGAAGGGAACTGAAGCCTGCAAATGGGGTTCCTAACCTGTAATACTACCTTTTCACTCCCAATAAGATTCTTGCACTGTTGCATGTGATGAGAGATATTGTCATCATTAGTGTCAAAAACTGTTTTTGTGTTCCAGGTACAGACTCCTTGCATTGATGACAAGCACTGCAATTATATAGTTTGATTTGGAATCTTGATGTCAAATTTAATGAGGTGTTGAACAAGTCCACCACTTTGATGATAAGCACTTCAGAATTTTTTTGTGGTGGTTAGGTTCTTCTTGTTCAATGTTCAACCATTGTTCTCTGTCACACTTCAAGAAAACAAGAAATGAAGTGATCTATCTACAAACATCTCAAATTCTGATCATTTGCCAACATGAGTTGGAACAGCAGGTTGAACCTATCCAATCTTTATCCTCAAGTTAGAGCTGTCAAATTCGACTTGTCTTCCGGCATTGAATCGTACTGTTTCTTGCATGAAAAAGACTGCCAATCATCAAAGGATCAAGAACAAAATGTAGGTCTTTCCAGGTTCCAATCTTGTTGTCCTGTAGGTAAATTGTTCATGATGGGGATTATAAAGTAGGGAACAGTTGATTAAGCAATCAATTCATTTCTTCTCAGATCAAGGAAACATGAAATGGAGCTCAGCTCAACAAACTACTTGAATGATATATGGAAGTGCATGCTTTCAAGTGGTGATAACAACAATCAAACAATTTAGTATTCCATGAAATGAACAGATTGTTGAGTTGCTGCTGGAACAGAGACCTGCAATATCAAACTCACCGACAACCCCACAAACGAAACAAAAAAAGAAAAAGAAAAAGAAAATAAGCCTGAAACAGCAAAAGAAAGGATGATGTCTAATTATGTAATCTACATTTAATTGCTTGTGTTCTAAAATGCGTGCCTAGAGTTACATGAATTAGCTGTGGATTCCCATCAGCGAAAGAAAAATATACCTATCTGGCTACTAATTCATCTGTCATCATTGTGAGTTCAGAAACAACTTCAATGCCAAACAAGTTTCATGTGGTTGATATATCTGGAGCAGGACATAAAGAGTTCTTGGTTACGAGTTAGGCACGCAGGAACCGATACTTCAGCAGGACTTGATAAATTCTATACCAAAACATCTTTTGGCCAAAGCTGCCTCCACTTGGAGATTTCATCTTTGCTTTGGAGTTTTCTGATTCCCCCATAAAATCCATCTGTTTCATTACCTTCTTCCCTGTGAGCCTTTCGGTTGATTGATGCTCGTCTCCACCTTGAACCAGGTGTGTACTGGTTGAATTCTAAGATAACAGTATCTGAAACGTCAAATAAAGATCCATCGAACTTAAGCTACCAGTAGGACTGTAAGCAAAATCATGACTATCTGAAATTTAAAAAGAATAGTTAAAAATATACAAGGCTTGAATTAAATTATGAAAATGTTACAAGTCAATTTTAAAGAAATCCTATTCTCATGTTTTTGTTTCGGTTGGCTGACAGCTAGAATGACAAAATTCAAGAACTTGGCCGACAAAAGCCATTTACCCACACCATAATTCTCGAGTCCCACGCTGGATAATGATAGATCATCTATCATGATAGAAACAATCCAACAAATTGCTAGAGTCTGAATGATGAACACTGTGATATATCTTGGCTTATGTTGCTGGAAGATGGGAAGCCTTGCATGATATGTTTTTGTAACTTATACAAAATTTGCAGACAACAAAAATGGTTAATTGAGATGCATCAAGCAGATATGATATCGATTAAGGACAAACAATTGGTGTGTTGTGGTTCTTGTTTGTTTACATTTTTTGTTGAAAGAAAAGTTATTGTGTTCATGAAATGTAATCAGCGTAAGTGACCTTTCTGTGGTCTCGAAAAGGGAAGTGTTTCAAGAAAGAAGAAATAATAAAAAAAATCAAGATAATCATAGAAAAGAAAACTCTCAGACAAACTTATGCGACTTGAAAAAGCAGTCAAGAAACCACTGTTGATTGTGTATTGTGAAGGATGTCAACAAGAAAGAAGCACCCTAAGAGCCTTATAATTGAACACCATAAACTTTCACAGAGTCTTTATGAAAAGTCAAGAACTATGTTCAATATTTTTCTGATTCAAGGATGGATGATGCATTGCTCCTCTCCTAAGTCTGGGAAGTAAGAAGATCTTCCTGAACAACAACAGCTTAAGCACACTTACCACTCAGATGACAATGGCAGAGGAGCTCATTTCCATCACAAGATTCCAAGTGACCTATGACTCCATACCACCAGCCTGCAAAACGCAAGGAGACATTGTTGACATGCTCACCTAAAAATCTTCACTGTATTTCGCTTTTTAACATTCAGAAACTGATTCTGTATCAAACTAAACGGAACATGAAAATATAGTTGACCGCCAGAGTAAAATTGTCATCAGAAGATGAGGTAAATAAATGTGTTTCGACTGGAAAGAACAATCAATGTTTCTGAAGCACTCACCATAAGGGAACTCCTTGTTTCTTCTCCACTGAATCTCGATATGATCACCTGCGCGTAAATCACTCAAGCAGTCTGAGATATGAACATCATAAGCAGGAGTATCAACAGGAGGTGCTCTTAGCATGTCCCACTGCACTCCCTCCTCTATGATCATCATTCTTCGTCCATGTGGTGGGTACCTAAATTCAGGACAACAGATATGATAAGCCGATACCTGCATACTTTTTTCTTTTAGCAAGTAAAAGAATGAAAATTAAAATGAATTTTCTCCTGTTGATAATTTTCATTAATATGCAGAATACCAAATGCCACAATTTCTCTTTAACAAAAAGAGTGAACCAAAATTTGCATTTTAAGTAAGGCCAGTCTATGCATACCTTGCATGAAAAGTGTCTGTGCTGCAGTCATAACTAACTTCAGCATCATAGCAAGATAGCATAAACCCGGCATGCCCATGCTGCGAAGAAGCATTACATTTCTTAGCAACTTAAGATAAAGCAGGAAAAGCCATAAATCTTCTGAGAAACACATGAAGATCAAGTCCGTGACATGAAACAGGACGGAGAGTATTCCTTTTCTCTTAATAGAGTAATCCCATTATCAATAAACAATTGATGTTTATTAGCAACTTGGAAATCCATATGTAACATAAATCTTCTTAACCTATCCTTATAACAAGGTAATGAAATGTAACCGAGAAATATTTACAATTCCCATGTATAAGCATGAGGAAACAGATAGTAATGAACATCAAAATTACCGGTACTAAAGAATGTGTTCTGATCAATACCTCACGATTGTAAACCTGAGCTGGTAACCATAATTTGCCACTCTCGAGTGATCGATACCAAGACATGATGGAGTCATCAGGCAAAGGGCTCTTGTGCTTGTTGCCACTGTCAATCCTAAAATTGAGCCAAGAAATAGGCCACAAACAAGAGAGCACCCCGTTCCACTTCTTGCTCCTGTTGATATCTGCGGCACCAACTGCAGAGTCCCTTGTCGAAGCTAAATACAACTTCCACTCCCTGCGCGCCGCATTGCCGATCACTCTCCCCCATTTCTCCTTCATGTGCTTCTCCCAGAGATGGTCACTCCTGCACCTCTCTTTCAACGAGCTACAGACAGCTGCCATGTTACACAATCCGGCAGGCGACAACCGCCCGAGAATGCAGTCCAAGGCCAGCTCCGGCAAATCCAAGACCGACATCTCCGCCAGCTCCTCTACATTCTCCACTCTGTGGGGGCGCCCCTTCCCGGGAGACATCATCGACGATGGGAGGGTAAGATTTCCTGCACGAACTGGTCTACACCTCTCGAGCAAAGGCGCCAGAAAAGATAGCACTTCCTGGAACAACAAGATGGAGACCAGTCTCGTCTCACTTGCCCATTGGGGCAGGGGCTCCAGGGGGAGGGACTTGGAGAGGAGGACGACGAAGGGGAAGAACGACACAAGGAAGAAAAGCATCAGAACGGTGAAAAGACGAGATTTTTAAGGGGGATCAAAGAAAGATACAGGAGAACACCAAATTGCTCGAGAAGCTAATGGTTGCCGTGCAATGCTGACGCCATGAATACTATTAAAGCTTGAGACCAGAGAGGAGAGAAGACTTGGGAGCACCAAAGCTAGAAGCTTTGGCCAGACCAAGCGCCATGAATTATTTAACACAATGTGAATGAGCTGCAGAAGCAGTCAAGCAGTGAGCTCCAGAATGGAGATAAGTGAAAAGAGGAAGATGGAGGTGAGCATGTAGTTAGTTAGTTCATCAGAGACCTCCCTATCCCCTTTCTCTCACCCATTCCCAAGGAGAACTGAGATCAAAGAGATGCTGTGAGAGCGAGAGAGAGAGAGAGAGGATTCAAAGAGTGTATGAAAATTCTTGGGACATGGAAAAAGCTGCTACAATTGGTTGAGAGGAAGCTCACTTGTTTTGCTTTTTCTTGGGGTGTGTGATGATGTAATACTTGAAGATCAGAGAAAGGCAACCATCAATATGTTTGCGGCACAATATCTGAAATATATTTTAGTTTTATTTGATTGTTTATAATGAAGAAAGAAAATAAGTAAATCAAAAGAAAACTATCAAGCACAAGAAAAAAAAGTTTATAAGACAACCAAAAGATTAACTGTATTATGATTTTTTTATTTTAGTTCTGTTCTTGGGGGATACAAAAAAGAACTAAGATATTATAATGGAAACATCAAAATAGATCAACAAATTAAATTTTTTTTCTTAAATAATGTGCAACATCAGAATGGTGAGTCTGATTATTATTATTATTATTTTTCATATTATCATCCTCTTTTTGTCTTTTCATTACTCCATCGTAAAAAAATCCCTCTGTTTCACTTAGCCACCAGCATTCCCTTTCATTGATGTTGGTCGGCTGTGGCTGAAAGATGCCTGTACTGGTTGCGTATCTGAAGCGTGCAGGATTCCTCCGCCTGTCTTCATCTGGAAACCTATTAAAGGCTTTGGCAGTGAGTCAGATGACATCTGCAGCAATGATATTTAATGGGTAGACTTTTTAGGCCTATGCTTACCAAATCATTGATGGATTCTGGATGGGTACTTAAACTAGCTGGATACATTTGGAAGAGGAAGACTCTTTTGAGTACCAAAATAATGTAATGGAGGTTGCCAAATTCCTTAGTGCTTGTTGAAGTAGATCTGCAAAGGTGGAACTCAAAAAGTTCATCATAGCTCAAATAGTTTAGTTAAAAGGGCAAGATATTTTCAAAGCTGCTGCACTTAAAACACTTGGTTCCTTTTCTTGATGTGATTTGATCATAAGCACATGGATCCATTCATGCTGGTTAAGATAACTATGAATTGATTTGTGATAACATGCTTCTATCTAAGCATGGACAAGGCATGGAGGTGTTTCAATGCACAGGTGACAGGACCAGCAGGCATTGAAAGTACCCATCTACTGTAGAGTAGTACTACTTGTCGAAGGAAAATTTGCAGTGGTGGTAGCATGGTTTGGCATCACCATGGATCCAAATGAGCTCACCACAAATCAACAAAGGTTTTTTCGTATCCCATTCATCTATGGTTCTCTGAAATGCAAATACAAACTTTATTAGTCATAAAAATAAGAAAATGATATCAGGATGTAAGTTTGAGATATGAGAATGAGATATACATACATATGTGATTATTGGGAAAACATGTCATAGAAAGAACAACTGGCTGCATTTCATGTCATAAGTATCATAGTTCAAGCTTTGGTTGCTCAGATGCTAATAGTGTCAGAATCAATAATGTTAAATAGAAATGTGAACTGGTTTTCCTTATCTTAATTCTCAAAATCTTAGGTTCATTAGACGTGGTTGATAAACCGAAAAAAGGGCAACAGACTCAAGAGACCAGTCCAGTAAACAAACAACCCATCATCATTGTGCTTGGTCTCCAAAGATGGCAACGATCTAGCACTGAATCACTAATGGTTAAAGTAGAATCTCATATGGTTGAGTGGCCTTAATAAGATATGGATTGACTAATACAATGTGTTCTAAAGAAATTGCTGATATCAATCCATTTAGGGAACATGAGAGTGACAGCAAAGTTACAAGTGAGTGACTTCACCAAGCAAAGGAACCATAGTGGGTTTAATGGTGCATGTTCATAAAGTTGGTGAGCCACAGGATGGTGGAGGAGGACCATGATGCAAATGAGTGGAGGTTAATTCTTGATGCTTGGTGCCACTTGTTGACAACAAGCATCTTCCAAGAAAGCCATTAGCTTCCTGATCACAAATGCGTGTAATGTAGCAGACAAAAGGTACCTTCCATCTTTAGAGAGGAAAGGTGATGCCACAGGCAGGGAGCACGTATCCTGGTTGTGGAGATGTCTGTGGCCACTCAAAAGATTTTTGGGATGTTTGGCACTGGTTCCTTAGACCAAAAAAGTGTCACCAAAAAATTCTTTGTGCACAACCAAATTAGTAGTTCAGTATAACAACAATAATATCTATGCAGTATGACAACAAACTCAGCTTCTACAATGATGATCATGGTTGCAAGTAAAAATGAACATATAAGAATTGTAATACGAGACCTCTGATAAATATCTGAGATCATCTCGAGCCCCCTTGGTCGAAAAACTAACACCTCCTCGGTCTCAGCCTCCTCTCTTGGGGAGTGTCAATGTAAGCAGTTATACCCATAACCCATGCAGCAGAGGCTATTATCCAAGATATGATAATTCCAAAAGCTCATCCATTGAAATAAGAAACAATGCTACAGCTTACCTGTTTGACTCAAGCAGCAATGCGGCCCATGGGGGCTACTCAAGGGTTCATCACTTTCTGACCTAGCGATATGCCTGCAGAAGACCAAATTTCAGATTTATAAAATCCGAAATAAAATTCACATTGTAATTTATACATTTTTCACAGTAGTTATGAGTAAGAGCTGATTTTCGATATGCCATCATATCTATATACTTGCCCAACCAATAAAAAAGAACTTTTAATCCATGATGAAAAAGAAGACAAATCAAGGCTTAAGAACAACTTATTTTTGAGGATGAAAACCAAGAAGCAGTAGTTTAATACCAAACAGTATCAGAAAATCACATAAATTCCCACATGGTGTAATAAATTAAAACTGCCAATTCGAAGAACTCATCCAACTTTCAGCATTTTAACTTTAGCGAACACAGATTATAAATCAACATTTTTCTAAATCTTACAAACAAAAAAATGCAATAAAATCTTTTGCAAATGGTAACTAAGATGATAATTCAACCCTGGTTTTGTGTTAAGTTGTTTCTGAAAACAAAGATGATGGATAAATATGCTTCTTGTAATCTTAGAATAAATATGTTTCTCGTAACCAAAACAATTTAAATATTTCTTATGAATCTCTTATAAATTTCTTAAAATGAAATGTGAACCTGTGCCATGGGTTTAATGCAGAGCATCTATGTATCGATTTACAATTGAGATGACATGTGACATCGAATTATCAATTACTAGTAACCTCATGTGTTCTATATATATATTGAGCAGAGAAAATTGCTGTCATACAACTACTTATAGGTGAATGCTCCTTTGCTGTCTCATCGAGGAAACAATAAAAATGACCAATGTCTCATACGTATACAAGTGCAAACTAATGGCATATTTCTAGTATAGGGCAGTCATCCAAAAGTAGAGAAGGTTACACCAGTCAGGTTTCTCAGGTTCCATACACTAAATCTTAGCAAAATCAGCAAGTGATTCCACAATTAATGGTAAATAACAATGTGAAATAAAAAAAATAAGTAACAATGTGAGGGATGATAATGTGAGATATCCACAGTTCGGTGTAGAATCAGTCCAACCAGTATATAGAATAACAATGTGAAGAATTTGCAGTTCCGTTGCAAAATGGTAAACGAAAGATCAGACCAAATCACCTTCAGAATCGTAGAACTAGTTCTCAGTATCGACATGCTGTTCCTCCGGCTCGTCGTCGGAGTACTCGAACCCACCGTCCCTCGTATCAGTATCTACACAATCCAACAGGATCATCGAAAATGAAATTACGGACGTAAATAGAAGCCGCGGGTACAACGAGACAAGGAGAGATCAGAACAAAAATCAGAAGGTAGAATGCAAGATCGCTCACCGGAACCCATGGTTTGCGACTGTCGCTCGATCTGCGAGAACGATCTCGGGCTTCGATCGGAGAGTCATAGCCAGGGTTTTCGCGATGGATCGATAGACCGAGAACAGGCCGCGGCAGCGGTTCGAATCGGGTCAAGGCGAAGTAAACCCTTGTTTGGGCCCACAAATCTTGGACTATTTGGGCCCACAGCCTCCCTTGGTCTCCAACAGTCTCCACGTGATGGTTAGTGTACAATCTGGACGAGGCTCGCGTCAGAGAACACTGGGAAACAGAGCAATCTCCAAACGTTGTCGCCGTTCTACGTCGGCAACGACAGAGAACATCATGTGATTAGAGAGTTGGGGAACCTGGCCAACCTCAGAGGTGAGCTCCGGATATTAGGATTGAAGCATGTTGTTTGTGTTGATGATGCCAAGGCAGCCAACTCGGTGAGCAAAGCGCAACTGGAGAAGCTGACTCTAGAATGGTTTAGCAGTTCCATTGATTACAGCAAGGCCGACTGCGGCGATTCCAGTGAAGAAGAAGCCACTGCGCAGGATCAGAACACGGAAGATGATCCATTGGAGCGCAAGAAGAGAGCTGGCGAGTTGCAGTAACAGTATGGCACTCGAGGCATTTCCATGCCTGGAGACACTGGAACTCCGGACAATGCCTGAGCTGGAGAAGTGGACTGATGTGGAGGACGGTGGATTCCCTTGCCTTCGTCAACTTACAATCGGAGGTTGCGACGAGCTGAGGACCATTCCAAGTCTGCCTTCGTTGCAGACACTCGAGCTGGACTACTGTAGAGGCTTGACAGTCCTCCCAAAATTCCCATGACCGACCAGCTTAGAGATGCTGATAGCTTCATTGCCTCAGAACATACCCAAGCTTCATATTCATGGTTTGTTCAGTCAACATATCCCAAATTAACGATCGAGTGATGAAGGAACAAGATGGCGAAGGTTGCAGATGGATCGCATCGTGGAGGTTCAAGAAATAGCAGCCAATAATGGAGAGTTACAATCTCTTGCATGCTTCTGGAGCCTCCTTTCCTGCTTCGGTAACGATCTCAGGCAACTTCCGGGCATCACCTGTCGTCTTTTTGAGGCTGCCTGCTGTGACTGGCTCTGTTTTGGGATGAGAAATCCAGGATTTACTTTCAGTGCTTGATGTTAATAGAATCAGATAAATTTCAATTAAAAGAACATTTTTATTGGACTATAATGAAGAAAGCATATCGAATAAACAACATCTGACCAGTAAGAAGTTCTGAATTAAGTATCTTAGCAGTAATTTTTTTTAGGAGATGAAACAACAGTGGATCCTGCAAAACCTGTAAACTTGATCAGGAAGAAGGAACTGTAACCCAAATTTATGCTAACTTTTTATGGTACATTGACCAAATACTTGTTGCCATCCCTGAAACTTGCCCTTCTTGTTTCTGATGGATTGATATATTCTTACAAAGATCACTCTTTTTTAACCAATGCTGCTGAGAGAACACCAACAACCAGTTCATGAGCTTACTTTTCCTCAAGTGAAAGAAAGTTCAGAGATAACCCAAGTGCTTGAGTAGGACACCACAATGCTGTGGCACAGACAGTGGTCCATATTGTATCAGAAAAGAAGCCACATTGGTGAACTGAGTTGTTCAGGTATCAGCATCTGATGAGAATCTTTCTCTAACTCTTGGAAAGCTGTAGACAAGAGCATGTTCAGACCGCAAGGCGACTTTGCGGTCTCTGACATGCTCTGACAAGGCCAGCCTGACTTGCTGATCTGGACGGTAGTTGATCGAAGTCGTGCCGTGCCGCAACCGCTTTCTAGGACTTTTGGCCAATTTGCAGGTGAAGCTTCACTAGCAACCTTGTTCTCATGCTTGTGGGGATCACTAGCAATCTACTTGTGAACCTTCATTACTGCACCAAGAACAATGTGGAGTAAAGTGGTTGCACCAGAAACACAGGTGCTTGGAAGATGATGGTTTGCCTTTTTCATCTGCAACCAAGTGGTTTTCAAGCACTGAAACAAGGCACAAATATTTCTGTCATTACTGTTGGCAGACATAATATACAAAATCTTGGTATTTAACTGGAAGAGGCAGCTATGAGATCTCATCCTCCATGGTTGTCTAGTTAGTGCCTCAACTTTCCAATAGCATTTGATTCAAACCTGGGGTTAATTAAGCCTCAAAGACATCAAAAGCTCACCTCACATCAATGGAGAAGCAGTATTTCAGTTTGGTCTTCTCAAATTTAGATGTGGATTCATGCAAAACTTAAAGTGTACCACAAGCAAATTTATTGTGTAACTCAATCATTACCATAAACCCATTCACTCACTTAGCCTGAGGATTTCTTTAAAGGACTGGTGACCACAGATACTCATGTTAGATCATCATTCAACATCAACTGGAGAACTGACATGAACCATCATGTGTTTGTTTTTTGGACAGAAGCCACCTACAAGATATAGAAATGCAAATGTATCATCATTCAATTTATTTTCTTCAATTATTGATACAAGGGATCCTTAAATTTTGTACCCTGTTTCCTTTTTTCCTTCAATATGTTTTCAGGCAAAAATATCAAATTTCACTTTCAATAATGTTTAGATGGAAATGCAGCTTAAGCATATATGTAAGTGGTTGTCACATGTCTTCCTTATGTTTGAAAATAGTATATTTGTCCTTGCAATTTTTAATATAATATACTTTTTGCTTCAAAAATAAGATCATATATATATATATATATATATATATATATATATATATATATATATATATATATATATATATATATATATATATATATATATATATATATATATATATATATATATATATATATATATATATATATATATATATATATATATATATATATATATATATATATATATATATATATATATATATATATATATATATATATATATATATATATATATATATATATATATATATATATATATATATATATATATATATATATATATATATATATATATATATATATATATATATATATATATATATATATATATATATATATATATATATATATATATATATATATATATATATATATATATATATATATATATATATATATATATATATATATATATATATATATATATATATATATATATATATATATATATATATATATATATATATATATATATATATATATATATATATATATATATATATATATATATATATATATATATATTCACATTCATTAAAAAACTGATTAGAAATATATTAATAATTAAAATACCTAAAATGCTCTAATATTCTCAGTATCATAATTATTATTAAAAATATTAAAAGAGTATAAGTGTAATCAGAATTTAACATCCCTACTTAATATATGCATGCATATATGTTAAACTCAAATTGCAAATGATAAATATGGCAATCCATCACTTCAGGAAATAGCAATATAATTAAATGTTGGAATGAAATCTTTGACCTGAAATCTTTGACCTTGCAGAAGATATGAATGTATAAGTTTCATAGGAGTATAAGAAAGAAACCAATCCATTGAACATAATAAATGCAAATCAAGTTAACAGTACTTGTATTCAATATTCAACATTAATTTCTTGGTATTGAAAAGGAGTCATCAGTGCACCCACTCACACACGCCACAAATTCCACAACCTGAAATTACAGCGATGAGAGGGTGCAAATAGCGGGTTCTACCAAGTGCAGGTGCTCTTAATTTTACCGGGGAACCACTGGCGTATCTAAAAATGGCGTCTTGATGAGCTGCGGCGAGGTCAATAAATGTGGAGCACTTCATCCTCCCAACGCCCTGCTCCATTCGATGAATTTCCACGCAGGAATCTCCAAATTCGTTGCTGTTGCTCTTCGTTTCGCTTCGGCTGGTCTCCGTTCAGGTGGAGAATTGGTCTCGTTCGAGCGAATCGAGACCCCAGGGAGGTGCAGGAGAGGAGTGGTTCCGCATCTTTGTGTACGTGGTTTTGGGCCAAAGATTGGGTTTTGAACGCATATCGAGCTTCAGAGGTGCAAAAGTGGGCGATTTTGGGGGTAAATACTGTTTGATGTGCTCAATGTTAAGCTATTTTTCTGCCGTCTCTTCTGATGTCCCAAACTGGTTTTGGGTAGTTGTCTGATATTGGTCGATTCGGGTTTTCTTCAAAGAATCGCTAGCAGTGTAATGGCTTGTTTTCTAGAGTTACGTTTTTGATCGGAAAGTCTTGAATGCAATTCAATTTGGAATTCTTTTGGTAGATCATTGAACCTGAAAAGGGTTTCCGTTGGCAAAATGTTGCCTTTTCCCTTTCCTGGTTGAAATTGATTGTAATGGTGGAAACCTTGTTCTTGCAGACCATTGGATTGACGAGCTTGAGGGGTTTCAGCTTCGTGGTTGTGGCATTCTTTCTTTTGGCGTGGTGAAGAACCCATCCTGCTTTCGTCGTTACTGAAACCTTGGCATTTGGTTTTGGTGTCGGAACAATGTGTTTGATTGCTCAACTAGAGAGAACGCAAACCAAATCCAGAATCCACGCCGACCCCTCCCTCCACCAGGACCATTTGGACCGGATTCCGGACTCACTGGTGCTGCTCATCTTCAACAAGCTCGCCGATGTCCGGTCCCTTGGTCGCTGCTCAGCCGTGTCTAAGCGCTTCAATGCCCTCGTCCCTCTTGTCCACAATGTGTATGTTAAGATTGATCGTGTAGTGTCCATCGATGGTGACTCCTTCGACGCCTTAGACCTCTCCCTCCCCAAACCAAGAACCCTCTTTGTCCATCTCTTAAAGCTCATTCTTTTTGCCATCCTCCAACCCTTACACTACCTTCAGAACATTCATGGTTGGAATAAGCCCCTTCTGCCACAGCTCTCCCATCACTCCCCTCGTCAAGTCCTCAAGAATTTCACCCATGTTCGCAACCTAAGGATGGAGCTCCCTGCTGGTGATGTCAAGACCGAGGATGGAGTCTTCCTGAAATGGAGAGCAGAGTTTGGAAGCACCCTTCAGAACTGTGTGATACTGGGTGGAACCATGATGGACTATAGACCTGCTTCGGCCAATTTAGAGGGGGCAATGGAAGACAATGGAAGCATACCGGAGTCGTTCTATACGAATGGAGCGCTAAAATTGCGCGTCGTCTGGACTATCAGCTCTTTGATTGCTGCATCGACGAGGCATTATCTTCTCCGTCAAATCATCGAGGAACACCCAACGCTGAGCAGCTTGGTCTTGACAGATGCTGATGGCCAGGGGACATTGACCATGGGAGTGGAGCAGCTGAAGGAGTTCAGGGAGAAACCATTGGCAATGTCAGCATCATCAAATAGGACTCAGGTGCCAGCATCATACATGAAGCTCAGATATGCTCCATTCTTGGAGCTGCCCGGTGGAATGGGAATGCAAGGAGCTACACTAGTGGCTATCAAGCCCGCCGGAGAGGGCACCAGCGGTGGCCATTATAGCAGGAAGGAAGCCGAGGCCTTTATTTGTCGGGCGTTTGATGAGCCACTCCGGGACACAGTCAAGGCATTGGTGAAAAACCGAACTTACCTCTTGGAGATGAATGGATTCTAGCTCAATTCAGCCTCTTGGGTCAGTTTTCCTACTACAGCTTGTACTGCTTGTTTACATGAAACCAGTTGTAGAGTGCCATTTCTACAGAAATGAGATCTCACTAGTTGCACTAGCTATAAATTTTTCTTTGTTGATCTCTGTACCGTAAGGATGCCTGGCTTTATTACAAGTTATTGTACACAAATAGATTTACTTGGCTTTATGGATGATACCTCGAATGCATGTGGCTGCAAAAGAGCATCTTCTGAGCTTTCTTTCTTGAGAATGTCTAGAATGCTCATGATAAGACTATCTAAGCAGTACACTAGTTGTGTTATTTTTCTTCATGTTCTTTTTGGCTTCATTTTGGGGATGCCACATATTATCAGAAAACAACATTTCAGCCCATTGTGCATCTGTTTTTCATAATAGAAAACACAGCAGTTTTGTCATTTGTGAAGTATTTCCATTTTGTTAGAACCAATCTTTTTCCTTTCTGCTTCATCCATTTGAGCTGTGATTTTTTCATTATTCCACTTCTTGTGTTGCAATTCGTTCCTGCATGAAGATATTTGGATTTCTGTAGCACTCTAGAAATTCAGTTTGCAATCTTCATCTCGATAATGTCGTAATTTCACAGCAAAGATACATATCAATGTGTTCATCTAGAATTACTGAACATGTTTCTGATTTCGACAAAGCTTTTAAGGAGGGGTGAATGGGTTTGAAGAGATCATCTTGCTATCTTGTTCTTGACATGGTTTGGCAGTTTAAGCAATTCTTAGACAACTGATTCAGTGAACTTATGTACTAATAAAAGCTCAGTCAACTCCAGTAGTTGATGACACGAAACAGAGTAGCAGAGCAGATCACTTGGAGAACTTTGCATCGATAATTGGCTCCCCTGTAGCTTTCCATCAAGCTGGTATCTTGTTTTTTGCATGGTTGGCAATTTAAGCAATGATACTTTCCATCAAGCTGGTATCTTGTTTTTTGGGCATGGTTTGGCAATTTAAGCAATTCTTAGACAAATGACTCAGTGAATTCATGTCCTGATAAAAGCTCAATCAACTTCATCAGTCAAGAACATGAAACGGTGTGGCAGAGCAGATCACTTGGGGAATTTTGCATCAATAAATGGCTAACCTACAGCTTTCCATCAAGCTGCTATCTTGTTCTTTGCATGGTTTGGCAAATTTAAAGCAATTCCTAGACAACTGATTCAGTGAATTCAAGCACTAAAAAAAGCTCTGTCAGTTCACTGGTGAGAATATGAAACAGTGTGGCAAAGCAGATCACTTGGTGAATTTGCATCCATGAATGCTTCCCCTACAGCTTTCCATCAACCTGGAGAGGAACAAATGAGAGAGAACAGGAGGATTGAGATAAGAATCATGCAGGCCACAATAGCAGCTTAGATTGCATTATCATTTTGGGTTGCAGATAAGCTTTGTACAATTTATAGTTATGATACTAACAGAACAGCTTTGGAGGACCCTCATATCAGCTGTTGCAGAGACATCAGTTTAATGTGCTGTCTATGACAGCTTTGTTCCTTTTGTTTGATTCCTTGAGGTAGGAGATAATGCAATGAGCTTGATCCCACTGACAGATGTTGATGTTTCATCTTATCAAAACATATAGTCATGATGGACAAGTGAGAGATAACAGGAGGATAGTGATGAGAAACATGCAGGCCACAGTAGCAGCTTAGATTTCATTTTCATTTTGGGTAGCACATATGCTTTGGCCAATGTCTGGTTATGTTTATTAACAAAACACTGGAGGGCCCTGATATCAGCTGGTGCATAAACATCAGTTTGATGTGTTGTTTTTGACAGTTTTGTTCCTCTTGTTTGATTCCTTGAGGTAGGAAATAATGCAATGAGATTGATCCCACTGAAAGATGTTGATGTTTCATCATCTAATCAAAAGAAATCCACAACATGAGCAAGGATTGCAAACTTATTTGGACTGTTGTATATCAAACCAAATGAAGACTACTTCTGCAGGAACAAATCCTTGCAATATGTAACAAATAAAAAGTAATCCATCAGGGAGGAAAAAAAAAAAAATCTAATCTGAAGATGCATGTAAAATTAAATTCCTCAGATTCAGGCAAAACAAAATAAATTGTTTTCCATATGTATAAGAAACAAAACATAAGCCATCAGAGACAGAAAATATATATTGAACTTTAAATTTGGAGATGCAGAAAGAAATCCATGGAATGTAAGTCAAATGTAACAAATAAAAACTGAGAATCAAGTAAATGAGGCAACTAAATTGTTTTGTATGTAACAAACAAAAACTAAGCCATCAGAGACAGAAAAAAAATATAATTTGAAGATGCATATAAAATTAAATTTCTCAGAGTCAGGCAATACAAAATAAATTATTTTCCATATTCATATGGAATAAAAAAAATAACCCAGTAGAGTACTATATATTTGGAGATGCAGGGGATCGAACCCTGTACCTCTCGCATGCAAAGCGAGCGCTCTACCATTTGAGCTACATCCCCGGTGTGATACTATAAATACACACAATATATATATAATATTTTTATAAAACGAGAATACATAGAAAAGTACTTCATATTCTTTATCATTGGATCACCACAAAATCAATTCATCATTCTGACAGTCATATATATATATATATATATATATATATATATATATATATATATATATATATATATATATATAATTTGAAGCTTTTTTTTGGAGGGATAGATATGCTAAACTCATATTTAAAAGGATAAATTGAAAATTAGATTATTTCTTTTATTCCTTTATGTAAGGATTAGTGATATGATTATGATGTAGCAGCATAACTAGGAATAAGATATCGGTCATCCATCACACTGCACCGATATACTAAGTTACAACTATTATATCAGCGTCAATTATATTATATTATATATATGTGTGTATATATCGGACTGTTACAAACCTTAATAGCGTTATACTTACTGCTGTAACAAGCATCAGCTGGCAGCCACGTGACGTTAGTTGACTTCGTCTCCCCGCGGAACCGAAATTTTCTTATTTCCTCTTATTAATTCCTTTTCGGGTCCGCCTTGTCTTTCCTACCGGAAGAGGCGAAGAAGCGGAGAACTCTCGCGCCCCGAGTCGGCTCTCGACGCCTTTACGATCTCGAGGTGATCCCATTCCTCCTCCTCCTCTCCACGTCCTCTCCTCGATCTTGGAGTTCCGTTTGTCGTTGCTTTATATCGCATGCCGTTGTTTTGGATCACGGAGATCCGTGATCTTGTTCTCTCTTTTTGTCGGTTTCCGATCGGGGTCATGTTTGTTTCTGCTTTAGATCGGTGGAATTTTGTGTTAGATCTTTGATCCGTCCGTGTGATTCTTGTTGTAGCGAAAGGGAACGATGGGGCTCAGCTTCGCGAAGCTCTTCAGCCGCCTGTTTGCGAAGAAGGAGATGAGGATCCTGATGGTAGGGCTTGATGCCGCCGGTAAGACGACCATCCTCTACAAGCTAAAGCTCGGAGAGATCGTCACCACCATTCCCACCATTGGTGAGTGTTGTTCGTGTTCTTAAACGAGCTTTCCTCTTCTCGACGTTGATATCTTGAAACCTGATGTTTCTTGTTTGATCTGCTCGATTTGTTTGAATTGGCTCCTCCGTTTACATAGATATCATGCATTAATTTACCTATTTGGCTGAGTTCGTGATGTAGAAAGATTTAATTGGTCGGCGTGTGGGCAGAGATCTCTAACACGAACTCATGAGAGCGTTTTCTTATCGCTCCCTTCGAAATGAGCTTTCTTTTCGAGAAAGGCCTACACGAAGAATCGATTGAACAAACCGTAGTGGCACATTCTCTCCGTGAGGGGATTGGCACCTAGAAAAGGCACTGCTGATTTTTACGTTTTCAATGGATCTTCTATTTATTCGTTTTTCTATTACCAGCCTGAAACATCCAATTTGATTTTGACAATTGTTTTAACAGTTTCAAGACAAAAGTTCTTTGTTTAATTAGTCGAACCGTAGGAAATGGATGTGGAATATACCGTTATTTTAATGTTTTACTTCCCTTTCTCAAAGTATGGCAATGCTTCCAATAACCCTAAGGCTTACTATCACGGACTTAGCTGGTTTTGCCTAAGTCGTGCGGCACCCTTGCGTGTCCGTCCACAAAGTCAGTCTTCCCGAAACCTCCTACGATCCCTTAGGACTTACAAAAGAGAAAACGGGTTAGAGAAAGCGTCTCACTCAAGATCCACAAGCAATCATTTCAGTAAACACTTCATAACCAATGCAAATTATAAACAGACTTTACAAACTTTGAGCGATCGCACAACAAAGGGTCCAAAATAGTCCACTACATACCGACATCCCCACAAGTATCCACATGATACAATATTTGTTTGCAAGCCTAGGACGACCACCAAAACCAAAGAAAATGTGACTGTAAGCCTACTGTCAGTCCTTTATATGCTGTGAAAGCATAAATAAAACCGAAAGATACGAACATACATAAGTATTACATCGAACACTCCGTTTACAATTTTGTTCGTGACATTCCGGTGATCATGATTAATGTGGAGGATCAGGGTGATTTAGCGGTACGAAGATTTTTACCCTATCAATGTGGAAACTTGTTTTTTATACTTAAGAAAGATGAATAATTTAAGTAATTATTGGTGTTTGTAGTGGATGAAATGTATATGCTTGTGTCTTGAAAATCATGTCATTGTAGTGTAATTATGGTGGAATTTTATGCAGGATTCAATGTGGAAACTGTTGAGTACAAAAACATTAGCTTCACCGTATGGGATGTTGGTGGTCAGGACAAGGTACTGCTGTAATTATGTTAGACAACTTTTCATTATCCATGCAACTATGTGAATGGATCGTAAGAGTTGACAAGTCTGTTGGCTGTTTAACTAGTTTGCCATGTTTCTCACTGCTTGTGTAATGGTGATCTTGTTTGCAAGAACAGATTAGACCTCTGTGGAGGCATTACTTTCAGAATACGCAAGGCCTTATCTTTGTTGTTGACAGCAATGATCGAGATCGTATTGTTGAGGCAAGGGATGAGCTCCACAGGATGTTAAATGAGGTAACCTCTTTTAACGATAATACTTACCTATCAAAAGATTTAATGTCAACTTCATTCTTGCATAGGTGCTCCTGGAAAGTCTAGTTGGGGTAGAAATACATTGCCCACTTGGCAGCAAGAACATGTAATTCGTTACAATTTAGGTTTACCATATGACTGACTCTTAAGAGATTCCATCCAATAAATTTTGACAAATTATTCTCAGAAATGAAGCTAACTTTCTTGTCCTCAACTTCTTTGTTCATACACTTCCATGAAACTTATATTGCATGTTTTGGATAAAGAGACTGTGATTCTACATAAAACCAATTTGGTGGTGGTGTTATTAACTTATTAAATGTAATGTAATTATATTTCTCATATAATTTCCTGTGATTCAAGACTTGATCCAAAAAATATATATATGTTTAACAATCTTGTTTCATTATCCTGGAGGTAACAAAAATGGACTAGAATTGGAAGGAAAAAAGGTTCATCAGATTAAAAGAAATATCAGATGAATCTTTTAAGCAACTGATTCAATCATTGAATGTGAGCCCACCTGATACCTTCAGCTTGTATTCTCCAATGGATGGAGAGGCTTCCTTTTAGCATAGCACAAACTAAATAGGTTTCACATACAAGACATGACATTTCTCTGTAATTTTCTTCTTGATCTCCTATATACTAATATTTTCATCTTTTGTTCTATAGTACTAATTTTGAATACTTATATTTACATTAATATTTTTTTTTGCTAATGAAAGTTGAATTTCTGATTGCTTTATTTATTCTCTTTGATTTTAGGAGGTCATGTAATTGCATCTTGTATTATTTCAAGTCATGAAGCCCCCTTTCTTTTTCTTTTTCCTCCTTAACTTTCTAATTTTTCTCAAATGATCTAAATTTTATTGATTGTTATGAATTTAAAATATTTCCGAAAACAAAATTTGGAAAACTTACCCACTGCAACTGACAAAATGTGTTGGTCAGGCCTCCATTGAAACAGGACAGAGTGAATATTTCGACCACAATATATTGTGCTTATAATTTATCTTGCTCATGCTAATTCAGAGATTGATGCATGAACACATGATGTTGGTGCTGTCATGGAACATCTGTTCTAACATCATGTTCATGGTTTTGATACAATCAGATAGTATATTTGGATCATAATGCCTAGTGTGAAGTTTGGTGGTATCAACTTTGTGTATTTAAATGACATTTGGAACCCTTTCATTCGATCATTTAGTAAATGTGAAATTTAAAGCATTTTTGGTGATATCAACTTTTTGTGTTTAAATGGCATCTGGAATCCTTTCATCAAACATTTAGTAAGTGTGAAATTAATTTGTGTTTAAATGGCATCTGGAATCCTTTCATCAAACATTTAGTAAGTGTGAAATTTAAAGCATTTCAACTGTCTACTTTATTATAATAAGAAAGCATCGTTATATTACCATGATTTACAGTTTCATTGTTGTTCTTGATAACTGTTCTGGAACTGCTAGGATGAGCTACGGGATGCTGTCTTGCTTGTGTTTGCGAACAAACAAGACCTTCCAAATGCAATGAATGCTGCTGAAATCACTGATAAGCTTGGTCTGCATTCCTTGCGTCAGCGACACTGGTAATATATTTATCACTTGATAAGCTAATGGTTTTAGCTCATTACCTGCCATGGTAAAAAGTAAATTACAATCTGTTCCTTGAAACTAGTTCATAGCAGGTGTGGTGGAATCTATTGATGGTAACTAAGGTGGTATATATAATGAGTAGATCAGTTGAGTGTATGCTTGTTTAAAATGTTGTCTTGATTATTTGGAAGAAAACCAAGTCGATCAAACGTAAATAAAATAGTTGCCAGTTTTCTTTCTTAATTTGTTATATTGAACCGTGTATTTAGATATTACCGTCCCACAAAGAATTTTCTATGCTCTTTTGGTAGATCTGATAGACAATTGATTTGATATATTTAAAGCTTTCCAAAGCTCTTGACTGGTTTCTTGCAATTACTATGCTCAGGTACATACAGAGCACTTGTGCTACATCTGGTGAGGGTTTGTACGAGGGGCTTGATTGGCTCTCCAGCAACATCGCCAGCAAGGTAAACTACTACTACTACTACTACTACTACTACTACTGCTGCTACTACCTTTTCTTAGTTCGTTGAAGCGCAAGTGTGTATGTAAAGCACCGACAATGTTAATTGTCAGCATAAAGCGTTCCTAAGTTTCTTGCCACATAGGAAGCGTTCTATATTTTTCTCTTGCCAATGAGAAATCTCCTTTCCATGAAAAGAAGTCTTAACAATGTGTGCTGACTTAAAATTATTTCGACAGTAAACAAAGCACGGGGTGTTCGCTCAAAAGCAGCAGTATGCATCGTTCACGGCGTCAACTCATTAGAGGGACACGATGACGGACGGTTAATGTTCCGCTTGGATGGGTTCTCTCTCTCTCTTTGTTATTCCTGTCTCGTGCAATTCGAAAAAATTTCCATTTGCTTTGTTGAATTGGATTTTTTGTGGATGAAACTGTTTGTTAGAAACACCTTGCTTTGCTGATTGACATTTTTTTTCCTGATCATTTTCTTTGACCTGGAATTTGCTTTCACCATTTTCAGTATATATTGTGCCGTCTTTTTAGTTCATAGAGTTTGTTTTATCTGCTAAAAAGATTGGATAGAAAACATCATCAATTATGTGTGTTATTTAGTGCAATTTTATTTTTGAGTGAAAACACAAAAGCGTCATGCAGTATTGAAACCTTATGAGCCAAATGATTATCTCATATGAAGGTCCAAATCAAATATTGGTTTGGGTTTAGTGGATGCATCTGATAATAAGAACGAGTAAATGTGTCTATATCAGTTTTTAGGGCGAAATAAAACGTGATTGTTTGTGCACAACCGAGTCTAGTCTCGTAAATAACACAGATAATTCCTTCTCAAGTCAAAATCGGTGGGAAGAAAAAGAAATCCTCCGAAAGAACAACAGAGGCAGATTCAATTTTGAAGTGATCCCACCGTCCGTTTAGAGGTCCGTCGAATAATAAAAGACATGAAGATTTTTTTTTGGATTAATTTAATATATTAGTCGATCACAAATGCTTGACAATTTTAAAAGAAGCCATGGATAAAATGCATCAAAGCCAGTCTTCCGAGCAAAGAATCACACAGCGAAGAAGGAAAATGGCGGTCAGTCCCATTCGCCTATTTGCTGGCAAAACATATTTTGGAAGTCAAGAATTTTTGATACAAGACAACCCAATAAATTTCAGGAGTAGGAAATGGACATGCTACTTGAGAAACAAACCCCCCCAAGTCCATATGTGGAACTTTGGTTTTAAGAAATGACCTTGTTGCAGGATTAGAAGGCAGACTGCACTCAATCATGCTCTTAATACTTGTCTGCAAAATTAGGACTTACCCCTATCTTCCTTCCTGCACAGCAATTGCAGAAAAAAATTGTACAGAAGTAATTACTCTCCTTTTTCTTTTGGCTTCAGTTCAAAGGCAAATGTAGGCAGGCTTTGACTAAATGTTGATACACATTACAAAATCAACTTACAAAGTCAAAAACGTACCTTACGTCAGCAAAAGCTAGTTTTCCATTTTCATATCCAGATCTAAGCCACTGTTAGCTTAAAACTAATCAGAGACATCAAGGGATGCAGGACAAATAGCGTTATTTAAGAAGGGTTCATCGTACCTCTCTTTTGCCTCTAGCTTGATTTGGTCGATATGATTCTGCAGATCTGCACATGCAGCCTGGATTTCTATGTTCTTCTGACACAATTCCCTCCACTGTGCGTTCAGCATATTAAGTTGCCCACCTGTATTTTGCTGATCACAACAAACATGTCTTAGTCCTAGCGTAAAATAGCATACGCATGGATAAATCATCATACAAGTAGTGACACCGAAAAAGACTCCAAAGAAGGGAAAAAAAAAAAAAAAACATTTACCTGTTGGAACTTCCTATCACGATTTACCGCTTCTATCAGTTTGTCATACTCCCTTGCCGTAGCTTCTAATCTGAAGAGAGATTCAGTTAGCCGCGATCAAGAATTTCATGTACAAGCGAACTGAAGATACATGGAGCCAAATCTGTTTAAAAGAATTAACATACAATTTTACATTTAGAAACCCACGCGATTCATCAATATTTATAACAACCCGATGAACTTTTAGGCAATCAGGACAAGAGTCCTTATGTTTAGTTCTTAACAAAAGATGATGCAGAGACTATGTTCTCTATGGGTTGTCGCCAACATATTTTAAATCTTAACCTCATTACACATCAATAGTTTAGTTTTCCAACATTGCCACACTCTTCTAGTATGCTGCATAATCATATGGTTACAAGTTAGAAAGACCCTCATATTCTTTAAGATTCCCTGTCATGATGTGTTTTCAGACCAATCTTTGTATCCTCCAAGTTATCGATGTACTGTTATTTCTTAAATGATATTTTCACGCCCATTGCAGATGATAAAAACTGAAGGATACTGAACCTTTTATAGATGTCATGTTATTGTCATCAAATTTCTTACTCTGGCTGATCTTATCTGTCAAAGTTTAGAAACTGACTCATGCGTTCGTTATGGGTATAGGACAAAGATCCTACCTACATAAGTGTATATCTTGAATTTTATGAACATCTTAAAATACATCAAGAAACAAAATCACAATTAATTTCATTATCAATCGCAAAGATGATAAAGACTAGAAGATAATTACCTGGATAAATACGCCTCCATTTCTTTGTTCTGATGCTTCCAGACCTCAGCACCATGGTTCAACAGCATTTCCAGATTCTCAATCCTTATAATTAATAAAAATACATAAAAATTAGCAGCATGTTTGCCCAACATAAATTGCACACGTTTGAACATAACTGAATCTTAGAAGGTAAAATGGTAGAAGAGTTACTGAGTAATAGGAGGCTGCAATGTGCAACAAAAAGCAGGTAACCGAGATCATGCCTTTTATGTACCATGATAACTATGTTGTTACTTTTATGTCACATGAATGTCGCTCCAAATGCTGTTTACTTTGAGATTGATTAGAGAATCACAGAGGATCTCAGATTGGAGCATTTAATGAATCTATGGACCGTAAAGCTTGTTAAATCAATGCAATATGCATATATATACATCATATTTTGCCAAAGCAAAACACTTGCACAGACATTATTTGTATGTAATAAACAATATTTATTTATCTTTTTTTTTCTTAAAGAGCATCACGGAACTGTATAATTTCTTATGAGAGATTATTAAAACAAATATTCTCGCATCATTCAACATAATGGCCAACTAATATGTACTGGGGTCACAATGTTTAACCCAAGCCATAAGCATTGGATCACTATAACATACAAGTTTATGGTTTTCTTGACTGTGATCTCACATACAGTATTCTTGGTTTTAAAAAAACGAAAATGTTTTACAAATACAGTTTTCCGTTTTCAGTTTCTGAAAACAATCATGTAAAAGTTCAATTCATAAATATAAAATTAAGAACTTTTTAAGATGTCTCCAGTTGTTACCAACTTGCACTCACTCCTTGTGGACACCATCAGTCCTTAATTGAAGCAGAGGAAGAGACAAGTGGGGTGTGGTGTGCCAAACGGAAGCCATGTCACTTCTCATCAAGTAGATGACAGAAATCACAAAAAACGTGATCAATAATTAATGGCACCCAATAGTACTACAGAAGACAATGGGTATTGGTGGTGGTGGTGGTCGGTGACATTGGTAGCGGGCAAACACAGGCAACAATGAGACATCCTTGGTGGGCAGCGATGGTTGGTGGCAAAAGCATTAAACAAAGAGTAGTAGTAGCAAGAGGTCTTGTTGCAAAAGTATTAAGTATTCCGACATGATAGCTTTCAAATAAGTTTCCAACTAGGAAATAACCAAAGAACTATTCTTTGTTTTTGTTTTTTTTTAACATTCTCAAAAACTGAATTACAAATAAATCTGAGATCACAGCCATATATGCCCTCATTTATTCATTCTGAGCTGATGACAACCAAAAGGTAATGCACTCTCCCATTCAACCATGACTTTTCATTGGAATACTATAAATAAGTCAAATTTATGTTCCAAGGGTCCTGATGTGCAACTTCCCTAAATAGTCTAGCATTAAGGGGAAAAAAAGAAAAGAATTAATGCACTTTTATAGGACTTGATTTGCCTATAACTAATATGACAAACTTCAGGATTATGGAACATGTGGAAAAGGTTTGTGCATACAATATTTAGGTTACTAGGTACATCAAAATCATAATAAGTGGTATAAAAGCAAGTTGAATAGATTTCCCATGATGACTAATACCTTATGGGCTAATTTAACCTCAAGTGTAATGAAAGTATAAGTTGTGCAATCCCACATAAGAAAAAACATAAAGAATGGATTAAACATGTAAGACATGAAGGCCTCCTAGAAATAAAATAGGTCAGCCATTTTGATCCATGTCACAAGGTACTCTTAATACAAGTACTACATTACTTCTTTTTGTAATAATAGTTACATAGTTTCTCTGCTCAAATCATTGATGCTTCTGTCAAGGCAATACACACACCCCATAATTCTCTCTAAGGAATAAAATTGGGTTACATATTAGCTTGTTGATGCCTTATTCTCAGTGGTCCTACTGCCCTTAATGAAGGGTATCAACTTTTTGATGAGAATGTCATCATGGAAATCATAGTTTGTTGATACTTCTCACAACCCAAGCAACCCAACAATTTGTATTGAGTAGGCAAATTAACATGAGCCAAATTTGTACTAGGCTCTTGAATATTATACAAAAGTTATTCTTGTTTCTATTACTTGCTTATGTAGGACTAGTGAAGTATCACATCTCATTCTCAAAGATAACAAAAGTTCTACGAAATTACAATTTCCAATTCCTAAATGTGTAACCAAACAATCAAAGTTGAAGCTTATCATTTGTGGCATTGCAACAGTTATTCAACTTATAATTAATGGTAATTGCTGCAAGTTGCAAAGTTATCCTATAGAACTGTCTCTTATGATTCAATGCATTCCCATTTCGATGGTGAATTGTGACCATTTAAGGTCAGTTTGAACCTTGGGGTCTACTTCGATTGTTGGCATATGGTCCCAACCATAATACGAGTTAATAGTATCAACATAGCCATGCCATAAATGTCATTTTCTTTACAATGTCCAGATGATGGAAGCATTATCTGATAGTTATTCCTCTTTCATATCGAACATTGTTTGCTTTTGCATATAATAGAAGTTTACTGCATGTCCCAACCATTCTAAATAGGAAGTGGTTAAATGACAACTCAGTACAAATGCAAGAACTGTCAGGAGAGAAACCAACTGTTCATTTTATTCAATAACTACTTGCCTTATAACTTGATGTTGTAGAAGGCTTTGTGCATTCCTTAGGGCCAACCTCCAAGCAGTAACATCATTGCGCTTATTTGCTGGAGGAGGTTCCAATCCATAGCGGGACATCTCTAAAGTTGCAGGAGGCTTGCCAGCTCTTACACGTTCATACTCTCTAGCAAGCATAGGGTGATCCTGCAAAAATGACAATCAAAAGTAATTTTACATTTAAAATTCAATTTTACTAAGCTTTCTCAGATAATTCCTAATCTGTGTTCACTTTCACCGACATGAAGAAAAAAAGCAAAGGAAAATCATTTAAACTGCTGGAAAAAATGAAACAAGAGAATCACAAGGTGATATTGTCAGTGCACATAAAGAGTGTGAGATCCTTTCTTAAAGTATGTTAATAAGGAAATTAACTCTTTAGGAAGCTGTGATCCACATTCTGTATGCTGCCACTAAGCAGTGTCAAAATTTGCAGTAGCAGTCAGAGCAATTTTCAGATTAAAATACTTCATTTATTTTGTACAAACATGTAGATGAAAAACGTTGTGTTAAAGCAAAAGAGACTTAAGAATTGATGGGAAATTTGTACAACCAACAAGGAAGCCTTTAAACTAGCTATTAAAAGCCAGCTTTCTGAGAAGTTATGAAAACAGCGATATGCTCACTCACAAATAAAATGGATTCCAGGCATTAAGAATAGCTTTATAGCATATAACTTTAACTGGCATGACTTCAGTGGATTCTTCCCCCTAAAAAGTTTCTTGCCTACACAATATGACCATTTCAATTAACAACTAGAAACAAGAACCTACTGCAGATAAGCTCCCGATTTTATACTGCTTAAATTTAAAGGGATTTGTTTTTTATTTTTTATTTTGGAGAAACTTCAATATCGTCTTACAAATATTTTGTGACATTACATCCATCAACACATGATTCATGCAACAACATAAAATGATTCATGATGAGCATAACATCGTATGAGTTGGATGTTGCTACATATTGTAGCTACAGCCTCAGGAATTTAACAAAGAACAGAAAGGATCCATTTCTCCCCGTGGCAGGGTTAAGAGAGAAACTAAGGCATCCTCTTCATTCAAGAAAACAAAGTATTCAAGAAAACAAAGTATTCTCCCCACTAAAATCCAGCCTTACAAATGAAAATCTCTCAATTCAGATCATGTTTTCTAACAAGGTTTTCACTCGTACCAACTTGATCTTGTCTTCCCTCAATGATAACCCTAACACTCACGATAGATGGCAAAGGACAAGAATAATTCTTATTTTTTTTACTGTTAGGACATATAAATTACTTGTATAAATAAGTTGATCTCCCTCATTCTTGACTATACATGGAAAAAATAATCATAATTTCTCCAGAACATACCTCCTGAAAACCTCTCCTTTCATCATTTAATGGCCAAACAAGATCCAGGAAATCAAAGAAGAAGAAGAAGCTAACGATCTTACGATATAAAGGCACAGAATCTTCCTTATTCATGCAATACCTCAAAAGAAATTAGCAAATGACTCAAAAAAAAAAAAAAAACCCATACATCTCCAGTAAAATTCAGACTTCATAACAGCGAAACAACCGCCTCCAAGGCGGCGTCGAGTGGTACCTCGAAGCTAAGTTTCGGGAGAGGCGGAAGCTCTCGGAGGAAGTCGGCGGGCTTCTTGCCGCTTCTCCGCATCTCCTCCTCCACGAGCCGGTCGACCTCTCCCTTCACCCTAGGATCGCCGTAGTCGTCATCGATGTAAGGCAGGGCGTCCACGAGCTCCGCGTCCGGGCCCGCAGACCACCCCTGGCGGGAGGCGTCCGGCGGCGCTTCGAGCATCAGGATCTCGCGCCCCGCCATGGCTTTCTCCTCGCTCGATTGCCGGACAGGAATAAGGGTTTGGGCTGCGGCCGAGCGAGCGAAATGCTGCTGTAAAGGGACGCGTGGTTCGTTTGCTTTGGCATTTATACCCCTAAACTAATAGTGAATTCGAGAAACGTCCCTATAAACCCAATTTCTTTACAATTATGTCCCTTCTATCAACACGACATCATCGTATAATAATCATATGATTACAACAACAATAATAAAATCGTAAGTTTAAACTATTTGAAATCAATTATATAAATATTTTATTATTATTATTAAGATTTATAAAAAATTATATATTTAGTTAAACTCAAAATACTTAAATTTATATTTATAATTTTTATTAAAATCTTTTTAGTTCATTTAACTCTTATTATATTACTAATATTAATTATTTTATCCTCTTCTAACTATCACATATGGTCTCTTTAGTACATACTTATACTATCTTAAACGATTTTATCTTATTTTATTTTTTATTAAAGCGATACTTAATTATTTATAAATAATTTTTTTAAATCTTTCTTAGAAACTTCAGATATTCATCTGTTCTCATCTAAACAACGAAAACTTTTTGTATATGTTCTTTTTTAATTACCTAATATTTAGGTATATAAAATATTATTGATCTCATAACTACTATCTTATAAGATTTCTCTTTTAATATAGAGGTATCTAACGATTACACAAAATGTATTCAACAATCAGATAAGACTAATGATGCCCTTTGTTATTTTAACTATCCTATTTTTACTCTATAAATAATATTTTTATCGATCACTTCATCTTGTTGAATAATCGATCCTTATATAATTATATCATTTATGATAAATATTTCTTGAGATCATTATTTTTTTTAGATATAAGTAGTTTTTTTTCCTAATAATATTGCAATAAACAACTTACATTTAAGAAGAATTTCCTATTTCGTAATTATGCCATCTGTTATATTTATTGGTTATTTCTTGAAGTCATTATTTTTTTAGATATAAGTGATTTTCCGAATAACTATGTCATTAACTTTCTTAGATGTGAGCAATTTTTTGAAGAGTATTGCAATAAATAAATATATAATTTTTAATTTACTAACAATTCCTACAAATTTCTGCATCAAATTATCAATTTATAAACCATTTTCAAATGTGTGAAATTGTGAATTTTGCTTGGTTAGACACTATACCATTAACCATGCTTATTTTATTTTTTTATTATTTGATTTTTGGAATCCACAAATTCACTTTCCAAATCAAGTTTGTCAACACCAATCCTTCAAGACATTATAATTTGGAATCAACCCCAAAGATTTATTGATGTCCTTCATCAAGATAATATCATTTGGAATCTATCAAGATATCATGTGGGGTCATACAGAAAATAAGAAACAAATACCATTGCCTGACTTGCATGTTTATTGCAAGTGTAGATGCCATCAGAGAGTCATACATGTCACTGAAAGCAAAGGGTAAAGCATATCTGGAAATGCCAAAACTAAGTTCTAAAGCTTGAACTTGGACCAGAACATACAGCTGAAATAGCTATGTGTCCACTAGGAAGACTAGCTTATAGGACACAGATTACAACATTTGCATTATCAAGAAGCCACAATCGGCATATATTTATCATTCAAAGATACTATAGAGAGAATTTGAGGTATTTTATTATCACTTTTTTAACTGTCTTCATTGCAAAATTAAATAATACAATGTCCCGACCTAAGGATTTCCAGTTTCCTTGTAACAAAAGATGTGTTCCAAGCAAATATGCGAATAGGGGAAATCGATGAGCGTAGCCGGTAAAAACTCTCTAGCAAAAGTAGATGCAAGAATAAGTACTTTTTATTGCATGTAGGAGGGATCTTAAAAATCTCCACTGTAGGGCCAAAATACTTTATTATCAAACTCGAATCCCGAGTTCTGATATTTTGGTGACTCTTTCATTCAGTTCAAGCCTCTGATTTTTCAAACTAGATGTCATAGGAGCCACCTGCAAATTGGAAAATTGAAGTATAATATATTTCAGCTATGCAGCACCGCTGAAAAAGAAAAAGGCTATATACTTGCCTCTGCACGAAGTTCTAGTGCAGTCCTCCCAGGAATTGTCCGAAGTTCCTCCATCAGATCTGGACATTTAATTCTTCATTAAATATAGAATTACAGTCGAAGAAACTAAATTCAATAAAAGTTACAGCCAACTCTCACATCGACAGTGAGAAATATCGAAGGAAAAATAGATGTGATTTGCTAAAAACACAAATCTCATAGATCATCTACTGAATTCTCAAAAGGAGTATGCTAAGGAACAAATGGTGTGCCAGAATGCTCCAGAGTGCAATGGCCAACATTGTCTTTGAGCCTCAAATGAACTTGACAAGAGATTCAAGTCAAATGTGCAGCAAGCATTCCTACGACAGAAATCTCACTCAAGGCCATACAATGATGTGATCATTGCTCATTCTTCAACTAGCAATATGAATGTCGGCAGATCAAGGAGCAGTAAGGTATCTATAAGCAGTGATATTTATAGTGTAAAATCTGTGTTAGTAAAACATTTCAAGAAAAAATATATACCTGCTGCTTCAGATTCTATCTTATAGATGGATTTGTTAAGCCTTTGGATTTCGTGTCCAGCGGCTCTGTGGAAATGTTATTTAATCAGCCTATTGATTATTGAAGAGGCACTGCAAAATAATAGAAAGACAAGTACAAGAAAATATGCCATGAAACCAAGTCAGCTAAAAGTGGGGATAACTCAGAGAGAACCTGATTTTAGTCCTTCCACGCAGCAAGTCCTCTTCACCGTAACTAACTTTTGTAAGTATATTTTTGCTCTCTTTCTTTAATTTTGTGACAGATTCATTTATTTCTCTTAAAAATGATTCAGCTTCAGTTAGTCGTTCCTGGTTAAACACACAGATGCACAAATGCTTGTAAGTTCAGAGGAGACAGAATCATAGAAGAAATAAATGTATAGAAATTAGGACAAATTTCACCAAGATGCTACTTTTCTGAGGGCAAAGGAACGTTAGAAATCAAAGGTGAAAAAAAGAACAAAATTTTGATAAAAATTGTAGTTGCATCTTGGAAGATAGGTCTCATAAACTCTTATATAACGATCCAAATTTAAGTTTAAATGTGTGATTCTCTGGAGGAAGATTAATACAGAATAATGTAAAGTCAGAACACTCCAAATAATCAAATTTAGAAGAAAAAGTTAAAACATCAATCAGCTACAGTCACTCAATACTTGGATACTTTAAATTAGTTTTTCCTCACCTACACACAAAATTGTTCATACAAAACTTGGACACTTTAAATTACTTACAGTTTTCATATCAAATATGGAACTTTAGTTTCTTTGAGATATTGTAAGGACTCTATTAACAACAATGTACCTATTAGCTACAAATTTCTTTATGGAGACAACATTGTTATTACAATACTTGATTGCAGTATTGTGAGATAATACCTCAACTCCTATTTTTGGAAACCATATGTGGTGAACTCCCAACGTAAAATAAACACCACAACAACAATCTAGAGCTACTAAAAGCCTAATGTAATTTCCTTATAGTGCATAATGATATTCCCTTCAAAATTGATACAGTACATGGTCAAGCTACTAGCATGTTGATGCACAGGTTCAATTCCAAAGTTCAAAAAACTGTAGCATATAGATAGTGTATAACCATAATCAAAGCATGGAAAGTGAATGATTTTTTTATGAATTTCAAACATTAATCCACAACAAAAAAAAAACAATGTCAACATTTACCTCCTCAGTTTTGAAACGGCCTAAAGTTTTACGATACAAGAACCTTCTGGGCCCTGCAAATGCAAAGTCCTTTAGAAAGATTTAAATAATCAGAAATGATGATGTACATGTGTATAGTCGTGTTCATCAATACATGTGTTATATGGAGAGAGAGAGAGAGAGAGAGAGAGAGAGAGAGAGAGAGAGAGAGAGAGAGTGGAGGATGAGAAAAATGGAGCAAATCCAAATAAAAATAACATTTTGTAATACCAAAAGACCCAGAGCGAAATATCTAAATATCTCATGAATATCATGGTATTTACAAATGATCATAATATGTCAGACCTTTCACGTTAAAGACTACATAATTTCAAAATTAGAGTAATGATTTATTATAGAACTACCACTTCTCAAGTTCAGTAGAAGAAAAATCATAAAAGATACAGATCGTCTTCCTTTATTGCATTACTAAATCACACTTATGAATTGGATTCTCATTTGATGGCAAGAAGATAGGAATATGCAATCTTCCAAAAAAGTTATTTTAGTTTAGCCATGAGTTAACAATTGATGTCATAGTAAAATAATGTTATCCAGTACCTCGTAAGAGAAGGATTCCAGCAACAACAGCAACGCCACATGCCTCAAGCGGGTGATCATATGCAACCAGCAACTCATCTGAATGTACCACTCCTCCAAATGAATACAACTCTAATATTCCATGCTTTAAAACTAGCAAAAGCAACTTTTGATTTGATCCCATTACCTTTTGTGTTATGAACCAAGGCATCTTCATAAGCTTGCCAGTGTGACCTTACCTTTAGCATAAGATCCTGCAATTATCAAGAAATAAATATATCGGTAAAATAGGGCGTGAAACATTAATAATGCTTTTAAAAGGGCAGTAACTAGCGAGCGATGTATGTCGTGATGAAACAACAAACACAATAGGGAATCACATACAGAAAACAAACAACTTCACGGTCATCATAATTTTATACTACCAACACAATAAGTAATCTGCAAAGAGAAAAATGCCAAACTAGGCATCATGTTGACAATCTTAGTATGTTACAAATAATGGAGGCAAGCGAAGTCATACAGCAAGACCAAGATTGCTTATTGATATAATTACTTCTACTGATTTGCAACTTATCAACATAAAGGTGTGAAAAGATACAGGAAGGGTAGCAACACAGCCAAATTAATAAACCGCGTACGATCACAGCAACTATGACCGTCAATTCCTTATGTCTCTCACGAAGATGCTCATACGACGATCCCAAAAAGGCCTTCTTCTTCGACATATTGGCGACTTCCTGCGCCCTCGAATAGATGAGCCATGTATGTCGGATTACATATAAATATTACCAAACCAAATATGCCGAATTTGCATCAATTTCACGGGGAAATCCAATCGGAAGACCAGGTGCGTGGACCAAGAATGCCATTAAATATTGGATTTTGATACAACGATTTCAACCTGAAACTTCTCCAAGGGCCGAGGGGACCTCTGCTGCGAGGATTGGGCGGATCCAACGGCAGGCCCAGTCGAATCGGAGAGGGAATCCATCACTCGACGCTTCTCCGGCAATCCGGGGAGGAGAGGGAGGAAGGGGAAACCCTTTTCGGTCGAGAAGAGGGATGAGGGCTAATAAGAGCAAGGCAAAGCAAATGGGATGTGTGCATTGTACATGTTAGCCCCCTCTAAAAGCCAATATAGTAAATGTGTCCCTAGAAAATATCATTTTTTATAATTATTTTCTATATATATTGCGTCTATTAACATTTTTCCAATAAAGATAGAATAATAATCACCAATAATAAAAGCAAAGCGAAGGGTACGATTAGATTAAAATATGGGGTTTTGCGTGTATATTTTGGAAATAGCATATTAGCCCCTCTCAAACTCAATATAGCATATGCATCCCTTCAAATATCAAACCTTTTCTTTATTTTCTCAAATATTTCAATTATATATCTACTACAGTTTCTCCCTTAAATTAAGAAGAATAATCATCCGATATATTTTATATCTAAAATACTAGTATGATGTGATAACTTTTCTCAGGTTTTAGATTCGTAACTTCATTTGACATATTTTTATATGTAAAATATCAATATAATTTATTGATGATATACCAAACTCACTTATTCAATTTTTTTAAAAAATTATAATATTATTTAAAAACTGTAAAATATTATTGGAGGTATATATATATAATATATATATATATATATATATATATGCATCATGTCCATTGATAAAGATTAAATATAATAGTATATACCTCAAGATTGCTGCTCTATAGCAATTACTTTGTGCTGGACAACCACTTGAGCTTTCCACACACTGCAATTTTGGAATCAGCAAAGAGTGATATGTACAATGAAATCAGAATTTGCCAGACTAACCACAAAATGTTTCCATATGTTAGCTGGACAGAGACTTCAGTTCAAGTTACTTGAAAGAATCTAAGAACAAGAGAGTAGGCATGGATGTAACCATAAAACAAGAGCAGCTTTCAGGTAACATCCACTATGTAAATTCCTGCTGTGGCCATAATCATAAAGTAGCAACTGGTTATCTGCAAAACTTGCTTTTATACTTCATGTCATAGTAAAAAGATATTGTTGTGTTCAGACACAGGCATTGTCTCAGGTTTACAAATGACATCAAGACTGAGTGAGTGTTTTTGTCATTACATTAGATAGCTAAATTTCAAGTATAAAACAAACATTCAATTGCATGTCTTGGCAGCACTTCTGTCACTTGACGACCAAAATTTGAGATTAGCAAGCAGCAACAACATGTTCATAGCCAAATTCCAAACATGGCGAATATTTCTAAAACCATTCTCTGGGAGGATGATATGGATTGCCTCCCCACAAATCAATTTCTAGTCCTCTTCGTCAAACTTAATTTTCTTGGCAGCAGGCTGAATGAGACCGACCTGTAGAGAATAATAAAAGGTAACCACAATAATTCAAGTGCAAGAACTAAAGCCGACTAGTTCTTGGCAGCAGGCTGAAGGAGACTGAACTGTAGGATAGAAAAAGGAAATAAAGGAAGAAAGAACAAGAATTCTAGCATAATTAATTATGTCATCAACACTTTGAACAAGATAACATCCAACTTTGACAAACATCATTCTTGCCTAATAATGGCCCAAATTAAATATCATGGTTTCAGCTGCAACAATGAGGAAAAACCATTTAAGATGGCACTGGAATATCCAAAAAACAGTTCATGCAATTGGTGGGGTGATGATAAAAGGAAGAGGAAGACATAAGAAAGCTTTATTATAAATAACAAACAAAAAATAAAATTTATTATTCTGGTGGGAAAGAATCATTTAACTGATCCTCGATAGTTCGTACCTTACAGGGTAACAATGCCCATACATTAGACCTAAAGTAGAAATATAATCGCCACTTATCGTCAACTGGGCCACAATGCAAGAAAGAATTCCCTTGGGTAAATTAAATGAAGTTTCCTTGGCAAAGCTACTTTAGCAATTTGTTTAGTCAATGACTTTAGCTCAGAAGATGAACTCCAAGTCAGCTGTAAATTATCATCTCTGAATGCTTACAAAACCCACAACAAACACAAAGGCAAACAATAAGGAATAAGAAAGGTTGAATGAGGTTCACCCTGCAAATGATAAGTGATAGCACAGCTTCTACCAGAAGCATCCGAAACAACTATAGTTTCAGGTAACTGAGGCAGCAATTAACGGGCACTGAATATGCACAATTCTAGGGAATATAAAGCGAGATCAATAAATTTTTTCTTTATTTTATCCGCTTTATTTTGCTTATGAAAACAACATAAATTGAACTCAATCGACCAAGTTCAAAGAGATTGGCACTTTCACTTACAAGATCTGGGCATTCATATTCAACACCAGCAGCCTTGATTCTCTTCCGGCGCTTCTCATCTCGTTTAACAATCCCTTTAATCATCCTTTGGTGTTCTTCAACTGTTCTTTCCTGAAGGTATATCCGGAAAAAAAAATCACAAAAACAATCAAAACTTTTGTCCGCTGATTAATATGATCTTGACAGATCCCATCCAAAGGGCATTCTGATTAGTTCAGATTTGGATTAGAGTTTTGGTGAAAATCAGTGAATAACTACTTTCATAATCTCACCTTGTTATGATGCTTTCTGGCAATTTTTGTCCAATTTAATGGATTATATCTCCAATTTACACCTCTCCATCTGCAGCAAGAAATTAAAATATTATGAGAAAAACGAATAGTTAGAACATAATATTTATCCCAAAAGACTTGTCCAAATGCAGGTACCAAATACAATAAAAAGAAAAGGATGCTTTGATTACAGGGATACAGCCAAGTTTTACTTCCATGAAATGTCACACATCCCTTCAACAATCTCAAAAACAAGGACACTTGGAATGAAATTTTCTCTCTTTAGAATTACATTAAATCAGTTCTCTAAACATAACTACCATATGCAGAAAAAGCCATTTGCTAATTTTTTTGCCGATTCATGTAGTCCTATTAACAAGATAAACCTTTACCTAGTAAAGCCACTAAATGTACATTCATTGATACTGTGTTGTAGGAACCAAGCATATGATTGAGCATATCTGAAGACTACAAATTAACTTTTTAAAAAAAGGGTGCAGAGAACAAAATATTGACTATGTTCAAAACTACTGAAAATGGGATAGTCAGAGACCTGCAAGATAACTTCTTTTTCCGCATCTAAGCTGTCTCACTCTCATAGTATCCCTAGCAATAATAGATCCTATACTCTGGTGCCAACTCAATCAGCTGATATCACATCTATAAATGTTCTGATAACAAAAAACTAACAAGAAAAAACACAGGAAAAGGAACAGTTACCAGAACACATGAACAAGAACTTTATCTATGAAGTAGCCATATGATAAGGGGCAAGTACAGATGCTGGTGAAGAAGAAGAAATCCTCATGAACAAAATATTGATTGCTTCTAAATTGCAAAATAAAAAATAGATTCAATTCACTGATCCATTTCCTAGTCATTTGTGAATGATGGATCTGTCATATTTCTGTATTTAGCTTTAACCAGCATATTCCCACTTTCTTCAAATGGGAAATATATCACAATAGAAAAATGATCCAATCAAATGTACATTACAATGTTGAAGGAAAAAAAAAAGTGACTCAATATGGGGAAACTGCCTCTAGCATAAACCTATCATGTTGAAAAGACACTGTCAATTTGAGCTAGAGGCTTACAACTTTGGATGAACACGCTCTGTTGGGATAAGATGAATCTGAAGGTTGTGTTCAAATAGTAGATAATTATGAATCTCATCAGCCACAACTTTGGCAACCTGCAATTATTAGCATTTACTACATAATATTAACATAAAGTTTTCTTCGCAAATGGGGAGAACTTTAACAATTTTCAAGGAAAGAAAATCACCTCTGGGTTTTCAAATTCAATGAATCCATAATGCTTAGATTTTCCTGTCTACAGCATAGCACATAATGGTTAAGCCAATGGATTAGGAGTGTTAACTAAGTAGAACGTAAAAAGTGCCCAATAGAATTTTAGTAAGCTATCCATAAAAAATAAATCTAAAACGTCAAATTGAAAAGTTGAAAATAGAGGTTTTAATAACCCAAAAAGACAATCATGCAAAAGTTAAAAACAATTTAAAAATGCCAAAGAAAATTTCTTAAGAACATAAGATAATGCTATAAGTATTTAGATCAAAAGTATAACTACAGCAATTTTATTTAGCATGACAAATTAATTGATCCCATGCAACATGTACGACCAAGATTCAAGGCACATAAATAGTCTCTTTACTTGCAAGGATAGGATTGTGTACATTATCCCTTCCTAGATCAACATTGGTGGGAGCCTCATATGGTAAGCCAGCTTTTAGTTATAGATATAAAAAAGAGAAACATGCAAAATTAATTCACTGATCGAACAACAACCAACAGGGACAATATGTACCTTCCTGTTACGAGAAATCCTCAAATGCTTGATTTTTCCAAATTGCTTGAAAAATCCTAACATGGTTAAACAGCATATATATCAATCTAAATCATTAAAAGAAAATTCTAGTAGAGCAGAAAGGATCCTAACCTTCCATTTGTTCTTCGTAAAACCCATGAGGAATGTGACCGATGTACAGTACTGTTGCAGTATTTTTGACAGGCTCATCTTCTTCCTGAGTAATCTTCCTCCCTGGCCCTCCTTCTAAAGGCTGTAAATTAAAAGTAACAAATTAGTCAAAACAAGATGTCCAACAAAGCTACAACAAAAGGAGGGATAGACCACAAACATAAAAATCGGACCAAGAAATCAGAAGATTCATTTGTGTGACGAGAAATTGATAACTGAGAAGAACTCGTCTTCTTCAGCTTCTTTTTCAAAGCCTTCTTTGCCTTTGCGCCCATTTTCCTACACAGAAATCATCCAGAAATTAAAGAAGAGGAATCTTTTTCCCTTACATAACGATTAAGTACAGTGCACACAACGTCGTACACCAGAGAGCAAGAGAAAGCAACCCGGTGGGGACTGGCTGATGTGTAGCTGGAGATGGGAGTGAGTCCTACAGGAAGCGGCTAGGGAGCAAGGGAGACGGGAGAGTCTATAGAATCACAAATAAATGGATATCTCCGACCCAATTCAATCAAATTACTACCAACAAAGAACCAAAAAGCCGAAGAGAATAAGCAAACAACAACTAGAACCCAATCCAAAGCTCAAGCTTAAGAGGAGAGCCAGATTCTCTCTCAAAAATCCCTTTCTTGGGTTTCATCTCCCAAAACCCATGTCCCAAAGGCAAATTGTTCCAGGAATCCGGCTTTTGGGTTCCAAACGTATCCCCGAACAACAAAGTGCAATCAAAATCAACAAAAAAGAACAGACGTACAGGTCAAGATTTGTCTAATTCAGCATTAACACAACAAACCAAGACCCACGTTCGATTCCCTCAAGAAATCTTCAAAACTAGCAAAAGAAAGAGGAAAAACCTTGATGGTTGTTTGTCCTTGCTCGCAGTCGAAAGAGCTGGCGGCGGAGAGGATACCTCCGGTGACGGTGGAAGGGGTGACCCAGAGACGAAGAGGATTTACAAGCCGGTTTAGGGCTGTTTTTATCACGTTCAATTTCTGGTGTAACGGTGTGTGGACGGATGGAGATCGGGTGCGGGTGATGTTGATCCGACCCATCTAGAGATCGGGTGTCTGGGTACACAATTATTGGATCAAAATTGATGGTCTCGGATCGGATAAGGATTGCCCACGCCCGATCCGGTTATCTAATCTATCTTTTACACGTCTCCCGGCCGTGAAGTTTCACCGTAGACGTTTCATCACCGTAAAATAATACAACGAAAAGGTAAAGATATTTACTATACACAAACACACATTAGGATGATCATATATTCAATAAAAACAACAATATCATAATCTTCCAACTATTATGGATGGCGATATGATATTTTATCATTGTTCAGTCAATATATACGATTTTTTCTCATTTAATAATCTTCTATAAAAGCTATACCTAAATGTTTATAAACTAAAAAATATATTTTTAATAACTCGACACATCCACCCAATATTCTCATTTCATCTCATCTCAGTGATAACTAACGATTCTCTTATTTTGAATCTGGTGCAAACTCCGGCGAAGAACAGGAGGAATGGCCAGCAAAGAGAATCAAGGATGATGATACTCTATGTGACCTTCCTGATTGAAATATCCAAGTAATGTTGTTGATGTGGTCTAATATACTGTTGAATAACGCAGTGTGTTTTTGTTTAATTTACATGGATATTGATGCTATATTACCTGCTCGATGCATGCTTTATTCTGCCCCCAGGATATGAACAAAGATCTTTTTTCTTCTCCTCCTCGGGAGGATAAGAAATTGCATTGATTTAGATACGTTTAACTCCCGTGAAGGATGACACCATGGAGCATTCGTATTTCTGCAATTGAATTAGAGGCTCCGATCCCGACTCCAATCCTATGTTTCCTATCAGCAATTGCATTATTATTCCCTTTAAAAGGTTCTATAGGCCATCTCGTCCATCATCCACTCGAAAGCTATGTGAACACTGATGAGAAATAACCGTCAGAGACATGGAGATAACTATCTCCACTGCTCAACTGGCATCCATAGCACAGCCATGTGAACACTGGTTCTTGATACTATGAAGATGAACAGGAAGGATCAAAGCTCTCAAGCTAGAAGAAAATTTGTAGTTTCTTTCCCCCAAAACTTCGGTTCAAACAATTACCAGCAAAAAGCAAGGCTAAAATTGCAACAAGTTAAAATCAATTTACTTATACACAACTTGTGCCTGTCCAGTATAAGTGACGACGTAAAGCAGATTCGACATGAAAACAAAATACTACTGAAAGGCCTGCAAGAAGTAACCCATAAATAGATTATCCACGAGTAATAACTCAAGCAAATCATCTGTTAGATAATAATAAAATAGAAAACCAACAAATAAGGCAGGTAGCAAATACATCTATATTTCTGGACAAGCAAACGTCGTGACGTTTTAAAATACAAAGGCTGAGGTAAAATAACCCACACAGGTCACTCTAAAAGTTCTGTTGGCTCTCGTCCAAAAAGCATTCAAGACTAGCATAGTGGGAGAATTATCTCAACTCATGTTCTCCTGGAAATTTAAGCCTGTTAAGCAAAAACACAACAGACGTGTTTCAGCTTAATACAATTCTTTTCGATTATGTAAATCATGTTTTCCAATATAAGCAGAGGGAGCTTTAATACAAGCTAGTACAAGTCTTATGTCAAAAAGAAATTATGCATGCATTGACAACCAAATGCTATGCTTATAAATGAAAATAATAGAGAAGGTACCTTGCTGGCAATGTTGCTGGAGAGCCAATCCAGCCCCTCGTACAAACCCTCACCAGATGTAGCGCAGGTGCTTTGGATGTACCTGAGGTAAATCACAAGGAACATACCATGTTAGACAACACATGCAACCTCCTTAATCTTAAATATTATACTTACACACCCATGAGATTTTATTATCTATTTTAGATGCTTCACAAGTTCTTCAAGATGTTTTCGGTAAAAAGAAGGGGAAAAAAGAATCTTTTCATGCAATGATTAACTAAAAATGATAGTTTAGAAGATGTATAGACAAGATTGATTTGATTATTGCTTCATCAAGTATCTCAGTTCCGGAGTGATTATAGTGATCACATATCAATTATCTCTATAAGCTATCAAACAGAATAAAAATGCAATTGTTGCATGATTTCATCCACAACCTTGTTACTGTGATCTCAACAGAGCTATCAAGTACAACAACAGTGATTTGCAAGTGTATAGAACTAATACGGCTTCAAAATTTATGCTTAACAAGAGAAAAAGTGTTGTACCAGTGTCGTTGGCGAAGGGAATGCAGACCAAGCTTGTCAGTGATTTCAGCAGCATTCATTGCATTTGGAAGATCTTGTTTGTTAGCAAAAACAAGCAAAACAGCATCCCGCAACTCATCCTATCAATACAAAAATCAAAGCTATAACAGGCAAGGGAAAATTCAGAATTGAACATCATACAGCTGGATTAAATATGAAGTCACCAAGTATCACATGGAAAAAAGGAGGTTGGTTTTCATTGGTGGGGGGGGGAGGAAAAGAAAGAAACACTATAAAATGAGATGCTTTAATCAAAGAAGTTATTCAGACTTCATAATGATATATAATACCATTTAAAATGTTGAATATTAACTTCCTCCTGTTCCAAGTAACCATCTTTAACATTTCAGGATTCTAGAAGGAAGCATCATACTTTACCAGAAACCAGTTTGGTGATATTCAAAGATTGAATTTGCCACTTTATAACCATACATGACAATACTAAACATGTAAATAACTAAAATATCTTGAACTATATCTTAGTACGTAATTTTATTGGAAAAGAACACATTACATGAATGATTTTGGTTAAAACACTGTAAATAGTAAAATTTAAACATTTAACAAGCAAAAACACAAGAAAACCAAGTTATTTTTTGTTGAAGAACTGCATTTATATGTTTCCATAAGTTTCTAGTTTGGTTTTTGTTCCGGCAAGCACAACTGGTTAACAAAAAAAAAAATCAATTTCCATGTTGTCTTTTGTAGAGAGTAATCAATTTGCAAGTAAAAAGAAAACAGATCAATCTACACCAGAAAAACAAACTCTAACCGTTGTTCTTTTATTAATATAAAAATACTTCATAACTAAGTTTGTTCCAAACAAGAGGAACTCCTTTTAGTCCATTTCAATTTATTGAACTCAAATCATGAGAGCATTGGTATGCATTATAGTTACCAATATGACAAATGGTAAATTATAATATAATACTTGTGCCCACATAATATTCAAACTTAAATTGCATGAATACATAGTTATTCTAACTTCTGCAAACATAATTTAAGTGTGCTCATGTTTGTAGCAGTGATTATGCTTAAGAGACCTCCAGATACAGTAGTCAGAAGAGGTGAAATGATTAATGTTAGTGATACGAGAAGAGATAGAGGAATACCTAGAAAGATCTTAATAAAAACTATAAATAAATATTTAAATATTCTGACAAAAGATTCATGTAGCTGGTCCCAAATAGTTGAGACTTATGGTTTTGTTGTTGTTGTTGTTGTTTTGTAGTAATAAATTTATTATGTTAAATCTGATAACCAGGAAACCTAATGGTCATGCACTTATGCATGGTAACTTTAGCAGAGTGCATATACAATATATACCAACTCCAAACTTAATACAGGCTTTGTCAATAATAAAGAGGACACAAAGCAAAGAGATTAAAAGAGGTATTACCAAATGGAAAACTTACCTCATTAAGCATCCTGTGAAGCTCATCCCTTGCCTCAACAACACGATCCCTATCATTGCTGTCGACAACAAAAATAAGGCCCTGTGTGTTCTGGAAGTAATGCCTCCACAGGGGTCTGATCTGTTTTTCACAGGATTATATCAAGAGATCCATTATCAAATAGGGAACAAAATTGTGTAATAAATAATTAAACATCTGAAGAATATTTATAATACAAGGGTATGGTACTCCACTTAAGTTTATTTAAGAAAAATGTCCAGTGTTGCAAGCTGAAGAAAGTTCAACAACACCCAAATGTTCAACCAAAATTTCCAAGTCAAATATTTGCATAAATCAGCAGCTTGCCTTCAGAATATTTAGTTCTCCCACAAAAGCTATGGTGCTAAACAATTCATATGAGCCAGCATGAAAGAATACATCATGATACTAAATAAATAACCACATAGGCATTACAATACCTTGTCCTGACCACCGACATCCCAAACAGTGAAGCTAATATTCTTGTACTCCACAGTCTCCACATTGAACCCTGCATTAAAACATTAAGTAATTAATCTGACTCATATAATTAATCATTTTAGGAAAAACGGTAATAAATGATGAAGAATGCCAACAAACACATTCAAGTTTCTGCAGAAAAGTGTTTATAAGCAAGTAATCTACATTGCCAACCTCCTCGAAACCAGTGTGCAATGAATAGATGATCACATATTCCTTTTCACAAGACATTATTTACAAGATATTTGCCAGAAAAGAAACATCAACATAACAAGTGCTGCAGTTGAAGAAACCGAGCTAGATACAAAACATTTTAGAAAATTGTAAATTGTATAAAAAATCTGAAAAAGTTGCATAAGGATTTACAGCATGTCATGAGATTCTAGTCTTAAGAAAATATCATTTGATAATAGTAATTACAATGATACAAAACAATCAAAGTTAATTTTCCGTAGAAGTGGTAGTTGCTCTCTCTTGTTAACCCAAAGTTCCAGTACTTACCAACCCAAGTTCCGGTACACACACTTATATATATATATATGTGTGTGTGTGTGTGTGTGTGTGTATATATATATATGTGTGTGTATATATATATATATGTGTGTGTGTGTGTATATATATATATATGTGTATATGTGTGTGTATATATATATGTGTGTGTATATGTGTGTGTATATATATATATGTGTGTATATGTGTGTGTATATATATATATGTGTATATGTGTGTATATATATATATGTGTATATATATGTATATATATGTGTATATATGTGTAGTGTGTATATATATATGTGTGTATATATATGTATATATATACATATATATACACATATACACATATATATATACACACACACACATATATATATATGCACATATATATATATGCACATATATACATATATATATACATATACATACATATATATATACATATACATACATATATATATACATATACATACATATATATATATATATATATATATATATATATATATATATATATATATATATATGAACGAAAGAACTAGATCTAATCCGTCAAGGCTTAGAAATGCTGAAACTTAATTAATGAGAAAAAATATATATACCAACAGGAATAAGGGCAGATTTAACAGTCACGCTTTCCAAAAATCATGATTAATACACCAACGAGTCAAATAATACTGCCAAGGTCCCAATAAAGGCAAATAATAGGGAGACAAATAACTCTCACCAATAGTGGGAATCGTGGTGACGATCTCTCCGAGCTTGAGCTTGTAGAGGATCGTCGTCTTACCAGCGGCGTCAAGACCTACCATCAAGATCCTCATTTCCTTCTTCGCGAAGAGGCGACTGAACAGCTTAGTGAACGTGAGCCCCATTGTACCTGATCTGTTACAACCACAACGTTCAGACTAACCAAAATTTAGTGCACCGGAAACAAGTTTTTTGTTGACGATGATAAGATCTATGAGATCCACAACTACCGGCGTCGAATTAGGGATTAAGAACAAAGAGGAACGTAGGGAACCTCAAGATCTATCCTCGGATCATGAAAGAGAGCATTAATAGGGTTTAGATCCAAATGCAAATCAAGGGATCTACAAGACGAGTGCAGGAGAAAAGAGGGAAGAGAGATATCGGATCAAAGATCTAAGAAGGCCATGTTAGATGCGGGGGAAAGCAACAGATCAAGCGCCCATTTGAGGTCTGGGAGGACGAGAAGAGGAGGGCGGGGATGCTCGACTACCTCGAGACTACGCGGAGGATGGAGTCGATGGGGGTCTCCTCCGCTGCGACTTTTCCTCGGAACGCCGCGACGAACACAGAGAGGGGGAGAGAGAGAGAGAGAGAGAGAGAGAGGCATAAAAGGAAGGTTGTGGCACGTGCGACCGCAACGCTTCATTCGTCGAGACACATCAACGTCACGTGACCGACACGACGTGGAGAAGGTACCTACGCTTGAAAGTAAATAAATGGGCAAGAAAAAACTTTTTGAGGAATATTTTGAGTATTTTTTAAATTAAACGTATTGATTAAAAAAAGAAATATCTTATGAAAAATACTTAAATAATGGATATTTTCTGAAAAATCGTCATATAATCTTATGTTTATTTGTTAATGATTTACGTAAAAAAAATCATTTTTCACTTTTTATTGAAGAGTATTTTTATTTTTAATAATAAATAAAATGTTGCGAACTTAATTTTGAACAGTGATCAATCCGATCTTACAAACTCCATGTTCGGCGTGCAGAACGGGTGCTCCGAAGCGCGCAGAGAGGACCTGCCCCTCGGCCCACCCCAGTCGCTTGGGCATTACGGCGAGCACCTGGAGCGCCCACCCTGGTCGCTTGGGCATTACGACGAACACCTGGAGCGGGGGGTGGCGAACGTTGTCGCACGTGCTACGCGATTGATCCTGTGGAGATTGCCCTGATCCTTTGGAACCACTGACGTATCAAGATCCGGATCCGATACCTTAATTTCCGGATTTACTTAATTAAACACAGCGGAGCGGAGGCGGGCGAGTAAACAGTCGGTCAACAAGGAGAGTGAAGTGGAATCTCCGCCGCCGACTCGTTCGTAAGCTGGGGCGAGGTTAATCCCTCCCCGCTCCAAACCCTAACCTCAACCTCTTCCAGCAATTTTTGATCGCTCCCTCTCGATCTTCATTCCTTCGAAGAATTGGTTCTTCCTCCATCCCAAGACCTCAATTCTCGATCTATAGATTGTTATTGCCGGAAATTGGGGGTCCGCGAGGCGCCGACCGATGGAGGGGGGAGCGACCGGTGGGACCGACGTGGAGTTGGTCTCCAAGACGCTGCAGTTCGAGCACAAGCTGTTCTATTTCGATCTGAAGGAGAATCCCAGGGGGAGGTACCTCAAGATCTCCGAGAAGACTTCGGCCACGAGGTCCACCATAATCGTCCCCGTCGATGGCATCGTCTGGTTCCTCGAATTGTTTGGCTACTACATCAGCACGGACGAGCAGGACGTCTTCAGCAAGGAGCTCAAGCTTGATTCCAAGGTTGGTTGCCCGAATGGCCTTTTCTTGGGTGTTATAAAGGTCGGATCGTTGAATCCTTTTACTGATGTTTTTGGTTTTGTTTTCCTGGAAAGGCGTTTTACTTTGATGTTGGTGAGAACAAAAGGGGGCGTTTTTTGAAGGTACACGTCATTACTACGAAATCAATTTTTTGGTGTGGTTGAATGGATTCTGGATAGTTGATCACTTCTCCTGTTTGACTTCTATATCTTTTATGACTACTGGGGTTTGAAATTATTTCTTATGTTGGTCTTGTAATGGTTACCTTAGCTTCTCTTATTAGAGGCCTGTAGTTAATTTTATTGTTGATAGTGGGTTGGCTGTTGGAGTTTCACACAACTTTTGAATCTGGAGTGATGACGGATTTAGAATAGGCGCCAAACCCAAGTTCAAAATTTGTGAGGAAACACAAATGTCAGTTTGGTTTAGGCATTGCTTGATTCTTTGAATATGTGTGTGCGTGTGGTTAACAACAACAAAATAAGTATGATTTGATTTTAGATTTTGTAGCAACATAATGTTTGCTGTTATATAGGAGGGTTGCATCATGAGTAGATTTCAAACTGCTGTTCAATGATTATCCGGTCAGTGATGAGAGTAATTGTGGTCCCATGTTTCTGCAGGTGCATAGCTTTGCTACCATTTCTAAAGTTTCTCTTACTTGGGTTATCCACTTAAAAGAAAAATTGATCGAAGAATGCAGTACTATGACATGAAGATGTTCCTTTTGGGCTCGGAAGATTGCTCACATCTATGACAATATCATATGGTTTATGGTGATTATAACCAAGTACCTCGATCATGATGCGAACAGAGAAACTAAGAGGACATTAGTAGTGACAACGTTGAATATTACAACATATGCTGATTCTAACACATTACTGGTAAATAAAACCAAGAGCATGTTACTTTCTAGATGATATAGTATATATTGCAGTGTTCTTTTCTTTTAAAGCAAACAAAAAAGTTTCTGAGCTTTTGCTTGTACACTGAAGAGAGAGAAGTTCAAATGGTGAACCGAGTCACTATATTAGCATTTATTGTGAAGTATAAAAGAACCAAAGGCAATAAACTCGAACGATGGTGCAAAAATGAAAAGAAAATCCATTATATGCAGAATATATGATGATATTTGAAGGTCTCTTGTGGTTGTGTGTAACCCTTTTGCATATTAGAAGATTGCGAGCATGTTAGGTTCACACCGACCTTGTCATAAGAGAACTCATGTTTAGCAGTTCCACCTCTAACAATCATGATGTCACTTAATCTCCCTTTTAGTAGGCATGATGCAGTATAGAGCAAGATGCCTTTGGTTCTTGCAGTTAGCTAGATGCTGGATCAAGGTTTGCGCAAAAATGTATGCAGCCACTGCCAGCTTGTTTTGCAATAATAAAAAACTTGGTGGTCTAAAGATATTATCTTTTGATTTTTAGTTGTTACACCAGTTATTTGATCTAATTTGTAACTTCTGTTTATTTCTTTCAAGTCATTTTGTGGTGATTTAACCAAGACAAGTCTTATAGGACTTTCTTGTTTATTTGGTTCAAGCCAGTAAAAGCTATAAGACTTTCAAGTCATTTTGTGGACCTTTAACCATATGGCCTGAAGTTTTTGGGCCGAAATTATTGGTACTAAGCCCATCTAACCTGATATATATACCCAAATCACCATCCAGTTCTGATTTAGGACTCATCATGAGTCATCACACTTCCCTTTTTGACCTTATTTATTTAATAGTTTCTTTGTTAGATTCTTTAGCAACAGAAACTTTTTCCATTCTCTAATGACAAAGCATCAGTTATAGCATTTCCAAGTATGAGTATATGTACCAGTACTGATCTATATGTTCTGATACCAGCATTTAGTCCACCAGTAAATTCTGATTAATACTTACTAGTTTAATAGGTGTTTAAAACTTTGGAATCTAGACACTACCATGTTTCTCTTTAATCTCAACATTACATTTTTTTCTCTCAGCAATTTTTCTCCCACTGCCCCTCTTCTTTGCATTTGTGGTTTTTAATAGGTTGCATGTTAGGCTCCATAAATGACTTGGACTTGTTTCAATAATAAAAATTATGTCAAGGTTGTATAATTGCCTGTCAAGCCAGAAGCTGATTGTGATTACTTGTTAAAGATTGTCGAGGAGTCAATTAGAGACAAATTTGTTCCAAGGGGGTATAAACATAAATACCCACTATTTGATGGTATACATGCAAATGCAAACTTTTTGAGACATATAAACTCATAATTCTTGCTATTTTAGAGTGTATGTACACAAATACAAACCTTTGAAGGGTATTTATGTGTATATTCATATCTCACATGGTATCTATCTAGAGGCCAATCTTTACACCAGCTTTTTTTCTGCTAAATATTCCCAACTAAAATATGATTTTCTCATATATTAAATTCACTATTCTAAGAAATACATATGTCCAATAAATGTATCTACTTTGTTGACATATTTTTCTGTTTAGCAGATGCACTGTATGTTAAACTAGATACTATATCTATACTCAAAACATCGTGATAGCACTTAAAGTTGTAGGAGGTCTAGGTGTCATAAATCATAAATGTATGTGAGCCTGATTGAGCTCTGCCTGGCCTGCAGATCCAAATCTCTCTGAATCTGACTCAATAACTGACCCAGTTCTATTGTCTATTGATCATTATCGATCTGAGTTTGACCAAATAATTAATTTTATTTTCCACACCTGATGACACTTGTGCACAACCCTCTATCTTTATGCGATTGTCTTCTCTACTCTTGTCTCTTGTGAGTACATCTCATCCTTCCCTCTTTCTGTCTCTTCTTTTACCCCTCTCTGATGGTGCATAGTCTCCCTCTCTCCCTTATACTCATCCCTTCCTCTTCTTCTCTCTTTCCTCTTTTCTCCCAGCACCCTTGCCGTTGTGGAAGATGGTTGGAGGGATGGGTGCTAACATGTCGAATGCAAAACATAATTTGGTTCTTGATGGATAATTTGACTTGAGATTGCACAGCAAGGGCATCCATGGTTGGAGAAATAAGGATGCACATTGGACAACAATCAAGATTCTGATGCTAAGTGCAAAAGCATCAAGAAGATTAAATATTGAAGAGGTGGAAGTTGATTACAATGTAGAATTTCAAAATAGAGCATGAGATTGTGGGATATATTTGAAGGGATGGAGGAGATGAGAACATCAATAATATTGACGATGATGTGGTGAACAATCAGTCCTTGGATTGATGGAATTTTTTTTGTTGTTGTGTTATTAGATATGAACTAATATAATATTTTATTGATTGAGTACTCTATCAATTGGCCAAACACATGTAATTTGGTATTTTTGGTGATAATCATATTGCATATATAATGATATAAGATTCATATTTTAATTAATTTCTTGTTGTAATGATTTTATTTATCCTTGAATATATTCTTATAATTTTGTTAAGGTAAGTGCTTTGCTATTCTTGAACTAGTGCCTAGACTGGCACCTAGTGTTTCAAGCAATAAGCAACCTTGGTGCATTGTAGTGCCTAGCAATTTTGTCAGCACTAGTTGGACCGGACCATTTCTTATGTAAACATATATTAATCTGCTATCTTTGTACTTCTCGAGGTTTATCTGCCAAAATCATAAACCATAGTATAAGTATGTATCATGAGCTTAAGCTTTTTGCATAATGGTGTATGGAGCTGATGAACTTTCTTATGTAGATATCAGAGGCATCTGTTAACAGAAACCGGAGTACAATCATTGTTCCTGCAGGAATTTCTGGTGAAGAAGGATGGGTAGCATTTAGAAATGTTTTACAAGAGATACATGAAGAGGCTTCACGGCTATTCATGGTACCAAATCAGGTAAAAAAATTGATAAATTGGCATACTGAGCTATGGTGGCTGATATCCTTGAGCATGTCAGTAACTTTCGTCCCTGTTCTCTTGCAACACAAGAACAGCAACATCTGGAAGCTCCAGAACATCTCCCTGGACTTTCAGATGATGTCGGTGCTGGATTCATATCAGGCCACAGTGCCCAATCATCCTCTGGCTCAGAGTTGAATGCTGATCGATTGGTTGATATGCACACACACAATGATATTGGAGGCATGGGGATGTCTAAATTAATTAGGGTAGATCAGAAGAGGTTCTTCTTTGATTTGGGAAGCAACAACAGGGGACACTTCTTGAGGATATCTGAGGTACATGAAGAGTTCAAACTGAATCAGTTCCATAGTCGATCCTTAAATGCTTCCATATGCAGGTTGCTGGAGTTGATCGCTCATCAATCATCCTCCCCCTGTCTAGTCTGAAGCAGTTCCATGACATGATTGGCCATTTTGTAGCGATAACCAAGGACAGGCGTGATGTAACAACCGGTGCAGATGTCAGGACACTGGAGCCTGCACAAATGTAGGTAATAATTCCTCATCAATCATCCTCCCCCTGTCTAGTCTGAAGCAGTTCCATGACATGATTGGCCATTTGTAGCGATAACCAAGGACAGGCGTGATGTAACAACCGGTGCAGATGTCAGGACACTGGAGCCTGCACAAATGTAGGTAATAATCAGAACGGTCTGGTCTCCTTCACACCATGTTCTTGTGTCTCAGTTCGACTGCCTTGTGAATTTAGACCTTGCGCCTTTTGTAGATGATGCTCTTTTCGTATTCGTTTGTGGTGAACAATAATCTTTGTTTGACATTCCATGGTGGATGGGTTGATGTTGTCTCGAAGCTTTCTTTGGGTGAAGAATAATATGGACATGATTATTGTAGCTTGTGCATCCGGTTGCAAAACTGCTGGTTGCATGTCTTGAATCAATAATTAAGCTTTTTGTTTAATTCATGCTGCTTTGCATCTGATCTCTGGTTTTTACTGAGCTTGCCTTGCATTCTAATCTCAGCCACTGTGTTCCAGTGAAAGACATAATAAACCTTTTGCTTGGGTTAAACTGATGCCTTTGTTAGGTCATTATTGCCTCATCAATCATCCTCCCCCTGTCTAGTCTGAAGTTAGACCGCTTTTGTAGAATATGCTCTTTCGTATTCGTTTGTGGTGAACAATAATCTTTGTTTGACATTCCATGGTGGATGGGTTGATGTTGTCTCGAAGCTTTCTTTGGGTGAAGAATAATATGGACATGATTATTGTAGCTTGTGCATCCGGTTGCAAAACTGCTGGTTGCATGTCTTGAATCAATAATTAAGCTTTTTGTTTAATTCATGGCTGCTTTGCATCTGATCTCTGGTTTTTACTGAGCTTGCCTTGCATTCTAATCTCAGCCACTGTGTTCCAGTGAAAGACATAATAAACCTTTGCTTGGGTTAAACTGATGCCTTTGTTAGGTCATTATTGCCTCATCAATCATGCTAACAAAGAATAGCTAGATCAGTCATGCTAAATAGCAGTTGGTATAAGCTCGATCATGGTTCTGTCTTACCAATTTATATCGGTGTATCAATTGGTCATCGTTATGATCCATGGTGTGATGAAGCATATCAATAAATCCGTACCAGTCTTTTATCGGATTGATACATATCATTGATATGGTTTGACTATCCAATTCTCTCTTTTGTTAGCTTATCTTATCTCTCTGGATGCAAGCAATGATAACATAGCTGAGGCAATTCTTTCTTTGATCTAGAGGTGAAAACTAAAGCATCTAAAACAATCCATGTATGATAACTTTGAGGTTCCAGTCTGATGACCATAGCTATCAACTGTTCTCTCTGAACTCTCATGGACAGGGACTTGCACGAGGGCAGAAAGGCAACTCTATGTCCTCCTCATTTCCGAAAGGACTACTCCGTGAGAATGCAACGAACCCATCACATTAGGATGGCGGCTAAATTTCCTTAATGACACAACCTTTCACCATCAGGTGGAATGGATCAGACAGAAGCCAGAGAACAGGGCAGCTTCCAACTTCTCCAACAAGGTGACACAACTCCATCATGTGTTACATTAATCTATTCATTGCAAATTATTTATCTTTTGTGGAATCATGGCTGCCTGACACATCTTATAGCTATTGTGGTCCTCACACTAGTCATTCCTAATATTTAACATGTCCATGGGAAGTCCATGTTTAAACACAGATTTATCTGCTAGTGATGCTTCTGTTTTCTTGACTAGACTGGGGTAGCCCTCACACTGGCATATCTAAACAGATCTTGATCCACCAATACACTATAAGAACCTGTAAGGTTTTAGACTGATGCAGATGATTTAGTTTGATATGACCATTAGTCAATTCATTTGAAGATTGAGATCTCTTGACAGATCACCTCAGCAATGGCCTGAAACATTAGATGAATGCCTGATTCTGGACTCCAATTTTATGTCTTGTTAGTCATGTTTTATTCATGAGTCTTTTCTTCTTCTTTTTTTTTTTTTTTGGTTTTAATTTGCTACCATATCTGCTGAATTGCACCACTAAAGACAATAATAGTGTTTTGTCAGTTTTGTGGATGCCCCCACAATCATGCTTGTTCAACCTGCTCTCTTCTTCAAGATGTAGTTTTCCTGGGCTAAACCTTGGGGTCATTCCTCTTGTTTCTTAATTATGTGCTGACACAATCAATAAGATCTAAACTGTGAAGTCATATCCTTGTGATAAATAAGGATATGACACAATGCAATCAGCAGGAACTTCTGACATGACTTCATAGATGTACAACTCAACACAGAAGTCAGTTGGAAATCTAATAAGACACTCAAACCATACAAGTTCTTCACCCAATAAGAGGTGTGCATCTTCCTTGGCCAATTATTGCCTTTGAACAATTGCTTTCAGAAGCCAACCTTGATAGACTAAGATGTGTCTGAAGATATAATATATTTTAAATATGAATTAATGTTTGATAATTTTATTTTAAATCATATCTCATTTGAATATTATATTAAAAAATACTTAAATGTTGATGCTACCTAAATATAACATTAGCATGGGTGCTAATATAATTTTTTTTAATTTTAAAAATACTCTATGACTTTATCTAAAATCACAAGATTGTTAAGATGATTTAATGAAAAATTAACATGATTTATATATAACAATTATTTATATTTATATATTTGGACCCCTACCAAATTTTTTTTATTAGATTAAATATCTTCATATATTTATTTACTACTTAATATAAATAAATAAATAAATATATGTATTCACTTTTGGATAAATATTAAAATATTAGAAAAATAAATTCATCACAAAATATTCAATGAAAATTTTGAAATATAATTTCATAAATAATATTTATTTATACTAATACAATATTTTAAAATATAATATTTATTTATTATTTATCAAGCACTTAAGTATTCCATAACTAAATCTCCTTGTTCAATTACAACTAGAAATATAAATAAGCTGACAATCTTGACTTGGGATTGCCCTTGGAACCTACTTCAGTCCCACAACCACACCATGAGCTGTTGAGATATATGTCGATCACCTGTGATGGTGATCGGCCGATAAAATACATCAGCTGTTCACCATCAGATCAGTTGCTTTCAGGGCCATGTCTAACCTTTAGCCAACACCAGCACGGGACGTAGACCAGAGAACAAGTGAGTGCTCATCAAACTCAACACCAGCACTGCCAATCGATGACCTACGACTGGAGAAGTCCTCATGCAACATGGATTCACAGTCTCGTCTGACGAGAGGTAGGTTCAGACACCTCCCATCGCCAAACCTTATCGTCTTGGATTTAACTCCGTAGTGATGTAAACAAAGGAAAGCTTCATATAGTTTAAGCTATCCTCGCTCTCGTCCTATCCATCCAAAGACCCACTAAGTCGGAGCATAGGATAGAATAATTATCTTATCATCTTTTCTGTTTCATCTGTTCTACTCGATTCCGAAGGAGGTTTCCACTTGCATCGAGATTGGGAGGTAACACGCAACCAAGAGGTCCAGATTTGGGTGGTAGAAGGAACCTGAGGTGCAATGACGAGGAACATATGACTCATAGCTGTGGGAATAAAGAAGGTGATGAGATCGATCCTCCTGTCATGCATGGATAGCATCTTTCTTTTGGGGCTCATCGGCCAAGAATGCATGCGTTTGGTGGTACAGTGGACTGAAAGCTCCGGCCAAATGCTGATCGGTGGCCTGAGGTGGTGGGACCCGAGAATCCTCTGTGCAAGTGGCAGCAAACAGAGACGCGCGCATAAGCCATGGCCATGTTCAGCAAGGAGAGGATGGAGAAGCTGAATGAATGATTGAGTCATTAAAGTAATGATGATCGATGCAGAAAGAAGAATAATTAGAGGGGAAGAAGGATTGATAACTCAAAGAAAGAGATCCTACGTGTCCTCAAGACCTAACTGATGTGATGTCGTACCTCATCGATGAAGATGGTGAGGAGACCTGCACATCTCTACGTGCTTCTTTGGAGAAGGCGTATCATCGAATGATATTGATTGAATATTTTAGGAGATATGCGGGTGAATGACAGAACAAGCCGATCGGGTCGCTCGAGGAGCTCAACTCAGGATTCCTCAGCCCATTTTCAGGTCAACCTCTCGCGTTGGGATTCGACTTTGGGGTTTCGCCCGACGCATTCGGGTCTCAAACATGACAAGATTAAGGCCGAATCAACTTTGGCGTATCAAACTGACGATCGAACAACAACAGAGCTTCACACAGCTTCTTCCGTTTCTGTGTCATCTGTGTACTGACGACATATGCTACGCCATGAGCGACTTGACTTGCATGCAGCAAGAACAAACCTAAATCACCAAGGCTTTCTCTGCGATCAGTAGAATATGAGTGGCCTTGGAACTACACCACACCAAATCGACATGAAATCTGTTGCCCTTCAGAACCACCGAATGCTCTCCAAATCTGTGACCGCTGCAGACGAGGAAGGGTCTTGGAGGTCACCGTAGTGCTTCGACATCACCCAGGAGACGTGGAGGTCTGTGTCCCAGCACCCGTCCATCTTGCAATGCCTCATGATGGCAGATGATGCCGAAGCTCTCTGCGCCTCGTCCTGGTGGTGCAAGTAGCCGGAGTTCGCGGACTCCGGGAGCAAGCAGTAAGAGTTGTGAGGTGGGTTTGAGCTCGTTCGATGGTCCACGGCCTGCTGGTTCTCCGTTCTCATCATGTCGGAGATGATGGGAGGATGCTCTTGGAAGTTCATGCGAGGAGGGTCGAGGGTTTTAACCCTTTGTATTCCAGGTGGTGGTGGTGGTCGTGTTGGGCTTTTCCTCCCCATGTTCTTGTGGAAGACCCTACACACAACCCATTCATCCTGCAGTCACAGATTTCAGAGTCGTTGGAGAAACGGAAGAAGAAGAAGAAGAAGAAGGTTCATGACATGATTTGATTCAGATAGAGAGAAGCATGCAGATCGATACATACCTCGACAGACTTTGGGGCATCGGAGGCTTGAAGCCTGTATTCATGCATCACCCAACCGGTCTTCTGCCCTTTGGGAGCTCTTCCTCTATAGAACACGAGCGTCTTCTTCATGCCCACAAGAACACCTATCCCTCGATAGATCTCCTTGTCCTTTCCTGTGGCCTTCCAGTACCCAGCTTCTGTGGCCCTGTTGGTCCTCGTCCCAGTTTGGTACTTCCTGTCCTTCTGGCAGAAGAAGAACCATTCCTCTTCTCCCATCCTCGCTTTGCCTACACGATCGAAACAAGATCAAGAGGGAGAAGGCACGCATGCAATGAATGGCTTGCTTACTTGGGAGATCCCACGGCTCGCACTTGTTCAAGTCCACATCTCCAATAGCTCTCGCACTGAAGCTGTTGTCGGTTGCCTTCGGTGCGAGGTAGTGAGTGATGATCTCTTCATCCGTGGGATGGAATCTGAATCCAGGAGGTAACTGCATGCAGCCTTCCTCCATGACATCAACCATGTTTCAAGGCACCTTCGACAGAGAGAAAACAAGATCAAAACAACTCTGATTTACCAGACACAGAGAGAAGACCCATCTAATAATAAGTAGGGGAGAAGACCCGTGTGGTTTAAGGCACCTCAAAGAGAAGCCTCATGGGGAAGAAAGATCTCAGTATTTTATTGCTGCAACTAATGGTTTAATGGCTCATATTATTCCTTGTCAGATGGAATACACCAAAGTTTGTCATTGTCACATTCCCAATTTTTTAGTGGCAAATCTCAGCTCTTTTGTATGGGTTCGGATTATACTGTTAATTCATTCCTCGCCATTACTACTTAGTGTAAGTGCTATAGTTGTTCTTTCTTCCCCTTCATTTTCACCTCATCATCTTTCTCATGCAAAAGATCATTGAACACATATTCTATCCCATGAAGGATCGCTCTAAAACTAGAAACTTGTTAGGTTTTACGGAAGCTGTTTGAATCTTATTTGCATCATATGACCGATCTCAATTCCATGCAATATTAATTGCACAACCAGATCTGATTTCTATTGAAAGGACACCAATGGTGAAGTCAGATCTGACTTCTTGTGATCGTACGTGTCATGGTAGGTGGCTGCCTTACATAATTTACTTGCCAACTTGTTCTCTCAATCTTTGCTAATAGGGAACGCCAATGCTTCCTTCGTTGACGAAGAACAGAGTCTCGACTTATGACGGGAAGCACAATCTTTCTCGTGGAAAACACACTTTGACTTTGGTGAGTGCATCGAGTGATCATCCCACATCAAACAACGACTCTGTCAGCATGTATGTTTGGGAGTTTGACTTATACGAAACCATTGAATCTTTTACTGACATCTTACCCTTCAAAGATGATATCGTTCACCCATCAATGTTCATACAATCCCATTTTCTTTGATCGGTTAGCATTCGAGTTTAATGGATTGAGTCTTTTCCTAATAGTTTAATGGATGAGGTTATCGAGTCATATCGGAGTGACAACCCCTCCCTTCATTTCTAGGGGTCAAAGAGAAGTGCCTCTCGGAAGGCATAGGAACCCCAAGAAGAACTAAGAGGTACGAGGAGGGAAGCCCCACGTAGTCGCATGCATGCGTGCATGCATGAGCTCATGCGCAGCGGCTGAGGAGTCCCACCTTGCGCCCCCCCCCCTGTCGACCCACATCCGATGTCGGTGCGTTGAATTGGATTAGAACCGAGGAGGAGGAGGAATAGGCTCGGCAAGAGCACGCAAGAAGTGGGATCCTAAGAAGAATAGGGTTTCTATGATGAAAGAATTGATAAGATTAATTCAAATAGTTAGGATTAGATAAAATAAAAAAAATTAAATTAAAATTAAAATAAATAGATAAGGTAGTATAAGGAAAAACACCCTATAAAGCATAGTATTTGCTTGTGTTGTTTACTTTCATATTCCTATTGAAAAAAGATGTAAACTTGATAACAAAAGTGTTAAATGCATATTTGTCGGTATAGTAATGAGATAAAAAGTTTTGGATATTATGATTCTACTACTAAGAAATTAATTATAAATTATGATGTTATTTTTAGTGAAGAAGAAGCTTGAAACTCTAAAGCAGTTGAAACTCCAATAGTTGTAAGAGAAAAAGTGGATAAAGCATATGATACATTGTCTATTTTGAATGATTCAAGTGATTTTAGTGATATTGAAAATTTTGTAGTCTTCTCAGAGATTATTAATATTATGATTTGGAACCTACTTGATTTTAAGTTATAGCTCAAAAGAAGAATGGGTACAAGCAATAAATGACGAACTGCAAGCTATTAAAAAAAATAAGACTTGAAAATTGATAGATTTATCCCCTGGAAAAAAAAATAATTAGACCCAAATGGGTATACAAGTTAATTTAATGTTGATGACACACTACAAAAACATAAAGCCCGTTTAGTTGCAAAAGGGTATACTCAAATTTCAAGTATCGATTTTTTAAAAACTTTTTTTCAATTGCTAGAATTAATATAATTATAACAGTATTAGCATTGGAAACCCAAAAAAAATGACAAGTTTATCAATCTGATATTAGATCAGTATTCTTGAATGAAAAGTTGCAAGAGGAGATTTATGTAAAGTAACTTAAAGGATTTACATATAAAGTATATGAATTAGACAAAGCATTATATGACTTGAAACAACAAGTACTGATAGAATGGTATAGCCAAATTGACAAGTGCTTTCTTTAACATAATTTTCAAAAAAGTTTAAGTGAAACAACTTTATATAGAAGAGCCGAAAATTTTTATTGTTTGTTTATATGTAGATGATATGATTTATACTTGGAGAAATTTAATTAGAGGGTTAATGTATCTCACACATTCAAGGTCGGATGTAATATTTATAGTTAGTTTGTTGTCCAAATTCATGCCTAGCAAGCATTACCTTGGAGCAACTAAAAGAGTTCTTAGATGAATGAAGAAAACTCTCGATTATGACATTCGTTATGAGCAGACAAAAAATTTTAAGTTGTGTTCTTATATTGATAATGATGAGGCTGGTTGTATAGATGATAGAATAACCAATTTAGGATTTTCGATAAGCCTTGGCTCATGTGTGATTTCATAGATAATAAAAAAATAAAAATATGTTGCTCGAGACGAAATATGTTGTAGCTACAAGTACAACATGTCAAACAGTTTAGCTTCGAAAAACAACATAGTTAGGATTAATAAATTTACTATTGCAATGATGAATAATCATGTCTTCCATCGGTGCACCAAATACAATGGAGTTCAATATCATTTTATTTGTGAACTAATTAATAAAGAAAAAAAAATCAAATTGACTATTACAACACCGAATATCAACTTGCTATATCTTCACAAAAGCGTTGGCAGAAAAAAAATATTTATTTTTTTCAAAGATAACTTCAAGTTATAACTATTTTGAATTAAGGGGGTGCGATAAGATTAATTCAAATAGTTAGGATTAGATAAAATAAAAGGTAAGAATTTAGATTAAAATAAATAGATGAAGATAAAAAAAAAGATTTATTGAGATATTATAGATTTTTTATTATTTAAAAAAAATTAGACTCTATCTATCTTTTAGCTAATATAAATAGGTGTTCTTGAGGTGGATGATTAAAGTAGACATACCGAGCTTAGTATATGAAACCCTAGTGAGATCCTCCTTCACATCTTAAAAGATATTTTATGAATATTAATTTTGATTTGGAATTCATCATCATGTTGGAATGATATCTTTGTTTAGTTCCTCACATCAACTGCAATCATCGTCACTTTTTAATTCGAAGTGATCGAAGCATTACCTTTCAACGTCGTCATAGGATGGCAGCTTGAGATGTTGGCAAGAGTTCAACACAAACTATTGCTTCCTTGGAGGAAACTATACACTCGAAGTTAAATATATGGTGACACGTTGAATTATCATTCTATCATCGCCCTCGTCGAGGTCAACAACAAACATATGTTCTTTGCTAAGACACTTCCAGACTATTAATTAGATGTTTGGAGAGCTTAACATAATTAATTAAGCTACTAAACCTCAATTCGGGGTCAAAGATGATGTTGGTCGTGTGTAAGCGATGACATCATGCAGAAAACTACATGATCTTTGGTACGTGTGAACCGATTCCATCTCCCTCCCCCTTTCTCTCTCTCTCTCTCTCTATAGCTGAACTAAAAGACTAAGCTAAGAACAAGCCTCACGCCACACCACATCTACAAGCCCGCTGCTCCCATCTCAAAGAATTTTGTGTGCTGTCTCTGACAACAACAATGATTCTTATATCTTCTCGGAGAAAGATGTTTATGTTATCGCTCAGTGCAATCCCAGGTGGGAGTTGAGGAGCAGCTGCTGGTTGAAGAGGTGCTGCTCCAGCAAGCTGCTGTCGAACTGCTCGGAGAAGTTGGCGAACATGTTCGAGCAGTTCTGCTTCTTTGGAGGATGTAAGAGCCGGTTGTTGTCGTCAAAGTAGCATTCCATCGTCCGCGGCCGCTTACCGGAGCCATCCCCCATCGGATCCATCTGTGTTTGTTGTTGGCGTAAGCTGCCGTTGCCATCGATCCTGCTGCTGCTACAAGGTAAGTGCTGTTGGGCCATGAGAGGGCTGTTCTCCGGTAGGTCGTTGAACAGGTGTGAGAGCACAGAGTAGTTATCGAGGATGATGTCAGATATGGAAGACGACGGCTGCGGCCTGAGACTGCTTTGCTGCTCCGAGTTCTTGGAGCTCGAAGCCGAGCCTATCTGCGCTTGATCCATCGGCGGAGGCACCGACTGCAGATGGTTGTTCTTCTTGTAGATGCGGCACAGCACCCAGTCATCCAACTGCGATCGGAACAGCAACAAAAGGATCATTACAGAGCAAAAAGAAGGGTAGAGAAGTAACCTAAGAGAAGTTCTTTTTCCCGGGACTTCGAAGAGGCATTGTTTCGAACAGGAGGAGGTCACGAGGAAGAGGAGGAGGTGGGTCAGTGGTGTGATGTACCCTCATGGAGGAATCACTCGGCTTCACCGGCCTGTAGCTGTTGCTGGCGTGGGCTTCGGCCAGGCGGTACTCGTGCATGATCCAGTTCGTCTTCACTCCCTTGGGAGGCCTGCCTCTGTAGAACACCAAGGCCTTCTTGACCCCGACGCTCTCGTTCCCGTGGGTCGCGTGGATCGGCTTGTCGGTGCCGGTCGCCTTCCAGTACCCGGACGCGGCGGCGCGGTTCGGCCGGAACCCGTTAGGGTACTTGCGATCCCTGGGGCTGAAGAAGTACCACTCGCGATCCCCGTACGCCGCTTTGGCTGCAGGAACAGTGAGGTGGGGTTTCGTTGACGCTGCTGCGACACAGGAGAAGACGAAGCAGAAGAAGGCTGGAGGGGGATGGGGGAGTACTGACCGGGGAGGTCCCATGGATCGTACTTGTAGATGTCGACCTCGGCGATGATGGGCACCGGGCATGGGGACGCCGACGCCCTGTTGCGGAGGTAGTGAAGGATGAGCTCCTCGTCGGTGGGGTGGAAACGAAACCCCGGCGGCAGCGACGCAGGATTCGACATGGCGATCCCCGAGTTGCTGCTTTGGCGCAGAGAAAGAGAGAGAGGAGAAGGGGATTGGAATTTTTTGGCCGCTGAGGGTGGGGTCGGCTTTTATGGCTGCGTAATTTTGTCGTTTAGTGGACGTAATCTTCAGCATATTTACCGAGTTGAACTACTCGCACAAGATTCTGCACATGTGCGAACAACAGCATCCGATCCAAATCCGCCACTAAATACTGCCGCTGCCCAATATATGCTGATCGTTGCAAATATAACGTGAATACATAAAGACCAAAGAATAGCCAAAGGATTAGAAGGGTATGAAATCAACAATACACGCGGACGAATCTACCATTTATCGACATGAGCCAAAGACGAATCTATCTCTGTCCGAAAAATACACGGCTAAAGAATTGTCACCGAGACACGTGTCGAACCGAGTGATTGCTGATGTGGACGGCGAGCCGGACCTCGTCGTTCATCTTTATCTACACCATCATCGATTAGTTTACTCACGGCGACTGTTTGATGACGTGGATCGCTTGCTTTCCGCGGTCAGTATTTGAGCCCCACACACTACAGCTTGAGGAATTAGGTCCGGCGTGGACAGGTGTGCGGATCGGGTTGGGCCAGCGAGTGGGTCAGTCTCCATCGACGAAGCTAAGCTTTTGTTAGCTTGCGCAAGTGGTTCGTTTACACACACACATACATACCGTGTGGTCGCATTACGTGGCTCGCCATGATTAGCTCGACTAAGATGTGCGCGTGCGTCGTACGTGTTATTCTTCGATGACGTCATTCGTTTGCCGTACGAAGTCAAGGTAGCGGGAGATTGATGACTGGGTCGAGATGGACACGTGGTGAGCGGGTAAAATTTTGCACGTGTTGGCCGGATCAGTTGGTGGCTTCCGACACGCAACACCGCTGGACACGACTGAGAACAGTGTTGTTGACATTTTGTGAGTAAATACCAGTGTTGTTGATGTCTTGTGTTTTCAAAATATTTTGGTGCCAAAAAATCATATAAAAATTTATTTTATGACTAATAATTTTTTTGTTTCCGAAATGATACGAGAAAAATCGATAGTTTTTATTCTATGAAATAGTATTTAAATGATTTCTCTGGTACTAATGAGCTTAAGGTATTAGAAGAAGGACCGGACTTGCATTCAACTACGGCGCATCGAAATAGTCCACGTATCGGATCCTCGTTGGTTCGTACGATGGAGCGTGTTTATTCTCGACACTAGATATATGTTGTCTTGCCAAAGAGAGTGGTTTGTCGAGGCAACTTATGAAGTGGATTATCTTATCATAAGCAGCATGAATTAGTGCAAATCCATCAAGCAAACCCTCGGTAGGTCAAGGGTTAGTATCCTTTGTCGTGCGAGAACATACGCCAATGAGACGAGGGCGGTGATCACAAATGGCGATCATGCTGAAACGGGAAGGAAGCTGTGGATTAGTGCTTGTCATTAGCGAGCTTGGACGCAGTGACAAGTCACAAGGCTACAAAAGGGGGTGGCCGTGAGTGGAAGAGAGCTATCAACGGCGACGTGGGGTTGGGCGCAGGAGTCATCCTCGCCACCGCTGATGTACGTTCGATATCAGGAAAATGTGGGCGTGTCGAGGGATCCGTTCGCCTTTCGTCGTCGAGGAAGTCGATCCGGATGTGGAATACGGTTTGGCATGGCGATCAAGCTTACGTTGACGATGACGATACAAAAAGGGTGAAGAAGAAGGAGATGATGATGGCGATGCAAGGCAATCCGACGAGATGAGAAGATAACAACACTACTATGGTGGAAGAGAGAGAGAGAGAGAGAGAGAGAGAGAGAGAGAGAGATAACATCTATTGCAACTCGATCGACACAATTGTTGTTGGGTCAATCACTTAGATCAGAAATATCTTTTATTTCTTTCTAAGTTATGAAATATATGAAGCCATTTTCCAAGAAAATATACCTCTAAAAGATATCTCTATTTTGTTTTTTTTGTTTTTCTTAAACAATAACTCTAAGTAAAAAAAAATCCAAAATACTCCCAAAAAATTTTCTATCAAATTTTTTTGCTCATTTTTTACCATTTTCTAAAAACTGTTATAGTATTTTTATTTAGCTCATTTATAGTATTTTTCAGTAGTATTTATAGTATTTTATTGAAGCATTGGAAGCACTATAAAGGTTATTGAAAAATACAATAGGTTATCATTGCTCTCATCAACTATTATGATACCCTATTTTTAGGCTTGTGGTTGTTTTGGTTTAGATTAGGAGTCCATCTATATCATTTATAATATTTTTAAGCAGGTTTTATAGTATTTTTATTATGATGATTAAAATATTATAATACGTCAAAATAGTATTTTAGGAGTAATTTGAGTATTTTTAAATTAAGGATACTGCTTGAAAAAAATAAAATAAAATAAAATAAAATAAAATAGGGGTATTGATTGAGAAATACTCAAAATATGAGTATTTTTTAGAAAAATCCTACATTTTTTATCTTTATATTTTCATCATCTATCCTCTTTAATTCAAATATATGAGCTTATCAGTTGGTAAGTATTTTTGAGATTCTTATTATGAACTGATTTATTTGAAGAAAAATTACTCAATATTAATTTTTTTTAATATGAATATAAATCTTTTTTTTTATAAATTAGGGTTTGGTGGTTTGAATAATATATTGATTACTCTTATGATTTTATCTTATAGTCTTAAATAAATTGAGGGAAATTGTTGGAGATAGAAATTAGCTTTGAGTTTGCTCCACCTTACACTTTTCTTAAAATTTATGATTTTTTTTTGCAAGAAATAACTCAAATCTATTCCAACCATCCATATCAGATGGATCATATAAATCTATCCTCATCTAAGCCTCGTTTTTCTACACATCATCATTATGTTGACGGAAATATCATAGGATTTATCACTGATCACGTGTAGTATTTTCATCAATAAAATTAATGACATGAAGAGAAATAAAATTAAATATTTTATTTTTTATAAACATAAAAATTTTAATATAATATTTAAAAATATAAGGATCATAATAATATATAATGAGCCCCAATAAGCAATGTAATCAAGTCCATCCATGACTGTTCTTCTGAGAAGAGCAATTGATGTGGGAATGAGAAGAACAAAGTAGTGCTTAGCATCATGTGGTCCATTCCAAGAACAACAGGAACAAATGCCAACCATTCTTTGTGTTGCAGTACTGCTACTATATAATATTCGAAGAGTATTTGATCCTTATCCTTTCATGCATGACCTTTAACCCTATTCTGCTGACCTGGTTTCCATGAAGCTTCGCTCTTAATCTTCTTCTTCTTCTTCTTCGCGGCATGGAACGGATTGCGACGTGGAAACAGTGGGAATTCAGTGCGAGATTTGATGATATGTATCCTTTTGTAAGCTAATGTGTTCTTACTCGGTTGCTTCTGCGCTTTGGCATGAGATGATGGAGATATGGATGACCGATTCCAGCCAAAAAGAGAGCACAGATCTGAGAAGGAAAAAGGAGCAAAGAGTTGGAAGCAAACCGGAGATTGACAAGGATTAACTAAAGGCCGAAGAGAAGAAAAGCAGCAGCATGTTATGTTGGTTTTGGAGTTTTAAGCTTCTTTTTGGTATCATGGAAGAAAATAATCTTCACCAATAAAAAAAAAAACTCTAATTTTATAGATCAACATGGTTTAAAAAAGCATGATTCGATTCGACTTAATAGTTTCGACTTAATAGTTCAACAATGCCTCTTAACTTAGAAATATTACGATAAATCCACATGCTAAGTATTACGATACCTCGATAATTTAGAACCCGAACTAACCTAACTCATGCAATCAGATTTTCTCCGATTTACTGTAGACTCCACTAGCTGAACTTTCTTGACATGACCGTAAAATCGCTTTTTAGATACATCGCTATTAAATAAAAATTATAAGATTCTTATCAAAATAGAGAATATTTTTTGAAATGATACGAATATTTTTGAGAATTTTCTTTAATCACATGTCATTCGAAGGTCTCGATCCAATTCATTTTCGAATCTTATCCTAAACCTAATCTCTCTATCATCATAGTCTGAATTGAGGCTCGAAAAAGGTCTCTAATGTTCTATATATTTTTGATGCTCGAGAAAAAAGAGGAAAAAAAAAGAATCAGATTGGCTCCGTTCCTTTATTTGGGAACGACGATCAAAATCTAATCTCATAACTAAACTTTTAGATGTAGAAAAAAATAGTCTAAAAAAATAAAGGAAAAAAGAGTTGCAAAGTCTTAAAGTTCTTTAATCATTTCATTTCTTATACGTTTACTTACATATGGATTTCTCTCTGCCTCCACGGAGTCGACGGCTTGACGTCAAATGATTCGGAGAATAGAGCAGGAGGTATTGCAGCAGTGACAAAAGTCAGAGGTAGAACAGATGCTGCTTGGAAGACGTCAATGGTGTGTCCCTTTCAACCTTAGTGGCTTGAACAAGGTGAGTCCTTCCATCTCAAGTTCGAAAGTACATTATCCTTCATCATCATCATCTTCTTCTTCTTCTTCTTCTTTGATTTCGTGTACGTGCACGTTTGGTGACTGATCTTTTTATAGCTCTAACTAATCCTCCGTAAGTTATCCTTAACAAGCAAATCATACGCTGAATTCTACGTTTTGAATAGTCGATCGAACGGAGAGTCAAAAAGGATCAATAATACGTGGTCTTGTGAGTCCAAAAGATCAGATCAATATACGCAATCTTACCTTTACGAGCAGACGGATATCGGGTGGGTGGAAGAAAGAAAGCTTCACAAGTCATTTTCTCTTTGTGATCTCCTTCGGAGCACTTTTGATGAGGAATTCGGCCACTGACACAAAGCAAGCTTGGAATTGGTTGCTTTATTGACTGGCTGCAGGAAGTGCATGTCAAATATCCCCTTTCTCATTTATGCTTGAGCTCTTGTGAAAGGAGTTCTTGACCAATGCCTAACATGAGATATGGATCTTACGAAGCATACATGATGGTTTGTCTGCATAAATATAAACAAAAAAAAGTTGAGCATTATTAGCTTTATTTGTTTTGTCACGCATAACAAATTCTATGTTAATTATTGTTGATTCAAATTTTGATTGTTCGAAATCAAAGTGGAGTCGAAGCCAACCCAAGTCCCTTCTTGTGTCAATCTCAAGTTAGCTTCGCGTCACGAAGTCGAAGGCGTTCTTAATTAATGTCTCTTTGATACTCAAGTTAGCTTAGGATTTGAATAGTTTGAACGAGTTTTCAGTTTCAATCCATGAGAAATGCACCCATTACACTTGAGATCATCGACGTATATAAGGTGCAGCAATTATGTTTTCCTTCCAGGCTTAATTGAAGTTGCAACTTCATGATGTGTCGAATCCAAGACATGCATGCATTGATTGATCCATGTAGCATTATGCTACATATATGAAATACTATGCATATACAATAATATACAAGTGATACCATCCTTAATTGATATATGAAAATTATAATTAAGTCTCTAAGATAGATTTGCATAAAATAAAGTTCTTAGGTTGATGATATGGATCTTGATATAATATAGTTTCAGGAACAAAAGGATGAATAATATCTCACTTCTTTAGGTTGATGATATGGATCTTAATATAATATAGTTTCGGGATCAGAACGATGAATAATATCTCACTTTTCATATGATTAAAAGAAGGAAAAAGAAAATTACTCATAGTCAAAATCTCACTATTAGTTGGTTGAAGACAACCTCATCAAAAGTCAAAAGAGATTTGCCTTGTGGGATAGAGGATTCCTCCCATTGCCTCCATTCATACCATGAGTAATACAGAAGCAGATAATCTCAATCAACAGCAAAGTAATCAATGCTTTGGAAGCTAAAATTCTTTGGCTTGAAAGAAACAGAAATAGGGGAAAGATACCTAAAATAGATAAGTAATCTCTCTTCCTACTTGACTCCTAGCATCTGAAATCCCAATGACAAATTTCTTATAAATCAGCTCAATTTTCAATTTAAACATAGATAAGTACAACCTAAAAGAAGAAATAATATGGATACAAAAGAAGGGCACTACACCTAAATTTGTGCTTTGCATGTCTGCTTATTATGCCCTAACCCTTGGCACTTGCTGCAGCGAACTGCTCTTTTAATTATAATCCTTGGTTCTGCAGGCTTTTCTTTCGGTCGGCCTGCCAGCCGGCGGGTACGAGGAGGGCATGTAGTTGCAGCATGGAAAGAATCAGCACAGACCGGCCCACCGACGTCAGGTATGGGATTGATGGACAATGAATATGCCTGCCGGTAGCATTCTGTCAAGAGGTACTTGGAACAGTAATCATATATGCATCCATTCATGCGTTCGAGCACAGCAAGAGCATGCATGCAAGGTAAGCCTGTAACCTGCCACCTTCGGCATGTGCATTCCCTAGTCTCGATGTTTACGACATTAGTCGACTCATCGCTTACCTCAAACACACTGTCACTGGAACAAGCCACACTCAGGGAGCGCGCTTTGATCATCTCCTCTTGCACCTTCTGATTGGCAGAAGGTACGAGCACCTCAGTCCATGAGTTTGAAGACTCATGGCGGCTGTACATCATCTCCATCAACTTACACCTTAGGATGTCAACTATCTGAAGCACTGATGGCTCGTATCTTGTTGATACCCAGTCATTGAATATCTCCGCAGCACCAGATGAGTAATGCCCATATCTCATACCCTTGAAGAAGGCATCAGACCAGAATTCCGGTTTCATACCCAAAACCCATTCAGCAAGTTCTTTGGACTGAATCCTGAGGTTTTCAATGGATTCATTGAACTCATCAACTTTACAAGCACATATGGCTCTTTTAAGATGACCAACCATTTTATTCTTCAGTTCCTGTGTCCAGGACTCATCCATCTCTTTCTTAAAATTTTCAATCAGTTGTTGTTCGCTGAACCCATGAAAACTGTCCTCAAATACCTCAGGTAACTCCTCCAAACCATTTTGACTGCTAGAAACAAAGGTGATGGCACGAGACAGAGTAAAGGCAGATTTCAGCTGTACCAAAAACCAATGCCAGTTCTCACTAGCCTCAGAATCTAGGACACAGAATGCAACTGGGTAGATATCATTCTGGCCATCAACTGCAGTTGCAGCCAATAACTTCCATTGTTTATTTGCTTTCAGAGATAAACCATCAAGAAAAAGGAGGGGGCGACAACCATGCTCAAACCCATAAAGTGAGGCATGAAAGGTGACAAAGAAACAAAATCTAGAATCATCTGATGTATGTAATGTTGCGACACTACCTGGATTGGTCTCTATTATCCTCTCGCAGAACCAGGACAACTGACTGAAAGCCTCTTCATGCGAGTTGTGAAGCTCTTTCTTGGCAATAAATTTTCCACGCCAAGCTTGTGAGTAGTTCAAGCTGAGTCCATATTCTTGTTGGAGATCTTTTGCAATATCCTTTGGCCTATAGTTTGGTGTGTCTCGCAACTTGTCCTTAATAATACTAGCAACCCATCTTTGAGATGCAAGCCGACGACTTTCTTTACTGAGTTCCTTTCCACATGTATGAATGTCATTCATCTTCTTAGTCATAAATTTCTGCTTGGCTGATGACCTGGATGCATGTATTCTCCACGGACAATCCTCAACAGTACATTCAGCAGTTACACGAGATCCGTCATTTTTAATGAATCTATACATGAAGCTATTTGCAATGGCATATTTGTGCAATGCATCACGAAAAGCCTTTGGACTAGAGAATACCTGCCCTACACCGGTGATCATACTGTCCCAATTGATGCATAATTTCTGCCGTTTAGCTTCCTCAAGGGTAGCTACTGAGGCAGTATTGGCGTCAGTGGAGGTACCAGAGTCAGCTACAACACTCCTAATTATCCTACAAAAAGCATTTATAGTAATTTTTCTTCTATTTGAGCATCATTTGTGATAAAAATCATTGAGTATATGGCAAATACCTGCTTTCAACCTTCTTCGTGACAAATATATCAGTTGTATCTGAATCTGCATGAAAATCAACCATGCGCTGCAAGTCCTTGTCGTTAGATATCGTGATGAGAGTCTGTTTGTTTCTTGGAAGGAAGTACTTAATTGAAAATGAATCAGCATTGAAGTTAAACATAGCAGATATCTCTGACCTCAAATCACTGAGTGACATTTCACAGTTAATGTCAATTGCATGTGCTTCACCACCAGAATAAGACATGGATCCATCACTGTTTGTAATAAATTCTCCACCAGATTGGCAAATAGCTAATATTTTCCCTCTTGCCATGGTATAAAAAAATTCTTTAAGTTACCTCATGAATCTGGGATAATGATGAGAGAAAAAAGGGTCATATAATATGACTGTAAGTTAATGATGAGAAGAAAAGAAATTTTTAATGAAAATATGCATAAAGATAATGTTGTTTTCAAGTCTGGCATATTAGATTAATATATCTCGGTTACAAAGTTCAAATTAAAGCAATAAATCACTTGCAAGCATCATCGAGGAAAAAGTACATACAAGTTGTTCAATACAAACTGCACTCAGCATAGTAGACCAGTGTAAACCTTGAAAGACTAGCAAAAGGTCAACTCTGTATGAGTAATTCTTAAGAGTCAAAATCTGATATCCCTTCTTCTGATGTCATTGTCCTTTTAATTAATATCTTCCCTGTTCAAGATTTTTTGCACTAGATTCTAAATTATTCTTTTGAAAAATAAATATCATCTGTGAAAATTGACAAATTTTGTTTTTTTTTTCTAGTTCTTACTGAAGCAAATATACTATATTTTGGTTAGCAGCACATAAAACTATTTGTTCTGAAATGACATTTTATATGTTTCTTTGGCTAGATCACTAGAAATACGCTCTAAAAAAACTGCAACTACAATTTGATTTCAGAAAGGCTGGGTAATGATAATCTCCCAACTCTTGTGAGCTCCTTCAATCCTCTATCAAAACTTTGTAACATATTCTTTGGTCTAGAATCAAATTAGGCTTTTAGCTTAAGCTCCTTCTCCTTAGATTACATTACTTAAAAATAAAGGTTGGGAGTTGAGACGGAAAATCTGACAACCTATAATAACTTTTCTTCATTGATTTAGCTGTCACTTATGTTTACTAGACAGCCTCCGATGGAACGAACATAATGATTTTAGCAAAAATCCATCAAATTGAGATAAAAGTCACAAAAATGAATCCTACTTTAGGAAAACTTTCTCAAATCCATTCCAATCTTCTTCAAACACAAGCCTTGATGGAGAATTATTGAGTCATTTCAAATCTCTCTATCATTCAATTTCCATACAAAAATCAATATAAAGGATAGTTTTCATGTACTAAAAAACTTCTAGATCAGTTTGCTTTAATATATCTTGCATAGCCCTATTGTTATTCATCACTTGACAAAATCAATCTATCTTTTAAAACATAGTATGGTACAGTGATTTAAAAAGCATTAGGTGCCAAGGTCCAAAAACACCCGAGGCGCTAGACACTTGCCTGAGTAAAGCGAGACACTAAAATATAAAATATATAATATAATTAATAAATATAATTATTTAAATAAAAAATATGCTATTAAATTAAAAAAATCAGGTACAAAATCACAATAAATAAAAAATCATAATAGTGTTTTTTATTTTTTAAATAAAAAATATACTATTAAATAAATAAAAAATAATAGTATTAAAATCAAAATAATATATTATTAATCTAATAAATAAAATACTATTATTAGTATACAGTTAGCAGTATACTGTTAACAGTATAGTGAGAAAAGTGTGAGAAGACTGAGGCTGCTGAGGCAACGACAGCGGTAGCAGGCGACAGCCGTAGCTGGAGCGGGAGGGGGAGTGGCGAGCGGCGGCGACAACACGAGTGGGAGAGGGAGCGGGAGCTGTGAGCAACAGCGGGAGCGGCGAGCGATAGCAGGAGCGACGACAACAGGGCGAGCAACGATTGTGGTAGCGACGAGTAGCGATAGTAACGACGAGCAACGACAGTGGCAGTGGCAGCAGAGAGCAATGACAACAGAGAAGAAATCTCGACGACAAAATCGCGAGTGTTAGGGTTTGGGAAGTCGGGGAAATCACGAGAGGGAGCCTGATATCGGTGATTTAGTTGGTTCGATTGAACCAACTAAAGCACCGGAGACCAACCAGACCTAAAAGTCTGGTTCGGTCGCTTGGTTTAACCCAGGCACTCGCCCGAAGCGCCCGGCGCCTGGGCTCGGGCGAGCGCCCAAGCAGTGCCTCTTTGAAGCGAGGCGCTTGGACATGAAGCGAGGCGCTCGGGCCTTGACTCGCCTTGCCCGAGCGCCTATTAAAATCATTGGTATCATATACCTACTAATATTATTCCAACACCAGATTTATCGACATTTCGTACTTGTTTGAGATTTAAGTTTGCACAGAGCTTATTTTATTATATTTATACACGTTTGAACATCTCATTAAAATCAAATATTAAATTTGCCTATATGATTATTCTCTGAAGATTTTAGACATCTTGAGCATCATTGGCTTTTCAAGTTTCTTAAATTTTCTTTTTTCCTATTATAAATATCAGCAACAGTTTATTATCTGCATTAGAAGGTCATTGTCATAAAAGAATCAGAAATTCTAATAATCCCACATAAAGATAATTTTCAAATAATTGAAATGTCTGCCAATGCAGGCTTAACTATTGAACTTCTCAATACAGTGTCTCCTAGAGTCCTCTTCTATCATGTATTCTCTCATTTTGTACAACTGGTAACATATACACCATATGCAACATATTCAAATACTGTGTGCCCATAAATTAGTCCACAATTTCTCATTCTTAACCATTTTATTTTATATATTTATCTACACTTCTATAACTTATCAATTGTTAACATCTGAACCTCAAATAGTAACTAAACAATTAGCAAAGCATTAACAACCTCATTCATGCCTTAAAAAACCCTTCAAGAAAATTATAATTTGTATATTTTAGTTATGCAAGAAAGTATATTCTCCCCAATACAAAATGCTCACAAAAATACGTCCCTTATAAATTAGAAAACGATGTTTGCAGAAAACGGAGACTTGAATACTGTTACATTTAGGAAGTAAGGCCAAATCAGATGCAACCGGATCGCAAGCAAAAGGAAACAAGCAACCCGCAACAGAATTCAGAAGAATTTGATAGGTCTCGTCACCAGAGCTATCAGGGAATCGCTAACCAAGAAAGGGAGATTCAAGACAGAAATATTGTATCTGATGTTCCCTGATCAATCCTAGTTCCGTAAATTCTAAGAAATCGCAAAAAAAATCTAGGTAAAACCAATATAGCTTCCAAATCAAAAGTAAAACCAGACTATCGAGGTTCAGTAGCTAAATTCAAATTCAATCCGTCACCCAGGATCGCCATCAAGCCCAAAATATTCGATTTCAGCAAAAATAATCGGTGCGGAGAAAAAAAAGGTAAGAACATTAGGAATCGGAACCTGGAAACCATAACATTGTCTTCGGTGAAGCTTACAATCGCAAGCCCGAACGGCCGATGGAGGAGTCTCTGTCGAGATTTCTAGGGTTTCGAATCCCTCACCCAAAAGACAAGACAAAACACAAAAGAAATCCGAAGAAATCGGTGAAGAGGGAGAATTGGGGTTTTAGGGAGGAGACGCTCCGGTCCGAAACGGTCATCTTGATGGAGTGCAAAATAGGCTATATATGTATATACATATACATATGTATATATATGTATGTATATATAGATATACATATACATATATATACCTTTCGAAGATAACGGACACTATATCGTGTTACAAACTGTTACAACAGCCGTCATATACTGGATTGTATGTAATTTTGAGAGATGAAGGTTTATAACGGTTTAGTATGCCGGTATCCGACCCGTAATACGAAACGAGCCCAATAATTTCTAAGGAGCTCAACCGAAACCGATCCGACTGGCGCATCCGCGTCATAGAACCCGGTAAGGGTATAATTGTAATTTAAGAATTCTTTTAAAAGGTTATATTGGAATCGGCACTCTTCTCTGCCTTCGGAAAGAGAAGACGGTGGTCGACTCACTCGAAGCAGCTCTCAGTCTGACAGGTGTTGCCATGGCGCTTCGAGGCCTCTTCACCAAGGGAGCCCCAACCGTAGCTTCCGGCCTCGGTCCCTTCGCCTCCGCCGGAGGCAGTGGGACGAGGTGGCAGGGGCTCTGCCACGCCCGGGGGCTCAAGGTCGCGGCGCTTCCGGACCTCGAGTACGACTACGGTGCCCTCGAGCCAGCCATCAGCGGGGAGATTATGCGGCTTCACCACCAGAAGCACCACAAGGCCTACGTCTCCAACTACAACGACGCCCTGGAGAAGCTCGACGCGGCCATGGCGAAGGGGGATGTCCCCGCTGTAGTCCGTCTGCAGAGCGCCATCAAGTTCAACGGCGGAGGTTCGAACTCGGTCGTTGTTCGTTTTTTCCTCCCTAGTGAATTTGTTGTTCCTGTAACAATTGTGGGTAAAAAAACAATTTTTGTGCCTGTTTCAGTTGGTGTTAGGGCTTTGTGATTCTTATGTTAGTGCATTCTTTTCTTGATTCGGCATGAAGAGATTGGGGATATGTAAGTGTCTGAACGATCTACTGGACATATTTTCTGTTAGATTGTATGCCCTGAATACTGAATCAGAAGTCTAAATTGTTCACAATGATAGGTCAAATTTCTTAAAAATGTTCACATATAATCTGAAAACTAAAATTACATTTGTATTGAGTAATCACAATGCAATTGTAGTTGTCTTTTGCTTTTCTTTCCATGGCATATCTATCTTCAATAAGGAAATTGGAAATGGAGGTTGGTTCTAGTCTTTTATCATTTATGTCATAGTAGAAAGTGTAAGAAGGATGTGGGTTTTGATATATGCTAGCTATTTCAACAAGTTTAGTCTCATAAACTCTGCAGGCCATATCAACCATACAATCTTCTGGAAAAATCTCAAGCCTGTCAATGTAAGTGTGTTTATCCACCTGTTTTGTCATCAGCTTATTAGCTGGATCAATTTGGTCCTGTTTTTTGTGTGTTTTGTAAAAGGAAGAGCCTTACAGGAAGGTGGTGGCGAGCCTCCTCATGCCACACTAGGTTGGGCAATTGACACAGACTTTGGTTCCTTGGAGGCTCTGGTGCAGAAAATGAATGCAGAAGGTGCTGCCTTACAGGGATCTGGATGGGTGGTCAGTGTGACAAACGCATACATTAAGAAGTTTGTTGTTATACATAATCAACACTTATGATCTTCCTTTTGCTGAACCTGCGGTCAATGCCTTCTTCTTGCTTTCTGACAGTGGTTAGCTCTAGATAAGGAGAGGAAGAAGCTCCTGGTTGAAACCACCGCAAATCAGGTATTCACTTTGTCTAATCTTATTGATGCCATTGAGTTTGATGCATAGTATTGAAGTTGTCATATACCATGTGTAGTTCTTACCAACTTAAACTTAAGTTCCATGGCCTCCTGTGCCATCCAGCTATCTAATTAGCAGCCTGTTGTCGTGGTGTCTAGTTTAGTTACAGGTATAAACAGAGGAATAGAAGTTACAGGTGTTAACTATTTGCACATGCCTGCCTTTAATCTCAAATTAATTTTTCATTTATGAATTTCTTCTTCAAAAATTACATTATTAGTGAACATGAATTAGTTGCAAAACTTGCTCATGTTTTACTAACTGGAAGTAACTGTTTTCTATCATTAGATTGTTGTCTTTGATTGCTGTTGTCTCGACTGCAAATTCAAGTGGTAACTGATGTTTTCACAGGATCCGCTAGTGACCAAAGGCGCAAACCTAGTTCCTCTGCTAGGTATCGATGTGTGGGAGCACGCGTACTACCTGCAGGTAAATGTTGTCTCTCTGGCTGTCACTTGTAATGACAAGATTATATTTCATCATAGATGCATGAAGGGATAGATACACAATGATGAACTTGAACAGATATAGACGTAATATATGCATATACTTGTTGGATATGCCTCTTGGTTTGCTAGCCCCATGAGTAGTGATCCTCTTTTTTAGCTAGTTTGCAGCTAGTGGGCTTCATGTACAGGGCATGGTAACCAAAATTGTAGACAAGTCAAGTAAAGAAAACTCTTGGAGAGGGTATACATCATGACAAAGTTTTCAACATGAGAGGACTAAGACACAAGTCTTTTCCTCAGCCCTCTCTTCTACATGGACTTTTTAGAGGTCGCAATCTCTTTTATTGTGAGTGGGTTAGAATGGAGGTGGAAGCTTGTTATTTTTTTCCTCAGGTACTCCATCTTCTCAAAACCAGCATGAGTTCGTCACAATCAGTGGAGTTTGAGCAAATCCCAGAACAAGATGATTCTTGATTAGATTAGGATAGCTAAATCTCAACCATATTTGGTCTTATCCCTGGGGAATGCAAGGTTGTGGTCGAAGAACTGCTGTCGAATTACAGAGGCCTCATGAAATTGACTTTAGAAGTTTTTGCAGGTTGGGGAATTATGAGTACATAAATGCAGGGATACTCTTTTATCTTATAAATAGCTATAGTTGATGGAGTTCCTAAATTATAATTATCGGATGGTAGTCATCCTGGACTATGATTGGATCTAAGTTCGAACATGTGATTTACCTCCTTAAATAGCTATTCTAAAAGGTGGATGAATGTTAGCAGTTCCTGGTTGGTGCCTAGACGGCTATCAAGTGTCACATGTGGTATTTTCTGTATGTTACTATTAACGGCGTTAGAAGGCTTTTCAATTGATTTGTGCCATTCGGTTTTTTAAACTGTTCTCTCTTTATATTATCCTATGCTCCAGGTAGTTCATGACAGGTTGTCGACATTTACACCTCATGCAAACTTTGATTACAGTACTTGTTGGCTATATAGTAGACTTAAGTGTCCTAAAATTGTGCGTAGTTCATAGTGGACATATAATGATTCCAAGATTGATTTAAGATTCTGTGCTATTTTCTACTGACATGTAAGTTCCATATGTATTACCTGTTGAATCTTTTTTTGTGTTTTTGGATGCTTAACAGTATAAAAATGTGAAGCCAGACTATCTGAAGAACATTTGGAATGTTATGAACTGGAAATATGCCAGTGAAGTTTACGACAGCGAGATCGCTTGATGGAGATGTTGTATTGTAAGTTCTCTAGTGAGATCCTCTACTGTGTTAAAATAAGATGGATCTTTGCTAGCTTGATGCTGTTTCCCTTTCTAATGTATCTACACCATCAGTATGTCACCTGGGTTTTATGTATCATATCTACTTCTTTCAATAAAACACATGAGCAGTAATCCTTCCAAGAAAGATAGTGAAAATGAAAAGAGAAAAAGATGATTTAATGTGCAATAAATCCTGTAGAGAGGGGAGAGGAAGAAAAGTGAGCATAATCAAATTGGAAAAATGGTATGCTTTCCAGAACTTACTTCTGTGAAGAAAACCAAACTGACTTCTACTTGTCAATCTTTCTTGTTTGTCTTCTCATTTATCACCTGCAGCAAATTCTCTCTAGTTCATATACTGCTTTCCATTGTTTGAGCATGAGACAAAGAAGAAACTTGTCTCTTGTTGGCTCATACTATCTCAAACCTTTACTCCATCCATGACTTGCTTACTGAACAGAACAAATAATTAGATTCTTTGTTACCATAGATTGTGTGTTTTCAGTGTAGAAATCATGCTAAATGAAACTGCAAAACTTCACCAAAATGTTTGACTTGCTGACATAGCTGACACACAACTCATCAAATTGAGCAATCCTACTACTCATACTTATCTGAACAGCCACCAAAAACCAAAGGAACAGAGAAAAGACTAACCAAACTCAATTTCTTGGGTATCAAGCAAGCATTTAAATCACAAACCTGTCAGGGCATGCTGGCTTCATGTAAATAGCCAATTCCCATGAAGATAATAACACCTAATTGTATCACAAAGCTTAAACATGTATAACAAGTAAACTTCTTCCAGCCAGTATACATAATACAAATAGACAGAAACTTATCCATCTGTGTCTTCGACCATGTTTTGCTGAACTGTATCAAGAAATGCCAAATCTATACATCTTTGAATCCTAGAAAAAGAAAATGAAAATAATGAATTTGTGCTGTTTATGTTCTTCCCCATGAAAACTATATCAAGGAATGCCAAATTATATGTACACATCTACACACACAATTCTTCTTCTTCCTCCACTCAATTATTGCCGCCGTTGATGCCACCGATCGGACCTGACGGCGGCACAGGTCCTCGAGGAAGCATGGCGAAGATCAGCGGCGTGCCGTACGTCACCTCGAGCTTCTGCTTCCGACTCAGGCCGACGCCGGTCGCCATCGTCTCCTTTGGTCCAACGAGGGAGCTTTCTTTTGGTACCCCGACGGTGAGACCTCGGGTTGCCGAGGACCGAGGAATCGAGAGGCAGAAGAAGAGGAGGAGAGAAACAAACAGGATAGCTGTTGTTTTGGCAGCCATGGCGGAGAGAAAGAAGCACAAAAGCTGGGAGATGGACAGAAGAACTGCTTCCGTTGTTAGTTCTAAAGGCAACGCGGAAGGGTAAGTAGTAGTAGTTATTATGCAGGAATTCGATTGGGTGGCATCGGAGACATAACGTGGAAAGTTCCTCCTGTTGACTTTTTTGCATAGTCGACTCAAAGGCTCGGGTTGACTTCGCAGCCATACGTTCATGCAACTAATTTAGTGTCGAGCGACACCGCCGGATGGCAGAGTCTTCCGCTTCGACAGGTATTCCTCTCTTACACTGAATTGATCGAGTTGATGAAGGACGCACTAAATCTCCCGATTGGATCGCAGTTGGTGAGGTCAACCGAGAGAAGAGGGCCTGACAACTCCCACCAAACACGAGATCTTCCTAGTACTGGGAGTCTTGGAGAGAACGCAAAAGCCTCTTCCCAGGCGGCGAGGCTTTGACTTGGTTACCCCTCTTTGACACGTAACCAAGTAATCCATGGCTTGTGATGCAAGTTGTGTGCGCGTTGGCTTGCTCGACTGTATGAGATGCGTCATGCGTCTGACTATTATGTAGCTTCCGAGTGAGATTGAAATATAATTATTGTGATCTCAATTAATTAGGTTTTTGGGAAAGAAAGATTTGATCGTAGAGATCTTTACCTAATAGTAGCTCGCTACGTCACAACACAATTAGGACAGGGAATGGAGCTCAACCAACAATTTGGTCACCAAAACTAAACCATAATAAAGAATCTAAGAAGAATTTTTGTCTGAAATATTTTTTCGGGTCTAAGTTTACTATAAAACCTATCCATTTATAGTAGTTACCATTCATATTTGACTTTACTTTTCACCTCAAGACTAACTTGGGTACCATAGATCGAGTATTATATACAGCCTCGATCTTTATGTAGATAGATATATTGGCATAAGAGGCTTTTGCTCTCGTAAAATTGAAATCTTATAATTGTAAACGTCACCCTCTATCTTGTGAGACATCTTTTGATACTATCTTAAAAAGAAAAAAAATCATATCGGGGATAAATCCTCACAAATTTGTGCTTATAAATTACAACTCATTAGAGTGAAAATTTTCAATTGATTTTTTATTGATCAGTTGCCTCATAGCATCACAAATGTCGAGATAATTATATATTATCCTTTGTACTAATTTTATTAGCATCATAATTCTAATACTTAAAAAATTTATATTATGATCCATATATTTATAAATAATCTTATTTATCCTAACAATAGTAGTTGTATTGATTATAAACACATCACATACTAAATCGATACGAAATTGATGAACAAATAGATAATTTTAATATCTCTTCTATTTCTAATGACTTTATCGGTAAAAAGATAATTTCAACATTTCACATCACACGTGTTGAAAACAGAAGGAATGTTAAAATTATCTTTTTACCCTATCACTTTTGTCGTATAATATATTATGTTTTTCATCAATATAGCTAATGATGTAAGGGTAAATAGAATTTTTTATTTCACTTTCGTAATTATATAAAACTTAATATAAATTTTTTTAAATAATAAGTATTATAATATTAACAGTATATATATATATATATATATATATATATATATATATGAGGTAATATGTCGAGCCAAACCGGGCCGGTCCGACGGATGTAGCTCGGCCCATCGATCATTGTCACAGGTATCGAAATTGCAGTTAAAGCGTCCGATACTTCCGGTGACTCCGCACGTCATTCGAACGCGTTGGGAGACGCGAAACTAAAGCAAGCCGTCGAATCCATCACCGCCGCCCCCTGCCGCCGCCTTACGGTGACTCCGCCCGGATCGAGGCCCGCGTACGGTGGATTCCACTGGACGTCGTACCGAGGCCAGAAGACGACGGTTCCCGTCGTGCGTATAACGGGGGGCCAAAGCCAGAAGCGGAGCAGGCGCAGAGCTCCAAGAGAGCTCACTAGTAATTACTTTCTCATCTCTATTCTTCTTCTTTTCTTCTTTTTCTTCATCTCTTTATCTTGTTTCTCTTGCTTCGCTTCATGCAGCCATGGCTTTCTTCTTTCCTTCTACATAAACCTTCTTGAATCGATTTGCGACTTTGAAGCTTTTCTTTGGGTGCATTTACTTGCTCATCTCTTACGAGGTGTGCATTGGAGATCTATTGCTTGATGAAGTTATGTTAACATGCTATTATATATGAATATGATGATGTCCTCTGCACATTTTGCTGAATTTTTGGGTAAATTTTCAGAATAAAAGCAAGACTCGAGCTTTGATGGAGACTGAATTAAGCAAGCCTGACAAATGGGGAAGCGTTTCATCAGAGGTGTGTTTGTGGAAGTCATCTTTGATTATTTGTTTTTCCAAGAATGTATAACTACATGAAAAATTAACCAAAAGAAAAGAAAAGTAAAACAGAAGAAATGTACACAAAGAGAGCAATCTATCACTTAATTTGTTTTCAGATTCTTGCCTCTACGACATCCATTCGATTTCTTCCTCAGAAGCTACAATATGTGGTTCAAGAAGAAAGAGCAAATGCAGCTTGCCAGAAAATTCTACTGAAGATGGTGATGATGTGTCTGAGGTATTTCAAAGATTCAGCTTAAATTTGGTATAGAACTGACAAATCATGCAGCATCCAGATATCTATTTATATAGCAAAAAGGAATCAGTACATCTTAGTGTCTGGTTTGTATTTTCATGTTAATAAGTAACTAGATCTGTGGCCAAAGCAAACTCTGGTTGGATTACCAGTTGTAAGTCTCATGTAGTCACTTGTTTCTTATCTTTAGCTTACTATGTCTCATCATGTTTTAGCTATATAATTATTTCAATAATCAATATTGAAACACATGCATGAAAGCTATATGGTGCCTATTTAGTGTCATGGATAGTTTTCAGTATCAACTAAATTCTAGATTGGTACAGTGTTTGCATTCGATAATCTACTAAATTATTCATCTAATTTCTGATCATCCATAGGCCAGTCTCCTAAATGGTTTATCCTGGTTATCACTTTGAAAGGTCAATCCACAAAAAGTGTCACAGGATGCACACTGGTTTATCTGTCTATTCTCTCTGCAAAATGACAGCAAAGAATCCTGCATCCCCCAGCTTACTCTGTGTCATAGCTTGAACAGGATGCTTATCATTCCATCTCTAATTACCAGTCATGTTTATGACCATTTTCTGTTAGAATCAAGCACTGAAATCTTGCTTTCTTGACCAGAGGCTCAGTTTCCTAGTTTCTCCAGAGGCTGCTTTTTTTTTTTTTGGGTATCTAATTAGTATATCCTTCTTGATCAATCATTTATGTCTCTACTATGTTCAGAAATTATTGATGTTTAGGCTGCAAAGTATCTGAAACCATGGGATGTTTGATCTGATCCACATGTGTATCATTTCTTCTGTTGTCTAAACTTGCTAGCTTGAGCAATGTTGTTTCAGTTAATCCGAGCAATTTGCTTTGTGTCTTGAAAGACTACCTTGGATTTCAGGTGTTGCATTCTTACGATGAATGGGCATTTAATCATCACAGACAGCGGCGGCGGTTTGAGCTCATTAGTAGGTCTAAATTGTAGAACATGAGTTGGAACAGACTTGGTTAGAAATGAAACCAAGTAGCAGAATTGTGTTACTACTTTGAAAGGCAAGTCATTTGGCTATTGTAAGAATTAGATACGATCATTTTGGCAAAAACTTCCACCAACAAACTGATGTTGTGATTGGCAGCATGTATCATACAATCTAGTTTAAGAAAAGAAGAAGATTTGCAGGTTTTGTCAATCCTCTGCTCTCATTGAACTGGATCTGCTGAGACTTGAGATCTTCTTTCCTGGCAAGGAGACCAGAGTTGTCTTAGAAACTGCATTGCATGTTCCAGTGGCACAGGTCTTAGGTAATCCCTCTATGATCTTGATAAATCTAATGAATCTGATCACATACTGGAAATTTTCCTGACATGTGAAAGATATAACCTGTCTGATACTTTATGCCATTTCTAAGGTGCTCAATCTCCAGCTAAGGAATCACCGAAATATTTTTTCTTCTTAAACTTAAATCTTCTATTTTCTTTGAATAGTTCATGGAATTTGTATCATTCCCAATATAGATTTCTTGCTGCAAATCTTTGGCAATATGTCAGCATTCTTGCATCTGCTTGTAGCTTTTTTATGCCACTAATCAAGCTCTATGGATATGTTTAACTTTGCTTAAACTCTGATGTGATCATAGGTCATGTTTATCTGTCTGAATATATATATATATATATATATATATATTCTATTCTTATTACTTTCTGATGAATGCAACAACAAATTCATCTCTTGAGCTTATCTTTTCAAGAACACTTGATTTCAGATGCTTAGTCCAACTGATGCTTACCAGTCTCTCATGGCCTGGTGTAGAGAGTTGAGCCTTTTGTTATCAGCTTGGCAATTGATCCAGTAAATTTAAATGCTCATCAGTAACAATCCATCTTCAACATTCATAATGGGATTTAATCAAGTTAAAATGGACATCAACTGCAAAAAATAAGTGTGAATAGAAGTAGAAACAATTGATAGTATCTGATTCTGTCATTATCTGTTCTGAAACTAGCCATAAATTCTGATTAATAAGTTTGATTTTGTAGTAAATTTATTCTTTAAAAGTGAAAAACAAAGTTTCAAACTCCTAAAATAAATCAAAGATCTTGCAAAAGTTCACTGAATTTTGTTGTGCTGTGGATAGCAGGCAGTGATTTTTCTTGGAAAAGTAGAAATAATGTTTTTTCTGCAGAGCATCCTACTTTTCTTAGAAAAGTAGAAATCTGCAGGCAGTGATTTTTCTGCAGAGCTCAAACAAAAAGGATATATTTCTTAGAAAAATTATAATATTTCTTTTCACTTTCTTCGCATTTTCAGTTAGTGATTTTTCTGCAGAGCTAAAACAAAAAGGATATATTTCTTAGAAAATCATAATTTTTTTTTCATTTTTCCTGCAGAGCATCCAACTTTATGCTTTCTTTGCATTTTCAGTGATTTTTTCTGCATAACTCAAATAAAAAGAATAAATTTCTTAGAAAAATCATAATTTTTTTTTATTTTTCCTTCTGAGCATCCAACTTTTTGCTTTTTTTGCGTTTTCAGTGATTTTTCTGTGGAGCTCAAATAAAAAGGATATATTTCTTAGAAAAATCATATTTTTTTTCATTTTCCTTCGGAGAATCCAACACTTCACTTTCTTCACGTTTTCAATGATTTTTCTGCAGAGCTCAAATAAAAGGATATATTTCTTAGAAAAATCTTTTTTTTTATTTTCCTGTTGAGCATCCAACTCTTCACTTTCTTCGCGTTTTCAGTATTTTTCTGCAGAGATCAAATAAAAAGGATAAGTTTCTTAGAAAAATCATAATTCTTTTTATTTTTCCTGTCGAGCATCCAACTCTTCACTTTCTTCGCGTTTTTAGTGATTTTTCTACCGAGCTCAAATAAAAAGGATACATTTCTTAGAAAAATCATAATTTTTTTTTATTTTCCCACATAGCATCCAACTCTTCACTTTCTTCGCATTTTCAATGATTTTTCTGCATAGCTAAAATAAAAAATATAAATTTCTTAGAAAAATCATAATTTTTTTCATTTTTTCCTGTCGAGCATCCAACTCTTCACTTTCTTCGCGTTTTCAGTATTTTTCTGCAGAGCTCAAATAAAAAGGATAAATTTCTTAGAAAAATCATAATTCTTTTTATTTTTCCTGTCGAGCATCCAACTCTTCACTTTCTTCGCGTTTTTAGTGATTTTTCTACCGAGCTCAAATAAAAAGGATACATTTCTTAGAAAAATCATAATTTTTTTTTATTTTCCCACATAGCATCCAACTCTTCACTTTCTTCGCATTTTCAATGATTTTTCTGCATAGCTAAAATAAAAAATATAAATTTCTTAGAAAAATCATAATTTTTTTCATTTTTTCCTGTCGAGCATCCAACTCTTCACTTTCTTCGCGTTTTCAGTATTTTTCTGCAGAGCTCAAATAAAAAGGATAAATTTCTTAGAAAAATCATAATTCTTTTTATTTTTCCTGTCGAGCATCCAACTCTTCACTTTCTTCGCGTTTTTAGTGATTTTTCTACCGAGCTCAAATAAAAAGGATACATTTCTTAGAAAAATCATAATTTTTTTCATTTTCCTGCATAGCATCCAACTCTTCACTTTCTTTGCATTTTCAATGATTTTTCTGCATAGCTAAAATAAAAAATATAAATTTCTTAGAAAAATCATAATTTTTTTCATTTTTTCCTGTCGAGCATCCAACTCTTCACTTTCTTCGCGTTTTCAGTATTTTTCTGCAGAGCTCAAATAAAAAGGATAAATTTCTTAGAAAAATCATAATTCTTTTTATTTTTCCTGTCGAGCATCCAACTCTTCACTTTCTTCGCGTTTTTAGTGATTTTTCTACCGAGCTCAAATAAAAAGGATACATTTCTTAGAAAAATCATAATTTTTTTCATTTTCCTGCATAGCATCACTTTCTTCGTGTTTTCAGTGATTTTTCTGCAGAGATCAAATAAAAAATATAAATTTCTTAGAAAAATTATAATTCTTTTCATTTTTCGTGCGCATTTTTATATGCGACAAAAGTGCTATAAATAATGTTCTTTTTCAAATAACCCAATCCAATTAAACCGATTAACTTTAGAACCATTGAATGCAATATCAAATGTGTAATGTAAGTCTCATCAAGTGTTGGTTGCTTAACTGTGATGATAAAATAAGTGCATGATTATGACGAGTTCGATCTTCGCGGGTCAACTCCTCCTGTATATATTTTTTAGCTTGTGAGTACTGCAATAAGAATCTCCTCTCTTCTGCATGTCAATCATCAGCCATTTGAGCTCACATGAGTCTCTACTGCAACCCATGTGTTCATCATGTTCCTTCCTCGAGTCCCGCTCGTCTCTGAGTCTCTAATGGTTTTCTCTGCAGAACAACATTTCAGTGCAGCAGAAGCATGTATCGTCCCAAGTACTTTTTCTTCTTCCACAGGCAACCTGAGAGTGACAAGAGTGCAGTATGTGGTTTTGGAGGCAGATGCAAGCCACAGCCATGGGGATACCAAAGGCAGAACAATCCTTGTCAGCTTCACACCCCGTACATATTCCAGTCATCATCCATCTTTATTTCTTGTTCATCTTGCAGCTCATTTAGGCAATCCAATTCTACAAGACATCTCACTGCTTTCCATAGTGAGGAGATATATTTCCAAGGAACAATGATCTTACAAATCTACTTACTCCCATTAAATGTCACCAACAATATTGGCATTCCCTCTTATCAACCACAATGAATGTGTACTTTTTGGGGAAGCTGAAACTAAACTACGTATCTTTCATGTGCCACTGTCCTTAGATATACTGCTACAGCTTTCTGTGTAGCTTATTCTAATCCATAAACCAGAAACTAGTTTGCATTCAGATCATAACTCTCTCTCTCTCTCTAAAAGATGATATCCAGTAGCTCAGAGATCTGCAAGGACTTCATCCAAATGAAGCAGGATGACAAGTTCTACTCGACGCTGATATCCAGGGAGAGCTCTTCAGCTAATCCTTCCTTGGGAGTGTACTATGGAGATGCTAAAGGAGCTGTGCCTTTCTTGTGGGAGTCTCAGCCTGGAACACCCAAGAACACAATCTCCAACACCACCCTCCCTCCCCTCACGCCACCGCCCTCCTCCTTCCCCAGCCCCAGGCACGATGGCTGCAAGAAGTCCACCAAGACCAGCCTCATCCACACCCTACTGCCCAAGCTCACCTTGAAGGTGTTCCGCAAGCCATCTTCCTCCTCCTCCTCCTCCTCCAAAACTGGTGACGAGGAGTCCCGTTACGGTTCTCCGACCCCGACCTCATGCTTCAGGGTGCGACATGGAGCGGCAGCTACTGAGCTCAAGGATTCCACTCGCCGGCCATCACGAACAGTTCCTGCTGTCTGAAGGGGATCGGCAACGCTCTCATCTACTGAGATATAAGAAAACATTGGGTCTCACATGTTTGATTTCCTTCATGAGTAATGTATAACCTGAAATGCTTGTATTATCGCAATCTAAGCTACCGCAAAGAACTATTTCTTTTCCTGTGTCATACATACTCTTCACGCATGCACTCGACAAAAGGCACGTAGGCACATCGCAGACACCATCAAATTCTCTGACCATGTTACCTGTTCTTCTGATACAACAAGCAAGACCTTTAGCTCAGGAAATGATGTCCTCTCTTAGTTGATCCCAAGCCTTCTGGATTCCAATTGAATCTCATTGCAGAGGTGCTGTAAGGATCATAAAAGAGAAAGAAATCTTCTCCAGTGGTGATCATTCCATTTCTACTGCAGGATGAGGTTTATATGACTCCATTTCTTGCTAATGTTGAATTGGATACTTGGTGAGATCTAAGGATTAGAAGATTCACTATAATGGATATAATTGACAACTCTAAAGTTTTTATAATATATTATTATGAAGGTTACAATAGGCCATCATTAATTGTTGTTATAAATTTATTAATGATGGATATCAATTAGATCAATATATTATATATCAATATATATCAACAACCCAAAAACTCAACATATATCATTAGAGTCTTTTAATATTTATGAATGTAAAATTATTCTTTTAGTTCTATTTTTAATATTTCCTAACACCTCCTTTTATTCATATATGGTTAAACTATCTTTGTAATACCCCCAATTAATCTCACATCAGAAGTGGGTAAGATTGAGATTGACTTATAAGAGTCCGATGAGTGTATTACTGTTAATTTTAGTTTAAATATTTTAATCAGTAATTTAGATCAAACGAAGTCGATAGGTTAATTAGCCTATTAGAGACATGATAATGGAATTCGAGTATGAAACAACTATTCATCAACTGTTTTGATTGCTTCGTCTTGACTTAATTTCTTTTAATTATTCACATCAAAATTTTCAATTCTCTTTTTGATTCACTCTTTTTTTTTTCATGAATCTTGACACTGAGACAAAGTTAGAATTTCATTAAAAATGAATTTGGGTAAAATCAGTGAGGGTTAGCATATATCAATACATCAACTCAGCCCAAAAACTTTGGTTTCTAAATTATACATCAAACTCAATATATATCAGACTCTCTATTCTTTTAGTCTTCTTCTTAATCTCTTCTTGTACTAAAATATTTTCTTAAAAAAAGAGAGAATATTTCTGCTGTCAAAAAAAAAATCAATCATTGCTGTTTAAAATCTAAAGTTCATCAAATCTAGTTGGCTGGAGTGAGCACAGTTTGGCATTTTATTGCAGACTTCATCAGGGTTTAGTTTTGTATATCCTGAGGAAATACTTTGTGGAACTTAATTAACCTGTTGATATTTGAAGGAATTATTACAGATGATGTTAGGTGAAGAACATATAGTTGTTAGCAGGGTTGCATCATGTATCCAATGACATTGAAGAACTGCTGATCACATCATTTCACTCTCCAAGTGCTACAGTTGAAGTAGACCTAAGAATTGATGAGGCCTGTGTTGCCCTTCTTCATGTCTCTCATCATTATTGCCATGTAGCTTCAAGAAAACTTGCACACTTCTTGATTACTGTCTCACATCAAATCCATGTCAACATTCCTGGTATGGCAGGGCACTTTATTTGTTCTTACTTATATCTGTCAATGATGAGTTAAAGATTATGTCACACTGTTGTTCCTTCTCACTGATCCAATTGTGTAGATAGCTTCCAACCTCTATCAAATACTGAACAAGGTGGGTGTTTAGGGAACCCCATCATCAACTGGATAACATCTCTTACAGCATGAGAAAGTCTTCAGTGCATCATTAGTACACATATATCACATAATCACATTCTTGATTTCCATAAATTAGATTCCTTTTGTTGTTATTAAGGATTTATATGTCAGATATTTGAGGCACCAATATATGATTCAGCTTCCTCTTTACTTGTCTCAAACAGAGCTTTTACAATTCTCAAACTAGAGATCCTCCATGTATAAAGTTGTAAAAGACCTCCACAACATTTGTTCTTGTATTTTTTTCAAAAATAACTTTAAAAATATAAAATTGACTTATATATGGAAGGCCGATTTTATAATAATGATAAAGCGAGACCATAGATCAACTTTTCTAGATCTTGCATCGGCGACGAACTTGTGTATTAGATCTATCGTCTTTTAATAAGATTTATGTTAATTTTATTTTTTTATTAAAAGATAAATATTACATTTCTATAGTTTATTGCACATTATGCTGTATTTAAAGAACTTCTTGAGTGGAGCAACAGCCTCAAAAACTGAGGTGGAGAAAGTACAGCCTAAATAACTACAGCATCAGTCCAGCTTCTGTGTATCATCCAATGTGGGATGTTACTATAAGAACAATTACATATCTGCCTTTTCATAAATTCAACTTTGGTTCTATAAAAGATATGGTCACATATTTCTATCAATCTGTCATACACTGGTAGTGCATTGAAGTTGCAGCATTCAAATGTTTTATGAATTTACCATATTAAAAAGATCATGATTCTAGTGTTTGCTATGTTTTGGTGTAGATGAAACATGATAAACCTTTGGATTAGAACACTGCATACTTTGGTGAAGGAATCATCAAGAATTCTGGAAAAGATGACTCCAGAGAGTTGCTGACAGAGGTGGTCATCTGCTACAACTAGTTCATCTCCAAGTCCTAAAGTTGTCACCTTTGATCTTTCATGGAAAAGCTACACCCTACATCTTCTAGATTTCCAATTATATGATTCACAAGCTGGCACTATAACCCCATTTTCATTCACTATCTGTAAAAATATTGAATGCTTTCTGACCTGATGGCATATGCTATGCCAGTTGAGAAGCATTTTAATTACCTCAGGAGTTCCACAGTCTTTAATGCAGCATTTTACTCTGTTTCTGCTGTCACTCCTACTTCCCATTCTGGTCCACTGATGACAGGAAGATTAATTTCAATCGGAAATGCTTGTTGTATGTTGCATCAGATCCAGTTGTTTTCCTTTGCATTGTTTGACTGGGAGTCACAAGAGTGGCCCACAGGTCTCTTCAACATGCCAAAATCATCTGTTAAAAGAGGCATACACTGATGAAGAAGACAACAACATCCTTGCTTTTAAGCGAGGCATGAGCTTGACATGCTACCTTCCTCTTCCAGGTAGCTTCATGCACCAGTTGTTCGCACCCCCAGTCTCACCTGATGGATAGAAGATTACAATGTGAGTTCACATGTAAACACATGCACAATGATTACAATAAGTGATCAATCGATCACCTGGATGATCTGTTTATTGGATCAACATGATGTACATCTGCCCTGAGGGATGAAGACACATCAAAGGCCAGTGTTCCGAAAGCAACATTTACAGCACATATTTGCTTGATAGGTTGCTGTCATTGCCCTGACCACAAGTTTCTTCTTCTTTGATAGGTGAAACTTTAGGGTAAGGTGGAAGCTGAAGGGCCCTTCTCAGGACATAGTGATGAGCATTTGGTAGGCCTCCTCCTCCTCCTCCTCCTCCTCCTCCTTCTTGCTCATAAATGGTGCTGAAATGTAAGACTCCAGTACTGGCACAAGCTGAGCAACAGCTGGTGATGCCCATCGGTATCATAAAGAACAATGCATCGATACCTGTTGCTGAAAAGGTTCTTTGGGCTGCCAAACGCTGCTGCTGGAGACTACAGTACCGATGCATGATTAGGCAGATTATAATTGGCATTCTTGTTGGATCAAGCAAGAGATTTCTCATCCAGCTTACCTAGGAAATGAAATCACAAGATTGATGTAGGGATAATCTTGATATAAATGAAATCACAAAGGCTTCCAAACTTTATATTGCACTTGCATCTGCTGATTTCTTGTTTGTTCATCATGAAAAGCTTATTTCCTTTACTCATTCAGCTGGATAATCTTGATATAGTCTGGAAAGAGAGATGATAAGCATGTAATGAGCGCAAAACCAGACTCTGTGCATCTATTATTTACTATATTACATGTAAAGCAAGTGCAGTACACTCAGATCTGCCCTTATAGAGTTGTCCTCCATGTCCGTCAGGAACGAGCCGAGGACAATGTTAGTGTGCTCGTGCCATGCTAAACGGCGAGGACAAGCCCGGGGAGAGACCGGCCGCCCTGCGCTGGAGCCCTGCTCTGCCATAAGGTGCCGCCATCGCCGGAGACAGTGGAGGTGCAGCCGCCGCCACACTCGCGCACGGTGACGGACGTGTTGAAGTACTCCCTGAACCGGGTGATGACGCCGCCGTCGACGGCCCAGGCGTGGACCCAGTAGGCGTGCTTCCCTTCCCACCCCTCCGCCACCACCCAGCCCCCGATCGCCGTCACCGCCCGCGGCCTGAAGCGGAAGTCTCCGTGCCCCGCTTCCCCGGTCAGCAGCCGCCTCATGTACTGGCACCGCCGGGGGCCGTGGAACCACCACTCCACGTCCTCCGCCATCAATGCCGCCACGGCCTTCATGTCTCCCCTCGCCAGTGAGTCGTACAAGGACTCCACCAACCCCTTGGTTGCCATGCAACTAGACCAGCAAAGCTGTAAGAGAGACCAAGACTTCGTGTAGTGTGTCGTAAGCGTCTTCCTGCAATGTGAGAGGGGAGGTATATATAGAGAGAGGAGAGGAGAAAGCCAGTGAAAGGGATCTTGATATGCTGGAACGAAGACCGAGAACTTTGGATCTGGGGCATGGTTGGTGCCACAAGGACCAAATAAAATGTGGTCACGCAAGCAGGATGTGACCGACGCTCTTTTTCCATTAGTTTAGGCTAAGTGAAGAGCTTGTGGGGAGTGCATCAATGGAGGGAGGTGTGATCTGGGAATGGAGGTTTTGAGACGACAGACTCACCCATAAAGAGGTCATGGATGTTGAAGGTTTGGTCTGGTCATTATATATATAAATAAACTATTTTTTACTTATATAAATATTTATAATTAATATTTTATAAAATTAATAAAATAAAAATATTGATCCGATCATGATATATCAAATCACGATGCAAAATATCATCGAACATAATTTTTTACTTATCTTGAAGGTTTTAGATCTCATACGAGCTAAATTTACTGATAAAAACTATCATCGTGAGATTCTGGACGACTTCACCATTTATCTTTAAAAAATAGATTTATAGATGTTAGTTTAATCAATAAAATATTTGATGATTCATTATAAAGTATTAAGCTCGAATTGAATCTCATCTTCGTCTCTTACTTTTCGTAATATAAATAAATAAATAAATAAATAATTTTACTGATAAAAACTATCATCGTGAGATTCTGGACGACTTCACCATTTATCTTAAAAAAATAGATTTATAGATATTAGTTTAATCGATAAAATATTTGATGATTCATTATAAAGTATTAAGCTCGAATTGAATCTCATCTTCGTCTCTTACCTTTCGCAATATAAATAAATAAATTTACTGATAAAAACTATCATCGTGAGATTCTGGACGACTTCACCATTTATCTTAAAAAAATAGATTTATAGATGTTAGTTTAATCGATAAAATATTTGATGATTCATTATAAAGTATTAAGCTCGAATTGAATCTCATCATCTGTCTCTTACCTTTCGCTCTATATATATATATATATATATATATTATATATATATATATATATATATATATATATATATATATATATATATATATATATATATATATATATATATATATATATATATATATATATATATATATATATATATATATATATAATCGATATAAGAACTAAGTAATTTGACACTTCTTACCTAAATTAATAAAGATAAAATCAAATTTAGAGAATTGCTTGAGATATTAAAGAATAATTTAGAGAATTCATAATAAATTATCCAATAAAAATAATTCAAATGATTTCGTGCTATTTGTTTATGTTCATGAAGAAAAAATAAATTATGAAATGTTTTGAAGCAATTAAATTAATGATGTTTAAATGTGGGGAATTCTTCATCATGGTAGATTTGTAGATTGGAATTAAAAAGAGTAGTTCGAACCTATCAAACACTGATAGGTTTATTTGTCATGTAATGGGGATGGCTTCCTACCATCACTTTCTCAACATTGAGTTCATGCATCATCTCAAACTCCATCGAAGGTGGAGATTGTAGCGTTGATGGGGCATCATATCATAACCCACACACAGCTGTGAATAGTCTCAGCATACATACTTAGGTCCCATCTTTGGCACCAGCACACTTCTCTTTATGATTGGAATGAAGCTACTGAGTTGGAGCTCATAAACATCTCACAATTATTGCAACATGACAGATGAAGAAGAAGAAGAAGAAGAAGCAGCAGCAGCAGCCTCTTCTCTCTCTCTCTCTCTCTCTCTGCCCCCATCCATGCCTTATGATTGAGTCAGCATCTGCTGTCTTCTCAATCGACACCACGAGACGTGGATTATGATATCAAATCTACTCAATTATTTATGTGCACGCATGGATTCGGTACTTGGCCAGCTCATGATGTTGTCCATCCTTCATGTGCCGACATGTAAATAAGGCAATGGAATGCTCATTTTATTGTATTTTTAATTTTCAATATCATCTTTTTTTCTTCTTTCTTAAATTAATATATTTATTAGACTATATAATTTTATTTAATTAGATAAAAAATATATTATAGATCTAATTTGATTTTGATTATCGATCAATAAAAAATTTGATATCTTAATTCTTATAAAATAACATAGCCTCATATACAAATCTAGTTTGTTATAGAACAGTATCTTTCGGATTCGATGACGATAGTAATTATATAGATAAAATAAAAAATTTTAAAATAAAATTAAAAAATATACGATGTTGATCTCAATATATTATTATTTAATTTTAATTTTGATATTAAAATTTTTTACGTAATAGAAAGATGATTAAGAGTTTTATGTTTACATATCACAAACTATACGAATCTTTAAATTATAGAGTATGAAAATGAGAGAGACGAATCGAAAATAAAATTTAGATAATGGAGAATGATTATAATGAGTTGTGTTATATGGAGGGTTTTAAATTGCCTCTACAAATGTGGGTCCTAATAATATTATTTACATAACATTTTGATTTGCACCATGTGCTTGAATGTAGTTTTCATCGTTGGCCCACAATCCTACCTGCCTTTTGAACGGATCTCACATGGGTCCCATCTGCGCTTAATGTAGGTAACTGAGAAGGAGAGAGGTAAACTATTGAGGTCAGATGATGTCACCAGACGATTCCCAGTCAAAATTCTGGTCACCGATGGTGAGAATAAGCACCGTAAGCCTGGATGCAAAGATCTTTACGCTCTCGCTTGCGAGCGGTAAGATGACCGGGCCAGGTTCGGACTTCCAATCCTTTTCTGTTGGGCTGAGAGTTAACACCCAACCCAACCCAACCCAAATTACGTAATTAGCCCGCATATGTTTACGTATTCACCTATGATCGTACCTCCCTTGTGATTGGACGCTCGGTGCAGAGCTGGTGGGTCCGAATAGTGACTGGAACGGCGCATAGAAAGCATTGGTGTCTGCAACGTCACCCTCGAAATCTCACATGCATAAGTAGTAATTATGGTGAATTAAAATCAATTAATTCCCTTCAGATCACGTCTTAATTAATCATTAATTTATAAGAATATATGTGCGGCTTTGCTAAATAAACTAACCTCATTTACTCGACGAGATAAATTTTTATATGCAATAATAATGTCAAATAGCTAAAATTAAATCATTTCTTCCATCGACCGCTTCCAAATCTTTTTGTTTTCTAGATAATCTAAGATAGATCACAGATCTAACTGCATAAAATCTTTGCAGGTCAAACCCCTCACATGATGATGACAACAGTAAGACATGAATATACATGATGTAGAAAACGACAACAGGTTTCACTGCTTTTATATTGTTTGGCGGCGAAGAAGCTTCGTAAGATCCGACAAATGATCACCAAATGTTGTTCTCTCATATGTTAGAAGAAGATACCAAGTTATCTATTGATCGCAGTGAGGTTGGATACAAGTAGTTTCCTTTGATCTTTTGCACGCACCAAATCCATCTGCTACCCAAACAGGCAGGCAGTCTTCTCAGATGTCCCTTTGCTTTTCCTTGATGTCTTGTGCTTTCTTCAGTATTCGAGGCATCAGCCATAGGCCAGAGAGGCAGCAGTCCATGGAAGGTCTCATCTAACAAGTCCAAGCACAAGGAAGTTGAACGTTGAAGGGAGAGGAGAGGTGTCATGGAAGGCAACATGAGGGAGGCTTTGCTGCCGGGGTCTTCGCAGCAGCCTCTTTATCCGTCATCACTCATCGGGCGGATGTATACTGGCCATTTTCTTGCAAGATGGGGTGCCAGGTAATATGACTACCACCTGCTCTTGTGATGTATGAAGTCTCTCTGTTGCGCCTCAGCTGTTCGATGAAAGGTTCTCCTTGCATAATGAAATTGGACAGCATGTAATAGTCGAATTTGCTTCGGATTTATGCCAAGCAACAATAAGTTGCGGCCGATTGAGTTGAATTGTTGCGCACAAAACATTTTTCTTCGTTTTCCTTCTTAAGAGAAGCCCCCGCTTTTTTCTTGTTGCTGTAGTTTCTCTGATTCCTTTCACTGAAAGGTATTCTTGGCTTCCAAATGGTTGCAGAATGTGGGAATTCTCGGTGGGATTGTACATGATAAACATTTGGCCAGATTCTTTGCTCTTCACTGCTCTTTATGGTGTGATTGAATCTGCCTCTACAGCATTATTTGGTTCCATAGTCGGAACATTGGTAGACAAGTTGACCTACTTACAGGTGATTAGGCTTTCCTGGTTTTTTATCCTAATTTTCCAAGAAGATGTTGGTTTATATAGAGTTGTAAGATGACTCGATCACTGGCTATTCATTTGACAGGTTCTTCGGCTATGGTTGCTGACCCAAAATCTATCTTTTGTGGTTGCTGGATGCTCGGTGACTCTGCTACTAGTCTACAATGGTTTGATGTCCACCGCATTTGTTAACTTCATGCTACTAGTTGTTGTGGTTAACATTTCTGGAGCTGTTGGGAAACTCTCAACTCTTGCTGGTACCATATTGATTGAAAGAGAATGGTATGGGTTTTGTATAACTTATCATTTAGTATGATGCACATTTGTATCATGATGGTCTTTGAACACTTTATTCTTAGCTAATCTTAAGAAAAATGTACGGAACCTCCTCTTGTGGCTTCTCTGTGTTTGCATTGCAATCTTTACGTTCCTCCAAGTCCATAATGCAGCTGTTCATCAGTGAAAGACAAAGATATGTATAATAGTTCCAGGGGAGAATTTCACCAATGCTGCTTGTATGTGTGCAGTCTTTGATTTCTATTGACTGCTTCCTATATGCCTTTTTGGATTACTGGTTATTGCTTGCTGCTTTCCATACTATTCTCTGACCTACAAATTCTCGTCTGTGCCGATAGGGCTGTAAAAAGCGTGAATAAAAGAGAATTAGAGGTTGCTAGTAAATTATGTGAAAGCAGTGTTTAAGTGCATACTAAGTTCATACTCATCAGTTTCAACAAAAAACTTGCTTAGAATCTACTAAATTCAAAGGTTTTCGATGGAAGAATGCTTTCAAATAGGGAATCCATATTCATCTCTTTTTGGTTTTTCATATTTTCTTGATCTTGAAGTGCAATTTATATATTTCATGCTTAGTGCTATCTTAGTCATCATAACTCTTGACAACTGAACTTTGGATATTTTTCCTTGACAGTTTTCTACTACAGTCAGTCCTTTTTAGTGAACTTCAACATTTAACTGAAAAATATCGTATAGATGACTTTAGGCATTGTATCACAGTATCAGGGCACAAATATTGTGGTTCTTATTCTTATTACTTTCTCTTCCATCTTATTCAAGCTGTTTATACTAGAGATCAGTTTTAGGCATGAGCATTCTTATTCATATTCCTTTGTTCTTTAGTCATCAAGCATGTTGTCGGATTCATATCAAGGCTTAAGGGATTTCCTGTCAAATTACCCCACTAGAACATGAATAGTATGTCCATGATATCTCTTAATAACTTCATTTTGTTTCTAAATACAGGGTGGTAGTAATTTCCACTGGGCAACAGCCGGAGGTCCAAACAAAGATGAACTCGGTCATTCGAAGGATTGATCTAATCTGTAAACTACTTGCACCTGTTTTCAGTGGCTTCATTATTAGCTTTATATCACTCGAAGCCTCAGCGGTGATTTTGGCTCTGTGGAACACACTCTCAGTTTGGCTACAGTATTGGTTGCTAACATCTGTATACAATGGTATTCCTGCTCTTGGTGAAAGTAGTCAAAGGAGAAATGCAAAAGTCATTCCAACTGAAAACTGCATTTGTCCTGAAGAAAGGAGTATGCTGACAGAAGAATCTGATCAGGAGATTACTGTAGCTGAAAGGCTCTCAGTAATTCCTTGCTTTGATGCTTGGGTTATATATTCCAGGCAGGAAGTGGTTCTCCCAGGAGTTGCTCTGGCTTTATTGTATTTTACAGTCCTAAGGTGACTGCCTCTTGGAATTTCCACCTCTTTGTAGATAGAAAATTCTTGTGTATGCAAGTTAAGCGTACATGTTTTCTTGATTGCTCCAATCTTTGTTAATTGAGCTCTGGTTTAGACCTTTTTGAGGAGCAGTTTCATTTTATTGGAAAGAGTTAGTGACTCTTTGCATGCTATACTTGAACTAATCAGCAAGATAGTTGACAAATAGTTAACAAAGAAAGGTTTTTAGGGATGATTAATATGCTGACTGGACATCTCATTACAAGACAATGTTATTTTTAAAGCACAAGTGACCTTTCTGGTACATAAACTAACTTGAGGTTTGCTGGTAGCTCATGTTGAAATCTTGGGATCAAGTTTTGTTACATAGTTATGAAATTCTTGAGTATAATTGTTTTGTTATAACAATATATGGGTTAATAAATACTAGATATGCCATTTTGAACTTATTCATTGACCACTGTTTTCTTTGTCAATGCCTACCACAACCGACTTTCCTCGTACAACCAATGAACCTAAGCTTCCAAAAGTTTTGTTTTTATATCATTTTCCATTTTCTTTACTCTTTTGTTTAGGCTCCAAAATGATCAGTTTGCTGCCTCGTAATCAGCTATTCATGTAAAACACAAAAGACATTTGTCTTATATGTAATGATTATTACCAATCGATGGAACACTTCAATTTTCTGTTCTTACTTGTTTATCATGAAATATACTGTTGATTTTGTTTAGTGAAGCTGCTTAAGCCATGCCAATGTCTATTCTTCACAGCTTTGGAACATTAATGACAGCTACTTTGGAGTGGAAAGGCATACCTGCATATGTGATCGGCTTAGCACGTGGTATAAGTGCTATTGTAGGAATAGCAGCTACAGTAGTATACCCAATTGTACATTCACATATATCAACACTGCGAACTGGATTATGGTCAATTTGGAGTCAGGTATCACTTCCCTCTTCGGTACCAATTGTATGGAAAAATATATTAGATCGACCGTTCATATGTATGTTAAAGGCCATGAATCCATAACTGACATTTTTCTTTCCTGTCCTAATTAATGTGCTGTTGTTGTGGTCTAGTAGATTTGGTAATTCATAACTTGATTTGCATAGCTGAAAGTTAATTGTGTATTTTCATTTGAAATCTATTACATACCTTAGTTTTTCAAGGAACATTTTTTTTATTATCTGAAAACTCAAGTACAACCTGTGCTTATTGAATCAGTACACAAGAGAAACTAAAGGATTTAGCCATTAGCCTTTCTAAATACAAGAATATCGAGAGGACCTTGCAAAACTTGCTAACCAGTGTGCACTATATATTGAGATAGTTTAACTAAACTGTGAGTCATTGCTTTGGTTATATGCTCCAGTGGTGCTTCTTGCTGGTGTGTGTTGCTTCTGTTTGGATGCATAACAGCATTACTTCAGCTTGGATGCTAATGGGTGGAGTTGCAGCATCACGGCTTGGACTGTGGATGTTTGATCTGGCTGTTATGCAGCAAATGCAGGTAGAAGTCATTTCAGATGCATATCATTTCATATGTGATCTTAATCCTCGAGGTATTAGTAGTGATCATTGGAGACATTAGGTCCCAAGGCTGGCAAGAGATATATTTCAGTGAATGTGGTTCTGTCATACACTTCATGAAGGCTTCAATGATGTTCCTTCTGATTAGTAACATACAATAACCTGTCTGTGACTCCTTTATAAAACAGGATCATGTTCCTGAATCTGATCGATGCATCGTAGGAGGGGTCCAAAATTCATTACAGTCTATGTTAGACTTGCTGACTTATGTGATGGGGATAGTCATTTCAGATCCAAAGGTACATCATCTATAATTTGTACTGAACACAGCTTTCCTTCATAAGAATAACTACTTGTAAGTGGCACTGCCTTCTTCTTAATAGTTTAATTCTGTCTCGACAGGATTTTGGTCAATTGGTGCTCTTGTCATTCTTGTTAGTATCATCAGCTGCTGTGCTGTATACAATCCATGTATATCGCGTCCGAAAACACCTTTTTCACTTTGACAAGCTGTTAGCAAAGATCTACTGACAGGTAAAGCTATTTATATGCCTGATCTTCTATATCATTGTCACATATTTGTTCAGTGCGTTTATAAATTATAACTCTTGTAGAGAATGGAAGAATAACTGCTAATTCTTGCTGGATGATCACAGAGTCTGAGTTCAAGCATACTTTAGCTGGGTGACTAAGGTGACAAAAAAAAAGGGTCATTTCACTTTGTAGAATAAGAGCAAGCAAAGTGTTGTAGTGAAGTGCATTTGGCTTGTTGAATCCTGGTTCATAGTCATCTGTATCATAATTAATGTGATTTCGCTGATCTTAACTGAGGAAGGTTTCTGTTTCCTTCCAAGACACCTTTCTATGTTGAAATTTAGTGCTACACTTTGTGATTGTCATTGTAATCAATTACTTTGAGGGAGATATATATATATATATATATATATATATATATATATATATATATATATATATATATATATATATATATATATATATATATATATATATATATGTATGTATGTATGTATATGAAGCATTTGGGAATTGCATGTTATCTTTTGTCTATAAGTTTTAATCCTGTTCATGATTGGATTACAAAGAGAAGTTATCAAAACTTTTATAGTGCCATTGTTCTGATTTAATGACCATGTGACAGCATTTTAATGTAATAGTTAGCAGTTCTATGATCTTTTTGATTATTTTCAGATGATAATACTTTTGTGATCATTTTAATTATAGTCATCATTGTTCACTATCGTGCAGATGATAGGTTTCATGTTCTAATTATGTAATAATGTCTTGTATACAGTTTAATATATACCAAAAAGAACTTTTCATAGATCTCTTTTACACATGAAAATTTAAATGCTTACCTTTACTCTTATGTTCCAATATACTTGTAGCTAAAGGCATCATTTGTTGTTGGCTTTTGTGTAGCCCTGTTTTACTGTTGTCATGTTGGATTCTGTAATCCACCATGACAACCAAAAACATTGTGCCATAACAAAGTACATAACCCAGAGGAACAAGTAGTCAATAGAGCAGAGCAATTCAAAGGATGATACACTTCATAGCTTGAGAATACTACAAGCCTACAATTGATGAACCACCATTTACATGCCTTTAAAAGAGAGTAACATCATCTCTTGGATCACCAAACAAGAGCATCAGTTGGATCTGAGACTATAATTGCTACCATGTCTGGTCAATAATTTTGAGTCCCTCTTATTTGGCACAAGTCCAGTGATTGCATATTAGTTACATGATAGAATGATAATCCATATCAACTTGGCCTCCAAGCATCATTAGCATTCATTTTAACAAGAAGAAAATTTCACAGATAATTTTTAATATTACTAAATATCAAGTCCACATTGACAACAACAGCCACAGCAGCATGCATTATAGATGCTTGCTTTTAGCAGGCAACAAGGCAGATTTCTGTATAAGACTTAGAACTAATTGAAAGGGGGGTGGGGGGAAGACTATGAGATATCCCGACGCCAAGGTAGGTTTCCGTATAATATTTAGAACTACCCGAAAGGGGGAAAATTTTTTCTTTATGACAGATGGTCACTTTTCATCATTCAGCTTTTGAAATAATGACTTGGTTGCTTCATAAGTAGACCAGCAAATGGCCGCTGCTGGTGCATGAAATAGTATTCTAGGTTTCCAGCCCCTCATCAGGCCAGTATACCCATCGCGCCTTATTATAGCCCGTATAACCTCACTTGTAGAGCTGCTTGAAAATCTATCGCAACCGCAAACACCCTGCTCAAGAAAAAAAAAAAGAACCAACTATGACTTCAAATAGCAGGAAAAAGCTGAATATGCAAAATGTACTATCCAAAGTTACAATAATTAAAAATAAATCATAGAGAACCTAATAATATAAATAGTGTGGCAGAATGAGTCAAATGAAACTGAGGAATTGAAAGAAGTCAAAAGGTGCAGAAAGCCAGAAAAACAGCATTAAAAAAATCATGACAATATAATCTTTTTTCATAAACGAGCAAATGGAAGACATATATCATATCACAAAGATGACACACATCACTAACTACAAACCCAAAACAAAGTAACACCAATTTTCCTTTTGCCATATGTGTAGCTTCCTGTAGTAGATTTTCTTTCAATATCTTAGTACTCTAGTTACCAGTAATACTCTTTATCCTTTAGGAGCTGTAGAGCTTATCCTATGATGCAGAACAACAAACCTACCTAGTCTCCTAGACTGGGAGATTATCTTGGAAAGCAAGCTTGGTGAAGAAGGATGATACCACAGCTCAAATTAGGTAAGTAAAAGGAACCCATAACTCAGAATTATGATGATACCACATTAAAATTCTGTTCATAAAAATTCAATTCTTGCTCAACCTTTCTACTGGTCTATTTTCAGAGATTTCTGCAAAAGCGAATTTTCTTTGAGGCTGAGCATAAGAATCTAGTCATTGTCTTGGCTTCCATCTGTCAAAAGATCCATGTGAAAAGGATGCACTCACATATGGACTCAGTGCTCAAAAGGAATCTTATACTGAGCTACTGTGCAACAGTTAATTCTACATAATCTATTTCTTTTAAGGCAAATGTAAAATAATTTGAAAATCATAAGCATAGACTTTCATGAGCCATCAATATGTTCCATAACTTTCAAAGGCCATAATCATAAACATAGACTTTGAAAAGCCATGAAGAATAAATGCCTCCTTCTAGTGGCTGTCTCCACAAGGAATCTTAACTTTCATAATAATGATTAGATCTACTGATTTGAAGCTATAGTGTGCCTATATGGTTTCCAAATCATTCTAGTCCTTATTTGTACAAATCTGATGCATCAGGTCAATTTTGCAGCTTTGTTCATGGTACTAACAGCAACGCACAACAATACAAATAGCTGTGTTCACAAAATCAAGCGCCTCGGTGTTGGCACACAAAATACTCCATAGATTCAGCACAATTTCATTGAACCAATATTATGGATGAGAGCTGTTTATAATAAGAGCATAAAGATTCTTCCTTTGAGCTACTGGTTGTATATATTGGCTTGGAATATTTACCTGACACTGTAGCTGTGTCTTGACCACATCGAGCGGTGTGGTGACAGCCGCCGCCAAGGCACCCGCAGCAGCGCCAGCAGTGGCATGCACCACTAGTCGCTCGTCGTTTGCAATCTCCGGCGAAATCTCCCTCATCCCCCTCTTTGCCGCCTCATATGTCGCAAAGTGCACCGCGGTGTAGGGGGCGTTCATCACCACGGTAGTCTTGTACGAAGCGAAGAACGCCCTAAAACCCTCTTCCCTCAGAACCCTGGCGACGCAGTCCATAACCCCTCTGTATGGACTACCCTTCAGCTGCAGCCGTTGCTTCACGGTGTCCATCGGCGTGAACACGGCGTCGCTGACGACCGTAGCAAGCACCCCGGAGGCAGCGTGGACGACCGGATTGTTGGGGTTTCCCCTGGCGAGGGACTCCTTGGAGAGCTCATATACGGAGAAGTAGACGGCGTGGGCGGGACCGGCGCCGAGGCTCATGGCGCCGAGGCCGCGGTAGAGGCCGAAGGTGCCCTCGAGGCTGAGGACTGCGCGGAGAGCCTGGCGCATGCCGAGCGGCGACCCCGCCTGCATCCGGGTCTTGAGGGTGTCGACGGGAAACATGGCGGTGTGCTCGACGAGGCCGGCGACGGATCCGGCGACCATGAACTGCCAGAAGCGGAGGCCGTCGTGCTGGGCGACGCTGAGGTCGCCGGCGGAGGGGAAGAACTCCGGCCGGCGGAACTTGGCGGGGGCGTCGGTGGCCATGGAGGAAGCAAAGATCGAACTTTGATGGAGAGAAGAGGAAATCAAGATCGAAGAGGCGTGTACCCGGGCAGTACTTCAGAGAAGAGGGAGAGTGTAGGCGTCACATCGGATCGAAATCAAGTGGGGGGAATCATCGGGAGCGAGGAAGAGATACTGATCAAAGCGTTGGTGTTTGCTTCGGTCGATATTGGGGTTTCGATTCGTTCTGTCGTCTGCTGTCTCCGTCGCTTTGCTTCGTGTTTCCATTTCCGTTTCTGTTTCCGTTATAAGTTCAACGAGGTGGTTGCTAAAACAGAAAACAGAAAACAGAAAACAGAAAGAATCCAAAAGTTCCATCAGAAAAATGTCTTAAAGTATATTGCAAAATTAAAATGGAGAAAAGTAAAACGTGTAATGTTTCATTAATTAATATACTATAATTTATTTATTTAGATTAACCAGGAAATCTTATTAAAAAGGAGTACGCATGCATGCATGCATGCATGCATGCAAGCGGATGCATCCTCTCTTTCAGGCGACGCCGGCCATGGCAGCACAGGAGGCCTTCTTGTCCTGGATGACGACTCCGCCGGCCGTGTTCACGTTGCGAGCGTAGCACCTGCTCCCGTCCTTGTACCGGTACGCCGACCGGCTCTTCCCGCTCCCCCATCCACCGCTCGTCATAGCCGACCCCTCCGCGTCCTGCCGGTCCGTCAGCTCCCTCGTCGTCGTCGCCCCGGACTGTCCCTCGTTCAGGCTCACCGTCTGCATCAGCTGGTGGAAGAACCGCGTCTTCTGCAGCCCTGGCGCGCCCACCGCTTTCTCTACCGTCGTCTGGACCTGCATGGGCGCCTCCACCACCGCTTGCACCCGGGCCACCCACTGGTTCCCTCTCAGGACCGTCACCGTCGTCCGCTCCTTGAAGATGAAGTCGCTCTGGGAGGCCGTTCCGCGGTTCTGCACCTCCACTTCGCTCTTCATCTTGGTCTTGTGCCGCACCTGGGTGGTGAGATTGCCCCTCGACGAGCTCACCCACCCGGCGAACCTCTCGAGCCCCTCCGCCCCGACCTCCGACTCGCCGTCCACGTTCCGCCACTGCGCGTTGCGGTTCATCTGGATGGCCGGCGCGAAATACTCGAGGGGGCCGGCCTGCACCGCATCTGACCAGTGGTCGATCCAGAGGTGGAGGTTGGCGGCCACGAGCCAGTGCGGTTGGGCTCCGCGCACGCCCAGCCCCACCTCGTGCGGCAGCCCGTCGAGCATCAGCCCCAGGAACGGCGTGAGGTCGAGGTCGTAGGCTGGCATGTCGAAGGCGCCGATGGCCGTCACAGGGGACCAGAAGAAGGGGTTGATGGCGCTGGGGTAGACGACCGGGAAGGGCACGCGCCCGCCCACGTATCGCCCGTCGATGGTCGCGTAGACCTGGCGGAACGCGCCGTTGGCCCGCGAAGCCGACAACTTGGCCGTCGTAGGCTGGCGAAGGTATTCTGATCGTAGCGGATTAGTGTACCATGTGTCCTCGTCGCCATGATACGACACAAAGATCTCAAGGACGGCCCGGTAGGCGTTTCTGGGTATGACAACGGTGGTGGCCTCGACGCCGGTCTCGCTGTCGATACGATGCCAAAACCCGGAGCCGTAGTGCCCATCGGGCTTGGAGACGGGGAGGACGACGTCGGCGGGCTCGTGGTAGAGGGATCTGATGGAGGGGTGCGCCACGTCGGGCATCGACGCCGCCTGGCCGTCGTCGAGCGGTCCGCGGTAGTAATGGAGGGAAACGTTGGCGCTGAAGACGCCAGGTAGGACGGCGACAGAGTTCTCAAGCATCATGGACACGACCCCGCCACCGTTTGCCAGGCGGCGGAAAAGGGCAGCGTAGCGGGTGACGTCCTTGTCGATGCGCCAGAAGGCGCCAGGGGCCATGGGGATGGGAGTGATGGTGCGGAGGACCTCGACGCCATCGATCCAGACTGCGCCGACGCGGGTCTCCTGGGGGCCGGAGACGGCGAGGGACAGTCCGAGGACCACGCGCGTCCAAGGGAAGGGGCAGTCCGGGGGGTGGGTGTAGTTGGCGGAGACCGGCGGCGAACCGACGGTGTCGGCGAAGTCCTGTTGGAGGACGACGACCGAGCAGTACGCGGGCTGGCTAGGGAGGGCAGGGGGGAGGGTGGGGTCCAAGTGTTCCAATGACATAGTTGGACCTGGAAGCATCAGATCAGCATCGAAGAGAGAGGATGACGGCAGAAAGTAGAGATGGAGGATGAGGAAGAAGGATAACTGAGGTAGAAAGGGATGCATTGTCTAAGTGACGACTGATTGCCTGCAGAGGTCGATTGGCTGAGACAACTATATAGTGAAGTGAGAAGAGAACGATCAAAATGTGCAGCTCGACAAGAGATGGCTTCAATTATTGATCACAGCAGGGGATACAAAGCAATTAGAGTCTCGTGGTTGAGTATTACGAGATGAGGATGTTTCGTCTCCCCTTCCATTTTGGTGATTGTTGATGGCAAAAGTTCCGTTCTTCCCTGTAACTGTTCGCTTACAGTGATGCTTTCAACAGCCCAGCACTGTTCGTGCTGTTCATCATGCACAATGTGGTAGCCGAGGAATAAAAACTCTAACAAGAAGCTCACGGTTGCATTGGGTGGTCAAGATGACTTGCATGACCTTATCCTTGGTCAAGCGGACTCAATTGCGTCAAACACCAAGTTCTTTCAATCAATGATCAATCATATTCTAGTAAGTTCTTTCAATCAATGATCAATCATTCAAGTTAACATGACACCTTTTACGTACGAGGATTGATCATTCCTCCGAATACGAAAGTAAAAACCTAATTTTGCAAGCGACTATCTATATACCTATTTTCCCCAAAACGATCATGCTGTATGGTTTATTGTTTTGTTCCAAGAATGGTTGAGGCTACTTTCTTGTATAAGCAATCTGAAATGTTATTTGTACAATACAGGAAGCTGTGAACTTCCAAATATTTGTTTATTGAAATTGATGAATGATCAAAACAAGGGATGGAATGGACTTGAGCCAGAGATGGTGCTATTTACTGGAAGACACTCGAGAAAACTGGAGGAACCAAAAGCTATTGGAGCAATCACATTGATCACAAACAAAGAAAAGAGAGACAAAAAATTGAGAAACAATCTGCCCTAACAATGCACATATAAATACCTTGCAGTTCTTCGAGTATCCGATATGCTAATTATGGCAGTTTGGTTTCAGAAATCCTCATTGGTCAGATCATCTGTTACAGTATGCTCTGCACATCATTTTGAAAAGATTAGTGAAGTCACGGTAATCACAGGATTCAGTATCAGAAAACAGAAACATTCTTCAAAGTTTGGATCTTCCCTCAAGACAGTAACAAGTAGGAAAGCTTAGACCTACATGATGAATCAATCAAGGAAACACAGTCACGACAGTTTGTTTTTCCAGCTAACACCTCAATATCTCAAGCAACACCGTTCAAATAGAAAGTAATTGAAGAAACAAAATCCAGCACGGATGGCACCGAAAGAACTAAAGGTATCATTCCCAGTGAAGGATTATTATGATGCCAAAGACAGTTCCTCCTGTGGCAAAAGAAAATGGAGGAAACCAAAGATTGGTTTTCTCTTGAATTATTTGAAGATCATATGAGGCAGTCTCCCAGGACTACTTGGACAACAGGCTTGCCTTCTCGAATGCTTCCTGCTCTTTCCTACACAAATCGAACTCATTGGTGTAGTAATTCATGCAGCCTGCATAAACGTCCATCTCTTTAGGGCACTTCTGGTGGAGTTCTTTCAGCCTACAAGAAATGATCTTTAGTTGAATGATAGCTTCATCACTAGCTTATTCTCTTGAGAAAAATAACAATTTGAAAGTTAAAAAGATAATATTGAACTCATGAAGAGATTTTAATGCTTAATAAAAGATAGCTAAACTTATTCCAACAGATGTGCAATGATTTATATAGGCTAACAGAAGTTGTCCAATCAAGAATACCAAATTGTGAATGAATTTTCATAGTGACAGAAATATATTAGCTGGTACAAATGGAAACATGCTACCAACTCCTTGAATCATTCAGAACCCAGGAGGCTAACACAACAAGTTTTCTATTCTTAGCTCTAATTTCAGATTTCCACTACCTGGATGACAAAAGGTGAAAAAAGAAAAAAAAAAAAAAGTTCTTTCCTAGTCCTTGTCCGCTAACTAGTTGGATGGCCTCATGGCTCTCTTCACCTTTTACATGACTATCTCCCTTATGTTTTCTGTCCAACATTTTAACACAGTTGAGCAAGCTATTATCTCACACAATTGAACTGTCCAAATATCTATCAAACTGGCACATTCCGATGATAAAGATGATAAGAACTTCGATATATATTCTGATGACAAAGACGATGAACACATTGCACATGCACAGAACATAATATAGAATGTGAAGCTCTGACCATTTCAGCAACTATAATAAAGTAGAAGAATATTCTGAGACTCATACCTGTAAAACAAAAGGTATTCATAAAAGTCTTTAACAAATATATGCATGAGTGTCCTTTCAAGTTCTATACAAAGCTACCATCACCCTTGCATGATATTTTGTCCCAACCATATGACATGATACTAAAAAACATGTACACGTAAATAGGCCATATACATACACAACATGTTCACTATATTTCAAAGTAGTTGAAATGCAAAATTTAAATATTAGAATGACATCATCTGTCTAAAATTGATTACTCAAAATTTTCCCTTGATCTAGGTGCAAATAGTTGTAGAGATCACTGATGGTAATAAACAGCAATGGGATCAAGAAGTGATATCAGCAAGGTCACCTGCAATTAAATTATTATAAGAACATTGGATTACATTTTTCTAGGGAAAAACTTCTCCTAAATACTTTGGTGCTCTGAATAATCTGCTTTTAGAAACTTCCATAAGTTTCTTATATAATAAAAGCATAAACTTACAAGGGTCGAACTAATAGCTCTCTGAATAAGTGATTGTAACTAGCTTAATGATTTAGCCGGTTACTACAGCACCGTATGCACAAAAAGAATAAATTCGGAATATTAGATTAGAATAAGGCATGATTAACACAATTATATGGAAATTGAGGATATTTTGTGCTGATCAAGATGCAATGCTTCCAATGGTAAAAATAATCTATATAGTGTAGCCCACTTGTACAATAATTAAAACCTTGTTTTTTATTGGTGAAATAAGAGTGAATCCTCTTGCCCAAAACATGGCTCAGAACATATCTCACCATTTTCTCCATCTCCCATCACTTGTGTATAGATGTTGTCGAACATTTGGAAAAGGTTGGCAGAAAACCCGTGTGCCTTTTAATTCTCAACAAATGATCTAGCAATCTTCCTACTCTCCTATTGAAGCCTCATCTCAAGTTCAAGCATTAGTATCATGGTAAGGTTGCTCCTTTCCGATGTGGTTGTTAAAGTTTTGCATTAAGAAAACTTTTTGCTTGCAAAGTAACTCTGTACACTGACTTTCCCTAGACTCAATGCTGATGGGAACCTCATGCATAAACCGCTCCTTTTCTTGATTTCAAATCAGAGTAGATCGCAACCATTGTCATCATCTCACATCCTCACCAACGCCTAAAATGCACCTCTGGTATTCACTCTTATACAATTGCATTTTGTTATAGACACTAATGGAAATCCAACTCTGTGCTACTAAATTAAGAGTATCCAAGCAAGCCTAACTAGATGATGATATTGCCTATCTTTGGTTAAAGCAAGGAAATGGCAGATCCAACATCTGACCAACGTCAGGTTAGCCACGAGAAAAAATAAGGGGTGCACTTGAGTAGGGCAAGGGGAGACAACAAGTGGCAAATTCATTGATGTCATCATTTAAAATACTTAGGGATCCCAAGCCGAAACATCATTAGCCAGGTAAGTTGTTTGGGCCAATTTCCTGCTGATCCCAACCTATTCTGGGATGATAGATGGGGTGACAAAGAAATCAAGGGGATCAGACCAATTCTGATCCAGAAATGGGATCAAATGATCTCTATAACTCTTTATTCTCTCCAATTTTGACTTCAGTAAGTATAGTTTAATGATGCATTTCATGTATCACTGTCATTTACACTATAGTGATCTGTGTTTCTAGCTATATCATTGTTGTAATAACTTTCAACAATTTTGATGACATGACAGGCTCATGGCTTTGTTTTTATCTCGAAAGATGGAGCATATTGTAGAACATGGAATAGGGTATGGTGTAAAGAGCGGACAATTATCAGATCGCATAGAATGAAGATAGCAGTTTTAACCTAATTTCTTCTTCTTCATACATCAAAAATCCAATTTTTTCCACATATAGCCAAATACAAAAATGAAGATCTATAGAACAACACGGACGTACGCATAAAGGGAATAATAAGAAGAAAGAAACTCGAAGATCAATGTAACAGAGAGCGAGGTAACTACACTAATGCATGGAATACTTACAGGTTTAGCACGCAACTAGTGACCTGGTGGCCCTTATCGAGGCACTTCTCCGGGTTCGCGTCCTTCTTCTTGCACTTGATGAAGGCCACGTTCTCCGCCCGGCAGCGCTGGGCGATGTGCTTGGCGGCCGCCATGAGGACGGCCGACGTCGGGATCGGCTCCCCCGCTGCGTCTACGGTGCTCGACATGTCACCGATCTCGCCTTGTCGCCCTCAAAATTCCAGCTAGAGTGACAAAACCAGGGATTCTTACTTTAAAAATCAGGGTTTGAACTCCGAATAGTACCTTCCTCCGCAGCTTTCGCTTCCCCTGAACCCCAATTGCTTCGATCTTGGTAAGCCGGCGGCGGAGGGGAGAGGAAGCAATTCGGCCCTAAGAACTCGATTACAGGCCTAACGAGCCTTTTGGACTTCTCTTAAGCCCAATTAACACAGAGAGAGAGAGAGAGATATATATATATATATATATATATATATATATATATATATATATATAAGAATAATAATAATAATAATAATAATTTAAATTAAAATCACAATTTGGCATACCCAACCTTTTTACATGCAATGCACAGAGAAGAGACAGAAGGCTTAACATTGGGCCTATCTGAGGCCCATGTTTAGGCCCAACTTGTTATGTGAAACGGGAGGGGAAACCAGTTTTATACCTCCGCCTGGTACCCGACACCCAATCTGAGCGTGTTGCCAGCCTAGCCTTCGTCCAACCACTTCCTCTCTCCCCCGTTCATCTCTTCGGGCTTCTCTTCCGCATTCCCATCCCCGTCATTTGGACAAACGCCAAGTCGGCAATCTTCTTCAGAGATCGATCGAACACCCCATTCCCATTTCCCCGTTTCCCGTTTGATTCTTGGAAGCAGATCGTCCTCGATCTCGATCCGGATCTCGACCTAATCGAGATCCGGCGTCGGCGTTGCGGTGTGGTGGTGGAAGAGGGAGAGGAGGAAGGATGGGGGATTTCAACCTGGCGCTGCTGATCGTGGCGGTGGTGGTATCTGCGCTGGTGCTCCTGGTGAGCGTCTACCTCCTCGTCAACTACCAGCACCCGGACGACCACAACCAGGCCTACTTCCCCAAGCTCGTCGTCGTCCTCGGCATCTCGATCGCCGCGATCTCCATCCTCATGCTACCCGCCGACGTCGCCAACCGCCAGGCCTGCCGGCACGCCATCTATAACGGTGCATGCTCCCTCACCCTCCCCATGAAGCAGCTCTGGCTCGCCGTCTACATCGCCGATGCCATCCTCGTCTTCTTCGTCATCCCCTTCGCCATGTTCTACTACGAGGGCGACCAGGATAAGTGAGTGAATTTTCGTCACCTCCTTTTCGCCAATGCTGCATGTTTGAATTGCATTTTGTCGTGGCGCCGAGGGTTTGACAATTGATGGGTGGTTCTGGTTGCAGAGGCATCGGGAAGCGGTTGAAGAGCGCGCTGTTGTGGGTCGTGACCTCGGCCATCGTCTGTGGGCTTGTGCTTGGAATTCTCTATGGTCAGATCCCGTTTGCAGATCTTTCTTTTTCTTTATGGAAGTTGTCCTCGTTGCAATGTGCTTTTGTCTGTTAGTTTTGAGAAGTGAAAAAGATATGGTTGATTTAAGTTGCACTTATAAGTTTCATTAGGTACTTGAAGTTAGGGGCTTTCATGTGTGAATATTATGGGTTGACTTATAGTTCAGTCAATTTGTCATGTGTTCATTGACGGAGGGAATATGCACTCTAAAGCGCAGAGAGTATAAAGTCTAATAAACAAGATTCAGCAGGTCATTGAACTCGAATGCTCTCATTTATATTGCTATCTATTGGTGAAGTGAAGATAAATTCTTCTGTTATCAAGCAAAACAAGGAGTAATTACATGTCCCTTAATAACGAGGCGAATACCCTATAAGAAACTTAAACTTCAGATCAAGAGGTCAACTTTGACGACATAATTTATCCAGTCAATTATACAGTTTCATATTTGTTCACTCAAATGTCTCACCTCATATTGATATGCACCTTAATGTTCAGTTTTGAACTAGTTTAGACTCTCACCTTTTTCTTTAGTCATATATGTTATTATTAGTGGAACTGGTATTAGAAAATGCTGGCGAAATAAGTTTTTGGGGCATCATTATAAAGTCAAAATTTTCTTTTGTTCCAGTCAAGTCTTCTATCATCTTTGAAGGATGAAACTAGGTGGATAAATTCTTAACTTCTCAGACTCCTACATGCTCGTCTTCTTTGGTTCAATGACTGGCATGGTTCATACTCTACCAGCATATGCTACATGATAACATTCCTGTGATGTTTCCAGGATTACTTTATTCTTATTTCTTTTCATAGGAAAAGAATATATAGTAATTGTGATTGTTCTGGAGATATAGGAAAAAGTGAATCTAGGTCTTCTATGAAAGCATCAGTCATAGTAAACCTTCAAAGCTACCTGTGCGACTTATTAAATAGGTCAAAATTTTCAAACATCTATTTGTATACTAAAATGCATGGTTTAGTATCTGGTAGTTAAAAAAGGTGTATTGCCATAACATTTCTATATATGCTAATACATCTGTTTTAGTTTCACACGTTGCATTCATATGCCTGTACTTTTCCGGTGACTAATGTAATGCTCTCCTGATCTATATTTTCTCTCATGGTACCAGGGCTAGTAGGTAAAGTGGACTTTACTGTTAGGCACCTCTCTTCATCAGCGGAAAGTTTCCCAAGTTCTTGGACAGGATTCTCGAGATCTCAACCTTGTATAAGCTCAAGTCGCCTGGTGATGTTCCACTTTCTCACAAAATACTGCTTTAAGTTGCCTCCCATATATGTATTTCTTCATTGTTAAAGTGTTTCTTTCAAAAAGTCATTTTTAATGCCTGTTCTTTTACTTATATGTCTACCTACACATGAACTAGCATACTGGTGTAGGGATACATCTGCATAATATGTTTGTCTACTTACATGTATTGCATGCTTCCAGTCATATATTTATTTGTGCCTTCCTTCCTAGTAGTGGCTCCAGATTTTGAATTTTTTAGTGATTGGCAGTAAGGATTTGAATTTTGAATTTATTATTTTCTCTAATGCTCTCATCGTGGCTTCTTTTCATCAGTGTGATGCCTATATAGCACCTGCTACTTCAGAAAAAACTTGGACAATGCGAACCAGCTTCCCAGAATATGTGGTTGCTCTTGCAACCATTGTTGGATCAGTGCTTTTTACAGTAGGCTTCTTTTCTTTTCTTCTTTTCCCTAAAGTTGTTAGGTCCTTTATCATAGACTTTGTTTCTTTTAAGTAAAGCTTTACTCGGTGATTATGGTATCCCATGTAAATGTTCATTAATACTTACTGTGTTTTAACCTTTCTGTTCTATAAATTTTGTGATAACAAGATCACCATCAAGTTCTTTTAAATACATCACATGTGACAAATTATAGGTTTGTGACATATTTTTGTTAAGGATGCCAAAAAAGGATCCTTTATCTTTCCCTATAGATTCTGGAGTATATCTCTGTGTGGCTTTTCTAATTGGACAAATCTTTTTCTATATTGTCTTGGCATTTGATGTTGACAAGAACACTGACTTTGTTATTATCAAGTACTTTCTATGATTAATAGCATTTTGTCATTAGATTATCAGCTGATACAACTATTTCTTCCCAAATATCTTCAATGTAATTATAGGGGATTACCATGGATTCCACTTTGTCTGTCCAACATAAAGTGCAGTGTCTTCTCATAAATAGTCAAATTTAGAAGAGGAACTTCTATACTGCAGTTGTGTCAAATATCTATCGTCACTATTATTAGCAAATTTCTTATCTTAGTCTACCATGCTAGATATTTGGTGGAGTTGGAATTGCTTGTCTTCCACTGGGCCTCATATTTTCATTCATACGGCGTCCCAAGGCTGTCATTACTCGCTCACAGTATATAAAGGTTTCTAGTATCTTCCCTCTAGAAGTCAGCCATTACATGCAACTCTTTGAACATTCATTGGATTCGTATAAATAGCTATGTTTTATGTGTGTATGCTGGATATTTTAGGGGGCAACTGATTTGGGAAAGAAAGCTAGAGAACTGAAGAAAACAATTGAAACTCTCCATCAGGAGGAGAGAAGTGGATCTAAGGGAAGAAAATGGCGCAAAAATCTGAAGGAAGCTGAAAAGGTATGTTTGCTCAGTTGGTTTCTGCTTCATTACCTGCAGATGCAGTCACATAATTATTAATTTTGTAAAACTTCTCTAGCTCTTCGAAACATTTTCTCTTTGCTGTAATCTCTTGTTAAATTGGGAAAATTTATTGGGCATAATTACAGGTTTGGGCTAATCATCCTTTACCTTCTCAAAATGGTTGTCAACTTCATCAATTGGTTGTCTTCATATATTATGACATGCCAAATGGCGAAGAATAGGCCTTGAATATTTTTGCTTACAATTTTTTTCTCATGCATAGAAATTTGATGAACCGAATCTTGAGACTAGGAGGATCAGTGTACACAACCTTTCCCCTACAATGTAAAATTGTTTTCGTGACTCTAACCTGGGTTACCCACATAGCAAAAGAGCAATCCTACTAAGCACACCTTTGGCAAAAATGTCCTCAAATATAATAAAGAATAATTCAACTTATTTGAAATTTTCACTTGCTGACAGTTATCATATTTTAATGTTGTCTATTTGAAATCTTTTGTTATACTAATGGGCACAATTATGGACTTAAGTCTAGGACCTATTTTCCAAATTACTCATCTTATTGTAGGGAGTAGCATTAGTTTTTGCAGTATAAAATCCTTTTCTGAACTCATATACCACATGGCAATTATTTTAGTCAAGCTTTCTTGTGAGTCCTTAGTTTTCAGCTATACAATATCAAAGTTTTCTTGGCATACTAATTTCTGACTCATCAGTTGCTCTCAATTTTTAGGTGACGCCTTATCATCTCTCAGTTGGATTGTAAGGAGACATTATTATCTTACATAAGGCACCTTTATGTTTAAAAAGATTTATTAAATTCTTTACTGTGTGTTGCCACATTGTATAAGCTGTTCTCTTCTATAATGTTGATCTCTTTCTTTGCCTTTCTCTCCTCTTCATTCAGCATCAATTTTATTCTCAGAAGGAATTCATAGCCCTTCTCATGGATCAAATTTATTACAAATTCATTCGTACTGGCTATCACTTGCTCTCGTACTTGTAATTCACAGGTTTATTCAACAGCTTTGGAGTTTCTTTTTTTTTGCCATTCTCACTTTACATTAATGCTTTGACATGAACAGCCATATTCCCTCTCCTGCTCTTTCAGTCTTCCAATTAATTGCCTAAGAAATGTAACAAGCATCATGGTCTACCTTCTTGGCATAACCATATTGTTTCAGCTTTGCCCCCATCTTGGTCTATCATCTTCATTTATGAGCACATAACATGGTGTAAAACTACTTGGAATCATTTATGTTGAGACATCTTAATGGTTAGCACATTGTTGCACAGATGATAGCTCTCAGGTTTTAATACGTGTAATAGCATCTCGTATCCAGTTTAATATAATGAAAGAAATTTTTTTTTTTTTAAACCTCTTGGTGCCTTTTTTGTTTTTCTTGACTGCATCTGCTTAAATGGCTGCTAGGGCTTCTTGTGTTGGATTTCATCTTAAATAGATTCTAAATTTAGGTTTCTGAAATATTGCTTTAGACTATGAGGCCTTTATTTCATGGTGGAATGGTGTTATTTGGTCATATTCTCCACCACATTTTCTTTTAATTATATTCCATGGGGGAAAATGATTTTACCCAATTAAATTAATGATGGAACATAGGATTCAACTTAATGTTTTGAATCAGGTTTAGTACCTTAAACTTTGTTGTTTCACATAATACTTTATTTCTATGGAAGCTAGATATCTATTATCTTTGTTCTCTGAATATTTTGGTACTACTTTATTTGATGATCTCTACAACAAATAAGAAATTACTTCTCTTTTGTTATTGTCCTCAAAGTATTTCTTTTTCCTCCAACTATTGTACTACTAGGAGTTGTTTCTCTTGGAAGATGACATGAAAGCTCTGGAGGAAATGTATCCTCAAGGAGAGCAGGTTAGAACAATTCAAAAAACATGTTTTATATGTCTGGATCATATTATGTTATATTGCCTGATGTTTTGCTTCATTTCTGTGCAGGCAGAGACTGTCTGGGCTTTAACAGTTCTTGGCTACTTAGCAAAACTTGTACTTGGTGTTGTTGGGTATGTGCTGTTGGTTTTTAAAAGATTTGAAAAAATAAATTTAACATCACTGTACGATGTGTCATAGCAAAGTGATTGCTTGCTAATGTTTATGTAGGATTTTATAATTCCTGCTTCTCTTGATGTTTCTATGCTTTCACTGCCAATTGATAATCCTTATAAGCATTGATACTTGTTCAACAAAGTAAGGTAGTTATTAAGTTGTTTTAGACAAGGTCTGTCGTACCGAAGCGTACCGTCCGGTATAGGCGGTATGTACCGGTCCGACAGATTACCGGTACACGGACCGCCCCGTACCGCTACAGTACTACAGTATTATACTGTAGCACTACTACAGTAAAAAATATAAAATTGTTCGGTACACCAGGGTGTACCGCTCGGTACACCGGTACCGTACCGTACCATACCGAGCCCTGATCGAAACATCGATACGGTATGATACGACGAACCTTGGTTTTAGCATTCATGTCCAATTTCAGCTCATGTTGAATAGTTGAATGGTGTGTCGATCTTTTCATATACCAAGATTGTTTTGAAGGTGGAAATGCATCTTCCTGGCTAAGCAAATATTAGAAGGTTTAAAACAGTTTTACATGGGCAATAGTAACAGTTAATCTTTGGAAGTCCAAGAAAAGCTAATAAAGTTAATAGTTAATAAAGTTAATAGTTGGTGGAAAGCAGATGCTATCTGATAACCTGTGTTCACATGCATAGCCTGTAATAATTGGGATGGGGTGTAAGATTCTCTCAGGGCTGTCTGCAACAAAGTAGATGATATGTTGTTCACTTAATGCACCATATTGATCCAAAGGGCACATGTGATAGATCTTTGGGATTGCCTTGCATGTAAATGAACTATGGGGCCTGAGTAGTGGGTCTATGGCACTAATAGGAAAAAATAGGCTATAGGAGAATGACTGCCTTGCAGAAGGATCTACATGGCAACATAAGGGAATCAAATATCTGAAAGGACAGAAATGGCTCTCTTAATGTGCCAGAATTTCCTAATCCCATTCGATACTTAGCTAATGTGCTACAGATGGCTAGTTTTTGGGCAACTATTGTTGCATCATATCCTCCAACTGCTAACTATAAGACGAGGCATTAGCAAGACACCGATACATTGTGTCATTAATGCTTCCCAAGACGACATTGTTAAAACTCGTACAAAACATGTGGTAACATCCCCAACATTTGCTGATTGCCATATGCTTCTTCAATTCATGGTTTCTACTTTCTAGTCAGTTAAAGTTAGAAAAAGACTATGTATATAACTGGATTCTAGTTACTCAGCCTTTTCTAGTTAGATTTGTACATAATTTGTCTGGTCAAATTGATTCCTGAACTGTAATAATTCAGTTCAAGTATTTAACAGTTTAAGCCTAATGTACTTTTAGGTTATTTTTTCTACCTGTCCTTATAGTCTTTCTATTGGTTGACATTTTTCCCCTTGCAGACATCTTGGGAAGTAAACTATTTTATTTAGCATCAAATATGTACAAACAATTCATTGCTATTAGCATATCGGGAATATCATCCCATGAATTTGAAACTTTTGCTTGAGATTCACGCATGTTCTCCTATATCTGTGCATAAATCCAATAGGCAAATTCCAGTGTTCTAATAGCTTCCATTCATATTATTGTCCTCTACATTGACAAATCTTCTTGCATCACTATGAGTTTATCACATCTTTGAATAAGTAATTTAATTTCATCATGATGTGTGTCCATGTATTTCATCATAGAATGATTAGTTGCAACCTACCCTCTCATTTTTTTCAGGTTGATTGTTTCGGTGGCTTGGGTTGCACACATTGTGATATACTTGCTAATTAACCCTCCTCTTTCTCCTTTCTTAAATGAAGTGTTCATCAAATTGGATAGCGTATGGGGTATGTTACATTACCAATCAGATACCGTATTCCCTTTCCAGTAAGGAATTATATATCTAACTTTTTATTGGGTTTTCTGCTACAGGTTTGCTTGGTACATCAGCATTTGCAATTTTCTGCTTTTACCTTCTTCTTGCAGTGATAGCTGGTGAAATGATGCTTGGTTTGAAATTAGTTTTTATCACCATCCATCCAATGAAGTATAATACATCACAAATCTTTACTTCTTCATTGAAATTCCATATTCCTCTTTTCACTTATGTAGATGTTGACATTAATTTTACTTGATTCAGGTGGGGAGGAACATTGATGAACTCATTCCTCTTTAATGTGGGATTGATTCTACTTTGCTCCATCAGGTCTGTGACCTAAGCATGCATACAAAACCGTGATAATGGATTGAGATCTATTCTTTTTTCTTTCGAAGCTGATGATAAGCAACAGCTTTTCAGCCTATCCAATCTCATTTCATTTGTTTTCTACCGTTAAATATTCAATCTGTAATTGGTGTTATCCATGTGATTTCCCACCCAAATTGAAGAGGACCTTATTAATAATTGTAAATAGCATCTGCAGCTGCCCCATTTGTGTATTCTAATTGCTCTTTAGAATATATAAGAATCAATAGTTTGAATGAAAGTAATGTTTGAGTAGCTTGAACAGTGAATAGGACTTTGGAAAACCTAAACAGTTTTTGAGAAATGTTATGCCTTAACAATGATTGGCTATCTTTCAACAGCTTTCACTTACCCTTGCTCCTTTTCCTATCCTTGCATTACAGTAGGGCACATCCTTGTAAGGTAGCAATTTCTGCTGTATTTGTTTAAATGTGTTCCTCCACAGTCAGGAAGTAAATTCATAATTATGGCAACCACACATGCCATAAATAGTATGTTACTTTTGATATTTATTTTAATATTTCTTTTACAATTTTCCTTTGTTTCATTTAACATCAAAAGCATGAGCCTTTAGGTCGATAACTACACCATACCAGTTTTGAATTTCTACGTGGCACTGGTGGTTCTAATATTCTTTGATTCTCCGTGCAGTGTGATTCAGTTCTGCGCTTCTGCTTTTGCTTACTATTCACAAGCAACTGCTGCACAGGAGATATTTGGCCATACATTGCAGTCTCTTCGCGGAATCAAGTACCTGTACAAGTGAGTAACCGCTACATCTATGCTTAACTTAGACTTGATTATATCAAGCCCAAACATTATATGACCCGATTTTATTTTGCTAATGGATATGGTTCGAACTTCCAATTTGCAGGTATAATGTATTTCAGTATGGTTTTGTCGGCTTTGCATTACTCACACTCTTCTATTATGCTGCATTTGTAAGTCATTGTCTTTCTTATACCGTAATATTGGATTATCCATTCTTAACTAAGTCGCATCTCTAATACTTCAAGGGATGGAGGAAAAGAAAACCAACCGGAAGATTCCAGTTCTCTAATTGATGTGAAACATCGGGGTGCTATTTCCTGGCGTAAGCTTCTTTGTTCCATATAAAATATCCTAGGTGCAGGAATCGTCCATACAACTACTTGAAGTGCCAGATGATCACAGTTCATGTGGAATAGCAAGGTTGGGTTTCTGAGGACCAAATGAGCATTTCAATGACTAGTCCAGGCTCCTTGTGATCGATTGTAATGTGTTTGTCTTGGTGCTTTATTCTTGTCGTTTGTTCGATCTGACTTTTCTTTCGCTGTATTTTTTCATGTATGCCCGTGTAATTGTTGGAGAAATATGTATTTTTTTGGATCTTGCTAGGGTGGTGGGAGTGTGATCACTGTTGGACTGTAGTGCGAGGTAGCATTTAACTACATTGTTGTTCGTTTTTGATGAATTTGTATGTAAAGATTTCTCCGCTTGTTTAGATTCTTTGAACTCCTACATTTTCCGCTGTTGGTTTAACAAAGAACAGCTTAGGATGTGATTTCCGTTGCTTCATAGTCGATTGATTAATTCCGATATGAATCGTTCGGACTTGCATTTGTTCTTCGTAGAATAATTGATTGTGCTCAAGCTTGTAGATATTTTCCTTTCTAAGATTGTAGATATATTAAGTTCAAAGATTTTGTTGGGACTTATGTATATATACACACATCATAACTTAAATTTACAAGGATAAATATCAAAGTAGTTAATCATTGGTTAATATATGTACATGTTATTTTATAAAAAATAAATAATAGTAAAGTCTCTATGTGCTAAATTCTACTCTAAAAGTAACCATAACATCCAAAGCTCCTCTCCCTTCCCCCACACTTCAAATTACCACATCCATTTCCTCACATATGTCAGCCTAACGCCAACCTCTCTCTCTCTCTCTCTCAAAACAAAAAAACTTTAACAGTCTTTAGAAAACTTCAATCAAACTTTCTTCACAACTCTTTCCCATTTTCTCCTCTGCTTCTCTTTTCCCAAAATATTTTCATCTCCTCTTTCTCTTGTTTTCAATTACGTTCTAAGTTACCGTGAGGAAAGCTCTACGAGGAGAGTTTTGTCGAACATGTTATATGCTAGATAGGAGACATCAAAGAGGCTTAGTGACCACTGATATCGATAGGTCGACAACGGGAGCCTGACGACCAAAATATGTATACTTGAAATATACATCGAAAATACTCATATATATATATACATATATATATGTATATATATATACATATATATATATATATAATATATACATATATATACATATACATATATATACATATATATATATATATATATATACATACATATATATATCTTCAATTACGTTCTAAGTTACCGTAAGGAAAGCTCTACGAGGAGAGTTTTGTCGAACAGGTTATATGCTAGATAGGAGACATCAAAGATGCTCAGTGACCACTGATATCGATAGGCCAAGAACGGGAGCCTGACGACCAAAATATGTATACTTGAAATATACATCGAAAATACTCATATATATATATATATATATATACATATATATATATACACACACACTTAAAAAATAAATAAAAAAAGATTATTATTGTGTGGCTGCTGGGATTCGAGCCCAGGTCTCTACGGCCACAACGTAGAATTCTAACCACTAAACTACAGCCACGATGTTGTTTCTCTTTTGTAGAGATTTATAATAAGAATTAACAATGATCGAAGAGTAATTACCATTCAAATAATTCCATAATGCCTCCTGCATCTGCTTCAATTTCATCCCCTCAAGTAGAAAAACATGTGGTCGAGGTTTCTCCAATCTTATTTCAGTGAAGACATCCAGTATTGGGGAGTCAACATGAAGCTGAAAACTACTTCACAGTAATTTGTAGAGGGCTTCAGAGCAATGCTGGTATAATGTTGCACATGGCACTACATCTTCTTGCATACATATCTAAAATTTTACAAGCAGCACTTGCCCCCCTTAGAACAGATAAAAAGAGATGCAGAGAAAACACAATGCAACTCCTGAAATGGAATTCAGAAATTATGCCTCTTCTAGTACTCGTTGAAATGTATGGCTCCAGATTTCCAGACGATGAAGGTCGTCATAAGCATGACTGTGCTGATGAACAGAAACGAGAAGGCGATGATGAACAGATCACCCTGAAACGGGAAGTCAAAGGTCCAGCCCTGCGGAGGCAGCCCCCGCTTGCTGTCATCGAACAAATTCGTGGGAGCTTCTGGGAGGCCTGACCGCTTCTTGCCTCGGTCGATTTCTCTCGATGCCTCCAGCACTCTGCTCCCGAATTCCGCTTTGGCAGGCTTCGATTCCATGTACTTGCTGAGAACACGAGCTGCCCTTAACTTTTCTCTCACTGTCAAGGATGATCTCCTTGGCACAGAGTCGTCTTTGTTCGTGGAGGATGTGACTCTACCATTTGCATCGAGGTGAACATTAGATGATGCAAGCTGATCAGTAGTTACTGCAGCTTCAGCATTTATAGACTCCGTAGTGCTTGGCTCAGCAGAAGCTTTATTGCTGTCTGTTGCCAAGATAATGTTGCTCCATCTGGTATTGTTTGTGCATGGTTTTGGCCCAAACGATGACACCAAGGGAGTTTCGACAAATTTTATAGTGTAATTATGAGGCCTTCCTTGTGGTGATTGTGGATTATTCTTGAACTTTGTCTGTTATAATAACAGTAAAATTAGAGACTCATAAATAATTTGCTTCTAGCAGTATGATGAAGTATGAAAGGAACCAAGAATCAATGCCATGGTGTGTTGCTTCCCTTAACCTTTAGTATGACAAACATTTTGCAGGATGTAGATGTTAACAATGACATTTTTCGACACAAGTTCTTGATATTCCTAAGCAAATTACAAGTGAAATACAAATGATGCTGATGATAGAGAGGGCTACTATATAAATGTCCGATGATTAAGGGAATGAACACAATTGCATCGGTATCAAATAAGAGTTTATCCTTGGCACACTCAATTGAACTAAACCTATCAAGCAGATCCTGGAATCGGTAGTGTCAAATCACCAAGCTTCCCTATAATTATATATTCACATTGGCACAACATTACTGAAGAAATCTGAATAAACTAAAGTCAGTAAATCTCATTGCAGATTAAGGTGAAAAATAATCAAAACTTATGTAAATGTTATTGTTTCATATCCAGACCATATCATATATATTTGTTTCATTTCAGAATAGGTAATAGGATGGGAATGATTAACATCATCAATCAAATAACCATCATTCTGCAAGCACAAGCCACTCTTTGACAGTTCAAATGATGAACTGATCTTTGACTAAATTAAAGATAAAGTAACACAGATCTCCATCATCGATTAAGCATCCTGGGGGCACAATCTGCTATGTAAAGCTAAATTCGCATATCGGAACGCTTCAATGTGTAACAGTTCCAACTGTTGATTGATCTTTGATATATCAAAGATCAAGTAACACAAATCTCCATCACCAAATAAGCATCCTGGGAGCGTAATCAACTATGTAAAGCTGAATTCTCATATCCAAACTCTTCAAAGTGTTTTATCTCCAAAATTCTTTCTGTATCCAATTCATATGATAGGTAATACAAAACCCCTCTTCATTCCTATGCTCTGCAAGTCTCCTTTGACTCTTAAGTAGAAGAACATAAATCGAAACTCATCATTCTTCCCTTCAAACAAAATCCTCAACATCTACATGGATATTAACAAGCCATTTCACTTTGTTCCTAAGATCGAAAACAAGATAGCAGCAATCTACATAGATCAAAAGATCGTCTAATTAGGACACTGATGAAAGGAATGACTAACAAAAATTTGGTTTTTCCTCATGATTAACTCCCTCTACATAATTACCTAATGAAACTATTTCTCCTCCACTCTTTTACATGAATCCACCTCAAACTCTATTACAATTCAGCTACAAACCCTTAATATGCCATTTCTAAGATGATTGTACCCAGAATTCCTCACCCCAAACTTATTTTCTCAAAGCTTTTAGAAGCGAAAATCAAGAGAAGATATTGAACACAGTCAGTAATCAACCATATAAGAGAATCCTGAACAATCTGAACACACAAGTACCAGTAGAATGTGATGATTGGGTCGCATATAACGAGGAGTAAGCACAAAGGAAGAGGAGATGAAAAAGACATGGAAAGACTTACTGCAGTCGCGCTGAGGTTCCACGGAGATATTACTCTGGCGGCCATCTCTCGGTCATCTGCTGCGAGAGAAAGACGTGATTTCTTGGGAGGACCGAGAAGATAAGGGCGCGCGAGGAGATCATCTATCTGAGGCCATAAAACGGCACCGGCCACGGGGCAAAAATAATAACACGCAATGCCGGAATTACGTAAATACCCTATATACATATATATGTATATATACATATATATATATGTATATATATATTCATATATACAATATATATATGCATATATATAGTATATGCATTATATATATATATATATATATATACATATATACAATATATATATACATATACACACACACACACACACCACACACACATATATATATAAATATATATATATATATTATATATATACACATATATATATACATATACACACATATATATATCATATATACATATATATATACTATATATACAATATATATATATACATATATACAATATATATATATATATATATATATAATATATTATATATATAATATATACAATATATATTATATATATATAATATATATAATATATATATATATATATATATATATATATATATATATATATATAATATATATATATATATATATATATATATATATATATCTATATATATATATATATATATATATATATATATATATATATATATATATATATATATATATATATATATATATATATATATATATATATATATATATATATATATATATATATATATATATATATATATATAACATCTCCGTTTAGTGTCGTATCAATGATAGATAAAAACATAGATATGATAAAATTATTATTATTAGTTTGGATTCCTACAAGTCACTTTGGAATCATGACAAATGAAAAGTCAATCTTGTATTATTGATAATACAATTCAAAAAATCGAATTCTGTATTCACCTTTTTATACTTTAAAATAAATAAAATTTCATATTAATTCATCATGCATATAACTTCCGCCTCTCAATCTCGTTGTCATCCTTTCGGAGCATTATGTATTTACGTATTTTATGATTAGGATATTTCAAAAGCAAAAGCACAAATCCTTCGACGACAGAAAAGGCTTGCTCGAGTAGTTTCACGATAGCAAAGATCACAAGTAGATCTTGTCGAGTAGAGTGCTCTCTACTAACCGAGGTTACAGCAACATTTTACGATGCTCGAGATACGAAAATTTGAGTTTGGGCTTGTAGTCAGTAAGCTAATACTGACTGATGCCTCTTCAACACCAATACAACAAAGAATATTGGAGCAAAGCCTAAATCATAACCTAGCAAAAATAACATGTTCCATCAGATTGAATGACAATATATCATAACACCATAGATAAGAAAAGCTATGCCATTAATCAGCACATCATAATCCATTAAGAGTGGTTACAAGTAAAACTATTTAATCATATAAGCTTCCTATGTTACCTGATGAAGCAGCACCATTGGTCCTGGACAATGTCATAATTATCAAGAAAGGTCACATTTAGTTCATCTTCTGTAAATAACAATTCAGATTTGCCACCACAAATGGAATTATAAGTTGCACATAAATGACTAAGCATGTAATCAGCTACTGAGGTAAGCATTAGCCATGACATCCTACAATGGGATTCTTTTTTGATTATGTTGCCACAAAGCATTAGGCCACAATAGATATTGTGGAGAAAACACTTAGCGCTTACAATTTCCTTTCAAAATAAGCTCAATTCCAAGATTTATGATGTTCACAATAACACTAAGAAAACATGGTAAACTCATTGACCAAACAAACATGAGAAAAAGGCAACTAATGTTCTGATAAAAGCAATGTAATCAACTCAGTATTTCAATGGTGCAAGGATGTCAAGCTGCGAACCAAGCTTCTCCTCAACAGCCTTTTCTGCTTTCAACTTCAGCTTTGTAAGCTGCTTTCTCCTCTCATAAGCCACCTTGGCTCTTTCTTTCCTCTTCTCCTCCAGCACCTGTACAGATGTATTTTGCATGTATGGTCAGTGAAGATCTAAACTTGGGACAATAATTACAAAAATTTATAATGGCCCAGCGTAGGACACAATGCTGCCTCATGAAAGTCATTCCAAGCAACAATTTAAACAATAAGACGCTCGACAAACTGAAAGCACCCTAAAAGCATGTTATGTTTTCATATAACAAGTTCTGAAGTGACATGGTCCATCAGCATTCACATGCAATGACATGTATAGAAAGAATTTGAGTTCTTGTAAGCATACTACAGGAAGCAAGAAACGGAGCAAATATTAAACCCTGAAACAAGACACAAACTGCAAACACATATATATACAGGGGTGGGGAACAAGACATGGGAATGTAATTTATATTTAGTAGCCAAAACAAATGAACAAATGTGAAGGTCAAAACTACAGAAAAAATTGCAATCAGTAACAGCAAAGAACTAGAAAAATTGTTCTACTCTTTTTTTTTTCTTTAAAACAAAGAAATCCTTAAATTATGGCAAAATGTTCATCCAAACCAGGGTCTAAGATCTACCGGAGAATATAAAGGCCCCAACAATATTGGCCAAACCAGTTAGCAACATCAGCTCCAACAATGTTCAACTCTACTAAACATTGACATTGCTCTAGAAAAGGAAATAATTCACTATGTGAATTATTCACTACCAAAGAAATATTGTAAATGATTCAGAGAAACAAACAAACACTATGCCATATTTAACGTTACAATTTAAATAAAGAACATAGAGCCAATTCAATCTGACCTTAACAGTATCGTAGTAATTCCATCCAACCTCTGATGAGAGACGACCTAGCAAGCAGTACCTATGCCCAGGCTGAAGCCTCAACACCCTGAAAACGCATTCCCCAGCTCATCAAAATAATCAGGTAACACACAAAACATTTCTACATGACATCACTTGAACTAGAACTCCATACTTGAGGGCATCAGGAATAACCATCCTCTTCATCTTATCATATGGTGGAGGCACCCCCTCATACGCCTTAAGCCTTGCCAGCGCCGCGGCACCACGCTTAGTCTTGTGAGGAATCATCCTTGAGAGAAAGAAAAACAAGAATGTAAATAGATTTCTTAACCACCGAACTCATCAAACAAAATACTTTGGAATGATACGATTTTTAACTAAAAAAAGATTGTATTTTCATCATAATACTATCATTAGATCTCAATTGCAGTCATCGAACGAGAAATTCTAAGCAAGATTGGATCTTTAAATGCCAAGCCAACGTGAAGCTAAGATGACTGATTACCCACGGATGGTGCGCCAGAGGATCTTGGCGGGGGCGCGGAAGTGGATGGGGCCGTGGGACGGCTTGGTGTTCATGCGCTTTCGGAGGAAGCGGAGGTACTTCATCTTCTGGCGGACAAGCCCTCCGGAGAGGCAGATCTCCTCGCAGCGGACGACCACCACGCGCTGCCCGTTGAGAAGCTCCTTAGCCAAGATGGACGCCAGCCGCCCCAGCATGTGGTGGCGCGCGTCCACCACCACCCGCTTCGCGCACAGACCCGACCCTGACACCATCGCAGCTACCTCCGCCTTCTTCGACGCCTCGGGTGGCTACCGAATCCACCCAGCTCGCTCGCTCGCTTCGGCTTTTATATGGATTGGCGGCTAGGGTTTCTCTCTTCTCTTCTGTGTGCAACATGGATCGGGCCGGGCCGGGTCGGGTCGGGCCGAGCCGGGTTTGCATATTGTGGACCTCCGAATCATTAGGTTCTATTGAAGTCATAAAGCTATTAATTTCACGGAATTATTCCCTCTCAATTATTAATTCAAAAAAAGCACATAATCTATACTTTATAATCATAAAAATGTGAGATACTATTTGAAATATGTCTAATTAATGACTAAAAATTAGAAATTAAAGATTAATTTGAATAAAGTTATGCTATTTTCTATGTGAGAAATTAGAATTATTAATTGATTGGGACTTCACATTCTCTCTGTTTCATATGGTTTTATCTTATATTTTAAATTATAGTTTTCTTCTTGATTTTATTGGATTAAGTTATCACTTTCTTATTTTTCTTCTTTTTTTCCCTCATTAATTTCAGTTGAGATTAGTCAACAAAATAAATAACAAAGCAAATAATAAATCCAATTATTTGAAATGTTGACTTTTACTTCGGTTTGACAAAGCCCAGTCTTAGTTTTGACTCAGCCCAGCGCAGCCCAAATGCAACTCGGGCTACGAATTTGAACACGGGTGCATGGGGCAGGCAAGAGCGCCTCCTTTTGGTGGCACTCGCTCGGTCTCGTCTTCCCTCTGATCTCTGCTCGCAGAGGCTCGACTCGTGATCGCGGTGAGTGCGGCTCGTTTTCGCTTCTCCTTTTTATCGATCGAATCAGGGTTTCATTTTCGTCTGTTTCTGCTCGTTTTATTGCTGGAGCTACGGAATTCTTACGAGTTCATGCATCCAGAGAGCGGAACCGAGGGCCGGTTGGTAAGATCTGCCTCCATGGATGAGCAATTCTCCGATGCAGCTGTAAGAATTCGTTCTCTTCTCTTTTTTTTGTTGTTGTCTGGATTGCATCTGCTGGCAATCTCATGAGGATTTTCTCATAGGATCATCTTATTAGGGTAAATTATGATAGTAGCGCTGGTCCAATTAGGGATGCGATTCAAAGTTCTAGTTTTTTGGATAGCTAGTTCGACTTCTTTCGTCTATTGCTGCAAGAAATGATTTGTTTTATGAATTGTATCTGCTGTTTCTAGCGTTTAATATACACCAATTACATCATGCCATTGCTCTTCCAGCGATCTTTGTTTTGAGATAAGCTTAGAAGTAGTCGTATTCAACAGTCGAGTGTTATATATCATTTTTTGATGCGGTTCAAAGTTCTAGTTTTTTGGATAGCTAATTCGACTTCTATCGTCCATTGCTGCAAGAAATGATTTGTTTTATGATTGTATCTGCTGTTTCTTGAGTTTAGTATACACCAACTACAACATGCCATTGTTCTTCCAGCGATCTTTGTTTTGAGAAAAGCTTAGAAGTAGCTGTATTCAACAATCGAGTGTTAAATCACTTCTTTCTGCAACACAGAAACTTCTGATGGTGCTGATATGTTTGTTGCAGATGAACTTTCTTTCAGGTTGTCTTCTCAGATGAAATTTGCAAGTCAGGTCAGTGGTTTCCATTTTAGCACATTTCATACCTATGCTTTATCATGCACTGAAGTAATTGGAAATAAAATTGCATTAAGATGTCTGTTATAACATTTGGACAGTGGCTGTCAACAATGCAATAATGTTGAGCCCATTTGAGTCGAACTGATTTAGATTAGCATAGATCAAACCAAATATATGTTATATAATCTGACTCCATCAATCCTTAGCGATATGAGACTATACTCTTACAAGACTTAAGCTTGTCAGTCGTGCATCAAACCTAATATATGCAATCCGACTTTATCCATCTTTAGCTATGTGAGACTATGCTTATTCTATGCTCTTGTTCTACACAGATGAATATTTCCAAGGGTGGCACCAAGTAGTTATGTTCTTTCATTCTCACCTGGATTATTCCATGAGAAATCAAGAAACACTAATAAACACCCTAAAATGTGAACTTATTTTCTGGTTTGCATACATTGGGTATGTGGCCAAACATTAGTGAAATTTTATGATGCTTGAGATAACAAATTAGATCATATATCTCTATCGAAATAACTAGCTTAAAGTCAGAGATCATGAAGTTTGTCACATTAGATATCTTGGAAAAAGTCAACAAGTTCATTTCCTATGTATGTCTTCATGTTTGACTAATAAGTCTTTTTCCTCTTCCAGTGAAGAAAATATAGTCATTGTAGATTGTTGTCTTTTATTTTTATTAAATGCAGTTGGGATATATGTTCAAAAATTAATAGTTATTTTAGGTGGCTTAACTATGGAAGGATAAATTGGTTGAAGCTGTATGTGACAATTAAATAATTTAAGTTAAGTAATAGATCTTGAAAACCCAATTTTACATGAAACTGTTTGCTTTGTTTTGTTGAACATGGCTGCAAGTTTAATTGAAAAAGTTCCAGGCCACATTTTGTATTATGGATCTCAGTTCCTAGTATTCTATCCCATTGGAAATTTAACTGCTGATGTGGTTCCACTGAGTGCCACATGGACTTCTTTAGATAGGGAATCCAGAAGGCCACATTACAAAGATCTAAGTTATTAGAAAATCTTACAGAGTGTCTGCTTGTTAGCAAACTACTGCAGGCATTCTGCTGAAACCATCCTTTGTGTGTCTGTTTATATTTGCCACACAGAGCTTGATGTTATGTTGTATTGGTTTTTCAGGGAGAAAATGCTAAATCATTAGCTTGGTAGATCCAAATAAAATGACTATAAATCTTGCTGTTAGAAAGCCCACATTGATAAGGGAATGATTTAAAATGTTCCTTCAGACATTGCATGTGTAGCATTTCCTATGATCAGTTGATCTTGTGCCCACAGTTTCGATAGGATATGTGTTCCATGAATCAGACATGATTCTACAGATTTTGGATGTGAAGTGGAGTTGGACTCATTCAACAATAACTTTGTTTGATGCATAAATCTTTTCCTGTTTCTTTAGTGTCCTTCCCTTTTGTAATTTGAGATGGTTAACATTTGAAATGAACAGGGAGATGTGATCAAGGAGGGTTGGTGGTCTTGCTTGTTGTGGGAGGACTTATACTTCTCTTCCTCCTCGGAAACCATGCGCTCTATATGTATGCACAGAAGACCCTTCCGCCAAGAAGGAAGAAGCCAATCTCAAACAAGGGGTGTCTGCACCTGGAGAGTAAACATACACAGTAACCAACGAAGAAAAAGAAGATATTGATGATGAACACTTTATTTCTTAGATTTTGTTTCTTGACGAATTGGCTAACTGGTTTCTACTGAACTTGATCGATTCTCGGACCAGAATTGCTATAAGCATGTCGAATATTTCTCGACAGATTATTAGAATCCTTCAGTATGTATTCTTTCTATATCATGAAATCCGAGTGGTATCAGATACATCATCATCACATTCAATAGCCACAACCCAGCCGTCTTATCGTACGTAACACATCCTCTGTTTTCCTATCCATGAACTGGTATTCGCTGTGATTAGAATATCTCGGTCATGATCAAGAAGAAGCCAAGAAATATAATTCGAAAGCAGGAAATGAATCTTACAGTTCTACCGCCGTCTCTTCTCCTCCACGGCGAGTTTTTGGGATCTGAACAACGATTCGAGGCGATGTTAAGATTGTAGCTTCCTAGTAATAGGGAGTCGTAAAGAAAGCCTCACGGTACCTGTCCGGGGTAGCTCCGGAGGAGGCAAGGAAGAGTGCGTCTCCGGTCCCCTGTAGTCGGCATCATACATCTCCGTAGTGCTCGTCTCTGAAACAAAGCAGATTTCTCAGGCCCAAACTATTGATCAAAGGTAAGCGAGCGGGAAGTTTCATGTGATCAAACCTCTGCAACGCACAGCGACGAGCACGACAGCTAATGAGGCGACGAGGATGGCGATGCGGTGCCTGTGGCCCATACGAGAGACTCCTGCTGCCGAGAAAAGTTGGCAGAGAGCAGCAGCAGTCTTGTCTCACTTATGTAGAGCAGTCCAGGGATTGGCCTGTCACAGTTTGGCCAGCACAGAGCTGGGTGGCAATGGCGACACCTGTTAAGAAGCAATGGTCGGTAGGGGTGGACACTTTTGGGTGGAAGTAATTGCAGACAAGACAAGCCCATGTGAGTGTCATTTTAGCTGGTATCATCAGTTTTGTCTTGGCTGGACACAGCTACGTATTTGGTGACAGTGCCACAAACAACTGATAGAGATACTGACAGAGATGCAATTCATATATGTATCTCCTGCAATAACAGAGTAGGAAGGAAAAGAGGAACTGTAAGAATGAAGAGTTCGTGAAGATATCTGACCCAACCTCCTCCAGGCTTTTAGCTTCGTCCGAGGATGAGGATGAGGATGAGAAGAGAAGCAACAAATCTGCATGGCGTGTGATTTATTCTGAAATAGCTGTAATAATTCAAGGAAACGGAAAAACGAATATTCTCCTCTTCTTATGTTATGCAAAAAATGTTGCATCAGTAATCTTAAGAACTGGTGATTGCAAGTGGTAACAGCCAAAATGTGATCACATCGTTACGAGTCTTCCTTTGATGGAGTCACCTGCACGGCAACAGGATCTGATGGGTCTTAGCCAAGTTGTGCTTCCTCTCTGCCTGCAGCGACCGGCATAGAGATTCAAGCTTTTCTTTCTGGTTCTTCACTTTTCCAGCTGTTTTTTCATTGACTCGCGCTGCCAAAACAGCAGGGAAAATGGAACAATAAGAACAGCATCTCAAATATCTTATGGCATGCGGTCATAAACACTGACGAGGCATAATATTAAACTACCATTGGTTGTAACAGATAAAAAGATAATTAAGATCCAAATAAAATGACTATAAATCTTGCTGTTAGAAAGCCCACATTGATAAGGGAATGATTTAAAATGTTCCTTCAGACATTGCATGTGTAGCATTTCCTATGATCAGTTGATCTTGTGCCCACAGTTTCGATAGGATATGTGTTCCATGAATCAGACATGATTCTACAGATTTTGGATGTGAAGTGGAGTTGGACTCATTCAACAATAACTTTGTTTGATGCATAAATCTTTTCCTGTTTCTTTAGTGTCCTTCCCTTTTGTAATTTGAGATGGTTAACATTTGAAATGAACAGGGAGATGTGATCAAGGAGGGTTGGTGGTCTTGCTTGTTGTGGGAGGACTTATACTTCTCTTCCTCCTCGGAAACCATGCGCTCTATATGTATGCACAGAAGACCCTTCCGCCAAGAAGGAAGAAGCCAATCTCAAACAAGGGGTGTCTGCACCTGGAGAGTAAACATACACAGTAACCAACGAAGAAAAAGAAGATATTGATGATGAACACTTTATTTCTTAGATTTTGTTTCTTGACGAATTGGCTAACTGGTTTCTACTGAACTTGATCGATTCTCGGACCAGAATTGCTATAAGCATGTCGAATATTTCTCGACAGATTATTAGAATCCTTCAGTATGTATTCTTTCTATATCATGAAATCCGAGTGGTATCAGATACATCATCATCACATTCAATAGCCACAACCCAGCCGTCTTATCGTACGTAACACATCCTCTGTTTTCCTATCCATGAACTGGTATTCGCTGTGATTAGAATATCTCGGTCATGATCAAGAAGAAGCCAAGAAATATAATTCGAAAGCAGGAAATGAATCTTACAGTTCTACCGCCGTCTCTTCTCCTCCACGGCGAGTTTTTGGGATCTGAACAACGATTCGAGGCGATGTTAAGATTGTAGCTTCCTAGTAATAGGGAGTCGTAAAGAAAGCCTCACGGTACCTGTCCGGGGTAGCTCCGGAGGAGGCAAGGAAGAGTGCGTCTCCGGTCCCCTGTAGTCGGCATCATACATCTCCGTAGTGCTCGTCTCTGAAACAAAGCAGATTTCTCAGGCCCAAACTATTGATCAAAGGTAAGCGAGCGGGAAGTTTCATGTGATCAAACCTCTGCAACGCACAGCGACGAGCACGACAGCTAATGAGGCGACGAGGATGGCGATGCGGTGCCTGTGGCCCATACGAGAGACTCCTGCTGCCGAGAAAAGTTGGCAGAGAGCAGCAGCAGTCTTGTCTCACTTATGTAGAGCAGTCCAGGGATTGGCCTGTCACAGTTTGGCCAGCACAGAGCTGGGTGGCAATGGCGACACCTGTTAAGAAGCAATGGTCGGTAGGGGTGGACACTTTTGGGTGGAAGTAATTGCAGACAAGACAAGCCCATGTGAGTGTCATTTTAGCTGGTATCATCAGTTTTGTCTTGGCTGGACACAGCTACGTATTTGGTGACAGTGCCACAAACAACTGATAGAGATACTGACAGAGATGCAATTCATATATGTATCTCCTGGCAATAACAGAGTAGGAAGGAAAAGAGGAACTGTAAGAATGAAGAGTTCGTGAAGATATCTGACCCAACCTCCTCCAGGCTTTTAGCTTCGTCCGAGGATGAGGATGAGGATGAGAAGAGAAGCAACAAATCTGCATGGCGTGTGATTTATTCTGAAATAGCTGTAATAATTCAAGGAAACGGAAAACGAATATTCTCCTCTTCTTATGTTATGCAAAAAATGTTGCATCAGTAATCTTAAGAACTGGTGATTGCAAGTGGTAACAGCCAAAATGTGATCACTCGTTACGAGTCTTCCTTTGATGGAGTCACCTGCACGGCAACAGGATCTGAGATGGTCTTAGCCAAGTTGTGCTTCCTCTCTGCCTGCAGCGACCGGCATAGAGATTCAAGCTTTTCTTTCTGGTTCTTCACTTTTTCCAGCTGTTTTTTCATTGACTCGCGCTGCCAAAACAGCAGGGAAAATGGAACAATAAGAACAGCATCTCAAATATCTTATGGCATGCGGTCATAAACACTGACGAGGCATAATATTAAACTACCATTGGTTGTAACAGATAAAAAGATAATTAAGATCCAAATAACACGAAAGCTAAGTTAGTAGTTTCCTTAAAACTGCAAAGAAACTATTTGTGCTTTTGAGTTACACAATTTCTAAAGTGTAAAAACAAAAACAGGGGGTAATCTTCATGATGAAATCTAACTCCAGATAAATCCGCCATAAAATGTCTGTCGCAAAGGGTTTTTATGGCTGAAAATCCCTCAATTGTCATGTGGACCCTAATCAAATATGCAAGAAGTTCTCTAGTGGTCCAAAATCATAATGAAAAGAAAATGAATATTCAGGCATGCGATAACTCATGACAAGTTGATAACCATCAGATCAAACTTCAAGTTAAGAGGTGGTTGTGTCACAAAAGATGATGCCCAAACACTTTAGTTTCAGTTAACACAGGGAGTCTCATGCTGAGACGTGCAAAAATTGTGTTGCTTTGGTATCAGCCATTTTTTAGGACAGATGGGTCAATTTTTTACCCATTTTTTGCATGCCAAACAGTATTCGTTCCATAAATCATGGCCAAACTTATCAAGCACAACTAAAACCAAAAGTTAATAATAATTTGCCAGCTCAGCTTACCTCCTCAATGAGCTTCACCAGTGCAATATCTGACTTCTCGCATTTGCTCTTTAAAAATTCATTTTCTTTCTTAAGTTCCTTTATCAATTTTGCCATCTGATCAAAATTCAAGTCACAAAGAGTATATTCAATAAGTTTTACTTGATTCAGTTGAAAAGAGAACAAGAGGCAGTATATTGGTAAATCATAAATTCGAAATGCAGGGGTTTCTCCACATCAACATGCAATACCCACTAAAAGTCATTGTTACCTTTTCCATCTCCTGCTTAAATGCTTCAAAGACCTCATTACTTTTTGACAAAGCATCCTGAAGCAGAATTTCAAATAACACTTGTTACTCTGTTCTGTATCAGTTTAAGGTAAAATATCTAATCATCAGAATGAAAAATACTGTTGATAATCATCTAGACAAAATTATCTTAAATTGACAAGATACAAGAATTGAAACACAAAGGGCTTAGATCAGGTTACAATTAGCAAAAATAAAGCTGAGTCCAAAGAGCATTTGATCTACCAGTTAACAAGAGCAAGAGCCACATTAATCCCTTGCCCCATAAACATCCAGATGTCATTTATGGATACTCACTCAGTCACCAACTCTCATGGTGAGAACATATTTTGCCACATAACCAACCATCTTAAATCCTATACTTATAATTAAAAACATTAGCAAAAAAGAATTTTAGGTCCTAAGAAATTAGGTGGCAGTTTGTCGGACTAGAACACTCAGGTGTCAAGGAGAGCACAGAGATGTTCTTAGAGGATATTCAAGATGTTTGCTATGTTATAACCCCAAGACAAGAAAGCTGCTAGGTTCTTATTGGAACATAGATATAGAATGAGCCTTGTGTCATAATTAATGCACCATTATGACTCATGAAACATGCTGGAAAAAGGTCCAATCAGTTAATGGTTATTATGCGACAAACCTTCTGATGTCACCCTTCTCTTGCACAAACATAGACACCCTATGGTGACCAGATATAACATTGTACGCTCGCCTAAGCGCTCGAGCGAGGCGAGGCGAGGCGAGACGAGGCCCGAGCGTCTCGTTTAACGTCTAGGTGGCATGCTTCAAAGAGGTACCGCCTGGGCACTCGCCCGAGCCTAAGTGTCGAGCGCTTCGGGCGAGCACCTAGTTTAAATCAGGCAACTGAACCAGCTTTTTAGGTCTGGTTCGTTAGCATTTGCATTAGTTGGTTCACAACCTCCCCCTCGCGACTTCCCACAACCCCAACCCTACTCGTGATTCCACCGCCGACATTTCCTCTCTGCTGCCACTGTCGCTGCCTCTCTCCGCTACCGCTATCGTTGCTCTCCACTATTGTTGTCGTTGCCTCTCTCCGCTACTGTCCGCTGCCGCTATCGTTGTCGCTGCTCTCCACTGCTGTTGCTGCTACCGTCGTTGCTATCGTTGCTCTCCGCCACCACTGCCATTGCTCTCCGTTGCCATTGTCGCTGTCGTTGCTCTCCGCTACCGCCAGCTGCTACTCTCTGCTGCCGTTGTTGCTGCTATCCGTTGCCACCGCCGCTGCCACTGCCGCTGCTCTCCGCTACCGCCTGTTGCCGTTGCTCTCAGACAACATCCTCCTGTCCACATCTGAGTTCTCACCTTGGTCTCCTTCTCACACTCTATTGTTAAAAGTAAAGAATATTCTAATATTTTAAATATATTAAAATATATTTTTAATATTTTAATATTTTAGAGCGTCTCGTTTCGCTCAAGCATTTTAGGACCTTGGCGCCTAGCACTTTTTAAATCACTGAGACACGTACAACATGCTAAAAAGAGGATTAGGATTTAAGATTTGTTCAAATTAAGGTGAGACCTAATAACAGCAGTATGGTTTAATGATTGGTCCACCAATTTGATGCTTTATTCAGAAATGACAGCAGAAAAGCAAAATCAACCTACATCAAAAAGTGGGCATAAATTCCTCTTGCAATTATGGGACACACTAATTACAATCTATGACATTATATCAGTCTAACTCCAAGCACTAATATGCTGATGATTTTTTCTTTTGTGTACCAAAGTCAACATTAGATTAGACCTTAAAATTGAAAACTAACAAATAATTTATACCTAACCTGTTATTGTTAATTTGGAATAATTTGAATAAAATTTGATACTTATATTCATATACCTGGAATTGCTGAAATCTTTCTTCATCAGCTGCTAACTGTAGACGCAAACTCTTCTCCGTGGCCATTAGTTGTGAAACTTGTTCGGCGTACAGTTGCATCTGGGTTTCTTCCTTAGCAGACTTCTCTTCCTGTTGCTTAAGTTTCAAATCAGCAAGCTGAAGTTCTAGCATCTTCTGTTGTAACTGTATGCACATAGTTTATATAGTCCAGGCAAAAGACTAGTGAGTCTGAAAGTCAAAGTCATGGTTTATCTACACACCAAAATTACAATATAGTAACTTCAGAAGATTCTAAGTTCATGAAAAGCTTACCTTTTGTGCAAAATGTTGCTCAGAGAGAGAGTACTGGTCAGCAAGAAGTTTTAACTTATTTCTCAGCCTAAAAAAAGGAAGTAATTGGTCTGTAAAGCAAAGTAGCCAAATAATAATAAAAAAATCATTTGCCAAGAAGGAAAGATAACAGCATTATGTTCTTCTAGTTGAAAAGAACAAATCATTATAACATAACTACGTCAATAACCAAAAACTTTAAGCAGTTGTAACAAACAATGGTAGTTGGAATCTAAGTTGCATCATACAAGTTAAGAAAACTAGGTGATTCCCAACAATCAAGAACAGGAGTATAAACAGATTATCGAAAAACATAGATGAGAAACCTATGGATTACAAAAACATCAAAACATTTCATTCAAGAAAGATATTAGCTTATTTGGAGAACTAAGAGTTGAAAGCTATACTTTTTTATGCATAACTGCAAGGAAAAATAAAAAAGATGCAATCATGTGGACATCCAAACTACTGCATCGGTAAGCACAATATATCTTAAAAGTCAGACATCTTATACTAGGCTAATAGTTGTCATTAGACATAATACCGGTCACCCCGATTTTGGAAGTTATTCCTACTGCTGGGAGCAGACAACATATGTGCATGAGCATGCACACATATTATTATGTTGAGACAGAAAGCCAAATGAAATGAAAAGGAAGGTTAGGCATGGCTTAGAAAACATGATATCTCTAAGAAGTCTGGTTCCAGACTTCTAGATGTGGGCTCAAATGTTTTAATTTATGAACCCTGAATAGAGAAACCAATTACCATCTCTTTTTACCCAAAAAAATGAGTTGGTAAAAGAAAATGTCAGAACATGTGCTGATGAGAACCCACAGTATCTAGGATGCCATAGGATAAGGGAGAGGGTACATGGTTGCCAATACATTCATCAAGCATTCAGAGTTTTTCCAGCCCATGCTAATGCAAATTAAGTGCTGGTCTTGCATGAATTTGTACAGTTTTATAGCAAATTAAATGCTACTCATTTTAATCAAGAAAGTGCCGGACATCAAATTCTTGCCCAAATACAAATGATAAGAAAATTCGCCTGAAAAATAAACCTACTTCAGATTAATCTTGTAAGATATCCTTATCTGAAAAGAAATTTCCAAGAATCTTACATCTCATTTTCCTTGAGCTGAGAAAGGCATTCATCTTTTTGCACTTCAAGTTTACTGCTTATGTCCTACAACAGAACAGACCAAAAGCTATTTATTAATGAATTTCTTGTAGTAGAAACAGAAAGGGACTAGACCACTAAAAGAACATAAACACAAAACAAGTAGAGAAAACAATACTAGAAATAGGTTCTGAGACATGGAAAGACAGATTGTGGAAGGAAAATGTAGACAAATGAAGAAGTTCTGTTTTTGCAATGAGCACCTCCTGAATGCGAGCAGATACTTTGCCAGGCCCCAGTTTTTCTTGCACAATGTGAGTTTTTATAACTAGTCCTAGCCTTGACACAATTTCCTTATATGCAATCCATGAATCATATCTCCACTTTTTAACCATAAGTTATGTTGTTAAATGCCAAAAAAATTATTGTCACTGAAATTAGGAGAAAAAACTTATCTCGTAGAAGGTCAGTCAGACTAATCCAAGAATCAACCAACACTCAGTTTCTGGGAACAGATATTGCTCTTTGCTTTGTTTACTTCTCCAACAGATTCTTTTTGCTGCTTTATAATTCATATTCAGTTCCTTCCATTTCATCCTTTGTTCATCATAACACTGGGCCTATGGTAGCATCTTTAACTAGTTCATTTTATGGGGCACTAAAGATCAACTAAAATAAAGTACAAAGAATGTATAGAGTCTAGACATAACAGAAGATAATATACATACTATGCAACTATATTTTGCAATGGATTCTTTTGTTCATTTTAATCATTCATGATTCAACAGTTGTCTCTCTTAGTCTTGGAAGTATGGTATAGGTCATCAGCATAAGCTTCAAGTCAGAAGAAACTAGCTGGTTCATGAGCAGATGTTCAATAGAGGGTGCATTTCAATGACTTAGCTACAAGATAATGACTTCTTAAAGAACAAAAATGTTTCAAGACAAGCCATTTCAAACTGCATAACAATGAAAGAACAAGAATATAAGCTTTAAGATATTTTATCTTAGTCCTTACCTTTATTGCATCATTAAACTTTGTAGACAAATCTAGTCTCATATTCTGTCCTTCTGTAGATACTCTTTGGCATTCATCCTACAGAAGTCAAATCAGGCTGAAGCGAGGTTGAACATGTAGAAATAGCAAAATAGATCCTTTCATCTTCTTAATCTGGAAAATGTACCATAAGCATTTTATTCTGACGCTGCAGCTCCCTACAAAGAGACTCAAGCCGCTCACGAACAGCAACAGCTTCAAGAGGCAAGCAAATTCAAAATATAAGATATGTGACTAGGAGAAACAGAAGGCTTTGCTCAAACAAAAGATATCAGTATAAGGAATTTCACACAAAAGATGAACAGAATCTAAATAAAATTAGACATCAGAAATAAAGGACGTTAGCATATGAAAGATCACTACAGGAAATAAATGCAACAAAAGTCATGTTTCAGTTGTCCTGGTATGTCCCAGGTCAACTACCCAAAGCAGCTAACATTGGAAATCCATTTTTGTAAATGGTCAAATAAGCCTGGCAGGTATCTCTAATTCCAAGTCCATTAAAGCAGATGTCCAAACAAGCCATTCAAGAAAAAAGGTCAAATGTTGATATCACACTTGAATGATGGCTGAAGTTAAATGTTATAAGTGTGACATGTTTTGACAGGTAAATCACTAGAAAAGGCATCAATTATCTGACTTTCTAGCATCAGAAACTTTTATCATCCTGCAGTTACATAGATTAAATGTTCTAAGAACTATTTAGGAATTTTTTGAGCTATTTCAGGATGCTTTAGGATAGAGCAAGTGGAATGGAAATATAGACACTGAAACCAAAGGATATTAAGATGATAAAATTTTTTAACTGGAATGCAAGATGACCAACTCAATATTCAAGATGGCCTAGGAAATGAACTGTACATCTAGCATTGTAATGCCAATAAACAATGTTTGAAATCTTCCTGACGAGAAAATCCCAGACACCTAATAGCAAGCTGATAAGTCAAGTCAAAAGGTGTTGTCAGTTGTCACTAACTTGTTTGTTCAGTATTTGCCACATGAACAATGAGGTCATACAGTATTTCAATGACCAACTGAATATCTGTTATAATGGCCATCCGTGATCAATGATTAACCTTTAAAAATTTGGAAATGAAGTTGGCAGAAAAGGAAAAAATCATTGACTTTACCAATGTAAGTTACAAACATATTTGAAGCTTATCAACAGCTCCCTTAACTTTCATTACAATAAATCATGCACCTGCCATGGAGGACAGAAGTGGACAAAATTGCAAGAGGAAGCTACAATCAAGCAAGCAAATAAACAACTAAATATCACATAGATCAGAAAGGTTGACACAGCAACATAGGTGTGCATCTCCATCCTTTGATCTGATTAATGCGAAGACATGAACTCATTCACCAATCTATCCATAATAGACATATAATTCCTGTTACCATCTAATGTATGATTGATCACCATTATGAGACATTGTTTTAAAAGGAAAAGGAACATATTACCTCATAATTCTCCTACATTGATATGCTAGACTACCATATAGTTTCATTTACAAGTTAAAACAGTTTCATAAATTTTATCTTTGTAGCCATCTAACACTAGATGAAAACTAAACTTACTTATAGAAACCAAGGATTGAAATTTCATATCAAACCAGTATACCGAGCTTTGTTCGATACGGTACAGTATGATGTACCGAGCGATACATCAGGGCGTACCAAGCGGTATACCTAAATTAGGCATAAAATCTTCTGAAAATATTTGAAAAGTAGAAAAACACAATAGTTCTTAGCAAAAAGGTCAGCATTCTTTAAGTCAATATTCTTTTTTAATCTTGAGTATTCTTCTATGTGCTTTATGTTAATCACTCTGGCTGGTAAGCTCTTTTAATACCCTTCGTAGACTTCATTAAGTACTAATCAAAATAAAAAGTTCAATCCCAGAAACCCGCAGCATCCACTCGTCCGCTTATGATCTTTGTGCGGATTGTTCTTACTAGATGTTGGCTCCGCGAGTGGATCCCTAGTCATTCCCAATTGTTGGAGGGTAGCTAAGTGAGCATTGTTGTTGGTGTAAAGCATTTTGAAAAAGGAGGTCAATTGGTGGGCCCCACTAAACAAGCAGGTACATAGCAACGAGGAGGGAAGATAGCGTATACATGGCGAAGCTAGTGGAGCAGGCAGAGCGTTACAAGGAGATGGAGTACATGGAGAAGGTCGCCGTCACGACAAGGGAGGGGGAGGAGCAGACAGTGGAGGAGCACAACCTCCTCTTCGTTGCCTACAAGAACATCATCGTCGCCCGCCGCGCATCTTGTCGGATCGTCTCCTCCATCGAGCAAAAGGAGGGTCATGGAAACCATGACTACATGGCTGCCATCCGTGGCTACCACGCTCGGATCGAGTTTGAGCTCGACAACATCTAAGGTGGCATCCTCCGCCTCCTTGATGCTCGCCTCATCCCCGTCACCGCCGTCACTGACTCTAAGATCTTCTACCTGAACATGAAGGGTGACTATTACCGTAACCTGGCCGAATTTAAGATCGGATTTCAACGGAATTTAAGACTGGATCTAAGTATCGGGTGGTAACTATCGAATTTTCAACTGTTACCACCCGATACAGCCCCGTATCGTCCGATACAAGGCTACATCAATGGTACCGCCCGGTAGCAGGCGGGCCGTTTACTGGTCTACCGGCGGACCAGTATGTACCGCTGGTATCGAGCAATATGATTCGGTATTAAAAACCCTAATAGAAAGTTAGAAACCATTATAACTTTATAATTTTAAATGCCCTATCCATATTGTGAAACACCATTATTTGTATTGCTTCTGTCAATGCATTTTTTGAAATACTTCACATCCTCAATTTTTCCCCTTCAACAATTCTAACAATGATCCATAAGATAGTATACTAATATCTTAATGCAAGTATACAACTTACTTGTTTTTTTCACATTCCCAGAACTTAATGCTATACAAGAAATATAATACCATCAATAAATAGATGATCCATACAAATCAGTCTTTACCAGCATATAGTTTGTAGAAATTTTTTTATGTGAATTAAAGGATAATAAAAACTCAAAAACGAAGTGTATTGTAAGTTTAAAGTTGATGGTTAAAATTTCATGACATGTTACAAATTAGTGAACAGCCACACTGCACTTTGTCTGAGTCAGCCCATTACAATGCATATAATGTAACATTTTTAATACTAACCTGCATCTCTCTCTGCTATAACTTTTTGATATTTTAAAGTAAATTCTAGCAGTTCTTTCTCTGACTTTGTGTTGCGCTTTCCAACCTTTCGTTTTGCTTCACTGCTTTCCTGAAAGACCATCAGACCATCAAGTAGAAGATGATATTTATATTTTATACAATGTAAAAAGTATTTAAAATGCTTAGAAAAATCTACTAATAATAACAAAAGCAGAAAGAATCATCTTGCATGACTTTGCAAGCTAAATTATGCAAAGTTACAACTCATTAAGTGTGGCTGATTTTTCTTTTAATTCTGTCAAATCTTGTTTGAAAACTACAGATATCTGGGAATTTTGGTCAAATTCGAAAATAATATTTACCAAAGTGTAAAAACTAATTAGGAGACTGAATGCATATATTTCATGATATGAGTTAGCAAGCTTGACGACACACATTTTCCTAAGATTCTTTAAGTAAGAAGTTGGTTTGCATATTTATTGTTTTGGAATAAAAGAACTTTAAGTAGATGTAACAAACAAAGTAACCGAAGAACTAAGTTTAATCACCATACCTACATAGCTCAAAGCAAGTCGTGCAGAAAACAACTAGAATTTAACTCCTAGACAAACTACAAGGATATAAGGCTACCTATTATTACAGATGTAGAAATGAACTATAAATTAAGTGATTCTTTCAGAAGAAAAAAAACATATATATAAGTGAATTTTACAGACATTAGCATTGATAGAAACCATTGCATCCAATAAAGAGGAATCAAAACCTATTACATATTAACAACAAGAGTTTCAGAAGCGAAAACAGCAGCTAAGGATCTTAGAATCATAATGTGTTTACAACTCCATAGAAATTGAGCCATAAAGCAAAACCATGATAAGGAAGCCCTGACAACATAGAGATAAATATTTGAACTCCTATTCCCCCATTTTTAATAAAAAGTGGCTAATTGAACAATAGACATAATCAAAGGGTACAGCTTAGTAATGGAGGTTCAAGGACTTGAACTAACAAGCTACCAGGCTTCATCATACAAACAATTTATACAGCTGCAAAACAATTGTTTGGAAGATTGTAACAAAGCAAAGTTTGATCCACTTACAGATAGACCATATTAATATATTGGTTCTTCATTTTCCTATAAGCAATATCTATTACTCTTTCAATATACAATTGAAAGGATCAATGCAATAAGAAGGTAGAATCCAAACTTCCTCATTTTGACACAATAAATGACATGTACAAAAGAATATTCTAGTGAAAGGTAACAAAAGAATTTGCACATGATAGAGAAATAAAAAATCACATTTGAAAGCAAACATAAATAGAAGTGCTATGTGATTGAGTAAAGATGCATTATCTGTGAGATCAGTATTAACAATTTCAAGACATGGAAAACTAATGTGCATGTAACTAACAAGATGATCGACTTCATGCCTTGAAGCTTTACAGTCAGAAACACAAATGATTTTGAACATTCAGCATATGCTGCTATATATCTTACCTTTAGATTGGTGGCATGTAAGTCCAACTGGCCTTTAGTTTCTGCAAAATCCATGGGAAGTCAGTTTCTTTGTATAGCTAGGATGACTTGCATCCTGAACATTAAAGGAAACAAGTGTGTTGCTGCATGCATGACCAGGTAATAGAGATAGTAAAGAAATTCATAGAGCCATACTTGCAGACATCATAGTTGCAGCATGATATGGAGCCTGCTGAATTTTTTTTCCGAAGCAATCATGTACAGAATACTTACACTGTTACACAAAAAGCTATAACGGTAGCAGGTTCAGCTAAACCATCCTTAGACCACCATATCCACAAGGTCTTCCTTAGTAACATTATTTTTGTCAATAGCATTACAGACATGCACCAGCAAAATTATAGAAGTCACTCCACATATGTAACCAAGCACCTTTTTGAAAGTTGAAACCTTCTCATTTCTCAGTACAAGCCTTTGGCAGACTCTCATGACATTGGAAAAGGGCTTAGATGATGAAGCTGATGAACAGTACCTGGTTCAACAATTGGTTTGCAGCAAGAAAATCTCTCATCAATTTGAGGCCTTACTCAAGCAATCTTTACATCATCAAGATACAAGATAATTGTTATCCTCGTCATTATTATTTTGCATTATACTGAACATGTATTGAATTCTAAAATTCCCGGTATTACTAAGATTTACCATCACATGGTTTTTAATGTGCACTGTATCAGTGACTTCTAAAATTTCCCAGTATCACTAAAATTTACCAACACATAATTTTAAGGTGCATTGTGTTGTGCTCAAGATGCCAACTTATGTACATTTAATTTACAGTGTTGAATTTTCATCCATTGATTTCATTCATTTGTGATCATCTCCAATGCTGAAACACTGATTAAAATTACTAGGTACTAGGTAAGTGTAATAATCTGTCCTGCCTGCCCATCCACCCAATGCCCTAAGCTCTCAAAAAAGGGGCCATAAAATGAAACAAAGTACATCGATATATCCTCTGGCTTCTGGATCCTGGATTCACCTAATATAACCTGAACATGCAAAGAAATCCAGCTAGTCTGTCACCAAACATTCACAACCAATTTGGTGTTCTGCCAAATGAACACCAAAGTCGAACAGACAAAACAACAGGAATATTCTCCTTTTGACCAATCAATCCTTAAATATCTCACTCATTTCAGTTTATTCATCAGAATTCTTTTATTCTTCTTGTGTCCCTCGTTCATCATCTTGTCTGAAAAATGAGAATATGAAGTAAATGGAACTTTAATGGGCCTATTTTTATTTACTATTAATTGTGTCCTGAGTCCTCCTAGTTATATCAGACATCAATACCGGATTCACTTTTCAGTGATTGATCTTCTAATTCGATTTCTCTGAAGAACAGTGGATTTGCCTTATAAAACACCTCAGTGGGTTGTAGCTAATGATAAGACTAAGAAATTTCTCATGTAACTTAACTAGGTTCCCTTTAACTAATATGTTCTAGTGTCGACATGGCATACATTATTTCTCATATATGCACGAAATGTAACGAGGAGAAAAGCTAGCAAGGTAGACCTACAGAAACCAAAAAAGAAAGTAGCCAGTTAACAGGAGATAAAACAAAGATCTTTCACCCGTTTCACAATTCCGGCCGTCCCCTTGGCCTCTTCCTTGCAAGCATGCACCTATCAGGACCTCATTCTGGGGTGCACTCAACTCCTTCGAGACATCATCGCCCAGTTTCGACTCCAAGATCCCATCCCGCGCAACCGAATCAGGGCCATCGTCGACACTGTCCCCTCTCGTCAAGAAGTCGCCCGAGATATCGAGCTTCTCGGTCCCATCGACCAGAAAATCCGTAGTTAGGGTTTCCGCCGGCGGAGCTACGAGCTGTTCGCCGAAGGGATGGAGATCGAGCAAGGCGTCCTTGTAGTCGGAGGAAGGCGGTGACGGGGGGTCGGCGGAGACCTCCACGAAGCCGTCGGGCAAGGAATCGGCTTCGGGAAGACGGTTCGCCGGTGAAGTCTCCATTGGTAGGGCGATCGGCGATCGAAGGAGGGAAGAAAGAGAAGGGAACGGACGATGATGCAGTGAAGGGCTTGGCGTTTAATAAAACCACAGGGACGTATACACTGCCGTGTTCTTTATGTTTGTATTTGTTTAATGATATAGATATGTATATACATATGTATCTTATTTAATTTAAATGCATTTTATTATTCAAAATCTTCAATTATATTATATATATATATATATATATATATATATATATATATATATATATATATATATATATATATATATATATATATATATTGAGTTCATAGGGTTTTTGGCACGGACAAGCTTCTATGTTTTCCGTAATCACAATATCAAAATAATAGTAACAAAATACACGAATTATATCATATTTCTCTACTTGCGATTCCCACATCGCTAATATGATAGAAGCAAATGATTATGCACAACTACATCAACACATCACACTTAGGTTCGCTTATGCGAATTAACACGTAAATACCACCATACGAATTAATCGTCAGAACCATTCACTCTCATTATTTGTTTCTTCTTTTCCATCCCAAAGAAACTCAGTAGTACCAAATCTCCTGCATACTTAATTGAAGCATGTTCTGGATTTCCATGAATACGCATCGATTCCTTTTCAAATACTCACACGTTGTAGATTTAATGTATTCTGCCAGAGCACGTGTTTGCAATCTTCCGAGCGATGTGAGGCCGCTCGGCACACAAAAACATCGAGACTCCCAAATAAGCATTAATTTCTGTCACAATACCATTATAAAACTACAATAAAAAGAAAATGACAGGGCACCAACCAAATTATAATACTAATTCAAACGAATAACGTTTCGACGGAATCAATTAAAAAGGGAACACATAGCACAAAGCATTTAGCATTTCATCAACCATCAAAAAGTAACATTAATTCAGCAAAAAAGCACATTTGTCTAGTGAACATTTAAATAGAAACTGTTCGCACAACCTAATCCCTCGGTAGGCTCTAATCATGATATTTTTCATCAGAAAACCATTGCATTCATGGACGGGGCGGAGGGTTTCCAACACCAGCCGGACGTGGTCCTTGCCCGGGCCTAGCCAGATCATCCTGCATCAGGAGTGAAAAAGAATTTTAGTTGCCACAAGATTATACAAGACTGAATGAAACATGGTTGCTGCTCCATGGTAATATAAACAATATCCAAATGGTGACAGATGCAGCTAAAGTATCAGTAAAGGAAAAATACAACAAAAGGCCATATCGCTAAAGTCATGCTTCGATGCTTCATTACTGGTTGCTACTCATATTCCGATAATTCCTATACATTATCAATGTATCCAACATCTTCCCAAAAACAACACCCAACCGTGAGCTCTGCATCCTATGAAACAAAACACAGTATATGAACCACTCTAATACTTTCATCAGAATCACCAACTGAAGCTGTGACGGCAGCATAAGTTAAATGTTGTTTTGTAGCCTCATTGAAACCATGGTATATACATAAATATTGAAACAATTCCATATACATGTTAAAGAGGTGGCAAAATACACTAATAGGATGTGGTAAAGCAACGTGACAGGCAGTGCCTGTTGTAATAAAGAATGAGCAACACTTGATACTACAAGAATCAACATTCCTACTTACAAGAATTTTACAGGGGATCTAAATCAATTTTCTTTCCTCCAAAAAATAGCAATTATTCTTTTGGATGAGTATGTAACTCAACTTAGTGACACCGACTAAAAAAGCTATCCCACCATTATGACATTTTGATACAGCAAAAAAATGGATCACGCATATTACTATGGCAAATGATTATGCCAAATAGGCTCGTGCTATTCCACATAAACAACATTAATAAATCCCCATTCCCTATGCTCCATTTTCAGCAAATAACTAATGATTTAAACCAGAAGGGAAACAGAGAGAGGAGCTTCGGTTAACAATCCACTCATATTCCTAAGCACATGCAAACTCACTACAGAATTCATTGAAACATACATTAGTAGGATTGGAAGCCTATAGGAAAAATGCCAGATATTACGATATTATAAACCAGTAAAATGAAACTGCCTTGCGTCTTCTAGATCTGTTAAGGCACCAGAACATGGCATCAAAAAGGTCTTAATTCATACAACAAAATGGATGCTTCCATTTTTTTAGTGGAATTCATAACATAAGCCTAAGCCAGTAGCTGGCATGAAATTCTGTGTTGAATTGAATCCCTGATAAAAATTTGACATCCCAGAACAGACTGGCAAGAGATGGAAGTACTCAAAGAAACAGTACATCTTCATAGAATTGATTTCACGTGTAAAATATGAAAGTGTCTGTAACACCATCCCCTTATTACCACCTAAATTGGATGACAAGCATCAAAAGATTTGGGGAATTGATATTTCAAATCACTTCATTCCTTCCATATGTTTTTCAGTCTAACAAGGATAATACTATTAAGATTTACACTGAAAACAGATATGAATTCCACTGTAATCTGATGAATTCAAACATAATCTCGCTGCATGAAATAAAAAAGTTCAAGCATAAAATATAAGGTGACCAACAAATAACCGATATTCAATTTAACAATTGCCAGTCCAACTAGAATATGACTGAGTTAACACAATAAGAAAACTGACAACTGTAGGCTCCATGGAAAAATTCACTGGTAACAATTACTAAAACTTGTTAATCGTAAACAGAAATGACTTCTCACTACTTTAGGGCTTTTCTATTGTCCCAACAATCACTTTCTTCACATAGATGGTATGTGCATTTAACCAAATAATGCTAATAAGCATTTACATATAGCTAAAAATTAAATTACTCAAAAAGAATACAGAAACAATCAAAGTCAACTCATCTGATAAACAACATCATGAACCTAAAAAGAATTTTATTGTAGGAACAATTTAACCAGCCAGTTAAAAGCACCAGTTCTACTGAAATTGACCATCGGTGATATCTAATTTTTGCACGAGCAAGAAACACCCATGCATATACCAAAAAATTTAAAACAGGGAAAAGAATAATAACAAAGAAAATACTATTACAGAAATACAACATAAGAATAAGCATGAATATCGTCATCAGAGTAGTACCCGGCGTCTGAAACGCTGCGGTGGCTCACGGTTCCGCCTGTCAGTACGAGACCTCACCCTGACAACCTTCGAGTGAATTGCACAAGAGACGCAGTATTGCATCTTGATATACAACTTCGGAAGAGTGTAACCTTATAACAATTGTCAACATTTAGTTAAAAAAAAGACTAATGTCTCCGCCAGACGAAGAAAAAAAGAACACAGACTCCAAACAGGCAAGGATAAGCAAGAAGGGCGGAGCTTACCATCATAAGCACAGGCCTCCTGCACATCCCTTACGGCTGCCTGCTCCACGATGTTCCTCACAAGAAACTTCTTAATTGCCTTGTCCTTCAAGATAAAAAAAACAGCGATGAGTCGCACGAACACAAAGAAATAGATCGAGCAAGAAACCAAGACAGGAGTGTCCAAGAAAGAAAGAAAAGACAATATCAGATCTTTGTAAAATCCAACCGAAAGTTATATAAACCCTCCAATATATAACACACAAGGAAACAGCCAAGATCGGCAAGAACAAATCGTTCAAGGCAAGAAGACAAAGTGAAAAGGAAGGATCTCTAGGAGCAATACCTTGGGGCAGCACTTGCCGCAGTTGGAGCATCGGATGAATTTAACGTGGCCGCGGCCATGCTTGTTGCGTCCACCGTTCCTGCGCTTGAAAGTCTGCAACACAGATGAACAGATCGAGATCAGATCTGCCGAACAAAAGGCGTTGAAAAAAAAAAAGGGATGTGGTTTCGATCGCACCATCTTCGCCGCTCAACCGCGCGATCGACCACCTAGGGTTTGGGAACCGGAGGGATGGAAAGGGAGGAACTTATATAGCCGCTTCTTTGGCACATCCGCCGTCCATTTTAGATCGGACGAAAGAGAGCCGTATACTTGATGCTAACTGCTATGTGGGGTTTGCGGCCCAACAAGGACAGGCTCGATTAAACCGGACTCAGCTTGGTTCGGTCCAAAATCTTAAACGAAGCCCAAATTGACCCGACGTAATTAAACATAATCTGGTTGACAACCAGACTAATATAACGAGAGCTTTATTTAGCATACAATAATCAAACATGAGTATATCAGGATAACCTACATGCCGATCAAGGAAGTCGATTAGAACACCAAAATGTGCAGTATGATTCTAATTTATCTTGGCAAACCAATGGTGAGCGGGAGCGAAATCATTCGCAGAAACACCAATTCCCAAAAGAATATTTGCACCTTTACATTTTCAAATCATTTATGGCATCTACGGGAACACCAATCCAGAGACAAAATGCTTGATACGACGCCCAAGTAAAATGATGGATACATCAGTGAAAGTCGAACAACGCAAAGAAAACCTCAGTTGCAGTCCCGATCGACCAGCCAAAATTGCCTCAAACGAGAGTCAAGCAAGCACATATGGATCGATCAAATGCATAGAAATCGCAGATGCGAGCGTAGCAGCAGGATATGCCCGCTCAGGACTCTCCGGAGTGGAATAGCATGGAGACAGAGGAGATAACCTATCGCCCAGCATGGATCGATCGATGGGAATCCCAAGGGAAGAGATCGAGGAAGAGGTTTCCGACGCTGCCTCTTGTCGCCGTCGAGATGAGAGCTCTCATCGGTGAAATGGAGGGCGACGCAGAGCGCCGGACCTATGCAGCAGACTTATATCGGGTTTGTTGCGTCCAGGACATTCTGGTACTTTAAACACCTGCGCGATGATTAGAGGTGCTCTGTGGGCCCAGTCCTGGCTTCAATGTCAAGGCAGGTCAGGAAAGGGCCGTGCGTCAATTGTCTTTTAATAAGGCTTTCGATCTATGATACCGTACGCACCTGCTGTCATGTAAAAAATAATATTAAAACAGAATTAGAAAGGTAGTAATTTCATAATACTATCCAATAAAATCTCTTTTTCTCTTAATTTTTAATTCTATTTTAATATTTTTTGTCAGAGTATACGAAGAGAAACGAAATTAAATATTTTATTTTTTTATAAATATAAAAAAATTAATATAATTTTTAAAAATATAAAAGTAAAGATACTAAATAAAATCAATTAAAAATATATATAATTAAAGAGATAATATATAATTAGAGCGAAGTGGGACACGCAAAGAAGCGCCCCCCTCCCGGGAAACGTTTCAGGGCTGGTTCAGTCAGGCTATGGTGAAAGACTGCCATCTTCGGCATGTCTAAGCAAAACCTAATGAGACAAATTGGATCTTATTAATAATTGCATATGTAAAAATAATTATAATAGCAATTCTAACCCGAACGTACATTAAGTCAAACTCGTCATGCACTGAGAATAAACAAGTCTAAAAGCAAATAATTTAACTCTGCGAAAGGTTCATAACCAAGGAGAAGAACTAAAATCCCCCAGAGAGCTAAGTTTTGGCCTTGCCCAGGAGCCGATCAAACTGTCGTGAAGACAGAACTCAAAGAAACAAACACTACTAAGTTGCAGTTGATCCTTAACTTGCTCACTTCTTCTTGACTGCAGCCTTGGTGATCTTAGCACCGGTGGGATCCTTTTTCTCGACACTCTTGATGACTCCGACAGCCACAGTCTGGCGCATGTCCCTCACGGCAAACCGCCCAAGGGGAGGATACTGGGAGAATGTTTCCACGACCATGGGCTTAGTAGGAATCATCTTCACGAAGCCAGCATCACCATTCTTGAGGAACTTAGGCTCCTTCTCGAGCTCCTTACCGGATCGCCTATCGATCTTGGTGAGGATCTCAGCAAACTTGACAGCAATGTGGGAAGTGTGGCAGTCGAGCACAGGGGCGTAACCATTTCCAATCTGACCAGGGTGGTTCATGATGATGACCTGGGACGTGAAGCTGGCAGCTTCCTTAGCAGGATCTTCCTTTGAGTTAGATGCAACAAAACCTCTCTTCAAATCCTTAACAGCAACGTTCTTCACGTTAAAGCCAACATTGTCACCAGGCAAGGCTTCCTGAAGGGCTTCGTGGTGCATCTCAACCGACTTGACTTCAGTGGTCAGACCTGTGGGACCAAATGTGACAACCATACCAGGCTTGAGGACACCAGTCTCGACACGGCCGACTGGAACAGTACCAATGCCTCCAATTTTGTAGACATCCTGAAGAGGAAGACGAAGGGGCTTGTCTGAGGGCCTCTTGGGCTCCTGGATCAGGTCGAGGGCGTCAAGAAGAGTTGGGCCCTTGTACCAGTCCAGGTTGGTAGACCTCTCAATCATGTTGTCACCCTCGAATCCAGAGATAGGAACAAAAGGTATCTTCTCAGGGTTGTATCCGACCTTCTTGAGGTAAGAAGAAACCTCCTTCACGATTTCATCATACCTGGCCTTGGAATACTTGGGGGTGGTTGCGTCCATCTGCAATGTCGCAAAAATGGCAATAGCTGAGGAAAAGGATATATTCTTATAAAGATCAGGCAACACCAACATGGATGATGACAACTTCATCTCTCTCTTAGATTCTAGACTAAGAAAGTAGCACAGCAAAAATGCTTGTACTAGCGAGAAATATCAGTTTTGATGAAAAGAGAGTTGACGAAAACAAAACAATAGAAGAGTTTCACCATCTTAAACAATGAAAGTTCATGAAAAGACTAAGAAAACCTTACAGGAGGGGGTTTGAAATGTTTACCTTGTTGCAGCAGCAAATCATCTGTTTGACTCCAAGAGTAAAAGCAAGCAGTGCATGCTCACGAGTCTGGCCATCCTTAGAGATACCAGCTTCGAAACCACCAGTGGTCGAATCAATGATGAGAACAGCACAGTCAGCCTGGGAGGTTCCAGTGATCATGTTCTTGATAAAATCACGATGTCCAGGAGCATCAATCACAGTGCAGTAGTACTTGGTGGTCTCAAACTTCCAAAGAGCAATATCAATGGTAATCCCTCTCTCACGCTCAGCCTTAAGCTTGTCCAGAACCCAGGCATATTTGAATGACCTCTTGTTCATTTCTGCAGCCTCCTTTTCAAACCTCTCGATCACACGCTTGTCAATACCACCCAGCTTGTAGATGAGATGGCCGGTGGTGGTCGACTTGCCAGAGTCAACATGGCCAATGACCACAATGTTGATGTGAACCTTCTCTTTCCCCATGGTGATTAGGACTCAAAACAAACACGACTACTAATAAAAAAAGCAGAGATAACATCAGACTGGCAATAGTAATATAAAAATGACACAGACCGTGACAACAAAGATGAGATGCATGAGAATATGAATTAACTACTAATAATATAAAAATAAGAAGAGAATGCATTACATTGACACAATATTCCAGATTTTCTCGGATTGTTAAAATGATAAGATGAAAAGGCTATGAAATCAATCTTGTCAACTAGCCACTTGAATGGTCAACAAGATGAATTGTTGAGCATGCATTAAGTACAACGTGTCAGTAACTTCAAACCTCTGGGTAGCCATAAAATAGAGATATTGAAGTCAACTAAATGAATCCATGGACAGTGACAACCTAACCATCATCATACAATCAAGTATATGCAACCATTTCTTAGGCCATCACTCAAGTGAAAGCTATACAACAAAATAAGCAAAACAAATAGGCAGGTGTCTCTACCAACTTGGATTCCCTGAAGAAATGACATGCATAGCCAGAATACAGATATATCAATTTAGTAATATATCTACAAACTAAGCATAACATTTCTAAATTTCAACATCTAAAATACGGTTTATAAAGTTACTACGACTATACTTAAACATCGCTCAGACATGTAAAGCAATTACACAAAGGATCAAAGAACTGCAACTTAATCCTAGAAAATCAAGTTTAACTTGATATGACTATACAACAAGAAGAAACCAATCATTTAAAGAGACACATCTTGGTTTAGGCATATGAATAGCCTTAGACATTGTTTGTCACTGAAAAGTTGACATGATAACTAAATTCGAAGACAAAAAGAAATCAACATTTTGTGGAACTTCAGTGCTAAATAGATGATGTTATACTAAGAAATCATTGCAGCAAACAACAAATCTTCACTCTTTATAAAAACATGAGAAAAACCTAATGCAAGAATATAATGAAAATAACAATCATCCTCATTCACATGGAATTGAAACTAGTATATCTACAACTTAGAATAATCATTAACACACAACCGCAGGAAAAAAAACATAAAGCCCATCACTAATAGCAAGTAGATCTGGCCATGAATTTACATAAATTACTGATACAAAATTTAATAACTGCAATAATTAGCCAACCAGAAAGATTCAAGAAAAGCTCATGCCAGAAAGAGGGAACAACGGGATACGCCCATCAAGACCATAAGCCCTTTAAAGTAACTCACTTAGGGAAGTTCATCGGGCATATCTCCATTGTTATCGATCATACCAGCATGAGAACCAAATTTTGGGATTGCAGCAAAATAGCATCCAATAGGATTTGAACCTATACCAAAGGTCTATATAACCTTTATCCTTTCCATTAGACAATAGATGCTTGCATACCCCAAAAAGTTTTAGAGCACGACTTACCTTCTCATATGATAGAACTCAAAAAATCCAAGTATAATTTCAGTTTCATCAAAATTCCACACCAGCAAAACAGTAACTAAGCAAGAAATAAACATAGGTGTCCATAATCCACTCATCAGTAACATCTAAGACCTCATCCAGAAAATAGTGGTACACATTGTCAAGATCTCCAATATAAATTACTGGAAGTAAACCGATTGAAAACCATAAGATGAACGTCAACCAAATCGATACGCTTGATTCAGCTCTATGAGAAAGGAAACGCGAACGAACAAGACCACAAATCAACTGCACCGCACAATTCCAAACAATGATACGAAATCGAGGGTCTCTTTGATCAAAGACAACCATATTGAACTTGCTTCGACAAAATCAAACAATGATCTAAATTATAGGGCTGCATACGCACTTCAACTTATCGAAATCAACACAGAAGGAGAACGAAGCAACAATCTAAAATCTAGGGATTAAGCCTCACCTCCGACAAAGCCTACAACTGAGAGAGGATCGTAGGAGAGGGATAGACGAACGAGAGGCAGCGGCAGGTGGCGGAGTCGGAGAGGCCCTCGAGCTCCTTATATAGAGATCCACGCGTGTAAGATGTGACCTAGGGTTTTCTGCTCGACCGTACGATCCTTGATCTAACGGTCACAAGGGTCTCTTGTTATCTCCGTCCGATTCGATCCAACGGTGTACTTAGATGTCCGGTGCATTAGACGTTGTCGGCTGCCAGTTAGATTTTCCACTTGGAAGTCGTACGTGTAGTACTAGCAATATTTGATATTACAATAAAACCCCTTTCCAGCTATGTAATTACATAAATATTATTCCAAAACTAAATATTATATAAATGATGACAGGCATAATTTCCTAAAATCTATCCTAAAAATATTTTAGGTAATCCTCGTTCGATATCTTTTTTGTTTTCCTCCAAATAATATGTCTAATTAAAAAATACTCAAATTGCTCCTCAAAAAATTTTCATCTATTATAGTATTTTAGCCACTGTAATAAAAATATTACAAAATCTACTTAAAAATAATATAAATGAGCTAAATAAAATTAAAATACTTTATAAACTATTTGATATATCATACTATGATTTAAATATATATTTATAATAGTTGACAAACTATATCACCTAAATAAAAATTAAAAATTAACTTGTTATAGCATTTAAGTCACCATAATAAAAATATTATAAAATCTACTCGGAAATATTGTAAATTATTTAAATGGACTTCTAACTTCAATCAAATCAACTATAAGTCTAAAAATATAATATCGTAATAGTTTACGAGCAATAACAACCAAACAGACATAATATGATGTCACTTAAAGTGTATTTTAATCGCATTTATAGTGTTTTTAGTCTCTCAATAAAAACTCTATAAACGTTATTAAAAAATATCATAAACAAACCAAATGAAAATATTGTAATAGTTTAAAACTAGCAAACAAATTTGGTAAGAATAGGAGTATTTTAGTTATTTTTCAATTAAGGATATTTTTCTTAAAAAAAATATCGTTTTAAAAATATGAGTATTTTCTAAAGAAATCGTAATTGATTCAGAGCATAATAGACTCTCTATGTAAAATATGTATCATTTTTTTATAATAATAATTGAAATAATTATATTACTAATTTTTCCTAATTTTGTTAGTACCAAATCAAACTGGAGTGACATTTACCAAAGAAACTTAAATTTTTAGAGATATTGATGCAAAATATATTTTATTAATGTTATAACAAGTAATATTAGAGGGAAATGTGTTTAACTAGTATTTTCTGTAAAACATAATAAAGGTATAATGTATTTTGTAATAGTTGAATAATCAAATTAATAGTCAGTAATATGTTTCCAAATAAAAATATTCTGTGGCAATTTAGTACTAAATATTACTAGGTAGTAATTATATCATTTTATTAGATGTATTAACATTTGAGTTTATCTTGGTTATCAGCTTCAAATCAAATAAAGAGAGTTGGACCTCCAACTCCTGGAATTCTTGGGAGTTGACTTAGTGAAGCTCCTGCCTTCACTTACAGCCAAACTCATCAAACTTTTGGATGTCATTATCAGGTCATATTTGGTTGGAATATACATCAGAGAGGAGAGGGGGAAATATACATCAAACTTTTCTATCAAGAATTATCTGAAAGTACTTTGCAAATATATGAAATTGGAAAAAATGGGAATAATATGATTCCACCTTATCCCAAAATATCTCATGAAGTTCTGCAACATCCTGCAGCAGGATCTCATTTACTGTTTCTGATGGTGTGATATGGGGAAAGAACAGAATATATTGATTCCACTTTAGATGAGCTTTAGTAATATGGAAGAGCTGCAGTAGTGTGGAAGACACACCTAAGAAAGAAATATGGAAGAGATGCAGTAATCTGTATCAACTGTTGGAGCTCACTGAACAGTTCCTTCTTATTCTGAACTTCTTGTTTCATTGTAATTTACAAAAACAATCCCCTATCATATTTTTTTTTTTTTTTTTTTTTGTAAGAGTGATGATTAGAGGTTTTCATGAATTCCAATAAATTGATTCAGATCCAATTGGACTGAACACTTTTTCAGGGTCTTTGACTAGTAAAACATATTTCAATCAGTTATTGGTTTGCATATGAATCCTCAACTTTGGTAAACTTCCTAATCCATAGGTGGTATAGACAAAAGTTCCCTTTTTCTTCACTTGTTGACAAGTAACTGAAAACATTTACTTTCCAAACACCAGGAAGACAATAGTATCAATTTTTGAAATCATGTAGCAAAGCTTCAGCATAATTCTGGTTCACTGAAATAAGAATTCATGTAAATAAACCAATCCTTGTAAATTAAGTTGTCACCAACTACATTCACTTAAAATAAATGGTAATGGTAGATAGATTGACATAACAATAGGCCCTCCACTTATATTGTAGCTATCTTCAACAAAGTTTTGATGAGCTGCAGGATTTCTCTGGTGATTCTGTTGTGCTCAGGATTGGACCGCTACATCCTTCACAGATGCCATGTCCACCTTGGGGGGGCCTGAGTTCCGCCTCATCGGAGCTGGAGATGCTGGACTAAATTTATCTCCTGTGGGGAAAGACAACCTCTTCTTCACAGAACTCACAGAAGTTTTATCTGGAGAGTCGATATTGTTATCGTTTGAAAGGCTCTGGAAGCGGGACTTGGCTCTTGCTGATTCCGTGGGTGCCATGTAGCTCGGAACAGATGCTGAACCAGCTAGGCTCTCGTCATCTCTCACTGATGCTGTTGCCAAGCTGTGCCTCCTAGATCGCTCCGATTGCATGCTGACAATGCTCCTTGAGTCGTCTTCCAATGGCACCCAACTGCATTTGGGGCTTGCTGATTTGATCTTCCCCATTGACCAAGGGGCCTTGTTGGGTGGTGTTGATGGAGATTGGCGGCTGGCAGGGCGGCTTAGTTTCTGTACCGCAGGAGAGGGCTTCTCTGGATTGCTACCCCGGTTAGCATAGGCTTTTAAGATCTCCCCACCTCCATCACTCTGCATGGTGCTTTTTACAGAGGCTCGGTCATTGTTGAGTTCTCTATCTGTTGTGCTCCTGGTTTCCCATGGCCTCGCTGCCATCCATCGCTCCAGCCAGCTCCAACCCCATTGTAGGTTGTTGGGATCCATAAACATCGGATTTACTGACTTTGAGGAGCTTTTCCACTGTTGCAGAGAAACTTTTGAGAGACTAAGTACTTCATAATTGATACCATAGTCAAAAAAGCTAAGCGGCAGCAAATCAAAAGTGAAAATTTGCATTACTGATGAAATATATATGGCACTAACACAACTATGAGATTTAATTAGTAATTCTTGATGTTCATTATGTGGCATAATGTCACTGGTTTCTAATAAGATGAATTACCTGATGAGAAAATGCATAAGCCAGTGCTCTTTCTCTTCGTATTGTAGCCTCTTGCTTGCTCAACAAACCTGCTTCTATTTGCTCCTTTGTTTGCAAGCTGTCATCCCATTCTTCTCCCATCTGTTGTCCAAAGAAAAAATTAGCAGGCTGTGGATGTTCAAAATGCTTTTCTCATCTAATAATATTAGGTGGAGAAAACATATCCCACTTATTGAATGGTGACAAAAGCAATTTCCATAGCAAGGAGAAAAATGTTCCAGAGACATAAAAATATCCAAATTTTATGAGCTATCTTTACCAATTCATGATGTTAATCATCATTTAACCACATCTTCTTTATTGAAAAAGGATTGCTTCGATTTAGGCAGTGTTTTCATGATTTAAGATGAAACATGCTGGCATGGGTTGCATCTAAGGGGGTGAGAGTGGGCACGATTGGGAGATGTGTGTTTCTGGATGTGCAACACTCCATGACCCATTCCTTAAGTTTGATACAAAGTTATGGTACACAACATTTCTCTTATTTAATTATACCTAGGGCTCCAAATTTTAAGAGCATTTTACAAGAAAAAATTGCATAGAAAAGCATATCAATGCCATCCATCTTGCAGAAGGACATGCAGGTAAAGATGAATTATGATTTTAACCAGTATATAATTCTTGTTTAAAGTATCTCCTTTGTTTAGTTGACTACACCCACATAATTGAATCAAAAATAAACTAAGAGCAATTAGACAAACCTGTAAAAAAAAAAAGCAATCTTTTTGCATCTAACCACATATTTTGTATCATTAGATATCTTCATGATAAAACACAAACTATGCAAAAGTTTACCTTCAAACTTTCAAGCTCCCTTTCATGTTTAAGCAGCATTTGCTTCTGAAGTGCCTGGTTGTCTTCTAGCATCCTGATTCTCCTTGCACGGATTTGTGATTGAACCCTTGCCAGTGTTTGCATGCATCGTAAAGTGGAAGTGGCTTGGCGCTTAACAGAATTACCATCAATTAGTGACTTCAGCCTAACCAATCCTCTCAAGGCTCGTAGAGCTCTCCTTGCCTATTGAAAACAATAGGACAAGTATAAGCACTTTAATTGAGTTAAAGAATTAAGGATGAAATTTAATAATGATGATAAACCAACACGATGTTGCACATAGAACGAATCACATGGGGGCTAGATACATGGATGTTGTTTTTGCCTATACACACATGCATGCTAGTAATTTTCCGAAATAAGTGTATGGTCCCAAGATAGCTTAACTATCAACAATTTTTATGCTATTGATGAACTTGTCCAGATAATCTAATCTCAGAAAAATGGCCATTAAGATGCTAAAATAGTAAGATATTAAACAATGTTATCAATCTCAGCAGAACTACGTAAAAAATTCCACGCTGTATAGACAAGATTTTATGATGTGTAGAGGGTGGCAAGTAGAGGAATCTAGATACTATAGTGAGTGATAGAAGATCAGATTTCCTCAACTGAACGAGAAAATCTTTCTTAACAGACTAATCATGATAGAGGAAATCTCTCTCTCTACCTGTATAAATGGCTGCTCACTTTAATGAAATTGATCCATTTTCTTCATCACATCATTTATCATGGTATCAAAGATCTCTTGCCTTGAGAGAGATTTCCTCTTCCTTCCTCGCTGTCCAGTGACAGTGATTACTCTGATCTCCTCGGCAACAACAAGCCTTCTCCCCTACACGGTTAGCTACCTTGAAATCGATAGACGGACTTCAAACCACTGTTGTTGCCCATTTTCGACTGCTATCGCTCATCTACGACAACGAAGGATGATCCTCCGCTGACTCTCCTCCCTGCAACTCATCGGAGCCGATTGCTAAGTTTACAGCTTTCCCTTTGCTCGACGGTCACAGCCCCTGTTTCTGCCACCGACTGCTGCTTCCTCGCCAACCGAGGCTTGGCCTCCTCCTCTAGCCGAAGCCTTCCACTAAAGGTACCTTCTACTTCTTCCTCTACCGAAGCCTCTTCTAAGTTGGCTCTATGATTTTGTCGTCTGCCTCCTCTATCGAGGGCTCCTCTCCCTCGAGCTCTGCCGGCCTTCTGGCCATCGAACTCGGTCGGACATTGTGATCTACACCGATCACAACTGTCATCGCCTGATCTGCACCAAATGGCCGCCACTCCTCCTCCTGCGATCGTTCCCTGGGAACCGATAGGAAGGTGGAGGTTCTCGTGAGACCCTTCGATTCGAAGGACAGACCTCAGCAACTACTACTAGCTACATCGCCGAAGCTTCCCATGTGAAAGACATAGCAACGGACTTCTTCCTCTTCTAATCTGCCTCACTAGCGACGAGAGAGCAGTTGCAACCCTCTACAACTGATCTCTGAACTCTGCCACCGATCGCTACTCCAGAGATTGATGGTGGTGGTGCTCCAGGAGGCGATCGAGGCCTACCTCGTTCATTGTTCTGCTCCAGAGATCGACAGCTGCAACTTTCCCCTGCTTTTCTTTTGCCAGGCAGTATTCCCCACAGCTCGCTTTCTTCCCCATCGTGATCGCCCTCCGTCTCCTCTGATCTGCTCGCTGGAAGTATCCTTGAATCCCAAGCGTCTAAGAAACCGAGGAGAAGAACGAGGTCTTCCCACTGCGATAACACGTTCTGCAGTCACTGTTGTTGCAACAGCAGCAGAACCTCTCCTCCCACCGGTAGCAATAGCATCCTCACGGGCGACTTCCTCCTCGGTATCTTCTTCCTCACCGACGTCTCCCCAGGCAGGGAAACCTTCTTGATCAAACTTCCGCTTGCTAGCTTGCTCCATCAGATCAGTACATATTCTTATAATGTCTTCATCATCTACATCCGACGCTCTAATTATTGTTCTCACAGGGAACAATAGAACTTAATCCAGTACTAAATCTTGCTCACAAACTATGGTTACATCAAGATCGTCTTATCCTCCAAGCAATTCAAGCCTCAGTTATTGGATCCATCGCACTATAATATATTTATACAATACTACAGCAAAAGTATGATTCAAGTTACAAACCACCTTAGTCAATCGCTCTCGTACTCGCATGTTTAGTCTCCCATCCAACTTGATGAAAACAACAGAAGAGGGAAGTACTATTGCTGATTATATACAAAATATAAAAATTATTACCGATGAGTTGGCTTTAATAGATCATCCCCTTAGTGATAAAGAAGTCATTATCCATACTCTCAATGGCCTAAGAGACGAATATAAGGAATTGATGTCATTTGAAAAACTATATGACAAGTTGATTGATTATGAAACATATTTGAAACGTGACGAGAGGATGACAGGACCAACAATTATAGCTCAAGTCAATCAAAAATCCAAAAGAAAGAGCAACTAAAGCTATAAGAACGTCAACAAAGAAATAACTAAGGTACCTTTTGGACATATAGGTAATACATAAACATATCCATATCTCTTATACTATTAACCTTTTAATCAAGGCGACAACTTCAACAACAATCAAGGTGGCAACTTCAATAACCATCAGTAACCCCAGCGTCCCAACCATACAAACCAACAAAGAGTTGTCTGCCAACTGTGTGATAAAGTCGAACACTTAGCCAAAGTCTGTCGGTCTCAACCCAGACTTACTTCTACACTCAATTAGCCTCAAGCAAATATCATGACTACTCCAACTACTCATCCAAACAATTGGATTGTGGACTCTGGTGCTTCTCATAACATCACGTCTGATCTACATAACTTGTTCATCCATAACGACTATGGAGGCAATGAAGACATTATCATTGGTGACGATAATGGAATCCTTATTATTTATACTGGTTCCATAATACTTAATTCACACACTACCACTTTTACACTCGATGATGTTTTGTGTGCACCTCATATTAAAATGAATTTTATTTTTGTTTCTCAATTTTGCAAACAAAACAAAACTTCAATTGAATTCTTTTCTGACTCTTTTCTTGTAAAGGATTTAAACACGGGGGCATCTTTGGTCTGAGGCTAGAATAAAGATAAGATTTATGAGTGGCCATCAGCTTCACAAATCACCCAGCCAACCGCTCTTATGTGGTTGCTGCTCCCATTAATATGTGGCATCGTCATCTTAGTCATTCTTTATTCTCTATTCAACAACTACTATCTCATTATTCTCTTCCAACTTTCAAGACTAGTAGCATTATAACTCATTATGATTCTTGTCTTAGCAATAAAAGTCATAGATTATCTTTTAGAACGTCTTTCATATCCTGCTCTAAACCATTTGAAATTATTTACACCGATGTCTGGGGACCTGCCCCAACCACTTCTTTTGATAATTTTTAATTGTATCATTTTTTTATATTATTTTACCAAGTATACATAGTTATATCATCTCAAACACAAATCTGAAGTCTCCATAGTCTTTACCCACTTTAGAAAGTTGGTCGAGAACTTCTAATCTACAAATAAAACAGTTTACTCTGATAATGAAGGTGAATATCAAGCCCTAAAAACCTCTCTCATCTTGTGGTATACAATACCTCAAGTTACCACCACACACTCCTCTATTAGTTGGATCTGCTAAACACAAACATCGACATATAGTTAAAACTGATCCCACCCTTCTACACAAAGCCTCCGTGCCACCAACCTTTTGGTCAGCAGCCTTTCAAACTGCAGTCCTATAACATCAATCACATGCTCACTCCAATCCTATAACATCAATCACCATTTGAAAAACTAATTCACAAAATCTCAAACTTTCAAAAATTTGAAGTATTTAGTTGTTTATGTTATCTATGGCTATGCCCCTATGCTTTACATAAGATAACATCTAGATCTAAGCTATCATCTTTAAAGGGTACTCTGTTGAACATAATGTTTTTCAATGCTACAATCCTCAAACTCAAAAAGTCTTTATATCACGCCATGTTATATTTGTCGAGTCTACTTTTCCCTTCCAAAAGCATGGGTTTTCAGCCATGCGAGCCACTCTAACAACCATATATCACTGGAGTACACCTTAGACCCCCCCAAACAAACCTCTCACCACGCCATCTAATACTTCCCATTAAGATATACACTCTCTTATCACTCTAGTTCCGCAACTCCTTACTCCCTCTACTACTTCTCCATTTTTTCACAAATTCACCCTGCAATGGCTGATGAAGCAATACCCTCGAAACCATAACTAATGTCTTTGTCTTCTCCTCGGCCCAATAACACCAAAGTGCCTCAGCCGAATCAAGTATGTGTCAATGATACTCCACCAATACTTATACCTGCAACACAACCTAACAATCCCATCGCGCCTGAACATCCCATGACAACATGCTCCAAAAGTAGTATTTTCAAATCACGTGAAGTCCTTAACCTTCATGCCATCACAAACTCTCCAACTGAGCCCATTGAACTCACCACCATCCCTCAAGCCCAAAAATCTTCATATTAGCGCAAAGCCATGTGCGAGGAATATGATGCCCTACTCCATAATTCCACATGGACCCTTGTACCATTTCATCACACATAAAATATTATTGGGTATAAGTGGATCTTTTGAATTAAGAGGAACTCAGATGAATCCGTTACTAGATATAAAGCGCGTTTAGTAGCCAAAGGGTTTCATCAACAACCTGGTGTTGACTTTACAGAAACATTCAGTCCCATTGTTAAACCGACAATAATTCGACTTATCTTGAGTTTGGCCATCACAAAAGGTTGGCATATACGACAACTAGATGTTAACAATGCTTTCTTACAAGAGACTTTAACTGAAGATATCTTTATGCAGCAACCTCTTGGCTTCATTCATCCTTAATACTCAAGATATGTTTGTAAACTCTAAAAAGCTATTTACGGATTTCATCAAGCTCCATGAACTTGGTACACCGAACTTGGCTCGTTTTTAGCATCTACTAGCTTCATCAACTCTAAATCTGACACTTCGTTATTTCTACGACAACAAAATAGAAGTACAATATATCTATTGGATAATGTGGATGACATTATCGTTACAGGTAATAATCCTATAGAGATCAAGGAATTCCTCAAGTAGTTAGCAGATCGATTCTCCATCAATGATCTAGGAACCTTAAGCTATTTTCTAGGAGTAGAAGTAATATACACGTCTTCAAGATTCTTTCTATTTCAACGGAAGTACGTTCAAGATCTACTATCAAAGATGAACATACAAAACGCCAACAAGGTTGCCACTCCACTTTCTACAATTAAATCACTCAAATTATATGATGGCAGCCCTCCTACGGATCCTATACAATACTGACAAGTACTTGGCTCCCTATAGTACTTATCTCTTACACGTCTAGACATCTCGTTTGCTATTAACAAATTATCACAATTCATGCATCGATCATCCACTATACATTGGTCTGTAGTAAAATGAGTCTCACGATATCTCAAAGGGACTCTCAATCATGGACTTCGTCTTCGTAAACATTCATCACTTCATCTCTATACCTTTATTGATGTTGATTGGGTAAAGAACATTGATGATAGAATATCTACGTCATGGTATATTGTCTTCCTTGAAGCAAATCCAATTAGTTGGGGTTCTAAGAGACAGAGGAAAATTACAAGATCTACAACAGAAGCTGAATACTGCGCCATCGTCACCACTATCGTAGAATTTAACTAGGTCACTAATCTACTGCAAGAACTTAACATCAGTTCTACCTCCACTTCTATAATATATTATGATAATATCGAGGCCACCTAACTATGGGCCAATCCAGTGTTCCATTCACGCATGAAACACATTATCATCGACTTCCACTTCATCCGAAATTAAGTTGTCAAACATCAACTACATGTTTCTCATGTATATACAATTGATCAGCTAATAGACTCTCTTACAAAACCTCTCCCCTGCAAAACATTTTCATTACATCGGTTCAGTTCAAGATTGGCATTCTTGACAGAAGCTCAATCTTGCGGGAGCATAAGAGAAGAGAATATTTCCTCAACTGACTAAGAAAACCTTTCTTAACAGACTAATCATGATAGAGGAAATCTCTCCCTCTACTTGTATAAATGGCTGCTCACTTTAATGAAATTGATCCATCTTCTTCATCGCATTTTCTTCATCACATCTATCGCATCCTTCATCAGTGAGAATTAGATAATTACATTAACTGAAAGCATAATAAGGTACAAGCACTTATAGGCAATCTCCAAAACTAATTTTGGAGTGACACATTTTGATTACATAAAGTTGATAGTCACTAATAAGCTAAAACCAAGACAAACATCAACATATTGACAAAATAGTACTAGTTTTCCAGAAAGCACAATTGAAACTGTTGTTGAGTGCTAGATTTGATTATAATAAAGACTTTGCAAAAGCTACGTAAGTTTAGTAGCTCCCCATTAAAAAAGCAAATAATGTGACTAAAATCCTTCTACTAAACAAATTTGCAGGAAAAAATAAACTTCTCAGACACTAGTAAAAAGCAACCTGTCTTGTTGTCCTAAATCCCAAATATGACACATATATATAAGAGAATACTTAAATCTTTTATAGTCTAGTTGTCAACCAAAAGGAGCCAAAAAAAGGAGAAAGTTTAATGTCACAAATGGTATGTTTGCACTCTAGAACACAATTTTATCAGCCTACTGAACAAATATTATTTATTAATCTCAACAAAAATAGCTTATATAATACCTTAAAAGGACATTATTCTTGAGTTCAAGATGCTTATAAAATGGAATCCTATGTATTGTACTAAATAAAGCACTGAGTCGGCGTACCAGATGGCCTCGGAAGGCAGTCTGGATCTTGATTGCAGCAATCTCTTCTCTCGATTTACCGGGGAACTTTGTGCGAGTTGTGAGGCTAATGACCTCCCTTGCGGCCTCAGCAGAGGTGACAACAGGTTCCACGGCAGCAGGAGTGGCTACAGAACAGGCATGCTTGCTCTGCTCGGTCTCAATCTCCACTACTTTGTCCTCATCCGGATGAGGCAGAGGCGGAGGAGGAACTGCCTCACGAGCAGTGCATTCTAAGGAGTCGGCAGGACAGGGATCCGGATGTTTGGATGTCCCATCTTCCAGCTTCTTCTTCAATCTCTTGGAAAAAGGAAGAGCAAGGAAGCCTTTTTTCAACAGATGCAGCTTGGTAACACAGATCAGATAAGCACAGGAGGGGGGCAAAATCCAGACCTCTTCTTTCTTCTCCTTGGACTCGGGGCTGAAGACCTTCTTCACGGCCTTTCTTTGAAGAGAACACTAGAACTCTTTCTTCAACCACACGCACAAGGATCAATGAAATTGCCAAAACTCATATTCCCATAAAAATGTGACCAATGATGCGATCTTTTTTTTAAAAAACTTGTCTTTACCACAAACAAGAAGCACATTTCAAGATTTCCTCAGGAAAAAAAGGGCTTTTAATCAAAAATTTAACCTCCGAGGAGAAAGGGAGAAAGAGTAGACGTACAAATTGAATCGAATTGGGGGAAAGACAAACTAATCTAGAAGAGAGACACTGATACAGGAGGAGATCGATGGGTGCGGATTCGGAAGAGCTCGTTACCTTGTGGTACCAACCCTTCGCTTTCTTCCCCATGTCCTCGCTTTTCTTTCTTGCTCTTCTTCTAAAAGCCGAATTTTTCTTTGAAGAGAACACTAGAACTCTTTCTTCAACCACACGCACAAGGATCAATGAAATTGCCAAAACTCATATTCCCATAAAAATGTGACCAATGATGCGATCTTTTTTTTAAAAAACTTGTCTTTACCACAAACAAGAAGCACATTTCAAGATTTCCTCAGGAAAAAAAGGGCTTTTATCAAAAATTTAACCTCCGAGGAGAAAGGGAGAAAGAGTAGAATTGGGAAGACAAACTAATCTAGAAGAGAGACACTGATACAGGAGGAGATCGATGGGTGCGGATTCGGAAGAGCTCGTTACCTTGTGGTATCCTCTTTGACGAAATCACTCAGTCCCTCTGTCGTCTTAAACAGTAAGCAGCAAAACCAAGAAACTGGGAGAGCAGAAGGGCTTCCTTCTCCTCCACTCCGAGCGAGGGAGAGAGAGAGGGAGAGCAGATCGATCTCAGGTAGGAAACCAGATCTGGTGGGTAAAGGAAGAGTAGGGGGATGCACTCCGCCGACGACCACTGTTTGGGGGTTGTGGACCCCTCTTGCCAGATAACACGGAGGTAAGAAGGACGCTTTACCTACTCATTTTGTTTTACATCTACCTGTCTTATGATTGGCAGATCGGTGCCTTCGGCTGGTGAGTCCCACTCATCGCCGATGTGGATCGACACTTGCCTCGTCTTTTACGGCTGGTCCAAAACAGGGTAAAACAAGTGGGGGCAGGAAAGAACATAAGCGAGCTGTCGGCTTAGGATATAATTGGATTAGATTACCGCCCAAAACCGGTGTTAAAGCGCCGAGACGGGAGACGTGGCAGGATATGGATGGCTCACTGCGGTATCTACCGAGCTGGACAGGGAGATACCGTGCTTCGCGGTGCAGGTATCTACCATCACCAGCGATGATTGGTGGCAGCAAAGCTGAGAGAGACACGGCACCAAACTCGCGAGCTTATTAATTGCCTCGGGCGGTTGGAAGCAGGAGAAGAAGGTGAGGCCGGTGAACAACAATGGAGGTTAAACCAACGGTGATCAGTAGATAAAGGACAAACCTTTGTGACTTCTTTTGTCACCAGAACATGTGAGATCCTCTCTGCTTTCTGGTGAGGCTCTGCATCTGTCAAACTTGCATCCTCTAATTCAAGGTGTAACCTCTGCTGCTGCAGCAGCACTGGCATTGCATGAAAAAGAATGATCTTTTAGAAGCCGAGAGGCTGCAGATGTGGTTTCCAGATTGAGACAACTCATGTAAATCCCAAGGCTTTGTTGAGAATGATCATAAGCAGAAAGCCTTATAATTAGTACCAGATTCCCTTTGGTGATCCTCTATTCTTATGAGCAGCATTTCATGGCGAATCCTCTGTTATCTGCATAAGTTATTGAGCTCTAATGGTCGTCTTGCATCAGTGCTGTCGGAGAAAGAATACATGAGTTACATTCTGCTGCACTTGATAATGGAATAACATCACTTGGGTTATCTGCAATATGAGAGAGGAGATTTATATCTGAAGTAAAAAAAAATTCAAAGAAATTAATTACACTGCTAAGGAGAAGGATAATTTAGACAAAATTAGGTAAGCCTGTGAATGTGGAATATAGGAGTTAGGTGAAGTGATAATATATGATGTTGGATGGAGCTCAGAGATGCAAAGAGGTTGATCTTCCATTTGAAGAGTGAAAGCAATGTGTGTGTGTGTCAATGAAAGGTGAATTAACTAGCAACTGAGCACACAATAATAAATGATCCGATGTTTATTATGCTTCAAAAATGGCAATTTGGTATAAACAACTTATCTGATCATGCTTTGCTTTTATTTTAATTTCATGTTTTGCTTGGAAGAGAAGATTGAATGCATTACAACTCTCCAACTATCACCATTTTGTGGTGGCAAATGACTGAATCCATTCACCCAAGACCCAAAGAACAAAGAAAAAGCTTTTGGTTTCACAAGAAGCAAAGATATGATCCTTTCCTTTCACCTAAAGAAATGATTCTTGATATGAGCAATTTATGGCCAAAATCAATCTCAAAAGATCAGTTCAAGATCTATTCAAATGTCAATCTGTTGTGCAAACATGGCTGACAATTATGGTTTGAACCTGTAGCACAATTAACATCCAGTTCAAGATGCCACAATTATTGCATATGTGGGTGTAAACAGAATCAGATGAAGAAAGGATTGTCAAGAGAAAGAAGCTCATCCAATCTTCCTGTTCTTGTCCTGAGCAAAACAGGAACACTTTTGGAATCTTTTTTCTCAGGGCCTTCTTTTGGGCAAACTTGTTTGGTACCTCATCACATCATGATCAAAAGAATACAAGTGATTCATTTGGAGAGATGTGACAAAAGATTCCAAGTAAACTGGTCAATTTTTACAGATAAAGACATATCATGAATCTTACTGATTGTTCCAAATACTAGACTTGGATTGCAAGTGCCATTCCAACAACTAAGATAGATCAATTAAAAGAATGTCTTAAGATGATTGGTGACATGTAGTTTTCTGAACTTGTATGAAAAGGACTGGATTCCATATTTACCAGATTGCTTCCAAAGACAAGATGGAAACTGGAAAGGACCTTTAAAATGCATTAAATGTGAGTAAAGGTTCATTAACCAGAGTTCATGAAATAATTCTTCTGATTAGGATGCAGAGAACTGCTGAAGTACAAAAAGGCTAATGTTTAGCCAAAAAAACACAAGGAAATATGTAAGCAAAAAACTTTTAGCCCAAATCACTGCAACTCAATATGTGCTAGAGATGGATAAAGAAGAAAAAAAATTCTATTGGTTTTATTATTTTATCTTACATATCCCGAACCCTGTTGTCCATCATAAATAAAAATTTAAATTCTATAATTAACTTTCATGTAGTCCTTAAAAATTATAATTTAATTATGTAAGTTTAACTCTAATGTAGCATTTAATAAGATATAATAATAACAAATAATATACAAAAAAAAGTTATCTTCTTCGCCCCTTTTCCAATCATTATATCGAACCGATATGAGCCTAAATGCTTAGGGAGAGTCTATACTGCTTATATTTTATTTTTTTATTAGATTATAGTATGGTTTGAATATGAGAAACATTCGTATTAGGCTTTAAGCTTGAATTAGTATTAGACACATTTATATGAGACGAAACCAACATATATGTTACACAAAGATGTTTAGTTCCCATTACTTTTGCTATATATAAGAATCTAGTTTAGTATGATTTACTTCTAATGGCATTTCCTATATATTATTTAATAAGTCTTGGCTATATAACATAAACATCATACGTTATAACAAAGCTAATACCTACTACTTTGAGCATAATAGGATGAAGATCAATGTGGTCCCCTTATCCCCTAAGTGTAGTGAAATCTAGAGGCGACATCACATGCATATCGAAAGAACAGAAAACAAAAATCCTCAAATTTTTTAAAAATATGTTCATCATTTTGTAAAGATTGGTACACAAAATTCGCAAAATTGAAAACCACACATGAGATAGTTATATTACCTAGAGAGATCATATTTCCCTGAATATCTGCATCCTCCTCTCTAGTAGTGATCAATATAGCAGGACTATGCTTCTCGAATCGTTGCCCAAATCTCCATACCTACTATCTAAGGAGGAGAAGGGGAGAGGAGAATAGGAGGTGGCAACCAAGAAGCCTCTAGCCTATAAGCCTTTAGTTTCCTCCTATTTATAGAGGTCTCTTGTCAACTTAATTTTAATGGATCTTGTCATATTGGATATTAAATCTCCATCTAACTACCCAAGCCACTTAGATTAGTAGATTTCTATCCAATTATCTCTCATCTTCTTGGATCTTATCCATAGGATCCAATAATTCAAGTGCTTATTGGATATTCAATAAGATAAGGGCTCCGGCAAATATCTCATATCGGAACCTTTATTCGTCACAACGCTTACCATATGTATATGACCCTTTAGGCCTAATTTTAAACTGGCCATGAGTTATACATATCAGAACTCTTTCTAACTTAGTGAATTTTGACTCATCGACTGCGGACGTACTATGTCACTACGCTGTAGTCCTCAGACGATATAGTGGAATCTAATCCTTTGGACCTATCTATCCTTAATTACCATGTACTTATAGTCCCTAATTCATCTAATATCCCAAAGACTATATATCGGTCATGGTACTGTTAAATCAATACAGTTTCTACTCGAGTCTTGCTCTAATCGGATTCTCCTAGAGAACTCTTTCTCTTTCAATATGAATAACCTTGGCTAGGGATTTATCTGAGCAAGAACACATGAGATATTCCTCTCATGACAATGAGAGCAGATGATCCTTTATCAATACTCAATAGTCATCGTAAGGTTAATTGTTACTCTCGATGATCGGCTATGCTAAATCCGAAACTTCTAAACCTATAAGTCTAGTATCAAAGAGTAGAGTATTTTATATAGGATATCCTTGGTGTCTCAAATCTAAGGATCAGATACACTACTGGGATAACGAAATTGTTGTCTAACAATGAGGTATTATTAACCATTCAAAATTTTTCTCACTTTTACAACACACTTTGTTACCCTTTCATGCAGAAAAGTATAGAGTATTTATAGGCCCCATTGGCTTCAAAAATGGAGCCAAAAAGTGTCATATCCTCATATCATATTTCGAGGACTAGCGGTACCACTGTCATTACTGAGCGATACTACCGCCTGCAGTCTGACACTAGGCGATACTACCGCTTAGTCTGGGCGGTACTATTGCTTGACAAAGCTTGAAGACCGAGCTCTAGCGGTACCACCGCCTGACAAGGGCAGTACCACTGCTGACAGTAATAATTGCTGGTGGTACCACCACCCAGACTACCTAGGAGACTGGGTCTTCTAGGCGGTGCCATCGCTGGTCAAAGTCCAGCAACATAGTTGAGCCTTGTATTCGGCCCAAACCATCCTAGCTCCGAGCCCAGTTGGCCCTCTAACAGAGTTGATGAGATTACCTCCCAAATCAACTCTAATTATCGTTCTAACTACGATTAAGGCAAGCATGGTCCGGTACGTCGATTTTTCACTCGACGATCCTCCGGTGAACTTCTCGACGAGTATTACAGTGAACTCCCAACCAACTCTCGGCTAGTCTTTTGGTGTGCTTCTAGCGATCTCCCGACGAGCTTTTGGCGAGTCTTCCAGCGTACTTCTGGTGATCTTACGATGAACTCTCGGCGAGCTCTTAGTATATCGTTCGAGTCTTCGACTCCGACCCATCATCTGCTTTACGCCTTACTACTATCGTAGTTAATCCTGTACACTTATCTCAATACATGGATTAAATCAAATAGTTTACCAATTGATTTCATCATCAAAATTCGAGATTTAACACAAACGATATAGTGGAATCTAATCCTTTGGACCTATCTGTCTTTAATTACCGTGTACTTATAGTCCCTCATCCATATAATATCCCAGAGACTATATATCAGGCATGATGCTGTCAGATTTATACGGTTTCTACTCAAGTCTCGCTCTAATCGGACTCTCCCAAAGAACTCTTTCTCTTTCAATCCGAATGACCATGACTAGGGATTTGTCTGAGTAAGAATACATGAGATATTCCTCTCATGACAATGAGAGCAGATAATCCTCTATCGATACTCAATAGTCATCGTAAGTTGACTGTTACTCCCGATGATCGGGTATGCTAGATTTGAAACTTTTAAACCTATAAGTCAGGTATCAAAGAGTGGAGTACTCATATAAGATATCATTGGTGTCTCAAATCTAAGGACCAGGTACACTATTGAGACAACAAAATCATTGTCTAATAATAAGGTATTATTAACCATCCAATATTCCGTGAGCAAATCAATCAGTGAACTCATTCTCCAATGAGCACTTATACTGTAGCCCTAGTGTCCCTACACGAGCAGCTATGAGATCAGTCGCTTCCATCATATGGACGAGTATATAACACACTAGTCTATCCGGCTATCTCGATGTCTCTCTCAAGTAACCTGTGACCAGGATTATTTAGGGTCCATGTTTAAAGGTAAATCAGTCTTATAATTATGATCTCATCACGATCCGATTTCTATTGCATAAATCCATGGACATCACAATATACATATGCATATATGCAACAAGCAATATAAAGTGATAAAATATTAAAATATAATAATAAAAAGAATGTGTATCGTGTCACATGTGTCATCACTCACGTGATTGGCTTGCAAGACACCTGTGATTAGCACTAATAAGACTAGAGCTAGTACCCCTAAGGGGATAGTTTCAACATATATACCTATATCTAAGTCTTTACACATTTTGAGGTTTAGTTATTTTCTTGCTGAGCTAAAAGACTCGATAATTGCCTTTGTCATAATAGCTAAAGGCCCCCCTCCCATGAATCTTAGACCAAGCTACTCTTTGATGTCTAAGAAATTTTAGAGGATTTTTCTGAAATTACCCCTGAAGAACTCCTTAATGAGTTACCTCTATTGTGACATTTAATATATCATTGGTGTCTCAAATCTAAGGACCAGGTACACTATTGAGACAACAAAATCATTGTCTAATAATAAGGTATTATTAACCATCCAATATTCCGTGAGCAAATCAATCAGTGAACTCATTCTCCAATGAGCACTTATACTGTAGCCCTAGTGTCCCTACACGAGCAGCTATGAGATCAGTCGCTTCCATCATATGGACGAGTATATAACACACTAGTCTATCGGCTATCTCGATGTCTCTCTCAAGTAACCTGTGACCAGGATTATTTAGGGTCCATGTTTAAAGGTAAATCAGTCTTATAATTATGATCTCATCACGATCCGATTTCTATTGCATAAATCCATGGACATCACAATATACATATGCATATATGCAACAAGCAATATAAAGTGATAAAATATTAAATATAATAACTCCTTAATGAGTTACCTCTATTGTGACATTTAATATATCATTGGTGTCTCAAATCTAAGGACCAGGTACACTATTGAGACAACAAAATCATTGTCTAATAATAAGGTATTATTAACCATCCAATATTCCGTGAGCAAATCAATCAGTGAACTCATTCTCCAATGAGCACTTATACTGTAGCCCTAGTGTCCCTACACGAGCAGCTATGAGATCAGTCGCTTCCATCATATGGACGAGTATATAACACACTAGTCTATCCGGCTATCTCGATGTCTCTCTCAAGTAACCTGTGACCAGGATTATTTAGGGTCCATGTTTAAAGGTAAATCAGTCTTATAATTATGATCTCATCACGATCCGATTTCTATTGCATAAATCCATGGACATCACAATATACATATGCATATATGCAACAAGCAATATAAAGTGATAAAATATTAAAATATAATAATAAAAAAGAATGTGTATCGTGTCACATGTGTCATCACTCACGTGATTGGCTTGCAAGACACCTGTGATTAGCACTAATAAGACTAGAGCTAGTACCCCTAAGGGGATAGTTTCAACATATATACCTATATCTAAGTCTTTACACATTTTGAGGTTTAGTTATTTTCTTGCTGAGCTAAAAGACTCGATAATTGCCTTTGTCATAATAGCTAAAGGCCCCCCTCCCATGAATCTTAGACCAAGCTACTCTTTGATGTCTAAGAAATTTTAGAGGATTTTTCTGAAATTACCCCTGAAGAACTCCTTAATGAGTTACCTCTATTGTGACATTTAATATATCATTGGCTTAGTTCCTATAGCCTCGTTATCCAATTTGTCTTGCTATCGATTGAATCTCACTAAGCATGCATAACTCAAGAGGTAAGTTGATGAGCTACTTCATAAGGGATTCATACAAGAAAGCCTTAATCCTTTGTGTAGTACATGCACTTCTCACCTCGAAAAATGATTGTAGCTATAGAGCCATCAAGAAAATCACTATCAAATATCGATTTTGCATCCCTAGGTTGGATGATATGTTAGACCTTTTGACTGATTCTAAGTGGTTTACCAAGATTGATCCAAGGAGTAGTTATCACCAAATTAGAATCTGACCTAGCGATGAGTGAAAAATTACCTTCAAGACTATAAATAGCTTTTATGAGTGGTTAATTATGTCATTTAGTCTCACTAATGTCCCATCCACACTCATGAGAGCCATGATCCAGGTTTTTCGACTCTATCTTGGGGAGTTCTTGATTGTTAAATTTAATGATATTCTTATTTTTGGTAAGACTCAAGAGGAACACCTACAAAATCTTAAATTGACCTTGAAAGTCTTTCGAAAAGAAAAGCTCTATTTAAATCTCAAAAAATATTCATTCCTTACCTGTTATCTTTGTTAGATTCATAGTATAAAGATTTAGAGTTGACCCAAAAAATGTGAAAGTCTTAGAAAACTACCACTCTCATTAAAATTCATGGCTTGTGACTTTTTTTATCATAGGTTAATCTATAATTTTTAATAAGAAAGGTGAGTTTATATGTACCAAAACTTATATTTGATGGTCAGTACCAACACCTTAGCTAAAGACTTCTTAATCTAGAAGTTGCATATCATAGGTGCAACTGGACACTATGGTAGGGATCAAAATTTTCCTGTGGAAGTTTTCTTGGAACCACTTACTTACATCATCCCATTTTATATACTTTCTTCACCATCAAACATGCTCAGATTCTACTTCTCATATCATTCTTGATTATCTTGTGACATTATCCTTCTAAGCCCTCTTCTAAGATAGAACACAAAGAAATCAAACTTGAATTATTTTATTTATGGGGCTCAGGACAGACAAGAACTTCCATAAGTTTTCCAACCATTATGCTTGAGGGTCACCAATGAAGCATATTTGAACACCTTATGCATGAGAGTCTTAGGAATTTAAATCCTCTGAATCCTAAGCCAGCTAGGGGGTGACTTTGATCTCATTCTATTCTATGACAACTCTTTTTCTTCTCCTGATTTGTATGCTTAGGTTAGGGGATCTCCCTTGGTGGTTGGCTAAGGCCCCACACACTTATTAGATTTTTTTTTATATTGATGACATATTTTAGAAGAAAAAAAAACAATTTAATATTATCCTCTTTTTTTTTTTTTTGGGACTTCATCCCACCAAACATACTGTGATTTCATTATATACAACTAATCATTTAATTCTTTGATGTTTTCTGTCAAGATCAGTATTTCTAGAAAAAAAAATATTCTCCCTATATGTTTCATTGGTACAATTTCTACACTAAAAAAAGATTTTGAGAATTTACTCCTTAATAGAAAATAGAAATATAACACAATATTAGTGGTGATAAATGTCATGGTTGAAGGTAAAAGCTAGAATATGGAGTTGCTTAGTTACTCTCCATAGAACATCCATCACCAAAAGAATGGACATGAGGGACTTTGTAGCATGAGTTGGAAATTGAGTTGGGGGATGGGAATGGAATTCTAACTCTCTACTAATTGTTTCCCCTTCAGAGAAGACTACATGACTCTCTTTTTCAAAATGGACATGAAAAACATATATCAAAGCCTAAAGTGAGAAAGAAATTGTTCTTAAGGTAGCAAATCACCAAACACTGAATTGCATCAAGTTTTTAACAATAATATATAATCTCTCATGAACAATTTGTTACATGAATAATAATAAAATCGTAAAGTCTTAACTATTTAAGACACTATGAAAGAATATAAATATAATATTATATTTAAATACATATTTCAGCTGGTTGGTATCCTGTAAAATGTAAAAAATAAATAAAACATATTTTGTGTATTAAACTGATGCTGAAATAGTTGTTTTTCTTTTATGATCCCTTTTGACACTTTCCTTTCAGAAACAGGACAATGAATCCCCTTCCCACAGTTAATAGTAGTCATAACATGGGATTGTAGCTCATGTAAATTTGGCATTTTAGATACAGGAAATATGTTCCAAATGATTTGATTTTCTTAGAGAGAAGTGTCTAAGATCTGGCAAAAAAAGAGTATACTGTTCTTGTGCTTGTCAGGATAGCTACAAAAAAATCTGATTTATATGTAATTTCTCTACACTGCAATTATCATATAGTTTAGATTTCTCAGGCCCCATTAATAGGGAGGAAGACTAAAAATTGTCAGCTCATTTCATGCTCGTCAAATGATTTTGACATTTGATTATTGGATTTTAAATCAAATCTAGTGATTTCCAACTTTGCTAGCTGATACTCGCCTAATTTCTTATACCATTCTTGTGGAAATCCAAAGAGAGAATTTAGAATCATACCATCTCGGATGAGATTATACATCTCATTTGAAAATAAAAAATTATAATTATTATATATAATATAAAACATATCGTCTCTACGCGATAGTTATTAGAATCGAATCGGAAAATAATATGATTAATCGTTGAGTCGATCGGTGGATCAAACGATAAGTTGATAAAAATATTAAATAATTTAAAATTATATATAGTAAAAAGTGATAAAAAAAATAATAATATTTGATGATAATTAATCGGATAAATTTATATTTATTTCTCACATCAATTCTTAAATTTTGGATAAAAAGAATTAATGGTCAAATTCCCAATTTTTGTGTATGCTCTGTCGGCGGGATCTTTGGCGCACTATAAATTGCAATGGTCTGAGGAGCCCCACACTCTCCTTGCACTCTCTTATCATGTCTTCTTCGAGCGACACAACAACGGCATCGGCGACTACAACCATCCTCGCTACTAAGACGACACCTCCTCCCGTCTCTCCCTCACTTTCCTCTTCTGCTAACTCAGCTCCTGCTCCCAGCCCTTGCGCCGCTTGCAAGATCCTCCGCCGGAGATGCACCGTTAGCTGTCTTCTGGCGCCGTTCTTCCCGCCGACCGAGCCCCTCAAGTTCACCACCGCGCACCGAGTTTTCGGCGCCGGCAACATCATCAAGCTCTTGCAGGTAAGCAGTCGAGAGTTCAATTCCACGGTCGAGAGTGATCTTTGATGCCGTCTCGGACGCTTACAGGAGCTGCCGGAGAGCAGGAGGGCGGACGCGGTGAACAGCATGGTGTACGAGGCGAACGCCAGGTTGAGAGATCGAGTCTACGGGTGCGCCGGAGTCATCTGCCACCTCCAGAAGCAAGTGGACGAGCTCCAAGAGCAGCTGGCCCGATCGCAGGCGAAGCATGTCATCTTGCAAGCTCAGCACGCACAGCTGTTCGCTTTAATGGCGACGGCTCGGTCGCAGCAACAGCGCCCGGCCGAGCCCACGGATGGCGTCGTCGCCGATTCTTGCATGCTTCAGAACGGCGGATACTGCGTCGACGACTGCGGCCTGGGATCGGTTTGGGAGGAGCCCCGGTGGGCATGAGAAATCTGCAGGTGCTTCTTGACACGCATGTAGGTAATTAATTAGCTTCTCATGAGATGAAACAGAGCAAGAAGTTATCCATGTCGTTGTAAGACAATCATTAAGTGCTTATACTTGAGTGCATAGCATTACAATTCTATGAACATAATACTATTCTATTTTCTGAGTCTCTGATGAACATATCTCCCAAAAGAGGGATTGAGTAGCAAAACATTAAAAAATCAACTTTGCAATTAGAAAGCATGAGGTTTGAGAGAGACATTAATCTAACAAGTAGCAAATGTCAACAGAAGGAAAGAGCAAATTTTCCAAGTAACCTTAGAAGATGCAGCAACAGTACAAGCCTGAAGTCTAGCTTTGATTTGATGGTCAGTAAGTTTGGCTGAAAGCCCTGTTTTGGATCAAATGTTAGGGGAGGCTTCTATAGTAAATCTATGTTTTGTTTCTCAATAAGATTGATTGATTGATTTGCTAAGTCATGACTTCAGTTGTTTTAATGTCCAAGAATTGGTCAAAAACTTCAATCACCATCATCCAGAACTTCAAAGTAGTATAGAGATGATGATGGTGATACCAGTTATAATTAGGTAGCTATAGTGATGGTATCAATCAATAGATAATATAATCATTCTACAGGATGAACTGCTCTAAACTGCAAAAACCTTTTTCTTTTGGCTTCAGCATGACTAAATAAAGATTGAAAACATACACTTGGAATGAATCATGTATTGACTCCATCAGACTGAATGCAAGAACATGCTTTTGACTGTTTCCAACATGATCAATAGGAAACAAAAAAGGATTTATCAGTGGTAACAAGTTACCTAACTGGTGGGCTGCAAAGTCTTAGCCATCTTCCAATGTGAATAATTTTTGACTCGGAACAACACCCCAAGGCAGGCCAAACTTATCTTAGACCAAACATGTCATTAAAATAAATCCCAAAAATAACTTCTTGGTCAATGTAAGTAGAAGCTTTCATTTTTCTTTACAATTCTCACTTGCAATGGTGATGAAAACACAGTCTTGATGACAATATAATACCTACACTACAGGTAAAGATCACCATAGGTTTGATGTAATTTCAACACCCACAAGTCTCATTCATGGATACAAGTTGACAAGAAGGGGTCAGTGCTACTAACAAGTTACCTAAATGGTGGGCTGCAAAGTCCTGCAAGTTTGCCATCTTCCAGCGTGAATAATTTTTGACTAGGAACAAGCAGCAAAGGCAGGCCAAACTTATCTGAAACCAAACATGTCATTAAAATAAATTCAAAAAATAACTTCTTGGTCAATATAAGGAGAAGCTTTGATTTTTCTTTATGATACTTATTTGCAATGGTGACAATATAATACCTACACCACAGGTAAAGATCACTACAGGTTTGATGTAATTTCAACACCCACAAGTTTCATTCATGGATTCAAGTTGACAAGAAGGGATCATACCAGATTCAGGTCAATGAAGCTTTCTTTCTTGCTAATTTTGCACTCCTCAGGAATTTGGTAATGATCCAATGAGAGTTGTACTTTACTTCCAAGCAATCACATCTTCAAACAAATTGCAGTTTATAGGATCTACTACTAGCAACCTGACATCTTGAGAGAGAAAAATCTGAATTGGCTACTCATCAAGATAATAGCTGCATAATGAACTTTTTTTGCCAATGATATTATCCAGTTAAAATATCATTGTCATTCACAGCAACAAAATAAGCCAAATGGACATGAGCCTAATTCCATATTATTCCTACAAACTTAATTGTACATCTGAAGATAGTATAGAATAAGCATTTGAAGGTGAAACTCCCAAGTCTGATGCAATGAAGAATGCCCAATTAACTATGAGCAAGCATATGTACTTGAACAGAGTTATATTTCCTGTAATTAATTATTTCCAATTCTTTTTCCACCAATTGGATATTCATTTGTACTTCAATTTAATTGGAAAGCCTTCATATTTGTGCACACTAAGACAGAGACAATAGACAAAAGTGAATATGCACATACTATAGCTTCTTTGCCCTAAAGGATGGAACACTAGTTGGGGTTCTTTCACAGATTTTCCCTTTAAATATTGAAATAGCATTTTGACCCTAACTATTTTAATGTAATATTGTATCTTATATACATATACATATATATATACACATATATATACATATATATATATTATAATATAAATATAATATTTTAACAATTTTTAATCAATTGCTTAAGCTTTTTGCGAATCACCACCCTGTCTCATACATAGCTTTATATTTCCAACATTAGGAGTCATATGACAAATGAACACCAATGAAGCATAATCTCAAACAACTAATATGAGCAGCAAAGAGCAAATGCAATGGCAATTGTTCATGGCATGAACTGATGAATTAAAATTTTTAAGCAAAAAGATGTCAAAATACAGTAATGTTAAAGCCAAATTATCTATTAATCAATATCAGTTACACATTTGCCCAGGAATTAAGCATCAAAATAACAAGAAGAACAATTTGGTCAATCATGAAAAAATTCACAAATGAGATCAATTCGAGCAATCTTATATACTAACACAACTAGTATGGATGTTGGATTTGGCGATTTGATAACATTTGATGTCCATGTTTAGAAGAAAATTATAACAAGTCATGCAAGCTTCACTGGCTTTTTAGCAAAGTCAAATATGCAGATAATACAAACTAATGAAGCATTTTCCAGGTAAACAAAGTTTGATACAAGCAACAGAAGATTGAAGATTGCAGACAACACTTGAAGTACAGTTGACTGAGGACTTTGTAGCATACAAAAGAAAACTGAGACAAATTGAACAATTACTACATGGGAAATGAGGCCAGTTGAAATTTGATGAAGCCTTTTCACTGTGCTACAAATATGAATTTTGTAAAGTTTAATCAAACCTTCAAGCATCCAAAATGTCTCTATTGTACAGAACAGCACTGATCTACATACCTGTCTAAAACTGGAACCGGCTAGGCCTAGATTTAGACATCCTGTTCTCTCCAAAGGGCTCATCATTGTCTGCCCTTTTTGCATTTCTGAATGCGGCACAACCAATCACATAGACAATGACAAGGATTATGAGCACAACAATGTTAATCACGGAGACCTTTCTCCAGCTATGCCTGATGCTTGCAAGAACCCCAGCCTTACACGAGTCACACTGGTAGCACAGCGACTGCTGATCATTGCTCCATCTGGTGCAGTCCATGTCATTCACGACCATCCCTGCCCCTGCGGCCCAGAATGTCTCATTTATGTATGTATAGCCGCATGATGTTGGAGGCTTACAACACCCAGACTGCATCATTGAGAAACAAGATAGTTGACCAAATGGTTGTTGATTAAAAAAGCCAGTTTACTCAGAAAGTAAATCATCAAAAATGTGTATGACAAATAAAACAATCTCTAGGTTTACAATTAAGGTAGGTTAGACACAAATCTCACACAAAATACTTGATGTATAATTTTAACAGCTGCAATATTTCACAACTATGATAAAACTATTTGGAACTTATGATCAACATGCTTGAATTGGGACAAGGATTGATAACTATGCCTATGGTTCTCCTTTTAGATTGTGGTTAAGCAAATTAGGTAGAAAGCGGTGGTGATATACCAAATTCACTTATCAAAGGTTGAGAGTTCGAAACCTTAGCTGATATATTTATATACCTTAAACATTGATTTAGTGGTGGTGCACCATACTAACTTACCAAAGGTTGAGGGTTCAAAACTTCATTTGATAGATCTAATGGTGGTGTATCAAACCCACTTACCAAATGTTGAAGGTTCAAAATCTCATCCAATATATTTTTACACCTTAACATTGGTCTGTTAGTGGTGTTCCAGACTAACCTACCAAAGGTTAAGGATTCAAAACCTCATTTGATATATCTTAACACCTTAAACAATGGTCTCGTGGTGGTATATCAGATCCATTTACTAAAGGTTGAGTCTTCGAAACCTCATCTAACATATTTTACATCTTAAACATTGGTCTGGTGGCAGTGTACCAAACTAACTTATCAAAGGTTGAAGGTTTGAAACCTCATTCAACCTATTTACACATTAAACATTGATATGGTGATGGTGTACCAGACCTTCTTATCAAAGGTTGAGGGTTCGAAACCTCAACTGATACATTTTTTATACCTTAAACATTGGTCTAATGGTGATGGTGGTCTACCAGACTAACTTACAAAGGGGCGATGGGAGTGTACCAGACTAACTTACAAAGGTTGAGGGCTTGAAACCTTGTCTGATATATTTTAAAGGTGTCAACTAGCTTAGCTCGCCGCTTACCCTTTGTAAAAAAAAAAAAAGACAGAAAGCAACCAACTATTAAGGATACTCAATATTATGTAAGTTCAAAAGTAAGCCTAAGATATGCATGTATTGGTGTTTGTAAAATATCTTTTAGACCTACAGAAGCTATATTACCACTTAAAACCAAGGTGCAAATCCTTTGCAACCTTGACTGTAGAGATTCTCTGCAATCCATTATATGAGAATGTTATATTGGTTGAAAAAGTGTATTCTCCAAATATCATCACATCAGGAAGGGATAGCTGTTATTAGGGAGTAAAGATATACTACAGTGAGGATTGAATAAGAAATTGCCACATATTCAGGTTGTACAAATCCTCTACAACCTCATAGGTAGAGAATCTCTACTGCACAAACAGAGTAAACTCTCTCCATGCTATATTCTAGATAAGGTAATCAGGGCATAAACAATTACAGACAAACAAAGTCTTCAACTGGGGTGGTATAGTGCAGGAGATGCAGGGAGGATTGAAGAACATGAATGACCATCCACTGTAAAAAAGAAAAAGCACTGTTGGTTCTATATGAGAATGATGCCACTTCAATGCTACCTATGTAACACTGAAAATAAGTGAAAAGAAGACCTCATTATTCAATCATGCAGCTATGGTGATCATCCTTTTCACTTGCTAAGTAAAAAAGGTAAAAGAAAAGTAAAGCGAAGACTTATTCTAAGTGGTTCACTAATAGGCACAGCTCTGGTGATCCCTGAGGAACTTAGTTCAACAAGGCTTTTTAACATTACTCTCTGTCTACTTGCTTTGTTGTCTCAGCTACCATTCTTTTACTTCCTTCTATTAAGGTTCAGTCAAATTAGGACTGAGCTTGTTGTTTTCTTTTTAGATCTTGATATGACTCCTGGACTTCTTAAAGATGATTAGCATAAGATTTCATTAAGCGAAAACCATAAAGAAGCAAGTACACCTTTGTTATGGACATTCTAGTTACTTAGCCTTTACACGCCAGAACTCCAATCTTCCATCTATACGTTGCTTATGGGCAAACACGGTCAGAATTTTTCATTTTCATTTTCACATAAGCAAAAATAAAGAAAGGGAAGAGTTGAGTAGGAAAGCAAGAAAGGAAAAGGTTTCCGAAATCAGAAGAAAACCAGTACTGTTTTCTCCACATTCTCCATGCTTGCACTGGTAATAGAGACCAAATCTGATAGGACATGCTTGTAGAGGAAAAAAGAAACAATAACATCAAAAAGCAGGTGAAGACACTAAACATTTAAACTATTTTACTAAAAATATTGCTCAAAAAGCACGAGAAAATCCAAGATCTAATCTTCCAAAATCAACTATCACCAAATCCGTCATTAGGATATCCCACTAACAAATTTATTATTGTTCTAATGCTCTGCTCGTTAAAAAATAAGTAAATGTTTCACCAAAAGACGACATATGTTGACTTGTCTGCTCATAAAAAATCGATCCTTCATCCAAAGATGCCCTCTTTTCTATCGCCTCCTTGAAGAAACTCCGATCTTTCGCAAATGCAAACAAAGATACAAATAAATGACAACGAATCCAAGTACTGACCTCGATGGGGGAGAGATTCCTCCGGTAAAACATATCCGGGGACTCAGGTACGAGAAGCCCCGTGGTGGGATCTCGGGAGTATCTCGTCATCTTGGAGCATGCATGTCCTTCGCGGAGGCAGGCGCTGATCTTGGCCCAGTACCCGGGGTCGGAGACGCGGTCCTTGAGCCAGCCGGAGTAGTCCGAGAGCTGGTACTCGAGGAAGGCGCGGTTCATAACGACCTGGCCCTGTCCACGGTCGGTGACAGCGAAGGCGAAGACAACGAAGCCAAGGAGCGCGGTGACGACGAAGAACATGGCGAAAAGGTAAAGGCGGAGCAGCCACGCGAGGCGGTAGCAAGCTCCGGCGAAGCCCATGAGAGAGATGACCATGATGGCGACGCCGATGATGATGAGCGGCCACTGGAGGAAGCGGAGGCAGTCGGTGGAGTTGGCCTTGGCGCTCAGCCATATACCGCCGCCCAGGATAGGAATCGATATCAGGAACGTCACGAAGTTCACAGCCCCTATCAGGGTGTTGGTACCTCGCATCATCTCTCTCTTATTACCGATGATGACACTCCGTCTCGCCGCCTTCTCTGCTCTTCTCCTCCAAAGGTAGAGTCTTTATTGCTTAGCTCTGTCTGTTCCCTTACTTGGCCTTGGCTGTCATACTATGGGCCTTGTTTTGGGCGAAGCGAGGTTCAGGAATGGATGTAACGGAGAGAAGATACTGCTGGCCCTCAGGAAGAATAAGATATACATCTGCTGCTGGGTTCAAGGAATGGCAGGTGAGCTTTAATAGACAATGGGGGAGTATCTTGCAGTACGAAGGTGAGAAGACTTGAAAAGAGAGACAAGGGGACAGGTTCATGTTTTGTTTTACCTTTGTGGAACTTGCCAGGTAAAGGTAGAAGACTTCCAGTAGCTCACAATTGGTTGTCTGGAGAAACAGTAACAAGTTAGCTAATAGAAGTTTTGATCGACAATGTTCTTGGTATTCTAACATAAGGATAGTTTATAAAGATACTTTGGTTTCATCCGTTGCAGGAATTCAAGCTGACCTGAGAAAGCGATTGCTCCATTGACGCTCATCTTCTGCTAAGAACGAACAAATTCTCAAGATCTCAGTTCGTCATCTTGAGTAAAGCAAAATGGAACTCGGTAAACAAGTGAGATTGTGTTCAGAGATGACAAAGATACATTAACGGAGGCGTTACCTTCAAACTTTGGACTGACAGGTGTGGCTTTCTGTCGTCGAATGTTGCCCGTAACTTTCAGCAACGCATCATCTGACAAAGACACCGCCCAGAAGAACCCAAATCGTAAGTGAATCATAAAGCCATTTTGGTCGGCGATTGCGCAGGAAGAGGAGCACCGGAGTATAAAGAAAGAGGGAACAGCGCAAGCGATGCAGACGCGGGTCGTGGGACCACGTGGGCTTCCCCTTTCGTTGGCGCAAGCGTGGGGGAGCCCACGCCCTCGTGGGTCACATGCACCGCTGTCGGGCCCACCGCAATTCATTCGGCTAAATACCCTGTACTAATCACAATTAACTGTAATCAATACTAACTAATTTGAATTAAACATATATCTTAAATTCTCTTAACAATTTTATGATCATAAAAGGTTTTTAAAGGATATTAATGTCATTTAAAGATTTAATTAATAATCATATATATATATATATAAACAACTTAGATTTAGAGGAATAAATTGAAAAAAATCACTTACTTTGATATACATATATATAATTTCAAAAAAAAAAAGAAGAAGATAAAGCATCAGGTAATTGCAAGTGCAGTATGTACCAGAGTGCATTTCCATGAACAGTATAATTTGTCATCTTCTGATGAAGCTTTTAGTATCTTTCATCTTCTTATGAGCTCCATGGCTAATGGCCTTCTGAAAATATAAACAAGTAAAGAAAACCAGTGTTATAATAACTCCTACATTTAAGAAGAAAAACTTCAAGTTGGGACATGAAGAAGATTCAAAGAAACATCACAAGCGCAACACAATTATTCCAATGCATACACTTGATCAGTTTCCAAATTGCTTTCTCAACATAAAATCAATAAATAAAAGGTAAAATCCACAGATTTATGGAGACCTGAACGAACATTAGGATCCTTGATATAGATTCTTAGTACACAACAAATGTGCAAAAAAAGTGCAAATATAATTCCAAAAAGCCATAACAGAACAGATGAATGATGGGTGATGATCCCACCCTTGCTTAGCCAAGGTTACACTACTTTTGTGCCTTGGTCTGGATAGGAGGAACTCAGCTTCCAAAAGATGAAACCAAGGCAACCAAGCTTTGGCAATACTTGCATACCTGAAGCAGAGGAGGCAAGATGACTTGGAAATGACTACAACATGTATGGGTGATGATCCATATATGATCCCCTAGTAAGCTTTTTGAATTGGAAATGACTGAAACATTGGTGATTCCTCATTGTCTGATGAGTATTTCTGAATAGCACCTTCCATGAGATACAGCTGAGGGCTCAGATTTTGGATCTCAGCAACACTGCTAAACCCAAATGCTTTCTCGCCTTCTATCCTCTCACCATCTTCTCATAAAGATTACACAAGAAAAAAAATATCTACTACTTTTCAGTTGATCTTATATTTGTTGGTTATTGGGCTGATTATATGCACGAGTTCAACTCATAGTGAACTTTAACAACTCATAACTCACCTTCCTTTTAATTTAATCTTAGATCTAATAAGGAGGGCATGATGATCATAAAAAATTAGGAGAAAAAATCACAGCAACAAGACAGAAAACTACAACAATAGAGATAGAAAATTACAATAGCAACTTGATTCAAAAGAAAGAGGAGAAAAGAACATAGAAATAAAAGAAAAAAAGGGAAGAAGACAAGGATAACATAGAGAAACTATTCTCAATCATCCAGACAGTATTCTTATCTCAGGTTAGATCAGATCTATAGTAGATTCTTGTTGTGATTACTTGGAGAGATTTTGGATATTGTGCACAGTAATATAATCTTTGCATCTCAGTTATTCTCTTGAGATTGTTACTTGAGTTTTGGGCAAAAGACTTTGAGATTTATATATTCATTATTTTTATAGTGAATTATCTCCGGTTTGCCTCGTGATTTGTACTTTTCATGTTGTAGGGATTTTTTAATGTAAATCTTAGTATCTTATTTGATTGTGATTTTCATTTAATTCTGCTATGTTACGGTCTGCTTGTATTTGTTCGTATACAAAAGTTTGTTTCTCTTTTCATCCCATCAACTGGTATCAGAGCAAGATTTTGGTGATTTAATTTTTGTGTTTAAACATGGAGGCCAGTAGTGTTTCTCGTATGATTAGCTTGAATGGAAATAATTGGATGATATGGAAATCAAGAATGGAAGATCTCTTGTATTGCAAAGATTTATATGGACCTTTGCAAGGGGATAGTGCAAAGCCCGCAACTATGATAGATGATGAGTGGAAGATGTTAGATCGAAAAATAGTTGGATTTATTCGATAGTGGCTCGATGATAGTGTCTTTCACATTGTTTCTACTGAAAGTTCTACATATTCTTTTTGGAAAAAATTGGAATGTCTCTACGAAAGAAAAATAGCTAGCAATAAGGTTTTCTTAATCAGAAAACTTGTAAACCTGAAATATAAATAGGGTGCTTCTATTGCTAAGCATTTGAATGAAATGCAAGTATCACTAACAAGTTATCCTCTATGAAAATGTCTCTTGATGATGAGTTGCAAGCATTGTTACTTCTCAGTTCATAGCTAGAAAGTTTGGAGACACTGGTGGTTTCCCTCAGTAATTCTACGACAGATAGTATTGTCACAATGAGTCAAGTAACAAATAGTTTGTTGAATGAAGAGTTGAAAAGAAAGAATTCAGCAACATCTCAGAATGATTCACAAGAATTTATCTCAGAAAACAAAGGAAGGTCAAAGTACAAGGATAGAAGCAATTCACACATGGGTAGAAGCAAGTCAAGATCAAGAAAGGATATTGTTTGTTATAATTATGGTGAGAAAGGATATTACAAGAACCAATGCAAGCAACCTAAGAAGAGTAAGAAAAAGGAAAAAGAAGTGGAGTCTACGGAGTCAAAATATAATACTACAGCTACACTACAGGGTGGTGATTATTTGATTTTATCTTCTTCTAATAATATTTTTTCTTGTGTGTCAAGATCTTGAGTGGGTGATTAACATAGGTGCTTCTTATCATGCCACACCATGGAGGGAGTTTTTTACTACCTACAGGTCTGAAAATTTTGGTATTGTCAAGAATGGCAACTATGGCACGGTAGACATCATTGGCATGGGTGATATCCACATAAATACTAATTTTAGTTGTAAGTTGGTACTTAAGGATGTGAGGCATGTGATTAACTTGAGGCTGAATTTAATTTCAGTTGGAAGACTAGATGATGATGACTATAATAGTATATTTCACATAAGGTAATGGAAGCTCAATAAAGGTTCTCTTATTATGGCTAATGGAAAGAAATGTCACTCTTATACAGGTTGCATACCAAAGCTTATGGTGAGCAATTAAATACTATAGAGAAAGACTTCAGCATAGAGTTGTAGCATAGGCAACTGGGACACATGAGTAAGAAGGGGTTGCAAGCTCTTTCTAAGATAGATGTATTACCAAACTTTAGAGGTACACGTTTGAACCCTTGTATTGATTGTTTGGCTGGTAAATAACATAGAGTTTCATTTACTAGTTCTGCTTTGTATAGAAAAATACATGCCTTAGACCGTGTTTATACAAATGTATATGATCCTTTGAGGATAAAAACTCCTAGTAGATCTATTAATGTTCTTGGCATTAGTGGTGCACTTTATTTTGTCACTTTTATAAATAACTTTTCTAGAAAAGTTTAGGCCTATGCTATGAAGACCAAATATCAGGTTATTAATGTCTTTAAAGAGTTTCATGCTGGAGTTGGAAGGGAGACACAAAGGCAATTAAAATGTATAAAATCAAATAATTATGGTGAGTACATATGATTGTTTAATAATTATTGTAGATCACATGACATCCAATATGAGATAACAATTCCTAGTACACCTCGGCATAATGCAATTGCAAAGAGGTTGAACCGCACTATCATAGAAAAGATCATATGTATGCTTTCACAGGCTAGGCTATCCAAAAAATTTTGGGATGAGACTTTGCGGACTGCAGTTGATGTGATCAACTTGTCACCATGTACAGTCCTAGATAGTAATGTTGTAGAGCATATATAGGCAGGGAAAGATATTTCCTGTAGGCATTTGAGAGTGTTTAGTTGTCATGTATTTGTACATATTACAGACAATGAGAGGTCTAAGCTAGATGGTAAGACAAAAGAATATATTTTTCTTAGCTACTCACATAATCAGTTTGGTTAGAGGCTTTGGGATCTAGAAAAGTAAAAGATATATAGAAGTAGAGATGTTGTCTTTTTTGAGGACTAAACTGTTAGGATCAAGAGCGGCATTAAGAGGGGGGGGTGAATTAGTGCAGCGGAAAACTTTCACTATTTCAAAAAACTTGTTTCGATTAAAACCGATTCTAACGAGAATGGTTTCGATTCAATCCATTTCAGAAGGAATTTAAACTTGAAACCTTTCGTGAAAGTGCAAGAGAAGACTAAAGTAATTTGCAGCAATGTAATTTGCAAAAATGAAAAGAGTCGGTTTCGTAAGTCTTCGTACGATTAAAGCCGATCTCGGAAGATGTTTACGTGAAAGCGTATGTAGACGTAGTTAAAGCACAGTAAGGAGGAGAGGTAGTTTGATATAAAAGAAAGTTGCTCAAAGTAAATGCAAACCGAGTTTTAGAGTGGTTCAGTTAATGTGACCTACATCCACTTTTGGATTCCTCCTACGACGAGGTCACCGGCGTTCACTAGAGGCCTTCCTTCAATAGGTGAATGCCAACCACCTTTTATAACTTTTTTCCTTTTGCCAGGTTTAAGAGACAACCCTTACAAGTCTCACTCATCTTTCTTGGATGATTACAAGGCTAAGAGATGAAGGAGGAGAACTCTAACTTTTACAACTCTTTAAGACTCAAGAACTCAAGATTATGCCAATAGGTTTCGTGCCCTTTCATGCAGGAAAGGTGAGGTTTTTATAGGCCCTAATAGCTTCAAAAATGGAGCCAAAAAGTATCTAATCCCAGATTTTCAAGGTCCTGACGGTACCACCGCCCAGAATTCCTGGGAGGGCACTGCTTTCCAAGCGGTGCCATCGTCGGCCAACTTTTTAGGGTCCCGGTTGGGCCTTGAATCCGGCCCAAATCGGCCTAACTTAGGGCTCAGTTGGCCCTTAATTTAGTAAGATTACATCCCAATCCTAACTTAATTTACACTCTAACTACGATATTTAAGACATGATTACTGCACTTCTTATTCTGGTGCATCAATTGCTCTTCCAATGAGCTTCCGGTGTACTTTCGATGAACATTCGACGAACTCTCGGCAATGCTCCAGCGACGATCTTCTTGGCAAGTTCCAACAAGCTTCTATGGCAAGCTTCTGGACTTCTCGGTTGGTTCTGGCAGGACTTCCGATGAACGTCCGAACTTCCGTCGAACTCTCAAACTCCCAACATGATCTCGATCTTGACTTCGGCACAACACCTGCTTTATGTCTTATTGCCATCGTAGTTAATCCTGCACACTTTTCTCAACATATAGATTAAATCAAACAAATTACAATTGACTTCATCATCAAAATATGAGATTCAACATAAACCCTTGAGGATTTGAAGAATAAGGCACCAACCAAGACTTCTACAAAAGGATTAACATATTATGACCCAGTTATTCCTCCAATACATTAGAGTGATGGGGGAGATATACAGGAAGACGATTTAAAGCATGATATTGATCTACCTGCAAGACATGTTGAGCAAGAATAAGTTGGAGAGCAACTTCACGTAGAACCTCAGTTGAGAATATCTTCTCAATAACGTCAACCTTCCAGAAGATACTTTGCAGATGAGTATGTGATACTTACTGATGCAGGTGAACTAGAGAGTTACCAGAAAGCAGTTGAAAGTGAGCAAAAAAAAAATTGTTAATTGCTATATAGGAAGAGATGGATGCTCTGTAGAAAAACCACATATATGATTTGGTGCAACTACTAAAGAGAATAAAAGCCTCGAAGAACAAGTGGGTTTTCAAGTTAAAGACTAAATAATATTATTCTCAACCAAAGTACAAAGCTAAATTATTTATGAAAAGCTTTGGTCAAAAGAAATGTATTGACTTTGAAGAGATTTTTTCTCCTGTTGTTAAAATGTTTTCTATTCGTGTTTCTCTTGGTATTACCGCTAGAAAGCAATCGACACTAAGAGGGGGTGTGAACTAGTGCAGCGGTAAAAATCACGTCAGTTTTGAAATTTTCTTGTTCGTACATTCGATGAAACCCGAATTCGAAAATGCTAAACTTTGAACCTGAAAACTTTCGTGCAAAATGTAAAGAGAAGCTTGAGGAGGTTTGCAGTAATATAAATTGCACAATTGAAAAGCAAACCAGATTTTAGAGTGGTTTGATTATCGTGACCTACATCCACTTCGCTGATTCCTCTTTCGTTGAGGCCACTGGCATCCACTATCGGTCTTCCTTCAATAGACGAAGACCAACTACCTTTTACAACTTGGGTCACTGAATGAGCCTTTCTCTTGGCCCAAAACAACCCTATTTTGGGCTCAATTGGCCCATAATTGAGTTGATCTAATTACATTCTAAATTACTCAATTAGACTCTAAAACCTAACTTGATCTAGGCAAATTATTACAAGCACTAATCATGTGTTGTCCAGCATGTCATTGGTTCTTTCAACACTTCGTCCGATCCTTCAACGCATCGTCCTCTTTTGTGGCTTTTGCCCAATCGGCCTAACTTAGGGCTCAGTTGGCCCTTAATTTAGTAAGATTACATCCCAATCCTAACTTAATTTACACTCTAACTACGATATTTAAGACATGATTACTGCACTTCTTATTCTGGTGCATCAATTGCTCTTCCAATGAGCTTCCGGTGTACTTTCGATGAACATTCGACGAACTCTCGGCAATGCTCCAGCGACGATCTTCTTGGCAAGTTCCAACAAGCTTCTACAACTCGATTCTCCTTTTACTGAGTTTAGGAGACAACCCTTACACCCCCACTTACTCCTCTCTTAAACTATTCTAATACTTAGAATTTTGAGAGGAGTTCACACACAATTCAAACAGTGATAAGAGGGGTATTTATAGGCTTCAAGTGGATTCAAACTTGGAGCCTAAAAACATCTCATCCCGAGTTTCTCGGGTGCTGGCGGTACCATCGCCTGTGTTGGGCGGTACCATCGCTAGTGTCAGTCTGACACTGACACTGCACTGGGCGGTACCACCGCCTGCAACCTCTCAAAGGCTGTGTCTGGACAGTACCACTGCTCAGATCAGCGATAGCACCGCCTGACGTAGTCTCGGAGACTGTGCCACGACAGTGTCATCTCTTGAGTCACTGTTTGGGCCTTCCACTTGGCTCAATCATAGCCCAAACTTGGGTCACTGAATGAGCCTTTCTCTTGGCCCAAAACAACCCTATTTTGGGCTCAATTGGCCCATAATTGAGTTGATCTAATTACATTCTAAATTACTCAATTAGACTCTAAAACCTAACTTGATCTAGGCAAATTATTACAAGCACTAATCATGTGTTGTCCAGCATGTCATTGGTTCTTTCAACACTTCGTCCGATCCTTCAACGCATCGTCCTCTTTTGTGGCTTTTGCCCAATCGGCATGTTGACCTCCGGAACTCCGGTCTCCTTGGCGCAATATCCGCTCTTCTAGGCCTAATGCCCGAATTCTCGGCCCGAAGCCTTCTGCTGACACGTCGATCGTTCCTCCAGCCTAACGTCCAATATTCTGACATGTTCACTCTGACCCAACGTTCGATTCCTCATGCTTTAATCAATTTGCCTTTCTTGATCGACGTTAGCCCTATATCACTTAAATGCATATTAGATCAACATTACAATTGATTTCATCATCAAAATCCGAGATTCAACAATCTCCTCCTTTTTGATAATGACAATCAATTGATGATGACAATCAATTGATGACGGAGTTAACCTTAACTCCCGGAGTTTAAACAAACTCCCTCTATCAATATATCATATTGATGAACTCTTGGATTTAAAAATCCAAGCAATATGTTAGCATAAACTTATGCATAACATCATACTTCTCCCCCTTTGTCATCAACAAAAAGGAGAAGTACAACAAGCAAGTGTTTAAACATAAGTTCAAATCGTTACATAATAAACATCATTTCATGTTGGTAAATTTTGCTAGATGTGTAAGTTTAGCATGTTTGTTTTGCAATGTTCAAGCTAGCAAGTTTTTGAAAAAGAAAGTAAGTTTTGCAACATACAAGCTAGCAATTTTTACGATGTTCAAGAAGACAACTCTTGCTTTTTGAAATATGCAAGTTTGTAAATTTTGCTAGATGTGCAAGTTAGCACTTCTTTCTCCATGCAATTTACAAGCTTAGCAAATTTTTGCTTCCTTTGCAATGTTTGAGCTAGCAATATTTCTCCCCCTTTGTTATTATCAAAAAGAAGGGAAGAATACTAATTCTTTTCCTTTTACAACAATTTTCAAATCATGACAAAGGTAAAGTATCAATCTTATTTGCGCATCATTATATTTTCAATTTATAATATGTACAATTTTAAAACTTTACATATCATTATTCACTATAGGCATATCATACATGATACGAAGACATTAAAATCTTTAAGCATTTTATCACTTCATGTATTAAATCTATCATTTTGATCATGATACCAAACATTCATCATTTTTCTCATGCATGATACTAAAGCATTCGTGATACTAATCATTTCTCATATATTAAATCAATATTTTTTAAACATTTATCACTTCATGATTATTGGTAACAAACATTCAACTTCAAATAATCAGGATCATCAAAATCATTTGCAAGAGATTCAAAATGAAATAAATAAATTTATCGATCTCTTAAAATACTAGTAATTTCTTTTCTCATCTTTTATCATTATAAATAAGAATGAAGAAAAGGGGAATAATACATAACAAAACTCAAGTCATAAATTATCAAGATGTCAAGTAGCATATCATGGTTAACTTGAATACATCATTTTTAGTGAATACCAAGAAGAATCATAGTATAAAAAAAAAATCTTAATTCATAGAAAAATCTCATGTATCAAATATCGAGAAATCAAGATGATGATTCGTAAAAAAATATCAAAAGTTATAATCAAGAGAAAAATCATCATTTATTTTCAATTCATTCAATTTGTCAAATTAATATTTTTTGGGTATGCATGATATCAAAACATGGTTTCAAATCTTCAACATATAACATGCATAATTTCAAACCATTACAAACTATTATCAAAGTCATAGCTTATTTGCATAAGTTTCTTCTTTAGTAAATAATAAGAAGAAATGATCGAAGATAAAAAATTTTGATTCTCATAAAAGATAGCTCAAGTAGAGAAATCAAAAGGAAGGTTCATGATTCGGTTGAAAATTTTTCATTCAAATTCAAATCATCAAAATCACTTTTAAGAAAATTCAATGAAGGCAACATAAATAGATTCACATAATTCATGCATAATGTCTCAATTTATAAATCTCAAAAAATCAAGATAAAACTCATTTATATTCAAATCGTCAAATCAAAATCATTTTTAAGAGATTCATAAAAGTGATACAAATAGATTCATTAATCTTCTTTTTTGGAAAACTCGATAAAGTAGGAAAAAAGAAATCTTTCAAGGAGAAACCTATCCTCTTTTTAGTTATTTCAATTCATGTGATTTATTTCATTCATGCTAAATAAATACATGCAGCAACGTTTCAAACCGAAAGTGTAAGATTTATTACATCAAAGATCAATAATGCGTAAATCACAAAAATCATCATGCATCATTTCTAAATCTAATACATAGTATAAAATCACCAAGCATGGTATCAAAACTTTTAATATTTTTATTACATAATTACATTATTATGCATCATCAAAATTGATTTCATCAAACATAAAGTATTTTCCATCAAGATCATTTTGTTTGTTGTAGTCATGCATTTTTCTTTTTAGGTGAATCTAACTTTTCATGCTTAGTTTTCCATACAAAAGCTATACATCATCATTTATAATTGGAAGGCAATATGAAAGTCATTAAGATATACATTATTGTTTCTTAAACACATACATAAGATTAATTATATTTGGTGTGCAAGCATTAGATTAACATTTTATTGTATTTTCATAAAACATACAATTTTCATGATCATTTTAAAAAATTACTAGAAAGATAAGCATGATTCCAATTTTTGCATTTTCATTACATTATTAAACATGTAATTTTCAAGAAAAATAATTTTTCTAAACTAAATTAAAAATAACTCAAAAAAATATTATGTAATTTCAAAATAAACTAAGGGCATTTTGATTACCTCATCATCGAAAGCCATTAAGGCATAGTTTACCACCTCGCCTTTGTTGATTTTCTTATCGTCTTCGGATGCACTCGTTTTGTCTCAATTTGTGTTCTTCTTAAGTTTGTTTTTATTTTTTGATTGTTGTTTCATGAGCTTTTTAAATTTCATGAGAAGTTCAAGTTCACCATCACTTGAGCTTACGCTCGAGTGGTCTTCAATTGTTTTAAGTCTTAAATCCTTTCTGTTCTTTGGAAGGTTATTCTTGAGTTCTTCACGTGTATTGCACGTCATTTCATAGGTCATCAAAGACCCTATCAGTTCTTCGAGAGGGAAATAGTTCAAGTTTTTTTATTCTTGGATAGCCGTTACTTTTGAATCCTAAGTTTTAGAAAGTGAGTGTAAAACTTTGTTCACAAGTTCATGATTCGAAAAACATTTGTCAAGAGCTTTTAAACCATTGACGACATTCGTAAAATGGGTGTATATGTCAATAATGGTTTCACTTGGTTTCATTCGAAATAGTTCAAAATCGTGTATTAAAAGATTGACTTTAGAATCTTTTACTCTACTCGTGCCTTCGTGTGTGATTTTGAGAGAGTGTCATATATTAAAAGTCATTTCGCAAGTAGAAACTCAATTAAACTCAGTTCTATCGAAAGCACAAAATAGAGCATTCATAGCTTTAGCATTTAAAGAAAAAGTCTTCTTCTCCAAATCATTTTAATGGTTCATTGGAAGAGAAGACCTTTGAAATTCAATTTCAACAATATTCCATAAATCAAGATTTAAGGAAAGCAAGAAAACTCTCATTCGAGTTTTCCAATATGTGTAGTCCGTCCCATTGAACAAGGGAGGACGAATGAGAGAGTGACCCTCTTAAAAGTCGAAAAGAGCCATTTCTCTTGAGTGTTAAACCAAATGAGAAATACGAGGCTCTGCTACCAATTATTATGAAAGCAATCAGTACTAAGAGAGGGGGTGAATTAGTGCAGCGGTAAAAATCACGTCGGTTCTAAAATTTTCTCGTTCGTATGTTCGATTAAAACCGAATTCGAAAATGCTAAACTTTGAACTCAAAAACTTTTGTGCAAAATGTAAAGAGAAGCTTGAGGAGGTTTGCAGTAATATAAATTACATAATTGAAAAGCAAACCAAATTTTAGAGTGGTTCGGTCATCATGACCTATATCCACTTCGCCGATTCCTCTTCTGTCGAGGCCATCAGCATCCACTATCGGTCTTCCTTCAATAGGCAAAGACCAACCACCTTTTACAACTCGATTCTCCTTTTACCGAGTTTAGAAGACAACTCTTACACTCCCACTTACTCCTCTCTCAAACTATTCTAACACTTGAAATTTTGAGAGGAGTTCACACACAATTCAAACAACGTTTTCTTTCTTTTTTTGCTCTCAGTTGTGTATCGCTTAACCAGGGATGAGAGGGGTATTTATAGGCTTCAAGTGAATTCAAACTTGGAGCCTAAAAATATCTCATCTCGGGTTTCCCGGGTGTTGGCGGTACCACCGCTTATGCTAGGCGGTACCACCGCTAGTGTTAGTCTGACACTGACACTACACTAGACGATACCACCGCCCAGACTAGCAGTACCATCGCGTGTAGCCTCTCCGAGGCTGTGACCAGGCGGTACCACCGCCCAGACTGATAATACCACCACCTGACATAGTCTAGGAGAATGTGCCACGACGGTATCACCTCTTGGGTCACTGTTTGGGCCTTCCACTTGGCCCAATCATAGCCCAACTTGGGTCACTAAATGGATCTTTCTCTTGACCCAAAACAGTCCTATTTTGGGCCTACTTAGCCCCTAATTGAGTTGGTCTAATTATATTCTAAACCGACAATTAGACTCTAAAACCTAACTCGATCTAGGCAAATTATTATAAGTACTAATCATGTGTTGTCCGGTATTTCATTGGTTCTTTCGGCACTTCGTCCGATCCTTTGACGCATCATCCTCTTTTGCGGCTTTTACCCAATCGGTATGTTGACCTCCGTAACTCCACTCTCCTTAGCGTAATGTCTACTCTTCTAGGCCCGAAGCCTTCTGCCGACACGTCGATCGTTCCTCCGGCCCGACGTCCAATATTCTGATATGTTCACTCCGGCCCAATGTTTGATTCCTCCTGCTTTAATCAATTTGCCTCTCCTGATCAATGTTAGCCCTACATCACTCAAACACATATTAGATCAACACTACAATTGGTTTCATCATCAAAATCCGATATTCAACAGCCAAGACTTGGAGGTTGAGCAGTTAGATATGAAGACAGCTTTCCTTCATAGTGATTTGGATGAGAAAATTTATATGGAGCAACCAGAAGGCTTCAAAGTCAAAGGTAAAGGGAACTTTGTCTACAAATTGAGGAAGAGCTTGTATGGGTTGAAGTAAGCTCCAAGATAGTGGTACAAAAAATTTGATTTTTTTATGATTGAAAATAGATACAAAAGAACAGTTTCAGATTATTGTGTGTACATCAAATGGTTTGATGAGAATTTTATTATTCTCTTACTTTATGTTGATGACATACTTATCCTTGGGAAAGATATGTCTATAATTGACAGGTTGAAGAAGTAATTGAGTAAGTCTTTTGCAATGAAGGACATGGGAATAGCAAAGCAAATACTGAGCATGCAGATTTCTCGTGACAGAGAATATTTGGTTGTCATAGGAGAAATACATCAAGAAAGTGTTCAGTATGAGCAACGCAAAGTCAGTTGGTTCTCCTCTTGTAGGTCACTTCAAGTTGTGCTCAGAATAGAGTCCATCAAGTGATGAGGAGAAGGAGAAAATGCAAAAGGTTCATTATACATCAATAGTTGGAAGTTTAATGTATGTAATAGTGTGTACGAGGTCGGACATCGCATATATACTGGGTATTACTAGCAGATTTCTTGTAAATCCAAGCAAAGAGCACTGGACAACAGTGAAGTGGATCTTTAGATATCTCGGAGGGAGCTCTAAGGTTTATTTAAGCTTTGGAGGTGAACCACCTATATTGATAGGTTACACAGATGCAGATATGACAAGATATATAGATACAAGGAAATCCACATCATGTTGAGGCCATCGATATCCACTATTGATCTTCCTTCAATAGGCAAAGACCAACAACTTTTTATAACTCGATTCTCCTTTTACCGGGTTTAGAAGACAACTCTTACACCACCACTTACTCCTCTCTCAAACTATTCTAACACTTAGAATTTTGAGAGGAGTTCACACACAATTCAAACAACGTTTTCTTTCTTTTTTTGCTCTCAATTGTATATCACTTAACCAGGGATGAGAGGGGTATTTATAGGCTTCAAGTGGATTCAAACTTAGAGCCTAAAAACATATCATCCCAGGTTTCTCGGGTGCTAGTGATACCACCACTTATGTTGGGCGGTACCACCGCCAATGTCAGTCTGACACTGACACTACATTGGGCGGTACCACCGTCCAAACTAGCGGTACCATCGCGTGCAGCCTCTTGGAGGCTATGACCGGGCAGTACCACCGCTTGACAGTCTCAGAGACTGTGCTACGACGGTGTCACCTCTTGGGTCATTATTTGGGCCTTCTACTTGGCCCAATCATAGCCCAACTTAGGTCACTGAATGGGTCTTTCTCTTGGCCCAAAACAGTCCTATTTTGGGCCTAGTTAGCCCCTAATTGAGTTGGTCTAATTACATTCTAAACCGACTCAATTAGACTCTAAAACCTAACTCGATCTAGGCAAATTATTACAAGCACTCACTAGTCATGTGTTGTCCGGCATGTCATTGGTTCTTTCGGCACTTTGTCCGATCCTTCGATGCATCATCCTCTTTTGTGACTTTTACCCAATCGGTATGTTGACCTTCGCAACTCCGCTCTCCTTGGCGCAATGTCCGCTCTTCTAGGCCCGATGCCCGAATTCTCGGCCCGAAGCCTTCTGCTAACACGTCGACCGTTCCTCCGGCCGAGGTCCATTATTCTGACATGTTCACTCCGGCCCAATGTTTGATTCCTCCTACTTTAATCAATTTGCCTGTCCTGATCAATGTTAGCCCTGCGTCATTCAAATGCATGTTAAATCAACACTACAATTGGTTTCATCATCAAAATCTGATATTCAACAGCTAGGACTTGGAGGTTGAGCAGTTAGATATGAAGACAGCTCTCCTTTATAGTGATTTGGATGAGGAAATGTATATGGAGCAACCAGAAGACTTCAAAGTCAAAGGTAAAGAGAACTTTGTCTACAAGTTGAGGAAGAGCTTGTATGGGCTGAAGCAAGCTCCAAGATAGTGGTACAGAAAATTTAATTTGTTTATGATTGAAAATAGATACAAAAGAACGGCTTCAGATTATTGTGTGTACATCAAATGGTTTGGTGAGAATTTTATTATTCTCTTACTTTATGTTGATGACGTACTTATCATTGGGAAAGATATATCTATAATTGACAGGTTGAAGAAGGAACTAAGTCTTTTGCAATGAAGGACATAGGGCTAGCAAAGCAAATACTGAGCATACAAATTTCTCGTGACAGAGAATATTTGGTTATCATAGGAGAAATATATCAAGAAAGTATTGAAAAGGTTCAGTATGAGCAATGCAAAGTTAGTTGGTTCTCCTCTTGTAGGTCACTTTAAGTTGTGCTCAGAACAAAGTCCATTAAGTGATGAGGAGAAAAAAAAAATACAAAAGGTTCCTTATGCATCAATAGTTGGAAGTTTAATGTATGCAATGGTGTGTACGAGGTCAGATATCGCATATACATTGGGTGTTACTAGCAGATTTCTTGTAAATCCAAGCAAAGAGCATTGGACAATAGTGAAGTGAATATTTAGATATCTCAGAGGGAGCTCTAAGGTTTATTTAAGCTTTGGAGGTGGACCACCTGTGTTGATAGGTTACACAGATGCAAATATGATAAGAGATATAAATACAAGGAAATCCAAATCAGGTTTTGTACTTACTTTTACAAGATGAGCTGTGTCATGGTAATCCATATTTCAAAGGTGTATTGCTCTCTTCACCATAGATGCAGAATATAGTGCTTCTATAGAGGTTTGCAAAAAGATGTTATGGATGAAAAAGTTCTTATAAGAATTGAGGCTGAAACAGAAAAACTATGTGGTGAATTTTGACAGCCAGAATGTCATCTATTTATGTAAGAACCCAACTTTTCATTCCAAGTCAAAGCATATAGATGTCAAATACCATTGGATTCGAACTATACTTGAAGAAAAGCAATTGCAGCTTCAAAAAATTCATACAGATGACAACGGAGTAGACATGTTGGCAAAGACATTACCGAAAGAAAGGCATGAGATGTGTCGATAGTTAATCAACATGGTTTTCATATTAAGGAGTCATGAGACAGCCTCCCTTATAGGCTGAGGGGGAGGTTGTTGGGCTGACAGCCCACGAGTTCAGCCCATAATGGGCTTTAACATCCTATGGCCCAACTATTTTTTAATTTAACCCTATATCTAATAAGGGAGGTGTGGTAACTATGAAAAATTAGGAGAAAAAACTATAACAACAAGGTAGGAAATTGTAGCAACAAAGGTAGAAAATTGTAGTAGCAACTTGATTCAAAAGAAAGAGGAGAAAATGATAGAAAAACAAGATAATGAGAGAGAACAAGACAAGGACAACACAAAGAGACTATTCTCAATAGTCTAGGTAGTGTTCTCATCTCATATCAAATTAGATCTACAGCAGATTCTTGTTGTGATTACTTTAGAAGATTTTGGATATTATGCATAGTGACATAATCTTTATATCACAGTTATTCCCTTGAGATTATTGTTTGAGTTTTGGACAAAAGATTTTAAGATTTATATATTCACTATTCTTATAGTGGACACTATTCTTATAGTGGATTATTTCTGGTTTGTCCCATGAGTTTTACCCTTCACGTTGGAGAGATTTTTCACGTAAATCTTGATGTCCCATTTAATTATGATTTTTATTTAATTTTATTATATGTTACATTCTTTTGTATTTGTTCGTATAAAAAATTTATTTCTTTTTTTATCCTATCATTCGTAATTTGAAAAAGGATATACAAAGTTATATAAAGATTTTGTTGCTAAAATGAAAAACATATCAACAAATCTACCCATAATATTCAACATATCGTGACTAAGTTTCTAGGACCTCCACAACAAATAATTTCATATTTTGAAGAATTTTCTGGAGGAAATGAATATTATGCTGCACAACAAATATATTGCAAAATTCAACCTGGGCATAACAGAGCAAATCAAAGAAAACCCTTTGAAATGCTAAAGGCATTTACTTGCTTCCAACAAATAAAATTTGAGATTTCCAAATCTGTGAGCAGTTTGCATTCTTCCAAGCAATATCCGACCTACAGGGCGTTGTACACAGCATTAATCAAGTAAGTATTCACATCTTTTACTGAAGTCCTACTAAGTTTCATGGTACATCACTGTACTAATTCCCAGTTGGACGCTGTATGTACCATGATACTTAAAACCTTGGTACCCGCCTTCCTCGGACGCGGTTGGCTGCCGCTCCTCCCGCTGCTCGATCACCGCCTCCAGGGAGGTGAAGGGAGTGTGAAGAAAGAGGAACTAGGGTTCGGGCGGGGGCAGCGACGGAGGGTTTCATAGGGAGAGAAGAGAGGCCGCGGCGTAGAGCGTTGTCTTTGAGGAGTCTCGCGAAACATCGCGGTCGAGTTGCAGCAGAGAGGCTATCGTTTGGGAAGCTAAGGTGGTCGGCCAATTGGCATTGGATTGGCCCATTATGTGGTGAGACTTGGATCCGTTGATCACGACTTGTATCAATGCAATTGATGCCATGTGAATTGACCTTATTTTATAATATAACATATATCAATTAAATATTTTAACTTAAATCATTCTTTTATTATTTGTTTAAAAGGTATTTATGTCAATTATAAATTGGCTTAAAGTAAGAATGAAAACAACCTCCTTTGGCCGCACTATCCTCATCCGACCACCTCTCTCCTCCTCACCATCTCACTTCATCCTTCACTATTCTCTCTTTACCCCTCCTCCCGTTTCCATCGTATCTCCTCAAGCAAGGAAAAACAATATAATTTGAGGAACCAAATCTTTTAATCTTATTAGGAAATTGAGAATGCTGCCGGAATATGTGATGCATGTCCCTAAATATCACTGGATGGATAGGCTAATTCGGTATTACCATCATCACATCTTTTCCAGTCATCCAACAATGATTTTGACGGTCTAAACGTCCTTCCGATATAAATAAATAATTTGATTTAATATAGTTAGTAAGGATTTTTTTTCTCTTTTTTTTTGCATGTAAATGCCTTTGTAAATACTAAATTACATATTTACCCCTTAAAAGTCCAAATATAAAAAATCCTGAAATTTAATATTTACGAATCTTAAAGTTCTTATAAATAAAATATTTTTTAAAAAAATAAAAATTTGACATATATGACGTCTAGACTCGAAACAGATCACTTGTGCAATATATTGCATAACTAATCAAGATATTTAAATGAAAGAAATAATAATATAATCAGAAATAACGGCCCAAAAGTTGGGTGGTTAGGCTTGATGATGAATCACGTGAGTGTCACGTGACGGGCGATTTGATTCGATGCCGTTGCTTCCCTCTCCCTCCCTCGGCCGAACTCTTCCAAGAAGCCAAAACCAAGTGGGCGTTCCTCCACCGCCCCCCTTTCCCCCTGCCTTCCCTTCTTCCATGTGCGCGACGCTGAGAGGAACCCACTCCTTTGCCTCTCCCAAGCACAAAGATGGCAAGTAGTGTTAGGCTGCGCAACCTCCGCTCTCCACCACCGCCCCCCAAACGCACAAAGGACGGCCCACCATTCCCCCAATTAACCCCATTCCCCGTGCGTCGCCGCTACGCCACCCGCTTCCACTTCCGCGGCCCTTGCCCGACCTCTTGCGCTCCCTTTCGCGGGCACTTGCTCGTGGGCTTCTCTGACCTCCCGCCCATTGCCGTCGCTGTCAGCCGCCGCCCCTCGCCTTCTCCCCCTCGTTATATGCCCCAGGCTGTGCGCCGAATCGAGGTATTGAGGGTGGGGGCAGGACCGTAGAGGGGAGGATGGGTTGACAACGGCGTCGATGGCGGTCCACCGGATTCTTAGCCTCCGGCTTCTTTCCTACCTCTGCTGCCCTCTCCTACTCGGCTTCCGGTTCTACCGATGCTTTACGTACCCGCCGGAGAGCGCGAACCGCTCGACCCCGTCGTCGTCCCGCCCCGCGGCGGGCGTAGACCGGACCACCAAGAAACTGCGGAAGCCCTACACCATCACCAAGTCGAGGGACAGGTGGACGGCCGAGGAGCACGAGAGGTTTCTCGATGCCCTCCTGCTGTAATGTCCACTCGTCATCCTCCTACTCTCGTTCTCTTTTTACATGGTTTCATGTTCGTCGATTATTCTTCTCCTCTGAGCAATAAAATTTTTATGATCCTTTGATTGGATCATGTGATGCGAATTCTAGATGGAAAGAAATAGTAAGAGTAAGTTTGTGTTAGGTGACTAAACCAACGAATTAAAATTATTCATACCAATGATTTTGTTAGGTAACAGAATAAATATCTTTTCCGACTTCAGCTTATTAAACTGATGGCTAAATCTAATATTTGTCAACTGACTCTTTCTTAACGTTCATTGTCTTCTTAATATATATATATATATATATATATAGAGAGAGAGAGAGAGAGAGAGAGAGGGGTAGTGTATGTCCTATTAGTAATTTACTTGTCAAGTTGCAAAATAAAATAATCACTTATAACTTGAAAGCGTAGATTATGAATTTGATATAGATAATGATTTATGGATATGAAAAGTCATAGTTTTGAATTTTGAGCATTCCTTGATGGTTAGAACTATGGCTTCTAAAATTTATATTGTGCTGCTAATCAGGTTTGGTCGTGATTGGAAGAAAATTGAAGAATTTGTGGGTACCAAGACAACTATTCAGGTACATCTTCAGTTTTGCAATTCTGGCATCTGTTACTCTAGGTTTTATTTCTTTCCCTCTAACTTCTCTAATAAGATTTAATATGGCTGGTAGTGGTGTAACATGTATTAAAGCTTGTAAATGTAAATCAAGTGTATATATGCATGTATGCATGTGTATATATATATATATATATATATATAGTTTAGCTACGAAAGATTTTAATAGTTTATCATAAAATTCAAATCGCATCTTCATCACTTACTCTTTGGTGAAAAAATAACTTTAAAAGTTTTGACCAACATTTGTTATTCTGCTGTAAGCTTGTCATAGAGGAGGCTGACATGCTCAATTTTGTTTCTTTCTTTTTATTAGTCAGCTTTGCTTAGGAATCTCCTCAATGCTAATTCTTATTAAATAAGGATATAAATAGATGTCATGATCAAAGTTTGTCACACAATATAGCAATATCTTCTCTTCAGTTTGTACTTTTATGTATATTTTTTTTTGCCTTTTTTTGTTTCTGATCACTTCTCTGGACGATTCTATCATTGGTTTCTTAGTCTGTTCTTGATATCTTGTTCCTTGATTGATTATGTTTTCTTGGTCTGTTCTTAATTACTTGAGTCATTGGCTAACTTTCTTCAAAGGAAAAGATAAAATCTTTAATGGTATATTTTGGTTGTTTCGACGATCTTGTTGATTAGAAATAGTTGGCCATATTGAAATAAAAAAGAATAAACATGAGCAAACATTATATATATATGTATGCATAATATATTATATATATGTATTATATATACATATATGTATATATATATATGTACATATATATATATGTATGTATATATGTGTGTGTGTATATATATATATATATATATATATATATATATATATATATGTATGTATGTATTTGATTGCATCAATTAGAAGAAACTAATTTACTTGTTTTGATTGTTCCTGGGCCTGTATTTGTTGTCAGATTCGTAGTCATGCTCAGAAGTACTTTCTAAAGGTACAGAAGATTGGGTTAGCTGCTCATGTGCCACCTCCTCATCCTAAACGCAAAATGGCTCATCCAACCCAGCAAATCACCCCCAACAATGGTTTTTATTCTGATTAGAAAGCAATATATTTCCTTTTTGTATTGGATATACCTTCCTATGAATTTTGACATTTAATAGACTGCTTTTGATAGAGATAGTATCTGTAGATTGCCTTTATGCATCTTCTCGCATTCTTCCTGCATGCTCCGTCTGGGATAATACCTCAAATGATATAAATTACACGTCCAGTGAAGCAACATCTCTACCTGCTTGCTATACCATCCGTCCTGATATTGAAGGTCTGTACTGTCCATATTTGTAGAAACATCATTTTCATTTTTTGCTATAATAATTCGTTTCGTCAATTTGGTTATTGTAGGTGACAGTGGAATATTTGGCAAAACAAGCATATATAGTCAAAACATTGATTGGAGTGGCAATTTAAGTGGATCTTTGTTAACTCATCGAGCAACAAAACAAAGGAACCCACATCCATCACATCCAGGTAATTTTCGCACTTGCCACAGACTGTACCCTTCACTTTTATCGTTTAATACCTGATTCCAACTTCAACGAATTTCTAGTATGCAATGCATAAAATACTTGGGAAGCAGTAACTTTATGTAAATTAAGTTTGTTTTTGTATATTTATATGAATATTTGAATTTACACACCACTAGCATATTCAATAACCTAAGGATCACCATATTTTTAAAAGAAATGATCAAAAGAACTGGAAAAGCAGAGGCTTTTAGTGCCTTGCATTTATTCTTTTTTTGCATGAAAGGGGAGGTCTGGTTATACTCCAACAATGTGAAAAGATTATATACATGTGCACATAGTGGTTTACTTCTCTATAGAACCTTTCATCACTGACCACTTGGCATGGTTTTATCCTCTGTTTGAAATGGCCACGTATAAATTGTTTGTGGACATATCCATATTCTAAATACAACAAGTCTTTTTTTTTTTATTTCTAGGAGGATATTAAGTATGTCTAAGTGGGATGGAAAGTTCCCAAAGGCAGCAAAGATCCCATTATTATGAGCGAACTGAAAATTTGCAATCTTTGGTACTCAGTAGTAATACCTATCTTTAAAAGGTTAATTATTTTTTCTCTTTGGACAGCACATATGTAGAAAAAACATCTAGGAAAACGTATACAACTTTTACACCCAACTCCATCCATATTATGTTATTGGGGATTGTTGTCATAATTACAATCACTTTCAACTATCTGATCGAAGTTGTGTACAATTATTTTTTTCTTTTGATATGCATGTACAAATAGTGTATGATATCATTCACCCAAAATGGGGTTGAGTGAAGCAAATTGCATTTGTTTACATTTATATGTGAATTTGTACTAGTGATTGTACATTTATGTGCTGGTGATGCATTCAGGTGTTGGACCGCTGTCAAGCCTTATTCAGCATTTAATTTTAATTTCTATTCCATTAAGTCTCAGCACTGTTAAGTTATTTCTGAATTGTTCTTCTGACTTACTGTACCAGACTTTGCTCAAGTGTATACCTTCATTGGAAGTATGTTTGATCCGAACATTACATGGAGACCGGAACTTTTCTTTGAAAAGTTACAAGATGTCGATCCAGTTACTGCTAAAATTGTAAGTCAGCAAAATATTTTGAACTTCATATAGCTCGGTATCTACTATCTTTATCTACCATGGAACTTCCTTCAATTCTAGTTGGAGGAAAGAATTGTGAAATGTTAAGAATCTGTATAGTCAACTCTTTCTCATGGATATCTTCTAACTTGCCTTACTCGATGAAAACAAAAGTCCTCGACCATCATGTAGAGTTGTATGGATGATTAATGGATATAAACACTAAACACATACCTTGGATCTAAAGAATGAACTTATGTCAGCTTGGATTCTAAATTTAATGTTTCTATCATTGCTTCATTGGACTAATTTTTTCTATTCACATGCAGATTCTGATACTAATGAGGAATCTTGCTGTAAATCTGGCTAGCCCTAGTCTTGAACCTCTGGTGAGTATACATTTTGACTACTGTTTTCTGTAACATCATGTGATGTGATCTTACTGATCCTGCAGTTTGTAACTAGAAATATGTTGTTGCATTTTAAGATAACTGCTCTGTTGTATGGAATTTGTCTACCATTCCTTTTTCTCCTGTCTTACATGCATGAAGGCCTTCTTTTCTGGGCATCTTGCGAACAAAATACCCGTCTTAATTAAATTGCCTTCCCAGAATGATTCGAAGAAATTGTAAACTCATTTACGTTTTATGGATTACTTGTTCTTTGGATATGCTGTGTGTGTGTTCCTTCTCCGATGTTAATTTTGTGTATCATTCCGTGCTTCGTTCGACAGATAAGGTGGCTGGGCACGTATGACGTGAACACAAGAAAGGTGGCAGCCATCGGCGGAACTGCTGCTTTTGCAGATATATAATCTTACCTTTCACTTCATCTGAATAACTTGTTTCCGTACGTGAAGTCTTCTTATCTTTATCTACTTCATCTGAGTGTTGCTGTACTATTGTTCTCCATGCAACAGAGGACACCATCAAAGATCCGGAAGACGTTAGTGAACAACTGGAACCATCGTGGACCGTTTGATTCCTGCAAAAAGACACTCCCTGAATTCCACCATCCTCATTTGCCATGACTATTTATTACATGTGTTCGAAGTAATTCTTGAACTTATGATGATTTAGTAATATTTGATACGATAAGTATTTGGATGACTAGTTTTCCTTACCAGTGCATTAGTTTGATGATACCACTCGATATAATGGTACCAAAAGACCCTTTTCTTTTTTTTGATGGTTTTGAATAGATCTTTTGAATTGGTTATTGCAATAAAGAAGTTTATTGTTGTGATGAAAGCCTTTACTCGCAGTAACTAAATTTGATTTGATTTAAATCCTCTTATACAAGCGTTCAATGATCTAAAAAATAAATTGTTCTTTTTTATATTTTTGGAAAGTTATAAATGAGAGCGGAATATGTGTTGTTTTATTCAATTGCTTCTGGAGATTTGATGGAGTCCGACAGCCCGTAAACCCGACCAAAATATCTGGATGCGGATCCTTTTGGTTCAAGATCCGATAAGCTAATTGGATCAGATACGAATCCTGAATCCTGAACATACACGCGATAATCTTAATATTATCGGATTCGGATTCGGATTTAGCTCGTTTCAATCCGATAATATGCTACCGTCCCGGTGGCATATACTGAGATACCAACTACAGTTGACGGGGGATTGCGACAACGATCGAAAGCAGCCACCGCCACTCCGGTCGCGGTGCCGAACGCTAATCCCGGCAACTCTTCCGTCAGTACTGCACTTCTCTCTCATCTCTTTCCCTCTCTCTCCTCGGCAACAAAATTTGGGTATTTTCCACTTCTTTGAAGATTCTGATGGGCATTAGTTGTTTTAGTCGTGTTTTCGTTTCTATATGAAGAAAAATGAAATTTTCATGTTGATTTTATTGTTGATTTGATGCTGACTTATATCAATTTGATGCCTTGTTTGCCATCATGTTGCATTTCGATTTCGATTTCATATCACGGCATGGCACTTGGTTAGGGCATTTTGGGATCTCCCTCAAGGGGGCTTTTTAGAGTTCACGTTTGGTGTAAATTTCAAGGGGTTTTCGGCATAAATGTTTGTGAGGTTTAAGGTACTTTGAAAAAAAAATTGTGGAAATGTGTAAATTAGGGCAACATCAATCGATTGAGCTAAAACTTTGGGTTATAAGTTCTGAATCGCTTGGCCCGATAATATAATTATGAACTTTTAATCATTTAATGTAGTCAAGATCATCTTTTGGTGAAGTTTTGTTTACCAAGAGGATGCATGTTTTCTGTCCCAGTAGCACTAAGGTTTTCTCTCGTTCTCTTTATTTCCATTTTGCATACAGTTTCGATGACAAAACTGATTGAACCCTTGAATCCACGGTGAACTAATTGAACATTGATTCTTCCTTCATCTTGTCTTTTCAGATATCTTGGTAGATTTCCTTTTTGAATTATTAAATAGTTCAATTGTTTTATCAAGAAAAGTGCAAGAAACCAAGCTTATACTACAGAGATTGGTTTTGCAGGTAAACAAAGACTTTAGTTTCTTGTACTGATGCCAATTTACTTTTCTTATGGATCATTTTCGTTCATTGATATATGCCATTCTATGTGAATCTTTGCTATTCTCTATTTATGGACTTTCCTTCTGGATTTCTACTTCATATTCTGAAGCTTCGTTCCTTTAATCGTTGAGACCATCAAATATGACCATCTTAAGGTGAATATTATCATTTTACTTTGAGTGAACCAAACATATTCAACGATGCTTGCCCTAGGAATATGGATATATTACCAATCAAAGTTTGAGATGCTCATCCTCACCCTCAAGTCAACCATGTTAATTGGACAGATTACCCTACTGTGTTGTGGGAGAGTTCCTGGATAATGCTTGAAAAAAAGCATCCGAATTTGTCTATCTGATCTTGACTTTTAAATTGGGAGTAAGCCTCGTAGAATCTGGAAGAGTCCAGATTGAGAAGGGAAGGTTGGAGTTTGTCGCATGGAAATAGAAGTTCAGATTTATAGAGCAATTGAAGACATAAATCCTCCGTTCATTAATCCAACCACTTGAGTCATATTTCTTTCCATTAAACGTGGATATCTTTTCTTGATTAATTTGTGTGTGAACTCAATTCAGGCATGATCCCCTATGGAGAGAGTAAAATGGGTTTCATCAGGGAAATGCAGAAACTTCACTTTCATTCTGGTTATGTGTTTGTACGTTGGTGTATTCATAACCTCATGTCGTAATATTTGTTCGTCATATTTTTATGTTGTGGTAATAGTCCTGATGACTTTGGTAAGAAACACCTGAATGAACTGAAGTTTCATTTTACTTGATTGCAGATTAAAGAAAAATGGGAATAATTAGGAGCAGTTTCTCGTTTTTGCTAGGAGTCGGCTGTGGTGTTTACATTGCTCAGAACTACGAGGTTCCAAACATGAAAAAGCTTGTGAGTATATGGATGTTGAGGACGAAGGACATCGAAGAGACTTATCGAAAGCCCAAGAAAGATGAAGACTAGAAGCATTCACATATGGCAAATTACACTGAGAAAAAGATCAGCAATACACAGCAAAACCGCCCTGATGCCATAGAGTGGCGCAAACAAATAAATCTTGGGATCACATTTGTAACCCCTGAGATCTTGGCAAGTAGTTGTTACACTGCTTTCTCAGTTTTTGTCTATTTTCATAATTGAAGTGTTTTCGCCAATTGCCTTTTGTTAATGTGAAATTTTGAAATAGAATTATCTTTTTTCGGTACAATTCTGCATACTGAGTGGACTGTTGTATATCTGATATCGTTCGGTACAATTAGAACATTAACTTATCGGCACGCTAACCATCGTAACCAGATAGTGTACTTCCGAAATCGGATTTATCATCTGTGTTATTATAAATAAAAGTTAAAAATAGTGGTAATAAATAAGTCCAATTAATAAATAAAAATTCCTAAAATAAGTCTGGAATTATTACATTGTAGAGAGTAAAATGTTACACAACACATTACAAAGCCACCAAATGCAATCAGAGTAAGATGCAAATAATTTTTCAGGTAGGTTTCTCTTTTGCACCATGTTCAAAAAAGTAATTAGAACATCTATTTGTATGAAAATAATAATAATAATAATAATAATCAGAGTAAAATGCAAATACATCATTTGATGTATTTGTATGAAATCGAATTCATGATTTGAATACTAATCATCCATATCACCAAATAGTTCTTTCTATTTATCTATTAAGCTTAAGACTTAATAACGGGAGATAGTTTCATCTATGAAACATTCGAGTTATGTCTTTCCACAATTTGATTCTAATTATAATATATGGAGGGAAGAATCATGGCATAGATTTCCCCTAATGTAATGAATTGTACAATTTTGTATCAAATGATGGTTTTATTATTTTTATAAAAAACATTTAATGAATGGTTATGCATGCATGAATTTGATATTATATTTTTCATAAGAATGTGCATGAGGTTGAAACTTCATTTGAACTTGTTATTAGAAATCATTTAATCCACAATTATGCATTCAAGCATGCATTATACTAATTAACAATTACATCTACATGAACATAACGATTAATTTTAATCTAGTTAACAATTATGTACACAAGCATGCATGTGGAGATAGATACATGTACATGAACATTAAGAAAGATGCATATACCATCAATTTAGACAATGTAATGTCCCTATATACAGAGAAATTTAATTTATGAGTTAGATTCTAGCCATATATTTCACCTAGTCATATATTCCTTACACAATAATCTCCAGTAATACATAAATATTTTTGAATATTTCAATTAGAATATGGTGTTATCTTTCGTTCGTAAATATAATTGTTTGTAGCTCAAGTAGTTAAAAATATATTTTTTTAGATCGCTTCTTATGAGCGGATGTAACTGTGATAAACAACACGAAACGTCAATCATTTTAGTATCCTAAAATCTTAGATGGAGCTTCTGAATAATAGGATAATGCTATACCATACCTCACTCGTTGTTCATTGTTAACCACTTGCTCATGCGACTAAAAAAGACTTAATTTAGATTATTTTTAGATTTTATTATTGAGTGCTACAACATCACGTAAATAAAATAAAACTAACTAAATTTATGACATCAGATATTAGGTTTAGGTTTAGGTTTGGATCAAATCTATTTGAATAAAAAAATATAAATCAAATTCAATCTTTATGCTTTCACTTCTCTCATGAATATAATTGATTCTCTCACATAAAGTGTGTGTATATATATATATATATATATATATATATATATATATATAGCAATAACCAAATATTCCCCAATAAAAAACACCCAAATAAGACATCATAAGTGGGAGTGATGCCCTCATCAAATTCAATATTATCATGTGTGTCATAAATGATAAATTTCAACATTTCTATATATCTCACACACATTTATTAGTCGACATTTCTTTCATCTAACAAGGAATCGTCTAAAGGCTTTCTCAATCGTCTTCCTCTAAACCATCAATTGGATCTCATCCTCGTCGGACACTCTATTTGTATTTTAAGTGCCCACTTCAAAGTTCCTCCTCCATTACATCAAACACGTACAAATGAAAGCCTTTATGTGCATGCGATACACATCACCTACCTCAGCCACAAACGACACATGCCACGTGGATCCTATCAAGAGACGACACGTCAGCTAACATTTTCTGATCGCGTCGACCACGATGGCCCTCGGAAGTTTCCCGAAAGTTCCCGCTTTTGAACTTCGACACCCACAAAAATACACGAGTGGGTCCCACGCTGGCCGCGCCATTGGCCCAATCGCGAGCGGGTGAGGGAAGCAAAGCGTAGGGTAAGTGGTGGCACATCAGTAGGGAATTAATGGTGTCATGGCGTTATAAGAACAGTGTGGGTCCCGCTCGGCCCATCTCGCCTCGCCAAGCCGTTGCTTTTCCCAGGGGCCGATCGCGTGCTTTGAGGGATTGCTGTACCCATCGTAGTGAGGCGACGCTACGGGAGCGAAGAACTCCGACCCAAGACGTCTGCTTCGGATCGCAAGCCCGTTTTGATTTCCCTCCCATTTTCGACTTGTTCTTCATGACTGGGATTGCTTGATCGGTAACCGGGGCTCATGTCGGTGAAAGATTAGGGATTTCTTTCTTTCTTCTGGCGCGGAGATCGTTGCTAGGGTTTCTGGATTTGGGATTTTAGATCGGTCGGTTGATTACCGGAAGCGTGGGTTTGAGGGATTTGTAGAAAAGATTGGTTTCTAGTTTAGGGATTTCTGGTCAGAACGTGGTGGGGATGGGGAAAGGAGGGCAGGATGAGCGGAAGAAGGGTGGATTGCATCCCCCGACCTCGAGTTTTCCGGCCTGGGCAAGGACCGTCCAGGAGTGCGAGGCTGAGTTCAAGGTTTCGGCAGAGTACGGGCTCCGATCCGATGAGGTGCTGAAGCGACGGGAGATTTATGGGTTGAACGAACTCGAGAAGCACTCTGGGCCGTCGATCTGGCAGTTGGTTCTCGAGCAGTTCAACGACACGCTGGTCCGGATCCTCCTTGTGGCTGCCGTCGTCTCCTTTGTGCTCGCTTGGTACGATGGGGATGAAGGTGGCGAGATGGGGATCACTGCCTTTGTTGAGCCGTTGGTGATCTTCCTTATTCTGATAGTGAATGCGATCGTTGGCGTTTGGCAAGAGAACAATGCCGAGAAGGCACTTGAGGCCCTGAAAGAAATCCAGTCTGAGCATGCTGCTGTTAGAAGGGATGGGAATTTGATTCCGAATCTGCCTGCTAAGGATCTTTTGCCGGGTGACATTGTGGAGCTCAAGGTTGGAGATAAGGTACCGGCAGATATGAGGATTTTATACCTGATTAGCTCCACTGTGAGAGTAGAGCAAGCATCTCTTACTGGAGAGAATGCTGCTGTGAATAAAACCAACCACCATGTTGAGCATGAAGACATAGATATCCAAGGGAAGGAATGCATGGTTTTTGCTGGTACCACTGTTGTGAATGGCAGCTGTGTCTGCTTGGTCACACAGACGGGCATGAACACTGAAATTGGTAAGATTCATTTGCAGATCCATGAAGCTTCACAGAGCGAGGATGATACACCATTGAAAAAGAAGCTGAATGAATTTGGAGAGGTCCTTACGGCTATAATTGGGGTAATTTGTGCTTTGGTTTGGCTTATCAATGTGAAGTACTTCTTTACCTGGGAGTATGTCAATGGCTGGCCAAGCAATTTCAAGTTCTCTTTTGAAAAGTGCACTTATTACTTTGAGATTGCTGTGGCCTTGGCTGTTGCAGCAATCCCAGAAGGGCTGCCTGCAGTGATCACTACTTGCTTGGCCCTAGGTACACGGAAGATGGCACAAAAGAATGCCCTCGTCAGGAAGCTTCCAAGTGTTGAGACTTTGGGTTGCACAACTGTGATATGCTCTGATAAGACTGGGACATTGACCACAAACCAGATGTCTGTTGTAAGGTTTGTTGCAATGGGGCGCTGGACGGATACACTCAGAAGCTACAAAGTGGATGGTACCACATACGATCCTCATGATGGGAAGATCTATGATTGGCCAGCCAGCAGCATGGATGTGAATCTTCAAATGATTGCCAAGATTGCAGCTGTCTGTAACGATGCAAGTATCACTCAGTCAGGACATCATTTTGTTACCAGTGGCATGCCGACAGAGGCAGCTTTGAAGGTAAGAATACATATGGTTGCTTCCTGCCAAAGTTCATTCCTATTAGTAATTTTTAACTCAATATCAATTATCTAGTTCTTCTTAAAAATAATGTAAAGTTTTTGTAGCCAAGCTTCATGGATTCCTTTCGACTGTAAATAGGGGGATCTAGCTAGAATATAGGGCGATAGGCCCCCACTGACTTCTATTTGTTCCCCAACAAGTGGATCTTAAGGCACAAAAGGAAGACTTGGGCACAAGGAGAAAGGATATAAAGACCAGAACGGAACTCTTCCTCTTCTTCTCTAGGTTCTGTTTCCGTTTCCGTTTCCGTTCCTAGCGAGCTAACATCAAACAATTCCCTTCCAAACTATCCTACTGCTATTTGCTTGCCAATCACCTCCAAACTCAAAACAAAGAAAGCCTAGTTGGGATGGCAAAAGAAGGATTCCCATTCCCCTGCCTGGTAAGAGACTACATGTAAAGATCTAACAATCAAAGGAACTGCTTACTTCACATAGTAAAGCCTCCAACTCGATGAAGTACACTCCCAGCGAGAAAGAATGAAACTGGAATTGCCAACTCATACCGATGGTAAAGGAACTCCCACTATTGATACGTATCAAAATACTTACATACTTACACTTTTGGGAGGAGCGGAAATCTACTTCTAGAAAAGGGACTGCACCAATCCGAACTCACAAGGTAGGGCGGGTCACCTATTCCCTCGGCTGGCACAACAGCAAAGATATGGCCCACAGCTCGCTAGGAACTTCTTCTAAATAAAAGGGCTTTACTATAAATAAAAGGGCTTTACTTAAGAGTGCAATTATATGATATGAGCTTAGCCTTAGGAGCTTACCTTAGTGCTTCCAATGAATCAAAAAGATTATGATCAGAATTATGACTGGCAATCGACTTTCTTTATCATATAATATCAGAAAGCACTTTCGTTAACTGTATTGTTTATTCGCTTGCGACTTAATAGTATTGAAGGAAGAGGGGGAGTGCCAACTTGAAGGGATATCTACCATTTTTATGGTCTATTGAAAGTCAAAAGTCAACTATAGACATTTAAGCTTTTTTAAGCCATGGTAAGAAGGTATCTGTTTAAGTTCATCTATATCTGTTTCATAAGTTCGTCTTTATCTATTAAGTGAATCTATTCTCCTCTCTGCTCTTTGGGGTTATGTTATCCTGAGCCCGCCCACTACTACAGTCTTAGTGTGATTCCGTCTAGAACTAGCAAAAGAGAGTGGCATTCCCTTTTGTTTCACTCGGCTTGTCACGGACTTAGTTGGCTTTGCCTAAGTCGTGCGACACTCTTGCGTGTCTGTCCGCAAATGTCAGCCTCCCCGAAACCTCCCATGGTCTCTTAGGACCTACAAAAGAGAAAACGGGTTAGAGAAAGCGTCTTACTCAGGATCCACAAGTAAACATTTTATAAAACACTTCATGCCCAATGTAAATTACAAACAGACTTCACAAGCTCTGAATGGTTACACAATAAATGATCCAAAATGGTCCACTATAGACCGAAATCTCTTACAAGTGTCCATATGACACAATTTTTATTTATAAGCCTAAAATGACCACCAAACCCAACTAAAATGGGGCTTTTAAGCCTTCGACCATCCCTCTGCATGCTGTACAAAGCATGATCAAACCAAAAGATATGGACATACATGAGCATTACATTAACCCCCTTATTTACAGTTTTGTCCGTGACATTCTCTCCCACTTATTCTTTCGACGTCCTTGTCGAAGCCTTTGCTGACACTATAACTCATCGCTTTTGCTGAGTATTCAATTTTCTGCTATAGCTGCAATGCGCCTCTTGGCTCCCAGCTGCTCTCTGCTGTTGTTGTTGAGTAGTCGAACTTTTGATCCGCCATGCTGCTTCAACTCGCCAATGACTCTGACTCTAGTGTGGGGTTGGCTGAGTTGTGTTGATACCTGTTGGTTCTTGCGGATCCTTCGAATGAAGAAAAAGACAATTCTTATTATGCGCCAGTCTCTCAAAAGCCTCATGTTGCTTGAACTGGGTGGATGCTTGTTGGAGCTTTAACGAGTATCGCTTCGTAAACTTTTGAAGTTTTGGGTCCTTCCTCCACAAAATTTATCCATCGACTCTTCTTTCATTTAGTTGTCACTTCCAAGTAGATTCGCATCACTTCAGCTTTCGATTAACATTCTGTTTGGAAAGGAAACAAATAATCTACTCTCAATAGCATTGATCACCATTGGTGAGGATTTGATAACTATTAACTTCCATTATTTTCGAAGGGTCTTTGAACCTGTACAGAGCTCCTATAATTGGGGTACTCGGTTTCGCCCATTCTCTTAAGAGTTGAGAAGGCAAAGGTTACTTGACTTCGCCTGCCTCCTCGAGAGTTGTACTCCATGCATCGAGCTGGTTACTATGATTCATCTTCTCAATGCCATCGAACTTCTGGAATGCAGGAAGTTTTCACCCCAACTTGGAGTAAGTCTCTAATAGTTTTAGTCGCCTTTGGGATTGTACCGTCTTCTCCATCAACCCTGTCGCCTACTCTACTGAGTAGCAAAGGTACAACATCGCGTACTACCTGCTTCGTTCCTTGGTCGTGCACTCTTGTACGATTCGAAGTTTTTCACTTTCGGCTATCTTGATGAGAAGCTCATTGACACCGGTCTTACGAAGTTCCTTGGCATTTGCCCTTCAATCTTGTCTCGGTACTTGGAGTTTGCCTCTGCATTCTTCACCTCCTCGGCCCCTTTAACAATTAAGCACTCTCCCTCTATGAAAGCAAAGGATCGATGACTCTACGGAAGTCCCACCTCTGTGGTACCATGGCACTGCCATGCCCATGGCCCTATCCGTCGCCTCACATCTACATCCCTTTCTTCACGATCAGTAGATGTCTTTGTGGCGCTCCTCCGAGTCCATCTCCATTCTAACCGATGCTTGGTTTTGGGTAGTCAAGTCCCTTTGGACTTGTCGTCGCTTTCTCACCCCTTTCGATCTTCTGCTTCAACACCTCTATGTTCTCTAAGCAGTTCCCCTTGGTCGATGGAAAGACAGACTGCAACTCTCATGCATGGCCTCTGCCATTATATTGTAGGGTTCGCACCGATCCTGTTCTCCTTAGCTTCCTTGGTAGTAACGTTCGTTTACTTGGCCTTGTCCTCTGACTTGCCAAGCTCCCTTAAGCGAATATGAGCTCTGGAGCAGTCGAACTCTTCAGCTACTCTGATCATACATCTGTATGATCAAGTCCCTCCCATGGGACTCACTGGTACTTGCATTCGAACTTTTCCATCGGTGGTACACAGCCCCCATATGCTGATGATCAAGACTTTCATTTGATGTAAAATTCGATGCATGCATGTAAGACCCGCTTCTGCGGTACCATGACTTTCACTCTTTGAATCCATAGTCTTTCTTACTATCGTGTTGTTCACCGAAGTAGAGCACCCAGTAGATTCCGATCATACCTCTGTATGACATAGTCCCTCACGGGACTATATTCGTGTGTATCGCATTGCCACGAACTGTTCCACCACGATCCGCTGCACCATGTCGCGTCCTGGTGACATCTCCATTGCATTCCGATCCTTGTGGGATAAACTCGGATTGTGATCCCTCCACGTGTGGCTTTTGCCAACACATCGCAAGGCCTCTTTCACTTTCGATTGTCTCGCTCCTTTGGCAATCGACCTTCGTCCACCTACTCTCGGGTCACACCTAGACGAAGCACCGCTCTAGGATAATCCATCGCCTAGTAGCTTCTGAAGTCCACTGACTTCGCTAAAATTGGTGCACCATTGTCTGGATCCTGGGCCTCTGCCCCTACCAGCACAATCTCCGCTGCGCACCGCTCCCTTCATGGCAACCTGAATAGCAGCACTGTGACATATTCTTCAAGAGTACTCGCCTTCGCGTCCTCTTGCCCCATGCCAAGGCCTTCTGAACCCAATTTCGCCTCCGCAAGTTGAGTTGCCTCAGTTCTTCCGTCAAATGCTTCTCTGAAGTAAAGTGCATGTGTCTCGAAGCTCCCTTCGTCTTTGACACTATGCAGGATGAGCCTACTCCATCAGAATGAGGGATCCATGGAACGACATGATCCCGCTCTTGCCTATGCAAGAGTTTATGTCCTTAACTTCTGTCCAAGGAAAGCTCTATGCCTCTGCTCCACATTTCATTTTCTATGTTAGCTCCCTTCATGTGGCTTGGGTACTTCGCCAAGTTACACCCAAGTTGCTCTGCTCCTCGTTTTGTATTGAGTTGATGGTGGCCCTCGCACCCACCATTCCACGGGTCAGCCCTTTGTTGAGTTCGATCTTCATATTGACTCCAAGTGTACCTTCATTTGTGTTACCTTAGATCGCTCTCCCACTTGATCTCGTAATTCATTCCCCAATACATTATCTTAAGCGAGATCATGCAACGACTCCTCGTCGCTCGCTCGATCCATTGAGCTTTATGAAATTATTTTGAGGTACTCCTCAACATATGCGGTTCGTTGCACATGGTTCTCCCTCTAAAGAGTCGGAACTTATCCATCCTGGATATTTGTCCCGTTGGAGCAACTTCTCTCTTCGCTTCCTTCTCTCTGAAAGTTTCGGAGACCACTATCTCCTTGGACTACTCCGCCATGCTGAACAAACTGTGTATTGTTCTGTCCCCGCAAATGCACTTGCTAGATTGCGACTCCACGTCAATACAGCCCCCATTGCACCCCTTAAGGCCTGGCAACATGCTGAATTCGTTGTATACTTCAGCCTCCTACGGACGTATCCTTCACATGCTGGAGAGAAAGTTTCAATGCTCCATGGTGCCGAGTTTCAGTCGCCTTGGGATGGCCACAAACACTCTATCGTTCGCATACAAGCCTTTACATAAGTATCGAATTCCCCGAGTTAGCAATTTCCCTCACCTCTGTGAGCTTTGCACAACTATTTCGGTCGTTGAACAACCCATTCCATCTTACATGGTCTCATCCTTTATCAAGTGCCTCGCTTGCCTTGAGCACCATCAAGTATGGTTGCCAATATTGAGTCGTAGCTCAAACTCAACCATCCCAACCTTTATGCGCTACGCATTCTTCCCAGCTTGCTTGTCCTCGTGGTGCCTCTTGCGCGAAGGGTTGACCATTCCTCTGAATGCCAATCTCAGATGCCCGCTACTCTGAGCGATTTCTTTTCCCTACAACTCCATGCCCGTTTTCCTCCAAACGGTCGCGCATGCTGGCTGCTCATAACGCAGCCCCACTAGGTCCCTCACGTTTGCATACCAAGTGTTTCCATGAGTGCTTGTCCCACTCTGATATCATCTGTCACGAACTTAGCTGGTTTTGCCTAAGTCGTGCGGCATCCTTGCGTGTTCGTCCACAAAGGTTAGCCTCCCTGAAACCTCCTATGGTCCCTTAGGACCTACAAAAGAGAAAACGGGTTAGAGAAAGCGCCTTACTCGGGATCTACAAGCAAATATTTCAGAAAACACTTTATACTCAATGCAAATTACAAACAGACTTCACAAGCTCTGAACGGTTGCACAGCAAAGGATCCAAAATGGTCCACTACAGACCGAAATCTCTCACAAGTGTCCACATGACACAACCTTTATTTACAAGCCTAAAATGACCACCAAACCCAACTAAAATGGGGCTTTTAAGCCTTCGACCATCCCTCTACATGCTGTACAAAGCATGAACAAACCAAAAGACACGGACATACATGAGCATTACATTAGCCCCCCTGTTTACAGTTTTGCCCGTGACAGGCCGATAGAAGGTTAGATTAGGAAGTGGAATTCTGCTCTAGGCAAAATACAAAGAAGGATCTTCTTTCTTTCTTTTCCAGCTCTGATTCGGCCTTAGCTTAGTTACTGAGGAAGTGGATCTCTATCTATAGGGATTCTAGGCTCACCTGTATTGGAAAGTCGCTACTTTCAAATTTAGCCTAGCCCATTTGGTTCTTGGGTTTTTTTGGTTCCTGATGACTGCCCTAATACTTTCTTTCGTTCATTGACATCACAAGGCTTGTTTTGAAGTGCTAAGGATTTTTAATTTAAAAATGAGAAGTTGAGTCCTTGCCTAGGTGAAATATACTATGCACCTTTTTAATTAAGTAATTAATGACAGAGGTAAGTTTAGAGTATCATAGCATGAGTAATTTTCAGCAGTTATACTAGACAACATACTATAAAATAATTATCTGTTCTATTTTGCTCTTGCTACGAAACTATTAGTTAGTAGTTAAGCTGTGTGTATCTCTATTTGAGTCGTATGTATTCAGATGTGACTTGAGAGGTATGCATGTAATTTGGTTTTTTTGATTTGATATTTACTTTGACCTATCTATGTTGATGAATGGTGAATATATCTCGATCAGGTTTTGGTTGAGAAAATGGGACTTCCTGGAGGATATGATCCTTCTTCATTGGACTCGGCTGAAATATTAAGTATGTTTTAAGCCTTAAGTGCTGTTTATAATTCAATGATGTAGTTCAGATTTTTTTGCATGCATGCATGGCAGTCTATTTATTAATTGACATCTTTTTTTAATTGGAGGGTGCTGTAAATGGTGGAATGGAACTGCCCAGAGGGTTGCAACTCTCGAGTTCAATCGCACTCGAAAATCAATGGGAGTTATTGTGAAATCAAAATCAGGAACCAATTCTTTACTTGTGAAGGTATTTCTTGTTTTCTATCCATCTAGATAAAGATTATTTGGAATCATTCTCTGAATGTAACTGATGGACAAATAACCATTTGTGTTTCTTGGCATCCATGTTGAGCATGTTGGTGCATCTTATTCATTGAGTAAATTTTGTACCAAATATATAGATAATGCACTGCTTTTAAGCTCCTGGCCTCCGGCATATCTATATTGTACTAGTAATGAGTGCGAGTATAGTATGAAGTCACAATGGCCCATATAGCTTATGCATCCATTGTCCTAGGAGAATATCCATGATATACGGACTGTGAAAACATTTGATGTTGGTTTTATCTGCTGATGAGGTTCTATTTTTGGTGTATGTTAAAAGGGATTTTTCTTTCTCTTTTACACTGTTATCTCTTTCTATTTCTTAGTCTGTTGTGGATGTATAATTCGTTCCTCCTTTGTTTCTCCTAGACATATTAATTATTCTGCATGCTTTGCAGCTATTAAGTATTTGGAAGCTCATATGATACTTTATCATTTGAACTTCTCTGCAGTATCATCTGGCTGGAAAATCTTTACCATAATAAATAATCAAAGTTACATTGTGGCAGGGTGCGGTGGAGAATTTGTTGGAAAGAAGTACGTACATTCAGCTGCTTGATGGTTCTGTAGTGTTGTTAGATGACAGTTCAAAAAATCTGATTATGAACGCTCTGCGTGAAATGTCAACAAATGCATTGCGCTGTTTGGGATTTGCCTATAAGGATGATCTAGCCGAATTTTCAGCATATGATGGAGGAGACCATCCAGCTCATAAACTTCTACTTGATCCATCAAATTATGCATTCATTGAGACTGGTCTCATATTTGTTGGATTAGTAGGGCTGAGGGTGAGATATCTTGTTTGAATGAGTCATTCACTGAGTCTTTTCCTTTATGTGCTCTCCAGCCTTTGTCTGTATTCTGATTTTTGGAATCATTCTAGGATCCTCCACGAAAGGAGGTTTACAGAGCAATTGAAGATTGTAGAGCAGCTGGCATCCGTGTAATGGTCATAACAGGAGATAACAAGGAAACAGCAGAAGCAATTTGTCGCGATATAGGCGTATTTTCACCTGATGAAGATATACATTTGAAAAGCCTCACAGGCAAAGAGTTTATGTCATCCAATGATAAGAAGGCAATTCTGAGGCAAGACGGTGCTCTTCTGTTCTCTAGAGCAGAACCAGGGCATAAACAAGAAATTGTGAGATTGTTGAAGGAAGATGGTGAGGTTGTTGCAATGACAGGGGATGGAGTAAATGATGCTCCTGCTCTGAAAATGGCCGATATTGGTATAGCGATGGGCATTGCTGGGACAGAGGTCTGTTCTATCCTACTTCTTATTTGTTCTTTTATTCGTTTTGTTCTTTGTAATTATGTATTGTGGTATACGAGTAAGAATTTTCCCATGAGGTATGGTGAAATCATCATATCAACAATGATTAGCAGCTTAGTGTTCATTAAGCTATGTCTTTCCTTAATATCATCAGAATAATGTATAACTTTTTAACTATCTGTTTCTATGATCTGTTAGCATTGACCTTCCTAATTAGGGTTATTCCAATTCATGGAGAAAGGCCACCCAAGGTGACTAATGAGAAATAATCTACTTAATTGCTAAAAGGTAGCAAGTATATTACAAAAATGAAATAAGATGCCTTAAGCAGGCCTTGAAATGCTTACTTGCTGGCTTTTGTCTTCTGCGCCTAATTACTTTTGAACTAAATCTAGGAAACGTGAAATAGAATCACTCTTATTTATTCTCAGTGGCTCTTCCTAAATATTTCACAGCCTTTAGCATATTTCTTTGCTCAGGCATAATTTGTAATTTCTTTTATGGTGGAACAATTTTCAGTTCTTATTGAGAATGGAACTGGGATACTTTGTTTACAGAAATCGATATGAATCATTTGGGGTGAACTTTTCTATATATGTCATTAAAGCTTTCAAATATATGTTTCTAAAGAAATAACTTATGTTTTTTAGTCAGTGGAAGGTCATATGTCATACTTAAGCTTCTTGTCTGTTATAGCCGAGTGACCTGTGTAGGGATTTTGAATCTCGGTTTCGCATAGCACCTTAATTGATGGCCTTGACTTTCTAGCAAAAGCTTGTAGTGCAGGCTTCATTTGCACATTCCCAATTGTTCTGGCCAAAGTATTTAAATCTCAGTGCAATAACATTTTAGGTAACTAATCATTGCTATACCAGATGATCTACTGATCTGTACTGCTTGATATCAACTGAAAAATAATTAAAAAAACAATTCAATACTGATTGGTTTTGATCTATATAGTCCAGTACCAGTTCTTCTTAAGAAAGGTAATTACTGGGCAGTATGTACCACTTCAACCAGTATTTGGTTCCATGATGTGTAGGGTTTGGACTATTTCTTTTAGTAGCATTCCTTCTCCTTTAGGCATGACCCAAGTTTGGAAGCAACACAATTTGAAGTTTCAGCCATAGCCGGTGGCCAGATTGAAATGTTTTAATAATCTTAACATTTCAGCAAATCTGGAACTTTTTTACTACTTTTCTTACAACATTGTTAAAAAAATAAAGAAAATAATGAAAAGGGAAATCAATGGAAAGAAAAACTAATTATTTTTCCTTATGGTTATTGAAAATATTGTTTGATTCAATTTTATGATAACATGAATTTAAAATTGAACAATTGCATGAAGCAATTTAAAAACTTAATTTTAATTAGTTTAGAGCAATTGAAGTTCATTAAGCTATAAGAAAATAATTGAAGTCTTCGTCCACATAAAAATAATTGTTTGTGCTTCTGCTGACTGTACATGATCCTGATCTGAGATGCTTGATGACTACCGTTGGATGGTTATACTTATTACTTTTTCTCTATGCTGTTAGCCATCTGAATACTTGTACAGTCTTATGATTTTGGTGATGGTGAGTGTTGTTTATTGAGTTAAAAGACAAGGGCCCATCTGCCATATTAGTTCCCTGCATCAGCTGTCTTTTAGTATCCTCAAGTATTTCTTCTTCCAGGTTGCTAAGGAAGCCTCAGATATGGTGTTAGCGGATGATAATTTCAGCACGATAGTGGCAGCTGTTGGTGAAGGAAGATCAATTTACGACAATATGAAAGCGTTTATAAGGTCTTAACTTTTTCCTTCTGTTCACTTATTCAAGCTATCTATCTGAGGCTATTTATCAGATGTATAATTATATCTTTTTGATCATAGGTCTTGATGTTTTATGTACCTTGCAAGATTTCTTTGATGATCTTATGTACACGTCTCTTTTACTAATTGCAGATACATGATCTCCTCAAATATTGGTGAAGTTGCTTCCATTTTTCTAACGGCAGCTTTAGGCATTCCTGAGGGGCTGATACCAGTTCAACTTTTGTGGGTCAATCTTGTTACTGATGGCCCTCCTGCAACTGCTCTTGGATTCAACCCACCTGATAAAGATATTATGAAGAAACCACCTCGAAGAAGTGATGATTCACTAATAACTGCATGGATTTTATTTCGTTATATGGTGAGCCATTCTTTTTTATTGTGATTTATATTATTAATGAGTTTGCAATGAACATGAATGGACTCTATCAATACATTATGGATTTTGCTGTTATTTGATGCCTAAGCCAGATCCTAATTCTGATTTCCTCTAAGGATGAACCTCTGCCTCCTGCTTTGACTTGACTTTGATTCAGTTTCTACCTTGCTTGATGATGGCTTGATTTTAATCTCCAGCTTCTGTTACATACCATAACCTATGGTTATTATACACCCATATTTCTTATCAATATTAGGGTTGTCCAACCTATATGTGAAGATAGCCACTAAAGTAAGGGGGTGGAGATTTAGAAAATCTTGAACTTTAGGAGAGGGGATAAAGCTTTCGGTTAATAATGTTTTTGCAGCCAATCCACCATAGACCTCAGTTTTGCCTATAGATTGTACTTTCATAACTTTTATCTTCCAATTGAATGACTAGGAGTCGGTTAATGGAAATTACAGACATGAATAGGAGCTGAAGTGTTGTTGCATGCATTACTAGTTGCACCTTCTACTGAAAATTTATATGCTCATAAATACAGTACCTGCTTCATTCATGGCAGCTGACTCTTATAGTTCCTTGTATAGGTGATCGGGCTATATGTGGGGATTGCCACTGTAGGTATCTTCATCATATGGTACACTCATGGTTCCTTTATGGGCATTGACTTGAGTGGTGATGGCCATACTCTTGTAACCTATGCTCAGCTTTCTAACTGGGGAGAATGCTCCTCATGGGATGGCTTCAAGGCCGCTCCATTCACTGCTGGTTCACGTCGCTTCACCTTTGACACTAATCCATGTGACTATTTCCAGTCTGGTAAGGTGAAGGCAATGACCCTCTCGCTCTCCGTCTTGGTGGCCATTGAAATGTTCAATTCCCTTAATGCATTATCGGAAGATGGGAGCCTCCTGAGCATGCCTCCCTGGGTTAACCCGTGGCTTCTCTTGGCCATGTCCGTCTCATTTGGATTGCACTTCTTGATACTATATGTCCCGTTCCTGGCCCAAGTGTTCGGAATAGTGCCTCTCAGTTTCAACGAATGGCTCCTGGTGTTGGCGGTTGCTCTTCCGGTGATCCTCATTGATGAGGTTCTCAAATTTGTCGGGCGCTGCACAAGTTCTTCAGGTGCCAGGAGACGATCTGCATCTGCAAAACACAAGGATGAGTAGATGCTAACAGATTTGGAGATGCATTTCAACAATTTTGCGTCACCTCGGAAGGTAAAGGTTGTTCTGGTCCCTCATTCAGTTTGAGAATTAGGCAACCGGGATCTGTTCAGAAACTGACCTGGCAATGAACTTATATTGGATTTGGAGATTCTCGATTTTTAAGAAACATTTTTGTCATGCTGGATTATACAGATCCATTTCATTGGTAATACTCGTGATGTTAATGTTACCACGAGGGGAAATGGTCATGCAACTGTAGATCGTCGCATGTGCAATGTGACAGTCAATAATTTTTATTTAGTTTTGTTGAGAGAATGTTGTTCGTACTTCCCTGCAGTTCTTTTGCTATCTTCAGCTTCAATATTTGGATCTTGGGGCCCATTCATTCTCTTCTGCTACCACTCGCGTATGCATATTTGGTGATACAAGTCTAAAGAAAGTCAATCATACGTCAGCGCCATGTCAGCAGCGGCCAAACAGCCAATTATTCTTGCTGTTGATGTTATTTTAATTACCATAAAGATTATTACGAGGAACACGGGGCTTATCCATGACATCCGCACGCACAATGCACGTGCTGCGTCGGCTCACCTGTCCTGGTCCGCTCCCGTCTTCTTCACCTCAACACTTCCGTTGGGTCGGCCTCGCTCTCACCGTACCCCGGTGGGCTGGAGGCATAATTCTCCGCCTGTGGAGCGCTTCAGCCGTCCGATCCCGCGATGAAGCAGCTCCACAAGCAGACCAGCCACCAGATCCCCACCCACGCCGCCAAGCCTGCCAAGCCCCCATCCCGGTCTGCCGCCTCCGCTTCCGCCCCGACGTCCTTCCTCCGCGCCGCAGCCTGGTACCTCCTCCGCGAGCAGCGCCTCGTATTCGTCATCGCCGGCGCCGTAATCGCTTCCACCTTCTTCCTGCTTCATCCCTACCACTCCTCCTTTCCCCTCCTCCACACCTCCGATCGCTTCTTGCACGAAGGGTTCCTCCCCGGCGTACGGCACCCCTCTTTCTCCTCCCCCTCCTCCTCCGGCGGCAGCGTCGCCGTCGGTGGCGGTGGGCGGAGGGTGCCTGTGGGGCTGAAGAAGCCGGCGAAGCGGATCGTTGTGACCGGAGGCGCCGGATTCGTCGGGAGCCATCTGGTGGACAAGCTGCTTGCAAGGGGGGATAACGTGATCGTGATCGATAACTTCTTCACCGGGAGGAAGGAGAACGTGGTGCATCATTTTGGAAACCCCAGCTTCGAGCTGATCCGCCACGATGTTGTCGAGCCGATCTTGTTGGAGGTGGATGAGATCTACCATCTCGCTTGCCCGGCGTCGCCAGTGCACTACAAGTATAACCCAATCAAGACCATTATATCCTTCTGAGTTTGCTGATGGTTTCCATTTTGTACATTTTTTATTCAGGATTCATACTTTGAGGAATGGATGCCTTTGACCTGAGATGGATTTGGAAGAAAAATTCGTTTCTTCTCTAAATTATGTCGTAGGAATTGCTTTGGAAAAGAAACTATTTCCATTGATGATTTAGCCTCAAAATGCAATTTTCTTTTTCGGTTGATGTGCATGAATTTATAGTTTGTTACTGTATCTTTTGTTAGTTCTTGTGTGATAATCTACTAATTCAAGTGTTTGTTGTTGATTTTTGTTTTTGCGCTCTGCAAAGATAGGAATGACACATCTTGCTAATCTTATGCAACTTCTCAGCAATTTGTTATTCCTTTGTATTGCTGAATGTTTGATTGGATTCTTTTGGTATTGCAAATGATAGGCTTCTTGATATAGCAGCAAAGATAATCTTTTATTCTGATAGAACTGTTTCGAATTCTTAACATTTGAGTACAAGACAAATGTGATGGGAACACTAAACATGTTGGGTTTAGCAAAGAGAATTGGAGCTCGATTCCTATTGACAAGTACCAGTGAGGTGTATGGCGACCCACTTGAGCACCCACAGAAGGAGACCTATTGGGGCCATGTCAATCCTATAGGTGGGCAAACTTCTTTTCAATCTCATTCATGCTTCTTTGAACAAAACTATGAACCCTACTGACGCACTCATTCTATTATTGCACACATCAGTAAGAGTGTTAAGCATTTCCATTTTGTTTGTACGTATGTATGTTAATATACCCTCAAATACCTAAAAACATCTTAATGTTAATGTTTATCCTCAGGTGTTAGGAGTTGTTATGATGAAGGAAAGAGAACAGCAGAAACTTTGACCATGGACTACCATCGTGGTGCAGAAGTTGAGGTGACTTTATACAGTTACACTCGAAATAAAAGCTTTTTCCCTTTGAATTGTTAATTGCATGGTGAAGTAGTGGTGCACAAATGTGACAATGGCTAAATATGTGGCGCCACTAAAGAACCCATAGTGATTCAACTTCATGTTTGTTGGGTTTCTGATGTCTTACACTAACACACTTGCATAATGATACCAATAATTTTGGCACATGTTTTTCACTAATTAAACATGATCTAGTTGAAGTAGATCTTGAAATCATTTAACCAATATATCAGCATTAAGTTGAGATGTCTTTTTCCTTCTTAAACATGAAACAAAATTTGTGTTCATTTGGGTGCATATTCATGTGAGACTTCTTGATTTAGGGCTTTATATATATAATATTTCTCATCATTAATGAAGTATATAATTCCATAATATTTTTGCTGTTGTGTTTGTTTATAGTTTAATTTAATCGAAGTTTTGGATATTTGTACCAACAGAAAAGCTTCTCCCAACTGCATTTTGCATCATATGTCTTGTGATAGAAGAAAAGTTCATAATTTGAAAACATAAATTAAAATATCATGAGCAAATGAAAGTGATTAAAACAATGTTGTTCATTGTAAAATTTGAATGATTCAGTGCACTTGATACCATAGACTCGAGCCTAATGATCCTAGTTCACCTTGATTTATTACATGCAAATAGATTCAAGCCTGACGGAGACACTTGGTAAATGCATCCTTTCTAATCACGGGTTAACAAACACTGTATGCACTGTTGGCATGTGCCATGCTAAAATGCAAATGAAGAAAACAAATTTGACCAGCCAAGGCTTGGCTTGGTGTGACTTGGGCCTGGAAAACACTTGCGACTTGAAAAGTAAAAACAAGGGATTCCTTGCTAAGGATTGTGATCATTAGATTGTCTTCTGCCAAGATAGTGTCAACACCGATAGCTGCATACTGGCTCATAAAAGAAACGAGATTTCATTTACCGTGTCGTTAGTGTATCTTTAGACTGAACCAACCCAAGAAAAAACTTTGCCAGGATAAAGAATTTAATGGTTCCATACTATTTTTTTGCACTTATTATCTTTCTCATCCTTGAGAAAATGCTTGGGAACAATCTGGCTTAATATGTGAAAGTCATATATTGCCCTCATGCAGATACTTTTCTCGGTAGCTCAATAGTTGCCTGATTTCTCCGAGTAGAAAACTTGTTTATGAAATTGATATGTGGGATGCATTTTCAGGTCCGCATTGCACGAATATTTAACACATATGGACCTCGCATGTGCCTAGATGATGGCCGGGTTGTCAGCAACTTTGTTGCACAGGTATCTCTTCCTTCATGTGCAATATCTTCTCTTTTGTCATGTACATTCATGATCAGTTGCCATGAAGTATGAGTATAAGGATGTTATGATCATAGGAATTAAACTTTGCAGGCACTTCGTAAGGAACCTATGACGGTTTATGGCGATGGAAAGCAAACTCGAAGTTTTCAATTTGTTTCAGACTTGGTATGGATTCATGTTATAGTACTTTTTGTGTTCAAATGTAGATTTGATCTACATGATTCCGCTTGTGGTTTTATGAATTATTGCCTTAATTACCTATCTCTTTTGATATAAACCTTTTTTTTTTATTAGGCCGACCTTTTCTCCCTGAAATTTTGATGGTTGGCATGAATGACAGATTTGAAATGCTTCTCATCCTTAAGATATTTTAGTTTCTGAAGTCACAGATAATTGTTAAGATCCTGGTAACCTGAGATCAACATGGAGCTTGCTATCTGAGAATTCCAACTTAGGAACCATCCAGATAAATTCCATCTATGGTTCTCATGGTAAATATATGAAGTTTTTTCAGGGAAGGGGCTCATTTATATTGAGTTGAACAAATAGGAATTCCCACCATGTGGAAGTGAAACCAAGAATGAGATTTTTAATGGCTTAGGACTCTTCTCCAGAGTTGTTGTGTTAGATGGCTATCATTCTCCTTAAAGATTCTTGTCTAGCCTTTTCTCCCAGAGTTCAAATATGTCAACACAAGAGTTTCACCATTGGCTTAAATTTGCCATTATTATCAATTTTACTTTGGGTTGATTCCAAGTCCACAATAATGGCAAATTTCACCATTTGTATACCTGAAATGTGTACCTGAAATGTGAAACTCTTATGTTGACATATTTGAATTCTTATGGCTTTTATTATCACCATTGGCTTAATGGCTTTGTATACCTGAAATGTGTTCACTATATACTGCAAGTCCACAACAGCATAAGATTATGTAGGTATGGATAACAACTTAATTTATTATTAGCATAGGATCATTTATGTATACTGGCTTAGTTCATAAGACAAATGCCCAGCAGACATGGTCAGCTGGAGTTTACAGTACATGTAAAATTTTATTTTTTACCACTGTTCAGCTATCACAATAATAGGGCAAATGATAGTCATATTCTTAAACTTATCTTACAGTGTGTTGTTGCATGTCTATATGTAGAAGTTACATCATCATGAGGTACTGGCCCTATAAACACTCCTAATATTTAGGTGTCCAATTCGAACATAAGATGCTGCAGAACCAGCAACATTGGTTTACAATAACTTTCTTGATGCTTTCTTTAGGTAGGTGCCTGGCATTTCTTTATTAGTTCCCACAATGTGCATGCTCTAAAATTAACCTACCATGACTTCATTTGCTGACAGATGCTTAGATCTTTTCAAAGAGTCATTGTTTGATGAAAAATATGGCTTCTCGTTGTTTTTGTTTATGTTGGTGTTCTCTATTGTTCTTGCTCGTTATAAGAAGGAATCCAAAAGGAGGAAAAGGGAAGAAAATTTTGATATTATTTTAATCAAGCACTGATATAGAGATCTCTATTAGGGCTTCTACAAAATACACTTCTTGATTATTATAAAAATTGCAAGAAATAAAGGTTGAAAAAGATCAAAACAGAATATGAATAGGAGATAATAGTCTTGACCGTTGGGAATTTAGCAAGTCTTTGCCAATCAATGTTTGCTCGGCCAACGAACTTCTGCACTTTTTTCTGTACCGTACCGTCACTTTCTTCCTGTTCTCACTTCCAGTTTCCTAAGTCAGAATTTGATTGAGATATCACTAAGAACAACGATCCTTTTCTCAGATCATTTATTCTCACGCATTAGATTCGTGCTGGCAGAGTTACAAACATAAACTCTTTTTAACGATCTCGACATATGAACTTGCTAGGTTGATGGGTTAATAGCACTAATGCAGAGTGAGCACATTGGACCTTTCAACTTGGGTAATCCAGGGGAATTCACCATGCTGGAGCTAGCTGAGGTATCATCACAAAACTTAAAGACATAAAATTCCACTAATCCGTTCCACCCATCTTCATGTTGTAGTAACAGGAATTCCAACATCTTTGCAGATTGTGAAAGAGGTTGTTGATCCTTCTGCAACCATAGAATTCAAGCCCAATACTGCAGATGATCCTCACATGAGAAAACCTGATATATCCAAGGCAAAAGAACTGCTGAACTGGGAGCCGAAGATTAAATTGCGACAAGGGCTACCCCTAATGGTGACCGACTTCCAAAAGCGTATCCTAAGTGATGGAAAATGAATGCCAAGTTGAGTCTGTACCATACAACACACCATCAGCTTGATCAATTGGTATCTCTGTTGTTGTAATTTATGTATCAGCTTGATCGTTTGGTATCTAATGTTGTTGTAATTTCCACAAATTCCAACAGTCAACGGTTGCTTCATTGTATTCCATGTGAGATAGGTTTGACCACTCAGCTGCGCCTCGTCGAACTTAAAGAAAGGAAACTTATGGTATTTATGCTGTCTTATCAAGTGAAGGAAACTTTATTGGACTCATGGCTGGCTTATTTCAAGGCAAGCATTCCATTATCTTGGTCTCTGGCAGATTTGCCTTGACCACACTAGATTTCCTTTTAGTGATTTGACCGGAGTTTATTCTTCCCGATGTGTGTCAAGATCTTATTGGTCAAGTTAGTCCAAGATGCACTCTTTGACCACCATTTTTGACTGTTGAAATCCCTGAAAAGAGCTTCTTCCACTTCCTTATGATTATTACTAATTTATTGCTGTTGTCGTGGTTAGCTCAACCATTATTAACACCGTTTGGTCTTAGCTTCCCACAAAGTGAAGTCTAGAATTATCAATTTCCTTTTTGATGCAAAGTTACGCCCTCAAAGATAGGAAAACCAAAGCAGTAAATGTAGTCAATCTCGAATTATAAATAGATTATTAATTTTTAATTAGTTATCTTTAGTATTTTGATTCTTATATATGATTTTTATACTTACAAAAATAAAATATTTAACTTTTTTTTTTTTTCACGTTGTTAATTTTACTAACAAAAATTTCATGTGTTCATTGATAAATTGAAATGAGATAATATCAATACGTTCTGATAAATATGATTAAATATTTTATTTTTATAAATATATATCATAATATAATTTTTAAAATTAAAAATAATTAAAAATAATTAAAAATAATTAATTATATAGAGTAATTTATAATTAATCATACTTTAAGTATAACAATAATTTCTCTGATATCTTTGATGCAAGTATAGGCCCTCAGCAAAGTAGGCAATAATCCGTTTCAAACCGTGTAGCAGAACAATAAAATGGCAGTGCACATTTTTTTTCGCACTGTTATTCGCTCCCCTATTCACGAGGACGACCGTATTTCAAGTTACGTATAGTGGTACCAAACAGAACTGCCGCAGTCTCCGTTTTGTCCGAAGCCGCTGTCTGTTGCGTCGCCAAGCTCGGAACTCGGACCGTTCCCAGCTCTATAGAAGAGCCATATGCGTGCGGTACGCTCACCGGTAACGCACCCGCCGCGATTCTGTTCTCCGAAACGCCACCGTCTGCCACGGTGGCCCACCGCTGTAGGCCGGGTCAACGTAGAAGGACGGATTCGACGCGTCATCGCCTGCGAACCTGCAGGGACGCAAGCCCTCGACCCCGAAGCCTACCCAGTCGGGCCCCGTGAGGCTCGGAAGGCCTCCACGTCAGCCGGACGCGCCGAAGGAGCGCCTGTCTGCGCCGCTCGTGTCGTCCGTACCCTGGCGGGTCCCACGGCCTCTGCCACAATCTCGAAACGCCTTGGCTGGACCGGTTTCTCGGTGCCGTTATAATCGACCGTAACTCATACAGGCGTTATCGGCGTTATCGCCAATTCTTACGTGTATCGATTCAAGTAACTCTCCCAATTAAGTGAACTGCTTGCATCAATTGAAGTACCATCGCATTAAATTATGTTGGCATTCTACGAGTGTTATATGTTACCCGAAAAAATGGTAACGCCGCGTGTTACGGGATGCGACCGTGTCATGGCAAAAGCGTTGTAACGGCTATAAATGACACCGGTGCGGCCCGCATTGATGGGCACAGTCGCCGCGGTCGATCTCGACCGTCGGATCCCTGCACCAACCCCATCGCTGTTTCACGCCCCGGATTAAAAAGAGGGAAAAAGACAGCGAAGAAAATAATGGGCACACCCGTCGAAAAGCTAAAAGCCACACACCGCAATGATGCGTTCCCTTCCCCCTCCTCTCTTTTAGCTTTTATCCCCGAGTCGAGGAATCGAATCCCTGCGCTGAGTCGAGGCGGCCGAGTCCACCCCCTTCTCCCGTCTCCCGTCTTCGAGACGTCTCCCTCGCGAGCTATCGTTTGTTACACACGCCTTCCTTCCCTTTCCTCTTTCCGCCCACCTGGTTTGACCGAGTCGTGGAATCGTTGGCCCGGTCACCCTCCCCTCCGCCCCGACTCGGTTCGATCCATTTTAATAACCTCCAATAGCCATTATTGTTGTTGTTATTATTATTATTATTGTTGTTAAGCGTTCGCCAGGAGGAGGACGGCTTGGCCAGCCACCGCTGTGGAAGACGAGGAGCTCGAGGAGGACGGGAGAGGGGCAGAGAGAGGGAGGGGAAGAGGGAAGGCGAGGCGAAACCCTAGATCCGGTGGATTTCTAGGTTTTGGATGCGTCGCTAGGGTTTAAGGTTTTCGGAGGAAGAAGAAGAGGGAGAAGGGATCGGGGGCGAGGATGATGGTCTCGAGGGGGTTGTTCGGGTGGTCGCCGCCCCATGTGCAGCCGCTGACGCCGGTCTCGGAGGTGTCGGAGCCGCCGGAGTCGCCGTCGCCGTACATGGACAGCGGAGCTGAGGCGGTGCCGGTGGAGGACGATGGGGCGGTGGATGAGGTGGAGGAGATCGAGCCGCCGCCGGCCACCGTGCCCTTCTCGAGGCTTTTTGCCTGCGCTGATGGGGTCGATTGGGCACTGATGGCTGTTGGGGCCGTAGCTGCAGCCGCCCACGGGATGGCCCTTGTGATCTACTTGCATTTCTTTGGGAGGGCCATCAACTTGCTCAACTCGCAGAGCGACAACTCCGAGATGCACACTAATGGGGATCTGCTGTTTAGAAAATTCAAGGATGTGAGTTCGATTCTAGTACATTTATTTTTCCTCTGCTTCTTTGAACCCCTTTTGTTATAACTTACTATTTGTTCCTGCATTTCGGTGCCTATGGTGAGGCTGTTGTGATATAATGGATTAGTTTGAAAGAGTGAAGAAGGTTATGCCTAAATGAACTTATTAATCTGTTGGGGTTGAAAGTGCTATAGGTTAGAGGGACATAGTTCGATTGAGGAAATATGAGGTTGGAATTTGCTGTCATTTGCTTGCCTGAAAGAAATTTCAGTAGTTGGAGGCTAAAAGCATAGCTAGGTTGAGTAGATTTGCTGCAGTATCCTCAATTTGGGTAATCATCAGTCAGTCATTTGAATCATTATGTATTTTTTAATTTGATGTAGACATCCTTAATCTTTAATTTATGCTTTCACCTATTTTGCTGAATTTATCCTATTCTAGCAATTAGTATGTTAAGAAAGTAATTAGTACTTAGGGACCTTTGATTTATTTTGACATCTTCGAACCGATGAGTTCCTTGGTTGCTAACACAAACTTGAAGCTTGGTCGCACTTCTTGCTTTCTATGCTTAGGATATATCATTCTTGTACACCATCTAGATGGTATAGCAGCCTTAGGATGTCTACACTGCAATTACATTTGTACACACATAAAACCACTTATAACGATATAGACAAGTTGAATACTCGACCTATAAGTTACCTTTGGTATTCCATTGTGGAGTAACTCAAGGGAACATAAAACCACATATGACAATATAGACAAGTTGAACACCTGACCTAGAAGTTACCTTTGGTATTCCACTGTGGAGTAACTCAAGGGAGGCTATCGTGGTATGTTGATGCCTTTTTGACATCATTAGCCCATGCACATAGCTTAGAACCACTTTCTGGGGACAATTGTGCATTTTGAAACATGATGGAAACACAAATAGGGTTGTCAGCACAAAGTAAACTTCACCACTTGCTCTTTTGGAAATTGAATCCTTCAATAGATTGAAGAGCATCATATAAAACCAGTTCCAAGTAGTCTAAGCACATAGAATTAGAAACAAGTTGCCAAAATACTTTTTGTGCCTACTTTATAATAAAATGTGGAGTATTAATCAATAGTTTTTGAGTTTATCCTCCTCTGTATCATGCAATGAACAACACCTCAACCAGTAAAGGCACTCTTGGAAACACAAACATTCAAGTTATAATAATTACCAGCAATGCACTAAACATATACAGAAGCACACTTCAATTCATGACTGCTCAGTTATAAGCACAAGGCTGATGGATCCCATAGCCACGTAGAAGATGATCTATGAAGAGCAATCTGTTTTAGTTTGTTTTGATAAAAGTGATTACAAAAATTTTGGTTCTTTGCTAAATTGTAATATTTTGTTCTTTATCTGCAGCATGCCCTATACATTATTTATATAGCTGTTGGAGTATTTGTTGCCGGTTGGATAGGTATGGGTTAAAGCTTTTCTACTAAATATTCCTGTCGCCTATATGTTCTCCATGCATACTGAATGAATGAGTTATCAGAGGTCTCATGCTGGATTCTCACTGGAGAGAGGCAGACTGCAGTCATAAGATCAAAGTATGTCCAAGTCCTGCTGAACCAGGACATGAGCTTTTTTGATACCTATGGAAACAATGGAGATATAGTTAGTCAAGTGTTGAGTGATGTGCTGCTCATCCAATCTGCTTTAAGTGAAAAAGTACGGTAATGGATGCTTTTCATGTGGTAGACAGTTCCTTTTTTCCCCTTTCTCTAACAGTTCTTTTTTGGCAAAAGAAAAGAATTCTGAATTCTAATTTGTAATTTGTAATTTGTAATTTTAGATTCAACATTGTAAGATTGTTCTTTGATGGTGGTGCATCTTTGCAATTGTGTCACAGGTTGGGAACTATATTCATAACATGGCAACGTTCTTTGGTGGTCTTATCATTGGTTTGATCAACTGTTGGCAGATAGCACTTCTAACACTAGCAACTGGTCCTTTCATTGTTGCAGCAGGAGGAATATCAAATATTTTTCTTCATAGACTTGCTGAAAATATTCAGGATGCATATGCTGAAGCAGCAAGCATCGCAGAACAGGTTTTCACTTGCTGCAGTTTGCTTCTTTTTTTTCTCTCCCTTATAAACTTGATCCTAGCTATTTCGGATTTGCTAGTTTTTCTCTTTTCGTGCATGTGACCTCTTTTATGGGCATAGCTAGATAATAAAAGCAAGTTTTGTAGGATTAAGATTAAATTCAGTATCACGAGTAGGACTTATTGGAGGACTCGTCTAGATAAGCTAAAATGCATCATGAAATTGGTTTTTGTAGAGCATTATAAATCAGCTGGGATTGATTGGTGAAGTCATGTCCGTTTGGAACTTGCTTTGCCTGATCCTAACCCAACACCTAAAAGAATCAGGGTCTTGGTTGGACTTGACGAAAGAGTAAATGATCCTGCAAAACTTTAATCCGAGTGTCATCAGATCCAGTTGCCTACATGTTTAAATAAAAGATTTTCTACTTATAGATTTGTAAGACTAGTTTGATATGTTGTGTATATTACCCATATTGTTTTTGCCCTTGAGATGCCTTTTTCTCTTGTCGCCAGATTAACAAGTCTACTGAATTTGCTCAAATGATGAATGATAAATCATCAAAATCAGAATCAGTATATTGTAGCCATTTGCTTTTTTGTTTACATTTTTTTATTTTTCTTTTATGCAGGCAATCTCATATATTCGGACATTGTATGCATTTACAAATGAAACTCTTGCAAAGTACTCCTATGCAACCTCACTTCAAGCTACACTACGCTATGGGATATTGATTAGTCTTGTGCAAGGTCTCGGTCTTGGATTCACATATGGACTTGCTATATGTTCTTGTGCTTTACAACTTTGGGTTGGAAGGTTTCTGATTTCACGTGGAAAAGCCAATGGTGGTGAAATTGTGACAGCTTTATTTGCTGTAATTTTAAGTGGCCTGTAAGTGTCTGATATGTTGATGAATCTTTCTTTGTTCTCTATCCATGTTATCATTGTCTTATTTAAGTCTTTTGTCACCTACAGTGGACTAAATCAAGCAGCTACGAACTTCTATTCATTTGAGCAAGGGAGAATTGCTGCTTACAGACTTTATGAGATGATAAGCCGTTCAAATTCTACTGTTAATCAGGATGGCAACACCCTAGATTCAGTGCAAGGAAATATTGAGTTCAGGAATGTATATTTCAGTTATCTTTCTCGGCCAGAAATCCCCATACTAAGTGGTTTCTACCTAACTGTACCTGCTAGAAAAACTGTGGCCCTTGTTGGTAGGAATGGTTCCGGGAAAAGCAGTATAATTCCTCTCATGGAGCGTTTCTATGATCCCACATTAGGTATGTCTTTTTTAATTATGTTGTCTTGTTTGACTATGTGTTTTTTTCTGTTTGCACTCATGTGCATTTTTTTAGATGCATTAACAAGTTGAATTGTACCCTTGTCTTTTGGTTCAGGGGAAGTTCTATTGGATGGAGAGAATATAAAACATCTAAAGCTGGAATGGTTGAGAAGCCAAATAGGACTAGTCACCCAGGAGCCAGCTTTGTTAAGTTTAAGCATCAGGGATAATATAGCCTACGGACGATCTGCTACATCTGATCAGATTGAAGAAGCTGCTAAAACAGCTCATGCACATACATTCATTAGTTCACTTGAAATGGGATATGAAACACAGGTTGGTTGGTCTTGCAAATGTTTTCAACTTGAACAAGAGACATCTTTGTTGTCTTTTTTATTTTTTGTAAGTTTTGAATTGTATGCAATATAGGTTGGTAGGGCTGGTTTGGCATTGACTGAAGAACAGAAAATAAAGATATCAATTGCTCGTGCTGTGCTTTCAAACCCTTCTATTCTTTTACTAGACGAGGTTACAGGTGGCCTAGATTTTGAAGCAGAAAAGGCTGTTCAAGAGGCATTGGATATTCTTATGCTGGGAAGGTCCACTATAATAATAGCTAGACGCCTTAGTCTTATCCGCAATGCTGATTATATTGCAGTAATGGAGGAGGGTCAACTTGTGGAAATGGGTACCCATGATGAATTGCTGAATCTAGATGGCTTGTATGCAGAACTTTTGAGATGCGAGGAGGCAGCAAAGCTTCCTAAGAGGTAATTTTGTGCTGAATCATTTCTGACAAATCTTCTACAGAATTATTTGTATACAATTTGGCAAAAAGTTCTAGTTCAGACTTAGCATGGCATAAATTATGCACCTTTTAATGGCTGCTGAAAATCATTACCCTTTGGTTTTTTGTTGCAATAGTTCTTGACTTTGTAGTTCTTTGGCATTTGTCTTTACGTGCATGTGACCATATACTCATATTGCCCAATTTGAGTTTTCTTTTAACTTTTTGTTTTTAGATAATTCTTTTTAGAATCCACCAGGATTTGTGATTATTGTTAAAATGTTACAGGATGCCCATCAGGAACTATAAAGATCCCTCAACTTTTCAAATTGAGAAGGATTCATCAGGAAGTCAAAGTCTACAGGAACCACCTTCTCCTAAAATGTCAAAATCACCTTCTCTACAGAGAGCACATGGTTTTCATGCAATTAGGCAGCCGGATGCCAGTTATAACTCGCATGAGTCACCAAAGAGTCAAAGCCCACCCTCAGAGCTAATGATGGAAAATGGAATGTCCTTGATACCATCTGAAAGAACTCCATCTATCAAAAGACAGGACAGTTTTGAGATGATGTTGCCCGAGCTTCCTAAAATAGATGTCCAGTCCATAAACCGACAGTCTTCAAATACTTCAGACCCAGAATCTCCTATTTCACCATTACTCACATCTGATCCTAAAAATGAGCGTTCTCATTCTAAGACTTTCAGCCGTCCCCTTAATCAGTTTGATCATGTGTACACTAAAGAGGAGATGAAGGACCTTCAGCGCCACAAGCCTCCATCCTTCTGGAGGCTTACGGAACTCAGTTTTGCTGAGTGGCTTTACGCTCTTCTAGGAAGCACTGGTGCCGCAATTTTTGGATCATTTAATCCTCTCCTTGCGTACACTATTGCACTTATAGTGGCAGCATATTACAGAATAGATGTCCGTGATATCCATAATGAAGTGAACAAGTGGTGCTTGATCATTGCATGTATGGGTATCATCACAGTGGTTGCAAACTTTTTGCAGCACTTCTATTTCGGTATAATGGGGGAGAAAATGACCGAGCGAGTTAGGAGGATGATGTTCTCAGGTAATTGGTTTTCTATATAATAACATTTTATTGTTATATTCATATCTATTCTTTTGACAAACTCTTTTCATATGTGTAGCAATGTTGCGGAATGAAGTTGGATGGTTTGATGAAGAAGAGAATAGTGCTGATACATTGTCCATGCGTTTGGCTAATGATGCAACATTTGTTCGTGCTGCATTCAGCAACCGGCTTTCCATATTCATACAGGACACTTCTGCAGTTGTTGTTGCCATTCTTATAGGTATGCTATTAGAATGGCGGGTGGCACTAGTTGCACTTGCAACTCTACCCATCCTAACAGTTTCTGCTGTTGCACAGGTCAGCTTAATATTCTATATCAACATGATTCTGTAATGTACTTTGAGATTTTATCAATTGGTTTATGCAAAATGAAGTTCTCTCCTAGAGATAGGGCTTTGATCTTTAGTTTGCAAGCTTACTGTTCTCAGCTATTTGGTCTCTTATATAAATGCTCTGAATGATGTCTTCATAATTGGAAGGTTAGACAGATATCAGGGAGTCTGCTATCTTCGGAGAATTATCGCTTTTAGTGTCTTAATGATATCAGTGATATCCTTAGAAGTCTATTTCCAGATAATTTGTAGATAATTGGAGTTTGTTATTATGACTTGTTTTTGCCATTGTTGTCGAGCGAGATATACATGTTAGTTGGAACTGGCATCTGTGGTGAAATTTTATTGTAGTTATATCTGTTCTCCGTTATATTTTTCTTGATAATTCTAATTGTGATTTATTTGATGTCTTAGTCTACAAATTGCATGAGTTTGATTTCTGGTCAAAGTGATGGTAGCTAGTTTTTTCGTCTGTCAGAATCATTGGTTTATTGTTGATTTGTTAGGGAGTATTTTTTGAGTAACTCATGTTAGTAATTAAGCTGCCTTTGACGTAGTCCTCCTATGCAGATGATTGCCAAGATTGTGAGCCACAAAAATGATTTAGGCACAATACCAGTGCCAAGTACTACATTTATGCAAGGCTTTCTAATTTCCATGTTGATTCTTTTAACTGAAATACATCAATCTGCAGTACTAGTACCTTTCGGTGCCTGTAACTATTGATGCAAGTAACTATGTTGCTATTGAGCTGTGCAAATCAGTATTGTTCATCAGTCCTCCCTTCATAGCATTTTGAAAGAAATCCCATTGAACATGGTTATTATGTGTGAAACTTTTGTTTTTCTCATTATAGATCCACTATTTTAATTGTGAAAGAAACTTGAGAAGTTGAGATTTTGTATTGCATTATATTTCTTTCTTTCTTTAACCGGCAACTTTTCCTTTCAATAGTGAATTCTGGGAAGCATGATATAAATAGAAGTGCACCTTCAGCCTGTGCTATTTTTGTTTTACCCAAAAGAAGTTGCGCTGTGGTGGCATGCAATTGTTGATTCATTTTCTCGAATACTCTTATTACTTTTGTTGCTTTAAAAGTAGATTTGCTTGTACAACTTGCATGAATCTTTTACTGTCAGCATGCTAATTATGCGTGATTTTCTGACGTAATCTTTACCACTTTTATACTACTTACAAGCCTTGCATACAGAATCTCATCAATGGATATGTTTTGCTCATTTCATCAGATCTGTTTAAGTATTTTCTTTACTTTCAGAAAATGTGGCTTGCTGGATTTTCCAGAGGAATTCAAGAGATGCACAGGAAAGCCTCGTTGGTTCTTGAAGATGCAGTTAGAAACATTTATACTGTTGTTGCATTTTGTGCTGGTAACAAGATAATGGAGCTTTACAGATTGCAGCTTAGTAGAATACTAAAACAGAGTTTCATTCATGGAATGGCAATCGGGTTTGCTTTTGGCTTCTCACAGTTCCTTCTTTTTGCCTGCAACTCTCTTCTTCTTTGGTATACTGCTTTTTCTGTGGACAAAGGTTATCTTACGATAGCCACAGCACTTAAAGAGTATATCGTTTTCTCTTTTGCAACCTTTGCTCTGGTGGAGCCATTTGGCCTTGCTCCTTATATACTAAAACGGCAGAAGTCACTTACCTCAGTATTTGAGATCATAGACCGTGTACCAAGTATCGATCCAGATGACAACACTGGCCTAAAACCGCCTAATATTTATGGGAGCATTGAGCTTAAAAATGTTGATTTCTGCTATCCAACCCGACCTGAGGTGATGGTTCTCAGCAATTTCAGTCTTAAAGTGAGTGGGGGACAAACGGTGGCAGTGGTGGGGGTGTCAGGATCTGGTAAAAGCACAATAATATCTTTAATTGAGAGATTTTATGACCCTGTTGCTGGCCAAATTTTGTTGGATGGCCGGGATTTGAAGCTTTTCAATTTGAGATGGTTGCGGGGGCACATGGGTCTGGTTCAACAGGAACCAGTTATATTTTCAACAACCATTAGAGAGAATATCATCTATGCGAGGCATAACGCAACGGAGGCTGAGATGAAAGAAGCTGCAAGGATAGCAAATGCGCACCACTTCATCAGCAGCTTGCCACATGGTTATGACACACACGTGGGCATGAGAGGGGTTGACTTGACGCCTGGACAGAAGCAGCGGATTGCCATCGCTAGGGTAGTACTAAAGAATGCACCTATATTGCTGTTGGATGAGGCAAGCTCTGCAATAGAATCCGAGTCGAGTCGAGTGGTGCAGGAGGCACTTGGCACACTGATCATGGGGAACAAGACAACTATTCTTATTGCACATAGGGCAGCGATGATGAGGCATGTGGACAACATTGTCGTTCTGAATGGTGGTAGGATAGTTGAACAAGGCACCCATGAGTCGTTGGTGCAGACGAACGGTTTGTATGTGAGGTTGATGCAACCTCATTTCAGCAAAGGCCTACGGCAGCATCGGCTTGTCTAGGCAAGTTTTTTTTTGTGGTACTTGTAAATTGTAGCAGAATATGAGTTCTCTTTCACCTGTTATTTGATCATTAGAAGGTTATTGGATGTGTGACATGTCAATAGTCAGTGGCGCCGCTACTGGGTGATATATGTTGGTAGTGACAATTTGGAGAATGGGTGGAGTGGAGAATTGATGCGCTTGTAACATGGTTGATTTCTACTGGTCGTGATAATTAACATTGTTAAAACTGGAGTGCCTTTAGGATCAAAAAATGTTTTATGTTGATTAGAGGACAAATGGTCAACCGAGGCAGCATGGTTTGTGTTGTGCATCAATTCTTTTGGAGGCCTGCATCTCCACACTGGATGCTGCCTCCATAGTGTATTAATTTCTTGTCCCAAGAGAGAGCTGTAATATTATTTTTGTGGTGGTGATGTTGTGTGTCTTCTGTAATCACTCTTTTTCTCCTAAAACTAATTTTCCACATTAACATGCAGCTTATTGATTTCTTCTTTTCCTCGTCTTCTCAAGATTTGGGAAGGATAATAGTACCACCATTAGGAGCTCAGGTTATGACAGCCACTGTGACAAGTTAATTCTTTCGGTGGGTTATTGCTATGTCTTAAATCCGATTCTGTGCTGGGTGGAACTTGACATGGTTTTATGTTTTCCCTTGGTGGGTAGTAGATTATACTTTGATTAATGCATCTCTTTTAATCCATGCTCATTGCTTCCCTATCTTCTGTACACGTATATTCTTGTTATTTATATTAATTATGTTCTTGCAGCCCACATCTTTGACTGTGAACATGACTTGTGCAGCCCTCTGTGTATCTGCTGTTTACTGCAATCGCTGTGAATTCAAAGTATTTTCATGATCTTGAAAATCATGTCAATCATATTTGTATAAGTAGTTTTATATTTGTAGTTTTTTTTTCTATTTTTTGAGGGCTTTTTTTTTATTTGAGGTTAACAAAAATGTTCCGAGAACATCTGGTCGTCATTATCTTGTTCTCATTGGTTAATGTGTGGTGAATTTATTATTTATCTCGTATTAATTCATATTAGCATTGTTTTTATCCTCGATGACATTAATTATATTTTAAAACGTTAAATATATTTTATTTTGACTTACTATTTTATTTTATTTTATTTTGACATCCTATATAGTGTTTCTATGTACGTGTACGCGACGCCTTGGGCCGATTCCCCGACTCGTCAGCATCAAACAGACGCCAAGCGGCTCCGCCTAATCACCAAGTACGCGTGGCTCTCTCGGAACGACTCGGAGGAGCTCTTTCTTTCGCCGTCAGATGTACAACGGTTCGAAGGATCACAGCCGTCCGATCACACCATGAATTCCCTCGCCTGTGAGGCAGTCACCACGAGCACGCGAAGTTCCCCTGAAGGACCTCCAAGTCATCAACCAATCTGGATCATCCACGTGTCCTGATGGGGGGACAAAACCCTTTAAATATGGAAAAGGAAGAAAAGAAGCGGGAAGCAACAGAACCCATCTCCCTTCTCTCTCCCCTGTCCTATTTGTTGGTTCCACCCGGCTGTCGGTTCCATTCTAGAGTTTTTGTTTTGGCCTTTGCTTTCGCGTGCTTTGGTCTCCGGCCGAGAGCCATTTCAGCTCCTTGTTTCGCTTCTTCAGGTATCGTTTCCTGTGATCTTTGTCCGCTGGGGATTGAGCATTTCCTCTCTTTCCCCCTTGTTTAGATCCGTTTACCTCATAGGACTGAGAGGTACTTCATCGAGGAGAAACGATCTCTATCTTTTATTCGTGTATATGAGTTTATCTGCACGAAATAATTGCTATTGTTATTGAATCCAGATATAGAAGTCCTGCTTCTTTCATGCGCACAATGCCATGTTTTTGTAACATGCATCACCGTTTGGACCAGAATGTGTGAAATTGTAGGACTTGGATGATGAGGTAGAAAATGCACAAAAAATTTGCTAATCGATTAGCCTGTTAATTGTCTTCAATACATCTTTGGCTGCATACAATGCCTTAGTAAAGCAGTTCCCTGATGAGCCATGGTTGACTGCAAATGTCTCGAAGAACATTTTTTTATTCATGAACTGCATTCGCTCGTTTTCTGCGAATATAGTGATCTAAAACATTCACTTTTTGGTGTTTCTATAAGAAAATGTTTTTTACATTTCAATCATAGCCAATCGATTCCGTGTTAACACAAAATTTCCAACAAATATAATTTCAATATCAGATGATGAGCGTTGACTGCATATTCATTGCATGTTCAACAGCTTCTTGTTATGGCTCCGTCTCTGGAGATACCAATCATGTATTCGGACTTGCAACTTTCACGGCCACCTCTCAATGAAAGGATTCTTTCATCCATGGGCAGAAGGTCTGTTGCAGCACATCCTTGGCATGATCTTGAAATAGGTACTTGATATGCTTATAAAAGGTTTCGTATGATTACTTATTTATTTTGCCTCTCCCTGCTGCTGTCTTCTTAAATGGACTTTGAATTCCATGGATTCGACATGCAGGTCCTGAAGCTCCTATGATATTTAACTGTGTAACGTCTCTACACTTAGTTTAATGTGACTTATTATGAAGTTTGATGCTTAGCAATGGACCTAAATGAGATGTTATCACATGCCTGGGTGACAGATCCGCTTGTTTTGTCATGAAAACCAAGTTCCTTGTACGCTAGCTTCAAATGTTCGATCACCTTGTTCTAGTGATCTATGAGCTTTCCGATCATCACTTGATTGGATGAAAGATATGACACTTTGTCACGATACATTACATTTGCACTTACAATAGGAACCAGAAATAAAGACAGCAGATTTCTGCAGGTAGTAGAAATAGGAAGGGGAAGCAAAGTGAAATATGAACTTGACAAGAGAACTGGGCTGATAAAGGTATGCTTGGTATTTTACTCTGTTGCTTCCTTTCTGTTTTCTGCTGTGAATATCATATTTGTTTCTTCTGTACAAGCAGATCGTGTGCTTCACTCATCAGTGGTGTACCCTCATTAGTATGGTTTCATCCCATGCAGCCTTTGTGAAGATAGTGATCCTACTGATGTTTTGGTTATCATGCAGGTATGTGGCACTTCAGTTCCATGGTTGTAATGTTTTCACATATTGACCTCTACAGATATAAGCCATATTCTTTTATCACAGATACCAAAACAAAAGAAATATTTCCAAATTTCTGATACTTCAGAATCTTCAGTGGTTGTTCAGACATTTGAGTCGTACCTGTTAAATTGGTTATTGCTGATGCTTGTTCAACAGGAACCAGTAATTCCAGGATGTTTTATTCGTGCTAAAGCCATAGGTCTGATGCCTATGATTGATCAGGTCTGGCTTGGTTAGACAAGTTGGTGAACTGATTTTGTAAATTGAAGCATTAGTGATTCACATATTGTTATATAATGCTTCTGATGATTGCTTAACTTTGGTAAAAGCCATGTTGATGCAATTTATGATGTTGGAAACGGGGAGAAAGATGACAAGATAATTGCTGTTTGTGCGGATGACCCTGAATACATCCATTACAATGATATCAACGAGCTGCCATGTCATCGTTTAGCTGAAATCAGGCGTTTCTTTGAAGATTGTATCCTTGTATATCTACTAACACAGACTAAACATGACCAACTTTTTTGCAGTTTATTTAAATAAGCATACAAATACCGTCAATTGAATCACTGGACTTATTCTGCTTCTAGAACACTGGTGTTTGTTGCTAAAGAGACTCGAATTCTGATCTCTCACAAAATTATGTGCCATTAGAGGTTTTGCTTCATCAAAGCCTGTCCTTGAACAAGATATTCAGATAAGAAAAAGGAGAACAGGGAAGTTGCTGTGAATGACATCCTGCCTGCATCTTCAGCTCATAAAGCCATACAACACTCCATGTAAGTAATTCTCATGTTTCTTAGTTCTTCTAATCTTTGGAATACTGTCCACTTTATAATTTTGTTAGCGCAGGATGCCAACTTTTCCTCATCAAATGTTGTTCTCACTTCTCAGACCTTAAGTCTATCAAATGCGACCGTCAGAAAACTCTTCAGGCTACGTGTGATTCTGCATGTTCTCCTATTCTTGGGTTGTTTGTCTTATGTAGATATTCTTTTAACAATATAAATCTAAGTGATGTATGTGCTATTTGCTTAAAACTGTTCTAATCATTTTAATTCTTTGAACTCTATTTGCAGGGACCTTTACGGCACTTACATTGTCGAATACTTGAGGAAGTAGGAGGCATTCTTGGACGAATGGAGCTGAAAGTAATTGGTCATTTCCACGGTGATTTTATATACGGTAGTAGATGCTCACATTTTGATGCAATAGTTACATATGATACGCAAAAGTGACTGCTCATATTCTGCATCGCATGGTTGTGGTAACATTTAGTACAAAATTTTGTGGAGCTAAATAGAAATCTGAAGTGCATATATCAAATAGGCATTTAACAATTTTGGATGTTTATACGAACATGACTTGTCATTTGGAGATTTATTATACATACCAACTTCTTCCATAGGAATCAATATTCCTAATTCAATTGTAAGAAAAAGGATAATTGTCATATGTAAATATCTCACTTTTCTTCAACATCATTACACTGTTCTAGTAATTCATATGTCATCTGGCATCATATGTTACCCTCATTAGTATCAATCTCTTTAATTTCCCATCTTCAAAGATGCATGCAACTGAATTAATCTATCGTGATGTAAATCTAAATCAAATCAACAAAACAACTGTAAGAGTAGAACAATAGCAGATTATTTTCTTAGTGCCTGATACTGCACGTCCAATGCTAGCCAGTCTGCAAATTAGGGACTTTATAATCTTTTTTCCTTCTCAACTTGCAAGGCAGTATCTCCCCAATTGCAATTCATATTAACTCTTACATGCACGTCACATTGCAAATCTAATGAATAATCAAAAACCACAGACCCTCAATAGCACCATCAGCCGATAGAAGTTGATCACATCAACCGAAGCCACAGCAATCATCACCCTATAGAACAGTCATTAAAGATTCAATTGACAGCTACCAAAGAAAGACTAGTTTTCATGCCATTAAAAGAATATTTCAGTCGCTCCAAAGGAACCGTCTCGTATAACACATAATAACAAAGCCCATAACCTTCTTCCTCCTCCAAAACCCCCAATTTCTAACAGTGGCTGTTGTCCCTTTCACGAAATAAAACCACACCAAATCACATGTAAATCACTACTATCATTAACATTGCATGAAAACATAGGAAGAAGAAACATTTGGCTTCATCTAATTCATCTCTTTCTTCCACCGACACTATTCCAGTCCTACAAAATACACAAAGAAGAGGAATTGCAGGAGATAGAAACCCCCTTTCATATCCGCTAACCCTAGTCTTTCTTCGGTGATTTGGTGGCCTTCGATGGCGACTTGGGCTCCTTGCCAGCCTTGTCAGTCTTCTTCGGCAGAAGAACAGGGTTAATGTTGGGCAGAACCCCTCCGTGCGCGATGGTCACCCCAGCGAGAAGCTTCCCGAGCTCCTCGTCGTTCCTGATGGCAAGCAAGACGTGCCTCGGTATGATCCGGTTCTTCTTGTTGTCACGCGCCGCATTCCCGGCCAACTCCAAGACCTAACGATCCAAGCAAAGGGAAGATCATGAGAAGACGGAGATGCCGCGGGCGAGGTGGGCGGGGAAAATGGGGGTTCGAGAAAGCACCTCGGCTGCCAGGTATTCGAGCACGGCGGCGAGGTAGACGGGAGCGCCGGCGCCGACGCGCTGGGCGTACCGGCCCTTCTTGAGGAAGCGGCCGATGCGACCTACGGGGAACTGGAGGCCGGCCTTGACGGACCGTGAGACGGGCTTCTTCTTGGGGCCACCACCCCTCCGGCCAGCGGCTCCCTTCTTTACCTTGCTCCCTCCGCCGTCCATAGCCACACCACCACTTAGGACGCTCCGGGTTGACTTGGGAATGGAGTAAAGATGGAACGAGTTCACACGACCCGATCGAGTCACGAGCGAGTTGAAGAAAGAGATGTGTCGCCGCTGCGGATATATAGTGGCGAGTGGGCTCGAGGCCTCGGATGGAGATACCCGCACCGTTGGATTGGAATCAGATCAATGGCTACCCATGCGTCATGTCACGATCCGTGGGAGTACAGACGGACCAGTGGGGAGCGACGCCCTCGTGCGAAGTAAAGTGTGCTTCCTCATTTTTGAGACCCAATCCAAGAAAACGACGCCCGGACGGTTCAACGTTCGAATCGTCAAATCGAACCGGCCTTTAATGTGTCCCGCCATTAAACCGCCAAATCGTACCACATTTTGGTTTGGTTTTCAATTTAACGGGTTAATCTGGTTCAGAAAATACAGAAGAAAATTTCAATGTTCCTTCGGAATTTCTCAAAACAGAATTGCATATATTTAAATTAATGATTACTTAAATTTTTTAATTTGTATTTCATTCCTTTAGAAAATTTTATGATGCATTTAGGTGCATTTAATTATAATTTAAATTAATATCATTTAATTAATGTCAATTTAGTTGTATTCTATTTTTAGGAGAGAATTAATATATATATATAGTCAATTAGTATATACGGATTCCTCCAAAACCTGAAAATTTGCATTGACACATTTGTAGTTTATCATAGTAAGATAGTTAACTTACTGTTAGTTGAAGTTTTAATTTAAATTTATAACCTTTGAGGACTATTAATGATGATATAAACGTTTAAGATGCGTTGTATGCAATGTTATGTGTGTGTTCTGGTTTTATCATTGTGGTATTTAAAGCATCTTAACTATGGTTAACCATATTGGAAATTAAAAATTACATTAAACACATAGCTGTATTATTTTAGTTTGATTAAACATGATTTCTATAGTAAAATTATATCAGTTCGTTTAAAATATTCCCACGAACTGGTCACCAATTTTTCCATTCACATCTATAAATTAAATCAAATATTAAATAACCCCAAATTTTTTTGGCTGAAACAAAGAAATGGAAAATGAGTCATTTTGTTCAATATCATACATATACATATATATACATATATGTATATGTATATATGTATACATATATATACATATATTTATATATATATACATATACATACATATACATATATATATATACATATATATATATATGTATATGTATATATATGTATATATACATACATATGTATATATGTATACATATATACATATATATATAATGTATGTATATATACATATATATACATATACATATATATGTATGTATATATATATATATGTATACATATACATATACATATATATACATATACATACATATATATACATATACATACATATATATGTATATGTATATATATGTATATATATGTATATATATACATACATATATACATACATATGTATATACATATATATACATATACATATATATGTATATATATATACATATACATATGTGTATATATACATGTATATATATATGTATATATGTGTACATATATGTATATATGTACACATATATACATGTATATATACACATATGTACATGTATATATACACATATGTACATATGTATATATGAATATATGTACATATGTATATATGTATATGTATATATATGTATATGTATATATATGTACATAAATATATATACATATATATATGTATATACATACATATATATATATACATATTTATATTTATGTATATATATATACATATATATATATTTTTATATATATAATGATTTGAAATTATGTCTATACATTTGCTAGTTGCACTTCTCCTTTTTGTTGATGACAAAGGGAGGAAGTTATTATGATAATCATGCGTGGATTGATGTATTAAAATTTTGATTATGCATGATTTTATGATGACGTGTTGTAAATATTAATGATGAAAGATTGCTTCGACTTGAATTCAAAGTTCTATCAATATGGCATATTGATAAAGGGAGTTAAGGTTAACTCCGTCATCAATTGGTTGTCATCATCAAAAAGGGAGAGATTGTTAAATCTCGAATTTTGATGATGAAACCAATTAATAGTGTTTATGATTTGATCTGTGTTTTAAGTGACGTAGAAAGCTTCGATTAGGGAGAGACAATTAAAACTAGAAGAATCGTGTTGGGCCGGAGTGGAATATGTCAAAAGTTGGACGTCTCACCCAAGGATCGGTCGCCGTATCAACAAAAAGCTTTGGGTCATGGGTTCAGGCATCATGCCAAGAAGAGCAAAAATTACATCAAGAAAATTAGAGTTTCACAGGTCAACTGGCTAATTAGGCAATAGGCCGCAAGAGAGGACGATGCGCCGAAGAATTAGACAAAGCGTCGATGAACCAATGATATGCCGGACAACATTTGATTCAAGCTTTGTAATAATTGTCTAGATCAAAGTAGGTTTTAAGTATGTAGGATTAACTATGATAGCGATTAAGGCATAAAGCAAAATGAAGTCCTGAAGTCAAGAACGAGATTTCGTTGGGAGTTCGAGAGCTCGTCGGAAGTCCGGATGTTCGTTAGAAGTTCTGTCGGAATTGACCGAGAAGTCCAGGAGCTTACCAATAAAGCTTATTGGATCTCGCCAAGAAGATCGTCGTGAAGTACAGGAGCTTGCCAGAAGTCTATTAGAACATTGCCAAGAGATAGTCGGAAGATCGGCGGAAGCTCTCCGGAAGAAACTTAGACTTCCCGGACTTATTTAGCTTAGTGTATGCCTTAAAATTCGTAGTTAGCATATAATTAGGTTGAAATGGGCCAATTATTTAGGGGCCAATTGGGCCTAAATTAGGAGTGATTTTGGCTCATTGAGAGTGGACGTAGATCACGACGACCGAACCACTATAAACTCGGTTTGTATTTTTGTTTTGTTCTTTACTTTAATTGCAAACTGATGTACTTCTTTATTACTTTAGCCGCACACTCTTACGAATGTCTTTTAAGTTACCATCTTTCTCAAGATTTTCGAACCAACATGATTTTATCCGCTGCACTAATTCACCCCCCTTATTAGATGAATTAGATGACCTTGTGATATTACTAAGAACATGAGATATTTAAGTATATGTTAGATACATATATAGTGTGACAAAAATTAACATTAAAATTACTGATTTTTTTAAAAAAAATTAAATAAAAAATCACATATTAAGGAAACAAAATTAATGTAATCCAAAAGCCAAATGCCAAATGCCAATATGTATATATATATATGTATATATATATATATATATATATATATATGTATATGTATATATATATGTATATGTATATATGTATATATATATATATACATAAATAATTGGCTCATTTTTAACCTAATTATGTGCCAACTATGAATTTTAAGGCATACACTAAGCTAAATAAGTCTGACAAGTCTATGTTTCTTTCGACGAGCTTCCGGCGATCTTCCGACCATCTCTCGGCAATGTTCTAACAAACTTCCGGCAAGCTCCTATACTTCATGACGATCTTCTTGGCAAATTCCAATGAACTTCATTGGTAAGCTCTTGGACTTCTCGATCAATTCCGATAGAACTTCCGACGAACTCTCGAACTCTCAACAAAATCTCGTTTTGACTCCAGGACTTCATTTTGCTTTATGCATTGATCTCTATCGTAATTAATCTTGCACCCTTAAAACCTATTTTGATCTAGACAATTATTATAAAGCTTGAATCAAATATTATCCGGCATGTCATTGGTTCATCGACGCTTCGTCTAATTCTTCGACGCATCATCCTCTCTTGCGGCCTATTGCCTAATCGGTCAGTTGACCTTCGTAACTCTGATTTCCTTGGCGCAATTTTCACTCTTCTTGGCCCGATGCCCAACACGATTCTTTCTGCATTAATTGTCTCTCCCTGATCGAAGCTTCCTGTGTCACTTAAAACATAGATTAAATCATAAACACTATCAATTGGTTTCATCATCAAAATTCAAGATTCAACAATCTCTCCCTTTTTTATGATGACAACTAATTGATGACGGAGGTAATCTTAACTCCCCTTATCAATATGCCATATTAATATAACTTTGAATTCAAGTTGAATTCAAGTCAAAGCAATCTTTCATCATTAATATTTATAACACGTCATCATAAAATCATGCATAATCAAAATTTTAATACATAAATACATGCATGATTATAATAATAACTTCTTCCCTTTTATCATCAATAAAAATGAGAAGTGCAACTAGCAAATGTATAGACATAATTTTAAATCATTATATAATAAACATAATCTCAAGTTTTATCATTTTCTTTCTTCTCTTTTGAGAAGTGTAATTTTTTGCTTCTTTGAAAAAATGCAAGTTAGCAATGATTTTGAGTTTTGTAAGTTTGTAAATTTTGTTAGATTAGCATGTTTCACTTCTTGAGATAGGCAAGATGACACTTTTGCTTCTCTTGATATTGCAAGCTAACAATTCTTGGTGATATTCAAGATAGCAAGTTTTACATCATATTAGACCATGTAAGTTATTAAATTTTACATATATAAAAGTTAACAAAATTTTACATCTTTTGAGACGTGCAAGATAGACTATTTTTGTATCTTTTTGAAATATATAACTTAGCAAACATTGCTTCTCTTGAGATTTGCAAGATAGCACTTCTTGCTTCTCTTTTGAGATAAGCAAGCTAGTAAGTTTGCCTCTTTTTGTGATGTACACTGCCATTCTTTCTCCCCCTTTGTCATTAACAGAAAGAGGAGAATAACAATATAATAGTGCAATTCATTTCTATTTACTTCAATCAAGGATAAATAACAAAGATGAAGAATCAAGTAATAAATGTCAAAAGATCATATATCATTTTTGACAAATTTCTTCTTTTGTAAATAGAAAGCAAGATAGGAAATGATCTCGATTTAAAAAGAAGACTTAAGTTATAATTCTAAGAATTCACAAGAAAAATCATGATTCATTTGACAAAAAGATTGTCAATTCATGTATTTGAATAAATATTTTTAAACCAACATCACTTCAACTCATCATGCATAATGTAAAATCATCAAACATGATACAATCATTTATTTTCAAAAATATTTATCATTATTTTTAATTCATTCAATTTATCAAATCAACAAAGCCTCTTTCTAGATATTCAAAATGAAATAAAGAGATTTATCGACCTTTTGAAATGCTAGTGAATTTCTTTCTCCCATTTATCAAGTAGCATATCATGGTTTATTAGAATAAATCTTTTTTTTATTGAATAGCAAAAATAGTTTTAGGAGAACAAGATCTCAATTCATGTATATAAAATCTTCAATCATCAAAATCATTTTCATAGTCCAAGAGATTCATACAATTAGATTCATCGATTAAAATTTTGATAAGGTAGGGATTGAGAAATTTTAAAGAAAAATATATTTTCTTTTTATTTCATACAAGCGCCTTTATCATTTATTGTCAAATCAAAACATATATCATCATTTAAAACAGAAAAAGCACTTTCATTATGGCAAAGATCGATAAGTCATTAATTACAATAATCATCATGCATAATTTTGAAATATAAACTCATTAATCATGATTTCAAATCATCATTACACTATTTCATCTAGCATGATTTCATAAAGATATTTTTAATCAAAATTATTTTGTTTGTTATAGTAATACATTTTCCTTCTTTGCATTAATGATTCAATCATATCATGAGATATATAAATCATAAATACAAAAGAGTCATGAGAGATATAAGATCAAAAGTATAATACGTAATTCCAAAACATAAGATTTCAAATCATTATGCATCTTTAAATCTATAATCATTTTCAATTAAAATGATTAAGTGAATCTAACTTGTTATACTTAGTGATAGGATTTATCATGTAATTGTCATGCTCCAACTTTTCAAAATAACTAAAAAAGGAAGCATTATACTAAGACTTTTTAACATTTCCATTACATCAAGCATGGTTTCATTAAACATAAAGCATTTTCAATCAAAATCAAAAATCATCAAGATACATATTATTTCTTCTTAAAACATACATAGGATTAATCATTAGACTTAAATCTAACATTTTATTCCTTTATCATAAAGCATATAATTTTCATGATCATTTTTTTTCAAAATAAAAAGAAGCATGATATAATTTTTATTTTTTATTTTTTACTAACTAATTTAAAAACAACTCATGAAAAAGCATTAAGTAATTTCAAAATAAGGTAAAGGAGTTTTGTTTGAGTTGTTTACCTCTTTGTTGTGAGTCACCAAAGCGAAATTCGCCACTTCGTCTTCATCGGCTTGCTTCTCGTTTTCGGATGTACTTAATTTGTCCCAGGTCGTCTTCTTCTTCTTTGAAAACTTCTTATTTTTAAGTTCATTTTTATTCTTTAATTCTTGTTTTATGAACTTTCTAAATTTTATACTGAGAAGTTCAAAGTCATTATCATTATCACTTGGGTTATCACTCAAGTGGTATTCTAGTATTCAAAGTGTCAAATCCTTCCTGTTCTTTAGAAGATTGTTCTCATGTTCATTTTGTTTATCATGTTCATCATGTGTATTATGTATGCATCATTTTATATGTCATCAATGAACTAAATATTTCTTCAAGTGAAAAATTATTGAGATCTTTTGCCTTTTGTATTACAGTTACTTTCGGATCCCTACTCTTTGGAAGGGATGGGATCTTAATATCTTGTTAGCAAGTTTAAAATTTAAAAAATATTTATCAAGAGCTTTTAAACTATTGACTACATCTGTAAAGTGGGTGTATATGTCAATAATAGTTTCGCTCGACTTCATTCGAAACAACTCGAAATCATGCATCCAAATATTAATTTTAGAATCTGTAACCCTACTTGTGCCTTCGTGTATGATTTCAAGAGTGCGCCAAATACCAAAAGTCATTTCGCAAGTAGAAATCCGATTGAATTCATTATTGTCTTAGGCATAAAATAGAGCATCCATAGCTCTAGCATTTAAAGAAAAAGTTTTCTTCTTCAAATCATTCAATTCGTTCATTCGAGTAGAAGACTTTTGAAAATCAAATTCAACTATATTCCATAAATCAAGATTCAATGAAAGTAAGAAAACTCTTATTCGAGTTTTTCAATATGTGTAGTTCGTTCCATTAAACATGGGAGGACGAATGAGAGAGTGAATATCTTAAAAACCAAAAAGAGTCATTTCTCTTGGGTGTTAAACCAAATGAGAAAAAAAACATGGCTCTAATACCAACTGTTAGGAACGAGTCGGTAAGTGGGGGGGGGGGGGGGTGAATTAGTACGGTTCAAAAATCTTTCATTCAATTAAAAGTAATCTTGAGAAAGATATTAATTTAAAAGACGTTCGTAAGAGTGTGCAGCTAAAGTAATAAGGAAATATGCCAATTTACAATTAAAAGTAAGAGCAAAACAGAAATGCAAATCGAGTTTATAGTGATTTGGTCATCGTGACCTACATCCACTCATGATTCCTCCTCTGTTGAGGCCACCAACATCCACTATCGGTTTTCCTTCAATGGGTGAAAACCAACTACCCTCTTACAATACTTTCTCCTTTTCATAGGTTTATGAGATAACCTTTACAAGTCACTCTTTTACAAGTATTCCCTCACATACTTCCCTTAAGACTAACTCTAAGCACTAGAATGAGGGAACTCAAGGTTTTGGCAGAGTTTACTTAGTTTTTTCTCTAGAATTCTTGTTGCATTCTTGCTGTCCAAGTGGGGTATTTATAGATCCTAAATGATTTCAAAAATGGAGCCAAAAATTTAAACTTCTAGATCTTTTGGGTACGGGCGATACCACTACCTGTAGCCTGACATTGGGTGGTACTACCATCCAGTCTGGCGGTACCATCACCTTAAACATTGTCACTGGGCGGTACCACCACCCATTCTGGTGGTACCACTACCTAACAGTCTCAGAGACCGAGTTTTTCGAGTTTTTTAACTCACAAGTGGTTCTACCGCCTGTTCTGGTGATGCCACCGCTTAGCCCAATATTTGGGTCATTGAATGTGCCTCCCAATGAACCCAAATCACTCCTAATTTAGGCCCAATTGGCCCCTAATTGAGTTGGCCTATTTCCAACCCAATTATGTACTAATTACACATTTTAAGGTGTACACTAAGCTAAATAAATCCAATAAGTCTGTTTTTTCGGCGATCTTACAGTGAACTTTCGACGATCTATCGGCAATGTTCTAACGGACTTCCTACAAGCTCCTGGACTTCATAACGATCTTCTTAGCGAGTTCCGACGAGCTTCTTTAGCAAGCTCATGGACTTCTCAGTTAATTCCGATTGAATTTCCGATGAACTCTCGAACTCCCAACGAAATCTCATTCTTGACTCCGGGATTTAATTTTGCTTTATGCCTTGATCGCTATCATAGTTAATCATGCACACTTAGAACCTACTTCGATCTAGATAATTATTACAAATCTTGAATAAAATGTTGTTCGATGTGTCATTGGTTCATCGATGTTTCGTTTGATTCTTTAGTGCATCATCCTTTCTTGTGGCTTATTACCTAATCGGTCAATCCCTAATCGAAGCTTCGTGCGTCACTTAAAATACGGATCAAATCATAAACACTATCAATTGGTTTCATCATCAAAATTCGAGATTCAATACTAATAACATAAAAAAAATAAATATAAATAAACTATCACCCTATGGAAGTATAAATTTATAATCCCACAACTAAATATTTAACTAAATATTTTATAATCAATATAAGTCATAAAGATAGACTTTGAAAATTTGTAATAGTTATATTAGAAATGATCGAAAATAACATGTCATATATAAAAATCCTGGTGTAATATCATTGCGAAACCAAGTCATCAATCATCCCTATACATTATCCTGAAGTTTCATTTAGTCCTATCACCTCAGGTTCGAATGATACGAGATGTCTCATGTCATATGAGTCTATGTTTTTAAATAACTTTTATCTTCGGATAATGAGTGTACATAAATTATAATTATAAATCATAAATAAGAATAAACCCAATCAGAATCGAACTATCGAATCAACTATAAGTCTCAAACATATTGCATCGGGCATGGAAAACATGAAAAAAATAAACATTAAATCAAACATTTTGATACAAACAATTTGTTACATATATCACTTTAGATCCATGAACAAGTCCTAATATAAAAGATATCGATGTGAATTCACAAAACTTGTTGATCTCATCCTTATAACCTAATCGAATGCTTAAGTCATGACAAATCAAATAGGGGATAAAAGAAATATTTTATGCAAGAGTTAAATAGCTTGAGGGCATCTTTTTATGATCATTGGTTCCAATTGTATATAGTTGAAATGAATTTACGTTATCATTTGTTTGGATGGGATTTGTATGATATGGAAATATAGTTTATTTTAAAATTAAGTTTAATTATATGAAAAAATGATGTTCTATGTTGATAGGGGGTATAATACTTAGGCAACTTGATATTGTATCGCATGATCGACACATCAGGTTGATCTCATCATACAAGAATGATAACATGGTACCAACAAGGATGATGACTGATATAAAATAACAATCTTTAGTCTTTGATATTAAAACACTTATTTCATAATTATACAGCTCATGGTTTAGAGCTTTTACAATCAAATGATATCAAGATGATATGCATAACTATTCATGATATTTATTATTATCTCAATTCACCGTTCATCCCGATAAATTATTAAAAAAGCCCAGTGCGAAAGGTTTTTTTTTTAATTTTTATTAATAATTAGATCATTTGAATCCATATATAATTTAAGCATCAAAGAATTTTGATCTTAAACGCTGTAATATAATTTTGTAGTTTCACAAATTGAACAATCAACGTTAAAGTTAAAAAATATTATTTTATTAAAAATTTATGTACAACATAAAAAAAAAAGTAATGAGCTACCTGTTAAAAAAGTCTGAAAAATAAAGTTAGGCTGCAAAAAATAGTGATATGGAAAATCAAAATAGAATTTGCCATAGGAATTAAAATAAAACAAAAAGTTATATTAAAGGGAAAGTGGCGTCGCCCGGACTCGAACCGGAGACCTTCTGTGTGTTAGACTGACGTGATAACCAACTACACCACGACACCTTTTGGAATAATTCGTCCTTATATTTATATATACAGTTATATACGTAGAAATATCTATAAAATGGCGTCGCCCGGACTCGAACCAGAGACCTTCAGTGTGTTAGACTGACGTGATAACCAACTACACCACGACACCTTTTGCGAATAATTTCGTCATTTATGTTATATATATAGTTATGTACGTAGAAATATGTAGAGACAATAAAATAGTTAAAATGGCGTCGCCCGGACTCGAACCGGAGACCTTCAGTGTGTTAGACTGACGTGATAACCAACTACACCACGACACCTTTTGTGAATTATTTCGTCATTTATTTTATATATACAGTTATGTACGTAGAAATATGTAGAGACAATAAAATGGTTAAAATGGCGTCGCCCGGACTCGAACCGGAGACCTTCAGTGTGTTAGACTGACGTGATAACCAACTACACCACGCCACTCGTGACTGATGTTGTCTTATTTATATATACATGTATAATTTGTTATTCGTCTTCTTCTTTCTCTTGTGAGTCTCGCCACGTCCTCTTCCCCCAGACCCTATTCACCGATCCCACCCTAATCCTCCGCCCTTCTCGATCGATCGGAGATGTCGAGCGGTTTGGACATGTCGCTCGATGACATCATCAAGAACAACAAGAAGTCCGCCGCGGGGGGCCGCGGCCGGGGCCGTGGTTCGGGCACTGGACCCGCCCGCCGCGTCCCCAACCGGTCGGCGAACCGATCCGCTCCATACTCCTTCGGGAAGGTACGACTAGGGTTTCCTCAGCGCGTCGATCCTCCATCTCCTCCGATTTTTGGGTTTCTCACTTCGATCTCCGATCCCAGGCTCCCGACTCGGCGTGGCAGCATGACATTTATGCGGCTCCGATGGGCGGCTTCCCTGCTCCTGCGGCTCGGGCTTCCTCCATAGAGACCGGCACCAAACTCTATATTTCCAACTTGGAATACAGTGTCTCGAACGAGGACATCAAGGTGATTTACTATTTTTTGCCGTTCGGTTTCTAATATCACTTGTTATTGGTGATTCGGAATCTTGATATTTTGTCTTCAGATATACAGGATCTGTTTGTGTCGTTGTTTTGTTGGTTTACTGGAGAGGTTCATGTGTATATATCTGTGGAAGTCTGCAAATCGTTTTGACCAATTTGGATATCCTTTTAGCTTAAGAGCTTGCTTTAAGATAAACATACTATGGCATGTTATTGTAATCAATACACATGTAAGCCAGAATATTTGGGGGATTCATTTCTTTATTTTTGCCTGTATGACCACATGCTTTTGTTTTCTGTTCTTCCCAGCATTGGTTGAGGCGCCCCTTTTGTGCCTTTGTTTGTGATGTGATGTTTTATTTGTTCCAGGAGCTCTTTTCAGAGGTTGGTGATCTGAAGCGCTATTCAATAAATTATGATAGAAGCGGAAGATCTAAGGTACTTCTTCAGATTGACTGATTTTTAGTTTCAACGTTGTTGTGCTCATTTTTTGGGAAAAAATATATTTAAGGGAACGGCTGAGGTGGTCTTCTCAAGGCGGGCTGATGCTTTAGCAGCTGTGAAGAGATACAACAATGTGCTGCTTGATGGAAAACCAATGCAAATAGAAATTATCGGAATAAATATTCCAACACCAGCTGCCGTGCCTCAGTTCTCTAATGGTGTCTTGGGAAATCCTAACGGTGCTCCCAAAAGGTCTGTTTAATTCTTGTTTATGGAGATGCCTTCGTTTGATTATGTTCTGATGAGTTCTACGATTTCCAACTTTGCGATTGCACTATTTTCTTGTATATGGTCGTTACCTAATCCATTGATTGTTACTTGAGATGCATAGTTATTACCAAGCATCTACCAATGATCATTTTTCTGCTATATAGCACTGGTCATGCTGACCTAAAAAGCATCATTGTTTACATTTTCTTCAAATTTGGCTTTTTGGGCCAATATATGTTCTATAAAAGTTTAGTTATTGTGTAGGAGGCACTGGGCCTTGTCTCGGATAATATTATCTAGATGCAACAAAAGTAAGATCAAGATTCGTAACTCTGAATAGGCACAAAAGAAATATGATCTTTATATCTGTCACGATTTAAATTAATGTATTTACACTTTAGTCATTGCCAATCTCCTTGTCAGGTTTTGGGGCTATTGTAAGAAGAGAAAGTGTACTCTTGCAGAAGATATGTGCTTTGTGTTTTATGGCTAATTTGGTTAATTGAAAAAAGTATAATAATAACATGTCTCACGACGATGTATCAACAGACAGAAGAGAAAAGGTTGGCCCATAATGCGCAGAGAAAAGGTTAAAAGGGAATGGCTGATTCTTCTTTTTAGCTTAAGCGAAACATGTATCATCAATTTACTTTAACTTTCACTAAGTAAAGAAAAGTTTTTAGATTGTTCTCTACTATCTTAGGTTAAAATATCATGCTTCAGTGAAAGTTATGGTGTGCTTGATATCTGGACAAAGTTTCTTTTCTCTTGTTTTTTAAATGTATATTGAAGGTGTATATTAGAGAAATTTTGATGCATGCATAATGAAAACAGTGATTGCTCTCCTATGTTTCATGTTCATATATGAAATTATTTTGAATCTAGATTGGTACTCTAAGATTAATGATTTGTCATGATCATTTTAATAATATTAACTATTAGCAGTGATGGCAGTCAATTCTCCAGAAAATACAATAATTATATTTCCCCCATACTTTCCACATTTATATTAGATATATTTAGTAAAGTTGCATGTTTATATTGTTTTTCTTGCCTATAGAAAGCCCTTACTGGGTCAATACGTCATTATTTAAGTGGTTTCTATATGCAACACAACAGAATCTAATAGCCTTTTTAGAATTTGTGGTATTATTGGTTTGTCGTTAGGCCTATATATTTCTGTTTTATTGGTGTAAGTTTTCTTAACTTGCTTATGTATTGCAGAACTGGACCAGGAAGGGTTTCTGCAGGATGGCCACGAGGTGGTAGTCGTGGAAGGGGGAAAGGTCGTGGCCAAGGTAGGGGCCATGGTGAACCAGTATCTGCTGCAGCACTTGATGCTGATTTGGACAAGTACCATGAAGAAGCAATGCAAACTAACTGAATGCTTAGTTTGCAATCATATCTTGCTTGGTGCTGCTCAATAGTTAAGTAATTCTGCAAACGTGCGTAATGTAGGAAATGGAAGATGATATCGTTAAACTACTTATTGGGTTTGTGGGCCTTCATTTTCATATATTTATTGCTCTTAGACTTCTACTTGCTGATGGGGTTAAAGCGACATTTGATGTCTGGCCTTAAAGATCATTTCTTTTGGTTGGTCAAGCTTCTTTCTCTTTGATTTTGGGGCTCAAATGTCATTGTGATGCAAACTAGGGAAGTTGGACTTTCTACAGGAACCTGCATGACAAGTACTTGTGCAGTCATGATCTGTGCACCCTGCCTCATATCAAGGTATGCAATATGTTTCTGCTTGCAGACTGCTTTTGTAGTTACTGAATAAACTAATCCTATGCTTTTTCATATCTGCTGAACAATGCTTCCTTTTGCTTTTTGGATAGGTGGGTCCTATGAATCCTTCTTTGGTGAGATAGCTTTCCGCCACAACTTACCCGGAGTTCATATTTAAGATCTCCATTATCTGTATTATGAGGTTTCTTTGCTCAACCAGAGATTACGTGCTGCACCTTGTTTGATTTGGTATACCTTTAGTTATTATAGCTTCTATCATCACACATGGTGTTTACTGGGCTTTTTGGGAAATATTGCTTAAGAGAAGCTTGCTGCTCATGGAATTGCATCAATTTGGGGTGCCAGGGAAAACATCTTTTGAAGACGGGAGATACCCATTTATATCTCATAGATGTTTAATGTTGATAGATAATTGACAAGCTTATTTTTTTGAAAATATAAGTGATGCTAATGGTTGGTAGATTTTGGGGTGCCTATGGATTTGGGATGGAGCGAGTGATCGCTCACATAATTGGTTTACTTCTCAAAGTTCATCAATCCAACTTTTTGTTGCGAAACAAGAAGGGGGAATGAAGTGCTCACAATTGAGGCTCCTCACTGGGGATACATCATGGTCTGACAAATGATCAACCTTGCCCAAAATATATCTCAAAGTTTTGTTTGGACTTTGGAGTTGTTACAGCTCTCTGTTATGGAAGGCCAAGTATTCCTTATAATTCATGTCCAAAGTGTGGTTTTCATAAACCAAACTTGAAAATTAAGAATGTAGCAAACTACTTGACATGGAAATGTCTGCTTCAAATGTGAGTCTTAGCTGCAGATGATACAAATGAAGTCCAAACTTGTTTTCTAGGGCTTTCCTCATGCTTTTTAATGCATGAACTGCTTAAATCAGCATCTCACTGCATTTGCATGCGTCATACTGCTTTAGTTTTATGTGTTTCTCCCAGATGTGGTTTTTAGTTTCTGTTAAACAGTGTTATGTTTTCTACTTAGTTTAGGGAATCTGCTGGCAAGAACAGGGCTGTGGCCAATCTAGTTCAAATATGCAGATGAAGCTGGGCCTTTATGGTGCTCAGTAATTATGTGAAATCAGCTTTTGTCTGATAAATTATCTAGTAGTTTGTGAGGTGCTATTGTTTTGCAAAACATGGTGCTTTATTGAATGATTTAGTTACCCTTGTTATGTCTATTACTGAATTGGTTCTGCATGTTATTGGACACTACTTTGAGATATCGACGCACCATCTGCAGTTTGCACTTCATTTGTATGAGCTTCTAAACAGCAACCATTGGAAGCTCATACAGCGATTTGTTGAGCGTCTAACGGTTGCTGTTGTAGACACATTTATATATAATAGAAATGCTCTTACCGTGACAAGAGGCTGCAATAAACTGGTTAGCTGCTGCTGTGTATCTCATTCACATTCATGTCGGGAGAGAAGCTCAAACTATGGGATTCCACCGCGTGAATGTTGTGCGGAAGTGTGGTGTGTACTCTAGTTGTCAATTAGCGCCGTAGATCTGTTGTGTTCATGTTGTTGTTGCTTTAGTAGAATCGTGATGCTTGCTTTTTAGTCTTCGTCAAACTATGGGTGAATGTTGTGTGGAAACGTGGTGTCGCATGCAGCTGGGACTCTACTTGTAAATTAGCACCGTAGATCTGCGTTCATGTTGATGTTGCTTTAGTATTTGTCAACGTATGGATGCTTTAGTATTTGCATTAAATCGTGACTAGAGTTCTGCTATCCTCTGAAACATCAACAGGAGTTTGCTCTGTGACTGTCATGCATAATCTTATAGGCTCCTTCATCTAGTCCCTGAGGTGTTTCAGATTCATCCAGCAGTTTGACAATGCAATTAATGATGATAAGAAACTTGAGATGTGCAAATATATACGGTGATGAACATTGTTGATGGGATCCACATTTGATTACGTTGGAGTGAGAATGTATGCTATACCCAGCTTCGCAGTACAGTGTGTAGTATGCACAGCGCGAAGCTCAGGATTCCTACTGTCGCATCAACCGTGACTCTCTATCTTATCGCGCGAATCTCAAAGTATATAGGAGGTGATCTTTGCTGTGAAGGATAACGCGTCGTGTGCACAAAGTCTTCGCAGATGGCTAAGCAGCGGTCAAAGAGAAACAGTGCCTCATCTGTTTGTTCTCTTGAATATAATTGTTATATCATACGAGGAACCAGTTGAATTATACATCTATTTTCCAATTCAATTGTCATATAATAAATACAATGTCCTATATTCGTTCTTGCAGACTACTCTGAATTCAAATCCTACACCAACATAAAATACCAAGAGAAATAGAAGAAGTCAAGTTGCCACCGATACTAAATTATCTCGAATTTAATTTAAGGCAAATCATCAACAAGCTCAAAAGCCTTGCAGTGTTCTTTGGGCGACACAAGAAACCAAGGTAGCTGTCCATCTTAAGAAATCCCAGAAAGCCGAACTTTGCTTCGATGAGTGGACTCTCCTTTTTTTGCTTTTCTGCAGCATGTATGGTCGGTCACTTGTTTGGTCCCAAAGCCACACTTGAGGGCCGCTTGTTTGTAGCAGAGAAGAGTGTTCAAGCGTGATCGCCAGAGGCACAAATAGATGCTGAATACCATAAGCTCGCCACTCAAAGTCACAGCCCCATTGCCTTTTAATTATTCTTCTCAGGAACATGGAATAGGGTACCATTCTCGTCTTTGTAATGCTCAAAGTGTTTCTTGCTTGCTCGTTCAGGGCCGATGGAGGCACCGTTTTAGCTCCCAATAAAGAAAGTTAGAACCTTTCGATTTGGTAACATTGAAATGGAAACATTCTTTAAGCCGCCATTTTCCATAAAGCAATCTGATTTGACTTTCTAGGCTATATTAAAACTTAATTTGGACTCGAAAACACTTCATACCCTCCAATCTTCCTGCTGATCCTTTCATGGTGAGGATTAAAGAAAGAACCATCAACACTTGAAGAAACCTACTTGAGATTTAAAGCCTAATATAAGAATGATTAATCAATCATAAGACTTGCACTGAAGTTTTCATATGTGAGAGACATTAGGGGACATCAGAACACTAATGTTTAGGTTTCTCCCTTCATAGAACACTAATGAAGCCATCAACAATCACCTTTGATCAGTCTTACAGTTTTTCCTTTTACCTGAAGGACTAATCTATCTAACTGATTTGTGCGGCACAACCTTTGTTTCATAAACAAGTCTCCACAGCCTTCTAAAAGAAAGAAAAGCACATTAGATTCTACATGTGCATAAAAGAAAAAGGGTGAATTCCATACCAACTCTATTGCTCAAGCTCTCTTCATATATGAAGTGCTGCATAAGCAAAGCAACAATTCAAGAAATATATATATATATATATATATATATATATATATATATATATATATATATATATAATACATAGATCTTGTTCTTGGACTTGTCACATTACATCATTAACATCTCTTTTAGATCATCCCGTTGCTAAAAGATCTTCTACGGATGATCATGAGAAAAACATTCATAGTCTTTATCGACTAAATTCAGATAATATTCAATATTTGATATACGAATATTGTACATTGGACTAATAATCTTCTATATATTAATTATCACACATCAATCATTTTTGACATTTTTATTTTTTTACTAAAAGTTATTATTAATTATCACTATAATTTACTAATAATCTTATTTAGTATTAGAGTTCATATTCAAAGATGTCTTTTGGGGATTTACCCCAATTAGGATAGAACCGTTTCTTATGAATCCTCATTAGGCTAAATGATGACTTGTCAAAAACTACTTAGATATTTTGAGATAGATACATGTTAATTATGTTATCAGGTCGGATAAGGACATCTTTGTCCTTATCAACTTCATCCACGTGGCTTCATCAGATGCGGTGGACTTTGCTCCACCCTTGTCATAGTCATTAGTCAATCTCGTAGCGTAGTCTACGAATTAGGCTGACATCAATGGTCATGCGTGCATACTTCCTCTTCATCACCGTATCACTCACTGTCTCTCATGCAAAAGAATCAACGTTTGTATACACCCCAAGTTTATAAGAGAATCACTAACTAACCATGCATACAAATTGCATATTAGTTGTGTTGGTGAACAAATATATGGCTGGTGAGTCAGCACGGCTTGGTTCACATATCGATGTTGGGAGCCTTCTGTCGACTAAGCTGGATGTCTAGATGGTCGGGATCTCGAGAAAGGATGCTGATCAGCATTTATCAGTCTCCGGATCAGTCGGCAGCTCGCCCTTGTGCGTTGGATGATAAATCCTGGATTGAGATGCTCGCGGCTCGAGGGTGATCATTCGTTTGCAAAAATGGTCTTTGTCGGGTGATTCCCGACTTTGACCCCTCCGACGAGTAAGTCAATAGGGGGTTGAATTGTTTACCTCCCCCAGGCCGAAGGCCGGTTATGTGCTTTTTATACCATTGTATGAGGGTCGGTTGTACACGGGTTTGACATGATGGTACGCGGATCGAACAGCACCTTGGTACGGAGTCTGACTTAGCGTGTGTCAGATAACACCTTGGTACGTGAATCGAATATCATCTTGATATGGATTCTGACTTGACGTGTGATATCGACCGTAACTTGGACCCAAAATATGCCCTATCAAATCCTATTACAAACACTACTATATAAAGTAATCCTAACAAGTAAAAAAGAATTGCACGTCATCTTTGAAGGGATCCATTCCCGGTTCACACACCCTCCTATATTATATTAGTATTATTGTCACTAATCTTATAGTATTTTAAGCATATTCCAAAAGAAAATTTCTATTTTTTTAAGATTTATTCGCTAAGAAGGGTCCACTCGTCTCCAAATTCTCTCTTTTTTTAAAACCAAATATCTATATTTTTTATTTTTCTAAAAATTAATTCATAGGATGAACCACTCTAGTTATAATATTTTAATACCATTATAATATTTGTAACAATATAATAAAAATATTATATAATATAAAAAATATTATAACATAATTTTGTATAAATTTTATAAAAATATCATGTTTATATTTTTTGACCCCATGTTGTAGTATTTTCAATAATATTATGAATACATAATACAAAAATACTATAACATAATATTTTTGTTTTCAACAATATAGAAACACTATAGCACATTATAAAATATATAATATAATCTTTTATACCATATTTTAATATTTTTGATATTATTAACAATAATATAACTGGACTGATTGACCCTATACATCAGGAGGGAAAGAAAGTAGAAGACTTTGGAAATTCACCCCTTTTTTTATAGGAATTCACCCCTTTTTTTTTGAAAAATTATGCTGAGATCAATTTGTCTAAAATTTGCATTCTTGCCAGGAAATTTTGTGTGTGTGTGTATATATATGTATGTATATATATATGTATGTATATATATATGTATATATATATATATATGTATGTATATATGTATATATATATATATGTATGTATATATGTATGTATATGTATGTGTATATGTATGTGTATATGTATGTATATATATGTATATATGTATATTATATGTATATGTATATATGTATATGCATATATGTATATGTATATATATGTGTATACACACACACAGACACATATATATATATATATATATATATATATATATATAGGTATATTATATGCATATATTAGCAGATCTCCAATATCTTCAAAATATATATAACATGAGAATTGATTGATAAATATTTAATTGATGGCATCTGAATGATAATCTATCCTTTCCTTTCAAAGTTTCAAATTATTATCTCATTTTCAAATTTGATATTACATATATATATATATATCTGCTATTATTTTGGTTCATATATATCACTCCCATCAATAACCATTTAATAAACTTGAAATAATAGCTACTGATAATGATTATTAAAAGGCCTTTTATAGCTTTTATTGATTAATTTACATATTGTGTCGTTAATCAAATTTATATGAGTAAACTTTAAATTATAAACTTTTATGTTTATGTTAAACATAAATTTATAGGGGCGAATAAAAGAATTAAAAGCTGTTGAGGGATATATGTGGAATTTGTCAGTAAAAGAGAGGAGGCTGTGAAAGACTTCTGACTTTTTCTTGGGAGTCGAACGATGGCAATCAATGCAGTGAACTATTGTTTTATGTGTATCGCGGTAATCTCACTAATGGTGATAATATATGATGTACTGCTTAAGACCAAACCATAAATGCAGCAGTTGGAGAAGTGTACCTATCCGCGTGCTGCCTATCGTCTTCCCCTCACCGGCTCCCACCCCGGCTCTCCTCTGTTCCCGCCTCCTCCCCCTTCGCCGCCGCCGGTGCCCGGAGAGATAGAGGGGAGGAAGAGGAGCACGAGATGGGCCAGCGGCTGAGCTGCGCCGGATCGAGCTACGATCGTGACTTCTTCACCGCCGTCCAAGCGGGCCACTTGGAGACGGTGCGTAGGGCCGTCGACGAAGATCCCTCGCTGCTCCGGCGCACTACCGTCTACGATCGCCTCTCCGCTCTCCACATCGCCGCCGCCAATGGGCACGTCGAGGTGCCGCAAAAGATTACCTTTTCTTTCGCGCTTTCTTTTGGTTTTTCTTGTTTTGGTATCATTGAGGCTGTTTGGGAAACTTGTGCAGATTTTGTCCATGATTCTGGAAAAATATGCGAACCCTGACATCGTTAATCGACATAAACAGGTGGGGAGATCATAAAGATCTGATCTTTTCGCTTTTCTTTGCATTTTTTTCTTTTTCGGAAATTTGGTAAAAAAATCTGATTTTACGGGATCTGGTTGTAAATTAGACTCCGCTGATGCTGGCCGCGATTCACGGGAAGATTGCCTGCGTGCAAAAGCTGCTCGAGGCCGGAGCAAATGTGAGCTAAGATTCTAATTTCCCCCAATTTAATCTTGTTCTTCGTTGATTTGTTCGGTAGAAAGTAATCACTGCAACGGAAGGATGATCTGGTTTTTAATTTTGTGTGGTTAGATCCTGATGTTTGATTCGATAAATGGAAGAACTTGTCTTCATCATGCTGCTTATTATGGCCATTCGAATTGTCTGCAAGCCATTCTATCAGCCGCCCCCATTTTGGTTGCTGATTCTTGGTGGGTTTTGTTCAAGTCAATGAGTTCATCGTCGGTTGGTGGATCTTGAAATTCTTTATTATGCTTGTTTCACTTCTAATAATGATTTGTCCTTGCGATAAAACTGTAGGGGATTTGCTCGGTTTGTAAATGTCGGAGATGACAACGGAGCGACGCCTCTACATCTTGCAGCAAGGCAACGACGGCCCGAGTGTGTTCACATTCTCTTGGACAATGGAGCTCTTGTTTGTGTTTCAACCGGCGGATATGGGTATTTTGATGGACAGCTTCATTCTCTGTTTCATATGTACATGAGCTTCTACCGGTAAATGTGTGTTCAGAGTTTGTGTTTTGTGCTCACGAATTCCAATTTGCAGTCATCCTGGGAGCACCCCTTTGCACTTGGCCGCTCGTGGAGGGAGTTTGGATTGCATACGTGAATTGCTTGCATGGGGAGCTGACAGGCTTCAGAGGGATTCATCTGGGTAGGGATGTTTTGCCCTTTGACCTTGTCTATACCATTGAAGAAATCAGAATGCATGATGTACGACTTTGTGCTTGTTTGGTGACTAAATGACATCTTGAACAAACTGATCTAATAATTATCTTATCCAAGATCTTGATTAAATTCCTGACTATTGGTTCATTTTTGTGTTTATATTCCAAATGACTATAGAGTTTAATTGTGGGGGATTAGCTGCTGGCATTTCGGCATGTTAATATCTTTAGCTGTCTTATACTAGTGAGATGATATAGGATGGATTCTCTGGGACCATTTCTTGCATAACGTTGTAGCTATGAGTAGTCAGAACTTTCTTTGTTAGAAAAAACACAATTATTTCTTTTAACAATGATGATCTATCATTTAATAGGAGATGATGTTTTTTTCTGCTGCCAGTGAACATTTTGCTGGTTTCTGTTTGCAGGCAAATACCATATGCTGTAGCTCTGAAGCGAAACCATGGAGCATGTGCAGCTCTACTAAACCCATCGGCAGCTGAGCCTCTGGTTTGGCCTTCTCCATTGAAGTTCATCAGTGAACTTGATCCAGATGCAAAGGCTTTGCTAGAGGCAGCTCTGATGGAGGCTAACAAGGAAAGAGAGAAGAAGATCCTGAAGGGAACAAAATATTTGGTGCTATCTCCTACCAATTCAGATGAAGTAGTTGACGATATGTCTGAGGTACCATAAGATTTCATTTTGCAACTTCAGTTTTTGGTTTATTGGAAAAAAGAAACCTTAATGCTTATATCCATGTTTTTTATTGACAATGATTATTACTTGCAACAGTTACAAAGGATGTTAGGCTTAATAGATTACGTGACCTATTAGTGTTGGTGCTTAAGTTGTTTGTGGAGATTATTTATACTCTTTTTCCATGATTAATTTAAGGTTATAATATTACATCACTAGTAAAAATTTAATTCTAATAATTAGATTGTAACCAGTTTGAGTTATGGTTATGCAGTCCTTTGTGGAATGACTCAATTTGTTGCAAAATAAGATTTGCATTAAATGCTGGATGAACATTATGCCATAGTACAATAAATCTGATACTTTTCCTTCAACTATCAACATAACCTTTTAGCTGTTTTGCTGACAGAAATTTTCAAATGCAGAATTTTGTAGAATATTTTTAGATGATACTTCTTCCTTAATGAAGAAAACTACTAGTCTTCAAGTTTTGTTCTTGATTTCATTCATATGAGGAAATAATCTTGCAGGCAAGTGATTCCGACCTTTGTTCTATCTGCTTCCACCAAGTCTGCACCATCGAGGTCCGAGACTGTGGGCACCAGATGTGCGCTCACTGCACGTTGTCTCTGTGCTGCCACAACAAGCCCAACCCAACAACCTTGTCTGTGCCTTCACCATCATGCCCCTTCTGCCGCTGCAACATTTCTAGATTGGTGGTTGCGAACACAAAGGCCGCAGACGAGGGGGACAATGCCACCAACTCCATGCTAAGGAGGTCTAGGAGGTCTCGAAACTTCAGTGGTGGAAGTGGCAGCTTCAAAGGTCTGACTTTGGCTATCGGATCATTCGGTAGGATGGGTCGTGGCTCTGGGCGCATAATGGATAGCGACGATACTGTGGACAAGCCTTGATAATTGCATTCAGGTTCATATGTCTACCAGTTCTGGAGCCTCCAATAAGCATTGCAGAGGGAGTCCACTGCTAGTGTAGAATCTTGCACTCTTAAAGGAAAAATAGTCATCAAATAAGAAGTTTCGTTTTATAGCTTGTGTTGCCAGTTCTTCTCTACTAGAGAGATGGAAGTCTATGGTTCTTTTGGTAAAACAAAGGCTGTGTTGCCAGTTCTTCTCTACTAGAGAGATGGAAGTCTATTGTTCTTTTGGTAAAACAAAGGCGATATATGCTTATCAGGGAAGTTTTCAGATCCATCTAAGTAGAGAGAGAGATTCATTTGGTAACTTTCCTATATCATGGGCTTCCTGTCTTCTTGGAAGCATGATGAATGATGTAATGTAAATTAACATTTCATTTATAAGTTTTTTGGCTGTTGGCTTGATATGGGATTCCTTTCATATAGTTTAGCAATGGAATGCAGCTTCATTGTGCCTTGGTCCTTTTCTTTGTGGGTACAGTCCAGAGGAAGAAGCCAAAGATGTCTTAATCATGCTGGAGTCCTGTTGTTCCTTGACAGTGATCAATCCATTATAAGACCTCCCAAGTCAGCTAGTGCTATTGGTTTGTGGTCAGAGTTGCCCTTCATGTTTGAACTGTGGAACAGACTCAACCAGATTGGATCAGTGATTGGTTGAGAAGAGACTTAAGGAATGAAGAGGTTCTTCACCATGGAGTACATTTGGTTTTCCCCTTTGGGTTATCTCCACCATTGGTTGTGAAGCTGATGATCTTCCACAATGGATTGGATGTTTCATAGGTCAACTTAGTGGACACCAGAGGATGATGTGGGTTGGCCCTAATAGGTCAAAAAGGATGACACAAGATGTGGAGGGCCCCACTTCCCGTGTCAAGGAAGGAAGAATGTGCTACAAAAGAAGCCATCTTCAAGATGAAAGATGTGAAAGGGACTGTGGAGTGTGAAACAGAGGGGAGGTTGTCATGCTTAATCTGACCAGAGTTCTTTTTCTTATAACTTGTTGAGCTGAGCCATCACATTCTGATGTGTCTCTGTTTTGGCATCTTCTGAAATGTGTAAAATACACTGTGCAGTGTGAAACAGAGAGGATGATGATGACATGCTTCCATCTGACTACATTTCTATTTATCTTTAAAGTGTTATTGGCTGTGCAATCTTCAAAATATCTTTCTCACACATCATCATGTGAGGGGTGACAAAGAGACCAAATCATGAATTCTACTGCAGGTTGCCAAATGATCCAACATATTGCAACATTATCAGGGATGTGATGTTTTTTCCTCCTCCTCCCTCTTTTTCCTGATTGAGCTCTCAAGTGCTGCTGTAATGCCAGACACCAAAAAATGACCATCTTTTGGATTGGCTTAAGATTCATGGCCATCATGACAAAGTGCTAAGGTATCTGATGCACCATTCATTAATAGTTTTATACAAGAATTTTATGAGCTGTGGTTAGTGGACAATGACATGAAAATGGTAGATCAAAGTTGTATCTCTCTCTCTCTCTCTCTCTCTCTAACTTTTCTTTATTCTTTAGAGTCGGAAATAAAAATTTGACAGACTTTTTAACATGTCGAAAAAATTATACCTCTGTGAGAAATATTATTTTCGATATCGATCACATATGATGACTACAAATTGACTACAACCTAATTCGAATCAAGTTAATCAAATAGATATAAGTTGTTGGTGATCAAACGGATAGAGGTCTCATAAATTTCATGTCATTTATCTGACCTTTAACCCTCCGTAAACAGCCGTCCGTTCTTTAGCTGAGAGCATCCTGTATCTACACGTGTCCTCGGACACAAAGCGGGAAGTGCAACCGTAAGACCATAAAATCGATCGCCCCTCTTCCTCCTCGCTCTCTGCGCCTCCGCTCGGGGCTCACGCATTAGCCCGGAGTGGGTCGAAGAGCGCCATGAACGCCGTCATGAAGGACGACGGACGGGCTCAGATCGAGGAGGCGCGGAGGAGACGGAAGGCCGTCGCGGCAAAGGAAGACTGCGCGATGCTGGTCGTCTTGACCGCTCCCCCCACGATCATCATCGAGGGGAGGTAAGTGGCTCTCATCCTCGCTGCTTGCGCTTGGATTCTTGCTTTTGGTTTCGTCGGTTGGTTCGTAGGGATTGATCTGAAGTCGAATCAACAAGATGGGCCTCAAGTAGCAATTTGGCCCATATAAGAATGGGTTGGGCTGAGACCATAAATCGATCGCCGGCGGTTCGCATAAGAGGAAGAAGACGATGGCCAAGCACTCGCCCTCTTCCTCCTCGCTCTCTGTGCCTCCGCTCGGGGCTCACGCCTTAGCCCGGAGTGGGTCGAAGAGCGCCATGAACGCCGTCACCAAGGACGACGGACGGGCTCAGATCGAGGAGACGCGAACGAAACGGGAGGCCGTCGCGCCAGAGGAAGACTGCGCGTTGCTGGTCGTCTCGATCGCTCCCCCCACGATCATGATCGAGGCGAGGTAAGTGGCTCTCATCCTCGCTGCTTGCGCTTGCACTCTTGCTTTTGGTTTCGTCGGTTGGTTCGTAGGGATTGATCAACAAGATGGGCCTCAATTAGCAATTTGGCCCATATAAGAATGGGTTGGGCTGAGACCATAAATCGATCGCCGGCGGTTCGCATAAGAGGAAGAAGACGACGGCCAAGCACTCGCCCTCCTCCTCCTCGCTCTCTGTGCCTCCGCTCGGGGCTCACGCGTTAGCCCGGAGTGGGTCGAAGAGCGCCATGAACGCCGTCATCAAGGACGACGGACGGGCTCGGATCGAGGAGGCGCGAAGGAAACGGGAGGCCGTCGCGGCAAAGGAAGACTGCGCGTTGCTGGTCGTCTCGACTGCTCCCCCCACGATCATCATCGAGGGGAGGTAAGTGGCTCTCCTCCTCGCTGCTTGCGCTTGGATTCTTGCTTTTGGTTTCGTCGATTGGTTCGTAGGGATTGATCTGAAGTCGAATCAACAAGATGGGCCTCAACTATCGATTTGGCCTATCTTAGAAATGGGTTGGGCTGAGGCCTTAAGGATGATGGATATTTGGGTATTTGGAAGAAAAGGGTTTTTTTTTCAAGAATTCACTTAATATACAGTTTAATAATTTTTAAAAAAACAATTTGTATAAAAAGGCTTAAAACTATCTCGAAATAATTCATTTTAATGTTTTTAGGAAGTCAAATCGATTAAAGATTCCGTTTCTTTTGGTCTAAATAAGCTGCAGCCACCTAATCACATTCTAGAAGAAAGGTTTTCTAAGTCAAGCAGTGTGTTCTGAAACCTCATTGAGAATAAGATGTTCGAGTCGCGGAGAAGGCTTAGGAGACAGACACGCACGCACTAGAGAGACTAGGAGAGGCAGAATTGTGTCAACGATGACTGGGTTACATCTTTGACCGAGAGTACGTACTGCCCCCAAATTGTTGACTGTTGACCATCATAGCAGGTCCACAAGGAAGTCAAGGTCACCTACTTGATATGCGGTTGACTTCCAAACTCCAATCTCCTACGTCGAACTCAACGGAAGGAACACGATATGATGACAGCCTTATTAATACAAACAACAAAAATAATTATCGATAATTGTGTAGTTATAGGAGAATATCATTGTTGGGTTTCTGATTTGTTTAAAATTTGATTCATTTTGAACATCATTACATTTTTGTATGGTAATGTGGCTAATCTTACTAGGATTGATTATAAATTTGTATAAAATAATAAGAAATAATAGAAATCTCATTATTATGTAATTAGAACTTTAATGAGATATGGAGATAATTAGGAATAGAAATACTGGTATTTCACTTGTTTGAAAATTAATAATCTTGTATACTGGTAAATATATTTAGTATCGGTTGTAAAGTAGGAGAATTAAAATTATAAGAATGAGAGTAATCTCATAGACAAACGATTAAGGTATTGACGAAAAATATTTAGTTGAAACAAAATCTTATGGATATTTGAGGAGCCTTCATGAAACAATGATTTATCACAAATAATAACTATATTGAAATGATAACCAAATCTGGATAGGAATATTCATGAGTTTTTAATCTTTTACGGATAGAATGGTTATTGAATAATTGCAAAACTAAGAAATGCTAAGATGGAGAAAATAAGTCCATATAAATCATAGAGTTCTATAATTTGGTTTTTCTTGCACTCTGAGTTGTATGAGATGGTAGCATTTTGGATTTGGCACTATGGGGTTTATTTTAAAATTTCCCAATTTAGTCCTCAAAACATATCTACATTTTCCATCCAAATCACATCCTTTCTATGGTATGTATTCATGTGACATATAAGTCATAAGAAAAGGGGGATCAGTGTTTCACATACATAACATATTGATGATATTTTGGGAGTCCATACTCCAAAATTACAAGTCGCAGGTTCCATTCCAACAACTTCATTTCACCTACCGTTCTCCCACTAACCGGACCCCCACCTTCCCTGGTCTTCCGTTCCACCTTTCCTGGTCATCCGTCAGTGATCATTAATTATATATTATTTTTTATAATTAACTTAATTTGGATAGATTTATATTTTAAAATTTTATATTGATATCTTTATATTTATATTTATGAAGCTAAAATATTTAATCTTATTTATTCTCACGTTATCGATTGTTAACGAAAATATCGTACAGTGATAAACTAAAGTAGACAGTTTCAACATGTGCTTAATAGTAAATCTTATAGTATTTTTATTAACACAGTCGATTATATGAAAAGAAATATAATTAAATATTTTATTTTCATAAAAAGATCTTAATATAAAATTTTAAAAATATAAAATTAAAATATTAAAGATAGTATATAATTAACCTTTAAAGAAACTCAAAGTGTTTATTAAAGAATATATATATAATTTGAATTTTAGTATAAATATTATATGCTGTCGTAGTTAGTTAATTTCCATAAGCCATTGTAAAATTAATCTATTTGACATTTTGATTTATATAGTTATCTTTTATAAGTTCTGTGACACTTCAAAATATTAGGGCATTTTAAAACAACTATATTTTTATATGCTTTTAACATAAATAAAATTGATATTAAGTATATTACAAGTGCTTACTATGAATTTTCTGAATTGATGTTAACGATAATATTAATATTTGGAGAAATATCTATTATATTAAAATTTACAATAATAAATCTTTTAGAAGGATATACAATATTACATTATCTATTTATTTGCGGGCACGCCACGTTAAAGACTGGTATTAAGTGGTGAGATCTTAAGCAAAAGAAAGGGTCCAATTTAACGGGCAAAGAGAAAACGACATAATATATAGAATCCCTCTTCCCGTCTCTTTATTTCTTTCCTTTTCTTCCACAACGAAGTGTGGAAGGATTCAACTGCGCCCGCCAAAGTCGCGAGGCGATCTTTCTACACTTTCTCCCCAGTTCTCCAATCCCTAATCTCCCGCCGCCCTCCATCCCCCCACCTCCTCCGCAGGTTGTTTATGCCGCCTTCTCCTCACATGATTGTAGTTTGTTTTTCTTGGTTCAGTTGCTTTAGAATTGTTGTTATGGAATCGCAAGACGATGTTCGTAAAGAGGAGATTTCACTGCCATGTTTGTACAAATCTGTTGCCCTTCTCTTTGTGTTATTCTTTTGCTCTTTATCCGAGAATTCGAGAAATAAGAATCGGTTATGGTTCGGAAGTTGTCTCTTGGGCTCTGTTTGTTGGTGTTTTTTATTGTTTGCTGCAACTTAAGTGCACAAAGTCCAGCGCTTTTTCTTTTTCCTTTGTTTGGATGTCTCTCTGCGTTGTTTTCTGTGGTTTAGGCATGCTTATTTATCTATTTCTATTCCAGGATTGAAGCTGAGGTCCTCAGGCATCTGTTTTGGTACGTTGTGTTGGTCTTATGGAGGGACTATTGCAGCATCAGAACTCCACCGCCTCGTTTCAGAAGAATTACAAGAGCTGCATGTGGGACTGGCTTCGGATCTTTGACTTACACCATCGTCTCAGTGTGAGGAGGCTGCTTGAGGATGATGGTCATGGCAATCGCAGACACGTCAGGAGTGAGTGTTTACTTTCTTCTTGATCTAAGCTTGTGTAGCTTCTTTGTTTTTGTTACTTTCCTGTTTTATCGTGTTGATCTCTTGCCATGACAAATTTGGCACAAACGTCATCGTTTAATTTGAACAGCTTGCCAGTTTTGTGTGATTAATCACAGCTGTCTTGTGTGGAACATATGCTTCTGAAATGAACACTGGGATCACAAGTCTAATCATATACTTGGATAGATTAGACAAGCTTTAATCCAATAAAATCTTTTATTAATGTTGTTGTTATTATTTTTGTTATTTTAGGGTTTTAGGGTAGCACTTGTCCCATAGGAGAATCACCTACACCTGAATCTAAATTTGGCTTTTCACTTTTGCATCGGTTCTTCTTTATTTTACAAAATTTCCACCACAATATTCTTCTAATCAAGTGGGATTTGACTTTTGAAACCACCAAATTTGTTGGCACCATTAACTTTCTAACTTTGTGGAATTTATATTAGTCTCCTCATTTATTATCATTGAAGAAATGTTTTTATTCTTATGTTTGCTGATGATGCTTAATTTTCTTGTAGGAGTTAAAATCCCAGAAGTGCATGTTCCTTTAAGTGTAGATGAACATGACAACTTGGATGATGAAACCAAGCTCCTAGTGAGTTTTGATTCAAATGTTTATAAAGCAAGTTTCAGATCATTTTTTGACTCAATATGTTGCTATAGTCTGTCATGCGCTTCTTATATAATTTGCATCTGTTTAATAGGCTTTCTTGTACTGCTTTACTTTTTTCATATGCTTCATATTTTGCTGGCTAGAATTTATTTTGATAATCATACATCCTAATCTATGGCAAGCCACATTTAGATTCTCTTTTTGGTCCAACCTTGACTCGGAGTAACTAGAGGCATCAATTTTAATGTACATCAGCTGGTCGAGCTGGTGAAGCATCCTGAACGTCAGCAAGTACAGGAACTCATTTCTGTAGAGAGTAATTGAGTTTGGAATTGGTTTTGAGCAAACAAAGAAGATCCACTGTAAATTATGAAGAAAAGCAGGAGAAAATTTGTTAATGATAAAACCAAATTTGATTCTTCCATTAGCTCAGAGGATTTCCCCAAGAAAATTGCTTATGTTCTATCTTTTGAATAGCTCCATGTGATGGCTGCATGTGTAGCTATATTGCAATGGCTTTCTTACTTCTGACGATATAGATATAGCCAGTGAAGGAGCTGCAGTATCCTGGCTAATAGACGAGACCCATCTAGTATTAGGCTATTAGCTATTAATATCATGGATCATGTACATGACAAAAAGGATAACATAGAAGAATATGAATGCCTACAGATCTGGAAGAGAAATGATGAGGACATGTTCAGTGATATCTGATGTAATGCATGAAGAACTCAGGGTTCATTCATCCTGTCTATGCAGCATAACCTTTTTAGACCAACAGGAAGATCATGAGAACTTTATAGAAGCCTAAGATACCTAGTAGGCTATATATAGTTCTAGGTCTCAATTGACAGAGATTATCAGTGTTCAGTAGCTCTGTCTATTGTTTATGCAATCTGATGATTTAAGCTGACTTGTTCTTGTTCTGACTGCAACATTTGTCTATCATTGGTGTTGTTTTATGCCCCATACTTCCCTGTGGTTGACTACCCTCCATACCATTTGATATTACTTGATTGTTACCCTTTAATCACCTTGTTAATGACATGGACTGAGGACTTTTACAAATATTTTATCATCTAGAGCTTTTCAAGAAATCATTTCCAGAAGCACATTGTGTTAATAATGTGAGTTCCAGATAATTCAAATATTTGCTTGTTCACAGGAGTGGCAAGTGTAACAGATGTTGCTTGCTTTTAGTTTCTACCGCCTGATTTTATGCCATAGAATACACATTCTATACTTCCTCCCCATTTGAGGTAACAGTTAGATTGGCATAATCAATTCAATGAAACATGCCAACTTATGGACTGCTAAGAGTATTACCGGCAAATGAGATGTAGTTTTGTGTCGCAGCTCTTAATTATGAATGTCAAAGAATTATGTAAACTTGTACATTTTCAGTGCTAGTAAATTATCAGTGTATCAAAAAAGTGGCCTTGTGATCTGATGCTTTTGGTATATTACTAGACAATGATGTGTCCAACAGTCAACTGTCTAGCATATTTATTTTTATCCAACTATCTAACAATTTATAAGGTGTTGTACATTGGTGACTTTTGTCTGTTTATTTTTATCCAACTATCTAACAATTTATAAGGTGTTGTACATTGGTGCCATGGTCTAGCTACCCTATGTATTAACCATAGCTGCTTTCTTGTCATCTGCATCAGATTGTAAACAAGGGCAGCCAAACAAAAAAAGGTTCAGGAAAGGCTCTTGTTAGAGCTTTGATTTTCAAAAAAATGTTTAGGAAGCATAATCAGAAGCAAAAGATGCCACCTGTGAAGCCATGCCTGATGCATACCGTTTCCATACATCACTTGGAATGCAGTGATTATGTTCTTCCAGTGGAAATGGCTTCTGACACTGCTACCCCAAAAGTTGATTTCCATTCACAAAAGAGTGATTCTTCTGAAAGCCATGAACATGATCAACTTCTGCCTGCAAGTAAAAAGCATAAAGTATGTGGAACAATAAAACATGTTAATCATGTTAGCCACACTGAGCTTACTCAATCAACTGAAAAGCAAGCAAACCACTGGGATGCCTTTTCAAAACAGATGGACTCCTTTGAGGAGTTGGGAAGAGATGTGTTCCAGTCTAATGATTTGATCAGTACAAAGGAGTTTATTAATGAACAGGGTGAGTCATTCCTGGGAATTGTTGAAGAACCAGACATTTTGTTGGAAAATTATTTACAGAATCTTCATAGGTGTAGCTCTGAGAGAGCATTAATGAAGTCTGGCTCATCCCCAATGGTTGGCTTGTCAGCTAAAAGGCACAATAAATCACCCAATGATCACCTTGTTAACCAAGAAGTGAAGTCCCTGGTTCAGAAATCAGAACCTGCAGTTGTTGACAAGTATAATGCTTACTATAATTCAGAGTTTTCACCCAGATCTTTTCTTAAGCATACAAAACAAGAAGATTATGGAACTCTTTTAAGTCATTCTAGGACTGTTAAGAAAAAGTTAAAGGATGTATTCAATGAGAACAGGAAGGAGCGTCTTCATATTTCGATGGATGGGCTTCTGCATAAAATCCCTTATGGCCACACAGCATCTGGGAATGTCATGAAAGAAAAGCTATTCCGATCTGCCTCAGCCAGACATTTCAAAGAAAGCATAGAAGACAATGTTAGTATTCCTCCGAAAGCACACCTACATCAGAGTTTTAGAAGATCTCGATCTCTTACTGAGTCCTACAAATATTCTCATGTGTTTGAGTCCATTTTAACCAGTGAATCCAAAAGGCTGCAAGAAAACTTGACCTTGACTGATATGGATTTTGAGTTGCAGGATCAGACGGCACAAAAAGTCTTTGAAAAAATTCACTCTAATCCTGAATTCAACTCCTTTCGCTGTAAGGATGTGCCAAATGAACCATTACATGGAGCTTTGTTGTCAGAAGCGGCAACTAGCAATCCTTTGAATGGAGATGAGGCAATTGACGTCCATACTCCTGCTAAGCCAGAGTCAGGAGATTCACTGGTGAATGTGAAGGAGAGCATTGAACCTGGTGTCATTCTAGATCAAACTCTTGATGTACATGCTAGTGGGAAAATTTATGGAGAACCAGAATTACCACTGATAACTAGCAAAGTTACAGGGACAGAGACATGCAGGGTTTCTTGGATGTCGAACATTGGTTGTATCCCTTTGCCTAATGAGTTGTCTGTGGACCAACAAGAATCTCATATTGAGCTTCACCAGAGTGAAGAAGTACATGAAGTTTCAGATTCACCACAGATGGGCAATAGCCATGTTGTGCATGAGCATGTGCTGGAAGTAGATTCAAATGATGAGTCAACTAAACCAAGGCCAACATCTGTTTTTCAACTATATTCTGAAGATGATCTTTTGAAACCTGCAAAACATGAGTACTCAGAAGGTAAAGTATCTCATTTAACCCACAACTTTTAATCAAGATATCTCATCATAGAAAGGAATAGTCCACAGACATACCTTAAGCCATAAAGTTAAATGTGTGTCCTCAAAACATGTTTTGTCCTGAAGTCTGTTATCGCCTAGATTATGAGAGGGGCAGATTCAGTTTTCTTTGTTATATTATCTTCCATTTACTCTTCAATTGATTAAGTTCATCTTGTGATCACTAGAAGGTTAAGCATAGTTTATGCCACTAATCTTTTCTGATTCCATGTTTCCATTTGCACACAACGGCCCAAACACATGCAATTGACAAACACACACACACACAAAAGAAAAGGTGAAAAGCCATTCTGAAAAAAAAGAGAATAAATGAAGTCGTGAAACATAGCATGCCACATCTCTTATTATAAAATCTTTATTGGAGCTCTTCACTATAGGTTTCAACTTCTTTTATTTTTCCTGGTTTTTGCAGATTCAGAGACGGAACCAAGAAACCTCCATTTTGAGGAAGTCGATTTGTTGGCCAAAACACATAATTTGTCTGTTTTTAAAGTATCTGATGAGATGGATCCTGCTGAATCTAATTTTGGTAAAAAGCAGCAGGAGGCTTTTGCAAACGTTGGGAAGTTCCACATTCAAGTGGATCAAAAGGATGAGGCTGATTTCAACTATGTCAGGGATGTATTGAGAAAATCCGGATTCAATGGTTTCGAATTTGTTGGTGCACAGCACTTCCCCAGTCAACTAGTTGGCCCCTTACTATTTGATGGACATGAGGTTGCATCATATGATTCCGATGATCTCTCTCCTGAGCACCAGCTCCTTTTTGATCTAATTGATGAGATCTTATTGGAAATATCAGAAAAATATTCTACCGGTAGCTGGTTCTCGCGCTTTGACCCTGACACTAGAACATTGCCTGTGGAACGTAATATCCTCGATGAGGTTTGTCGAAAAATTAGCTCACGTCTTAGTTCACAAACACAACCAAGCCACATGCATGAACATGTTGTGGCTCGAGACTATGCAAAAAATGATGGATGGTTGAACCTGCAGCAGGATGCTGTGTGTCTGGGTGTGGAGTTAGAGGACCTTCTTTTGGATGGTTTGCTGGATGAATTAATTCTTGATTGTGATGACATCTCAGGTTATTATTCTGTATTTTCCTAGTTTATTTTGCATGTTGTATATATCTTTGTAGCTATATAGTTCAATCTGATCGATGCCATTCACATCTGTATAGAGTGGAATTCCTTGTACTATAAATTTTGCGATCTAAGTTAATGAATCAAAGCGCTTTTCATCTTATCTTTGTGTGTTGTTTAGCTCCTTTCTTGTCCTTAGCTTGTTCCTTTGTGATCTAAGTGATCATGATTCTTGTATAGATATCCTATATTATTAAGATAATAATATGCTGTCACAGCTTGCGGATTCATGCTATACTTGCCAGAGATTTTGGTCACTGGTTTCTTTTACCTTGAGTTGGTTTGGATTCTTATGGATTTATCTTTAGAATAAAATTTAAAGCACTATATTTCTACTTGTAAAATCAAGTCTTTTTAAGCATACTTTGGGAATCTTTTTCAAGATTCTCTTCAAAAATCACAAAATCTGTGAGATCTTTTTCAAAGATTGTGTGGGATGAAATTTGTTTCACATTCCCTTCCTCACAAAAGCAGTAATTGTGTGACATCAATTACATTAATTGGTGAAGATAGGACAGCTTTCCCTTTTCTTTTTTCTTTTAGTCACTAGTAATGATAACTTAGTCCCTCTAATCCATATTACCAAACATGGTGGAAGACAAAAGCAACAATAGAATCATATCAGTTCATAGTAATAATAGGTCATATATGATGACACTGTAAATGCCACCTATAGCAGAACCAATATTACATGATAAAAGCCATTACAGCTCTGCTCATACTCCTCTTATTTAGCTGTCTGCATATACTCCTCTTATGATTCTGTTGATGCTAATACATGTCTCAGTTACAGCCGCAGCAAGCACAGCTGCAGCTGCTTCCGCACTTGCACTTGCTGCAGTCACAGCCTCCTCCCTCGGACCCATTTGCCACCTCAAAACCTTCAATATGCCTGCAACCACCGTTTCATTTCTATCAAGAAGACGAATTAAGTATGACAATGTCCTAAAATCATCTATTTCAGTTCTTATAATATTCTCTGATCAATGCCACAATCATCACCGTGACACGACACGATTATTATTTGATGTCCGAAATAAGATAAGATTACGTACTTTGGATTAACGAGAGTGACTAATATTAGGTCTGTAGAGATAATTTTTCTTGCTGCAGTTACGAGGGAATCATGCATGCATTTTTAGAGGATTAAGAGAGTTCCTTTTCTCTTTTTACATGAAAACCCTAATCCATGTTATAGGCGAAGCAAAATGGAGTTATAAGTGTGAGATGACGGAGGACCCTTTCTGAGTTGCAACACCGAGGTCAATGATTCCCGCAGCGGTGGTGCCACGCTCCCCACCCAAGTCAGGGAACATCTTGCAGCTGCACCAGAGAAAGAGCAAGTAAACACCTATACAACAAGAACGGAACCAAACAAGGGGAAATCTTGAATCTACTTCCATGTCGCAACCACACACACACACTCAAAACGCGTCACTGAAAGAAAGATTAGGTAGAAGTCAGTGAAGCGGTGGCGACTCGTACCTTCCGCATCCACCGCCGCAGCTGCAGCTGCAGCTGCAGCCGGAACCGCATCCGCATCCGCAGGAAGACATCTTCTCAGAGAAGAAGTAGCACTAGGAAGAAGACAAGAACTGAAGTCGGGAGAGCTTGTTCTGTGGGTTGAGGCAGACGCGTCCTATTTATAGGCCATTTTCGGTATGCCGGCGACACCATCTTCATGCCTTCTTCTCTCTACAGCACAAATCTGTCGGCTGTGGTCAATGAGAATAGTAGCACCCGATGCCACGACTAAAGAGCATCAGACGGGAAAAAGGGTCGGAGAGAGCACCATTCTTCTCCTCTCCGCCATCCATGCATCGCAGAGATGGGCCACATCATGTCATAAAGAGCAACACAACGCAGAAAGTTCTCCTTTGTGGGACAGCAAGTGGGATCGGGGAAGCTCAGTGGACGGTTCACTGCAAGCGAGAGAGGAATCCCATCCTCATCCCACTGCAACCTTAACATGTATAGAAAGGAACACAAAAAGGAGTGGATGCTGCGACTCCTCTCCCACACGCACACGCATGCGTGAACCTTTCTCGACTCAACTGCTCCTGCTCACTGTTCCACTGAATCATGAAGCAACATCATTGGATTTTGCAATGGAGACATAAGATGGAAAGAAATCTCCAAAGTAAAAGATATTTTAATGTTATAACCAAAGATTATATTAAGGTTATTTAGTTTCGAATAGTACGAGAACCAATCACTCATAAATCCTTCGGATCTTTTTTCTTCTCAAAGATTTTTTTTTGAAACACATATATTTTGAAATGATAAAACTGTACGGGTATAACGATCTACCAAATGATCTCTTATCAATTATTATTTTTATTCATTAAAAATTTTTAATTTTTATTATATGAAATCAATTAAGTGGTCATGAATTTTTCTTATGTACCATTTTACATAAGCTTCAAAGAATTTATATTTTTTCTTTCGTCTTCTCTATAAATTTTCTTATGTATCTTTCTCTATCTTGATAAAAACTTAAATGATACCTGAGATATTTATAAAATAAATAAATTTTAAGTTTTAAGTTTTCTTACTTCTCCTTATATTAGGATTTCTTTGGCTCTAGAAATAAAATAAAAATTTTTGAACATAATCCAAAGTATTGTTATTATTATTATTTTGGGATAGGAAAGGTGAGGTGAGAACAAAATTGGACTAAACATATATGGATTAATCACTTTAAAGGCAGCCAATTATAAGCAATTCTTGTAGTTAAATTAATGCTTTCCTTTTATTTCCTCTCTATTTGATATCGGATTCGGATCCTCTCTCCTCTGACGTGAAATCCGGCTGTTCATCGGTTTCGGCACGGATCATAAAGACGTCAAATTAAATTGCAATCGAGGGTTCGAAGCTTTGGGCTTTGGGCTTTGGATTTTGGGCTTTAAGCGGATCGTTGAGAATGGTAGCCCAAATGCTACTTTTCGGCCTTTTAGGAGCACGTGTTTTGATGAAAACTAATATTGGGAACGATAATTAAAAAAATGTGAAAATTGAAGTATATAATATTTATAGAATATAATGTTGGGAATGAAAAACATGTTCGAAAAGTATATAAATATTAAAAACGAATACGAATATTCGATATTAAATCTATACACATATATGAGACAGAAAACAATACCAACATTTCAAATAATATCAAATATGAAAAACCATAAGATTCGCTAACACGTTAAACAAAGGAATACGACACTAACACACAGAGAGAGAGAGAGAGAGAGAGAGAGAGAGAGAGAGAGAGGCCTCTGATTTGTCCTCCGGTTCGACACTGCAGGCAGTGGATGACGGGCGCTGAGGGCAGCGGCGATCGTCCTCGGGCTTCGCTTTCTTTTGCTTCGATGGCTCTCTGGCTCGCCGGATCTCCTCCTTTCCTCTCCGATGGAGATGCTGCACACCATTCGGTGATGATGGCCGGTGGGACGACGATGTGGCCCTAAAAGCATTGCATTACATTGCAGTCATGGCAAAAGTCCCGACCTCGACAACCTGACATGATCAAATTAATGGATTGACGGCGAGGTAGACAGATGATCAGACACTGATAGAGAGCTCAGCTCGTCTTTGAGCTCTGAATCTGATATTACAAGTTGTTCGAATCAATATACCTAAGGATAATTAATAAGAATGAAATTATCTCTTTTAATTCAGATAAAGAATAATAATATATTAAAATCTACACACATAGTCTGTATTAGTTCATAGACTGGTCACTTCTTTTCTGAGCTTTCTTCGACCTTCCTCTGTACAGACTCTGAGCTGTAAAGGTTGAACACCCCGGGCTCATGTTCATGGCCTCCAGTAAGATGAAATAACCATGAACAGTGTGTGGAAACGAAGGGAATGTATGTTTGATCCTGTAGGGCCTCCACATTCCAGTGAGCCAAATTGCATTGAGATCCAAAGAGGCACAGAGATTTGAAGTACCGACCAACCAAGCAGTAGGTAAACCCCACAGTGAGTTGCTAAAAAGGCTAGGGGAAGCACTCAGCAACACAGTGGGTGGATTGCTCAGGTCAGGGATGGAAAGAGAACCACGTAAAGCCACGCAGGTTATGTGATTGCATGGGTCCAGTAACCGTCAGAGAAGAGGACGACAGAGGATGGGAAGTGTGAGTGCAAGTGAGAGTGCCGAGTTGAGCTGTGGAGAGGAGAGAAGAGAAGAGGAAGCCGACGATGGACGTAGAATGCTTGCAGGAAACGCAACAGATCCTCCGAACCTAAACGCCACCATTACAAGGGAGGTGAGATGGGGAAGGGAGCGACGAGTCCTTTCCGGTTTCCTCTTCCATGCTCTCCTTGGGCTGTGGTGTTTCCCTGCAGGGAAGGTTCCCTCGTACCTCTCACTCTCGCTTTCTCTTGCTCCGGTCCTTTGTTGGTGGCAAGTGGCCGAGGTCAGGAGGGAGTAAAAGACTTGTGTTTTTGAGGCGCCCGGATTGCGATGGATAACTGTTGCTGTTGTTGGAGTACCAGTCTTTACTTCCCTGACACAATCTCTCTCTCTCTCTCTCTCTCTCTCTCGGATCACAACACACAAAGGCCAACGGGGTAATCCCCAACACCCTCACGCCACTCTTAGCCCTGCTCCTATATGTATGCCCTCAACCCTCAGAGCCTCTCTCTCAAGCTCCTCTTCTTCTCTAGCTCATTAAGCTTCCACTTTTAGCCTTCTGTGAGCTACAGTTTTTATCCTCACTGTTGTAAGTTGTTCTTCTGTTCCTCTCTCTTCTTCGGTTCTTCTACCTTTTACCGGAGATGAGGAGATTCCCAGCTTTATCTCGTCTCTTCTAGCTGTAGATGCATGGGCTCGGTTCTTGTAGGGATCGCTTTAGCTTTCTCTCAGCAGTTTCTTCTCCGGCTCTTTCTTGTTAGCTAGGGTTACTGTCGGCTTTAGGAGTGAGTAGGGGCTGCTCGGTTTGATTACCTCAGGGACAAGCTGCAGTCATTGTTTGCTGGTGTGGCATCATCAAGATTCACAAACTCGTACGTACCATGAGAGCTTCAAACCACACTGAGGTGTTTTGACTGAGATTTGAGAATCTTGATGATGCTGCATTGGCAATAAATGACTACCTACGAATGTGCCACCGGCTGGAGCTGAAGAACAATGATGTGTGCAGGTATATATATACATGTAAAACCCTAACTCAGACTCACTCTTTCTCCCGGAGAAGAAGAAGTTTCGATGATTCGTGCTATAGAACTTTAACCTTAACGAAGGAAACAAAAACCAAAGTAACTTTTCTCTTCTTCTTCTCATTCTTCAAAATAAACGATCTTGAAATCTTTATCAGCAGTCGAAGTTTATATATGTAGACAGCAGTCAATGATGGTATGATTGAAAGCTCGAGCAGGTGATGTCCTGAGATGCTGCAAAAGAGTACCTTTTGATCTCTGCCTGATTGTTCTCTCTGATCATAGCAGCCTTTTTCTTGGTTGTTGCATCAAAATAAATGAAGATGATTCCTTCCAGTAATCCGTACTCATCGTTATAACTTGAGCTGGATTTGTTGGATTTCCAGAATGCAAGAAGAAACTAATCTCACTTTTCAGTCATATTAATACGGATTTATATGGGTATTTCAGATCAGGCTCTGTTAGCGATGGCCGTCACTGTCGATATTTCAGCTGACACATACTACTTGGTGTTCTACGCAGACTTTGATTGGTTTCTTGGAGTTCCTTCTGTGATTTGTACTGTATTCTGGAATCACTTTCTTTTAATTCATGATCTACTGCAGCACAAGCATGGAAAAGTAAAGCTCAAATTCTTGATCGACAGTCGTCTTCCTCGCATCAAATCCAGCATCTGCAAGACGGTATTCACAGCATTATCTAACACGTAGCTTTGGGTGAGATATGGCAGCACCTTCCACGCCTGCCCGTTGGAATAAAGTACTGTGTCGTCTTCAACGGCGGGATCTAAAACTGCGATGCCATCCAAATCCTCCAAGCCTGCGTGTTCCTCGGTGTATTGGGTGTGCAAACTCCGGAGCAAGATGAGCCCTCGACGTAATCTTGGCTTGTATTGTCGCTGTCATCATCAGTTTCTTCTGATTCATCTCTTATTTCCATTGCAGGAGTTTCTTTAAGGCTATTCGTCCAGCCTTTGGGGTCTTCTGCAATCCCAGATCCAACTCTGGAGCTCTGTAATGGATGTCGAAATCTGTGCTTGGGCAATGGCCACGCTGAACCATGCAGTAGTTCCCTTTTCTTGTTCGGTTCACTGAAGCTGGAAGTCACAGTGGCTGAGATTGAAGAGAGAAGTAAAGTGTGCCCATGCAAAGAACAGAACAGAGGAAGCTGTTAACCAGACCATTGTCCCTCTGATCATCCACAAGCCTCTCAGAGATGAAGAAGGATACGAAATGCATTCTGAGGGAAGAAATAGAGGAGGAGGAACAAAGAATACAAAGCAAATAGATAAGGCTTGGTCCGTTGACCAGAGACATACAAGGATAAGGAGAGTTCACGGCATGGAGGCCAGCGGAAGAAGACGGGCGTCGATCTTTTGAACAACCGATCGACTTTTCTCTTTAGTCATAAAGCAATTGGTACACACATCACGTGCTTGCTTTGCGGTGGAGCGGCGGCGGCAGCGGCGGCGGCGGGGCCAGAGGACTGCCGGTGTCGAGCACCATGGAGACGTGGTGATGGACGACAAAGACGGCACTTTTGAGGCTCATTTTGAACGAGAGCTGAAGCAGAGGAGCTCACATTTCTCTACTACTGTTTTACTGCTTGAACTTGGAAGAAGATATCGATCTAACAGTGCTATATTAGCATTATTCCGCATATTGTCATTCTTCACATGTAAAATGACTGAAAGAGAGACGAGTGACCAGCTTTCTGCAGCGTTCTGTTTCTTGTCTCTCTCCTCTATCCCAATCCATTGACCAAGTCCAACAATAGCCATCCATCTAATACACTTCCAAGGCAATGAACATAATCACTTTGGGTATTGACCTTGGTTAGCATTCACCTGTCCAACAGACCATGTCAAGGACTGATTCATATGTCACATTGAGCTAAGATCATGACACCATGGCCCTGTGAAGAGATGCAAATTTGTGGTGTCTCTGTTGGTGTGTGCTTGTTTTTTTCCCCACTGGCATTGAATTAGTTCACAGTACAATGCACAGCAATAAATACTAGCAGTTCCTAAGCCAATCAATACAACAATATTCCCCAAGTCATTTGAGGTACAGCTTGGTATTGATGAGATACTATCCCTAATATGCAGCATGTAATACCATCAATGAAATTATTCTATCACAAAATTATAGGACCTGAGATTTGCTATCTGCTAGATAAAACAGATTATAGATGATCTCAAGCTTCTTGAATGGGAATCATAAAAAGACAACAACAAAAGGAACAAAAATCTGATGATCTCAAGTGTCAAACAATCAAAATTTAGACCATGAGAAAACCCAATTGTGCAATAATTCTCATAAAAGACAAGATCTCAAGTGTTGAAATCTAAATTTTTTGCTGCTAAGTTCCAGTGGATTTGAAAGGATATTAATGCATGATAACAGTGTTTAGAACACAAAAAAATAAAAAATGGTTGTGAGTCAAAGAGGATGGTAAACTGCACAGTTGATAGAAACTGATGCTAAAGAAAAGATGAAAAAGGAGACAGACAAATCTTGAATTGAATAGATCCAATCAATCCCTACAATACAAGACAGAGAAAACCAACAGATTGGGGAAGGCCAACCACCAGCCTTATGTCTGCCCATACTATTAGACAAAAGAGTTCCAACACTGCTTTAGAAATGGACAACCCAACAACATGAACAATAAAAATATCTGGTGGAGAGAAACTAGCACTGATACAGGTCAACCACTCATGTGAATGTAACATCCTGAAGATATCATACATACTACAAATATTTCAACCAAGATAAAGAAGTATAAAGCATGTACCGATGTGATTCAATGAGTGATAAACAAGATCCATATGGCTTTTGAAGCACTATTATGATACAAGCAATCAAATGAAATAGTTCACAGAGATAGCAATAGAATCCTTTAATGTGAGGCAGCAACCTCAAACAGCATTGCAAGAGAAAACATGATAAGAACAATGAGGAGAACATTTTAGATTAACAGTATGTTTTGACAGAAGAATTCATATTACATCGTCGTAAAACGTACAATACAGTATGCTAATGGGAAGCCTTTAGAAAAAGGAAAAATACAAGTCTACTTTAGATTTTAGGCCAAATTATGTAATCGGCTTTCTGATCTAGGAACAAGAAAAATCTATTCTATCAAAAGCATCAAGAGGGGACGACATTAATCAATTTTAACTAGATCACTTTCTATGAACATCAGAAGCTCCGAACAACGTTTCAGTGATTTTTATTCGATCCATGCTTATAATTATCGAGTATGAGATAGGATAAAGTAAACATCAGAATCTTCTCATCACTGGAGTAGTACTAAATCGATAACTTCATCAAGCATAAAATTGGAAATTTAAAGTAGATGAAACCTCGGTTCAAGTTGCTGATCATAAACTTGAAAAGAACATTGAACATTCGAAACAACACCAGAAGATAGAATGTCAAACATTATAATTTTTGAAATAAGAGCTCAAACATTATAAATTTTGAAATAAGGGCACTACAAGAAGGTATATACCTTCATAATATTAGGACTCCTGAAAAGTTACAGCCTCCTCTGTGTGGAAAAGAGATCAGAATATGTAATGAAGCCCAGAGGAGTTAGAACGGCGAAGATGCTTTGTCATTTAGCTCTTCTCTAATTACAGTTGAATCATGTCTAGAGACCACCCATCTCCACCTTTTACACAATCATTTTCACTCCTCTTGAAGGATCAAGTAATTACAGTTTTGTAGAGGAATTGATGCCAAGGAGAGAAGAAGCTGAGCTTTCCAAGTTCTTTGTCATCATCACCATCTTGCAATTGCACTTGCATTCCCATCCTCCAATGCCCAATTGGTGGTGCGACTCCGCGAACTCCTACTGAAGATTGAATGCCTCCTGCTTCTAAGAGAAGAGGTAGAGGTTGAACGAGATTCAGAGCTCAATCTCGACGAAGTGGTGGAAGAAGATCTCAAACGCCTGAAGAATGAGAAAAAACTGCGGAATGCTTGACCAATTCCTCCACCCTCCCTCGACCGACTCCCTCTGGAGGACCATGATATTCTTCTCGGTGCTCCACCGGTGGTGAATCCACCATCCACCTCTGTGTAAACGACTGGAAGTCCCCTCTCCCCTGCTCTCCTGCCACCAGTAAACCTCCCAACGGCAAATCCACCACCAGGAAGCCTCCATATGGTGAGCCCCACCATCTCCTCCTCGTTGCCAGCGACGTGAGCCTGCTCATCGGCTTCGGGTTCTGCCATACCCCTTTCCGGTGCATCTGTCGGCATCTCATGGCGGCAAACAGGGCAAGAATTTCTGAGCAAGAGCCATGGCAAGATGCAATCTTGGTGGTAGATGTGCTTGCAGGGCATCTCACGGGCTTCAGCTCCGAGCTCAAAGGGATCCTTGCAGACGGCACAATGGGATTCCATCATGATGTGGCCGTCAGCGATCTCGATGGTGGGCATCGATTCGATGGCAGCCTTCGAAGCCGGTGGGTGTTCGAAGCCACCGCCCCCACCGAATCCATTGACTTCGATCTGGGCGAGCTGGTCGAGTAGTCGCTCAAACCCAGATCCCATCAAGAAGTCCGACATGCTTTCCGGCAAGGGGCGGAGGCCAGATCCGGAGCCGTCATCATAGTAGAGCTCGAAGCTGTTGCCGGTGGCACGATCCGCATCGCCTCGACCTTCCGGCGGACCGCGGAGGACGATGACGGGGTTGAAAGGCGAACGTTCGCCAGCGGACGAACGGTGGTGCCGCCTAACGCCGGCTCCGTCGACGGCGGCGGAGGGGAAGCGGCGACGACGAGGCTCCGCGCTGGCTGCAGAGACAGGAAGGGGGCGGGGAGGCGAATCCACCTCCTCGAGGAAGCCGCCGCCGCAGTCGGGGCAGACGACTGCGTCCCGGGGCCAAACCCTGACGAAGCGACTGCAACGGTAACACCAGTACGACGGCGCGGTCGCCATAGAAGTCATCATCGACAGCAAGGCGAAGGCGACGACGAAGCTCCGGGGGAGGAAAGGAATCCCTTGTAAAGATCCAAGCTTTGAACTCAAAAACGAATCGATCTGAAATGGAAGCCCTAAAAATCCGAATTTGTTCAAGAAATTACCTCAACAACACCGGTCAAGCTATCAAAAAAATCGCTCGATTGCAGATAGAATCCGATCTCCGGGTATCCCAAAATATTCCCAGCAACCAAGACGAGAAAAAAATACAAATTCCCTAGGTAATCCAAGTCCCTTAATTTGCACCCAAACCCCGCGATGACTCGGGGATTTGGGTGGGGAAAAGGACGACGGACTGAGGAGGGAAGGCAAAAGTGGGGAGACTTCAAGCGGTCGACGATTTCGGCAGCGGAGGCGCGTGCGTGATGGCGTGCTTCGGACGCTTGATGGCACACCACAGCTCCCAGACGGCGTTCTGACAGCTTGGTCGACGTGGCGAATTATCGTTGGCTCTATACGCTTCACGGTGTTAGTTAAAGGGCGATCGAGCTTGATCCGGATCACGTGGGTCAGACAAGACATCTCGGGTCGGGCCGAGCCGAGCCCGTGATTCGTTGTTGACCGTTAATTTACGAAAAAGCCCATCTCGATATCGGACAGCCTGGCCCAGCGGGCCCCTGTAATAACAACAAATAATAGACAGAAAAAAGAAAAGCCAAGTTTTCTCATCCTACCATACCATAAAGAGAAGGCCGTAATAGAAATGTTGACTATTTCTTTTGCCTATTTCCCCTCTAAAGATGTACGACTCTTATGAGCCTGAGAGCGATTGTTATGAGCCGTTCGATGCACACTGATGAACCCTCAATATATACTTTAGCCCAATCCATCCAAATGTACGGTTAATTTGTTGTTCCTTAGTCATTTAGTGTTCATGACATTTCACTGATCGTGAATCGTGTCATTTGATATCTGGCTGTGAACTGTGCCATGAAGAGCTTGTGTGTGTGTGTTCGTGTTTGGCATCATCGAAAACACACGATAAGAGAACGGTTGATGCTATAAGATCTTGGACACGTAATGGATCAGCTCACGGAGTCTCGGGAACGGACAAACCACACACGATATGGATTCGTTGAGGTGTGCGGTGGACATGAGAACCCGTGGCTCGCTGTACGGGATCGACGCAGAGCATATCGTTTCCTCCAAGACGGTTGGTGTCCACGAGGAATTTGCCTACACGTCAGCGATTCGATCCTCGACATCAAAGAAAATAATAATATTCTCTTATACCCATTTAAAATCCGATTTAATAGATATTACGTGACGACTGCGGTCGGGTCAAGAAAAGGAAAAGAAAAGGAGGAGAAAAAGGAAAAAAAATCTGCCGGAAGGCAAACGGGATCCGATAAGATCCGATGCGAGTGACCGCACACAACCAGGGGCAGCCCACGAACCCACGCGTCCGCCTACGGTCCGAGAAGCGGCCACCACGCGTCCACGAGCTGCGGCTGCGACCGTGACGGACGGCAGGTGCCTGTCGGGTGGAGCGGGGCCCGCCGGGCGCGGGCAGTTGCCCCCGGGCAGCGACAGCTGCTTTTTGTTGCCGCTCCGCCACGCCCACGCCTCGTCAATGATTCCTTCTTCCTTCCCCAGCACTCTACTACCCTCTTAAGAAGACGAGCGGTGCTCCCCTGCCGAACACTCTCTTTGGTTTGTTCCGTCTCCAAATGGCAGAGATCTGTTGCGACGTCGTGACCCAGGTGGAGCGGTTGGCCGCCCCCTGCTCGCCCAGCCCTCGATTGGACCGGCGGCGCCGGATGACCCGCCGGTTCAAGATCGTCGCCGGCGCAGAACCGCTGGATCTGACGGAGGAGATGGACGGGAGGAGGAGGCGGCGATTAGGTTGCTCCCGCTCGTCACCCGGCGTGGAGGTCGTGGAGGAGCCGAGGGTGGAAGTGGTGCCTCAGAGGGCGAGCGACCCAGAGCTGACGCATTTGTCGTCCCCCAAGTATGGGATGATGGCCGTTTGCGGCCGGAGGAGGGAGATGGAGGACGCTGTCTCCATCCACCCGAACTTCGTCAGACGTGCATGTGGGGCTGCCGCCAGGAACCACAGCTTCTTCGGCGTCTACGACGGCCATGGTTGCTCCCATGTAAGACTCTCTCTCTCTCTCTCTCTCTCTCTCTCTCTCTCTCGATGGCCTTCTGCCTTTAAGTGTTACGGGCTCATGGTTTTCCTTTTGTTCGTGCAGGTGGCGGCGTTGTGCAGAGATCGGATGCACGAGTTGGTGGCTGAGGAGATGTCAAGACTCGGATCTGATCCCCTGCCTCCGGAGGCATGGACGAGGTTGATGGAGCGGAGCTTCTCGCTGATGGACTCGGAGGCGTCGGCGGCGGCGCAGCCAGGCAGCGACCGGCTGATCCCCCGCTGCCGCTGCGAGCTTCAGACGCCAAGGTGCGACAACGTGGGCTCTACCGCCGTCGTTGGCGTCGTGGGACCTACCCACATCGTCGTCGCTAACTGCGGCGACTCCCGTGCCGTCCTCTGCCGCGGCGGCGTCCCCGTTCCCCTCTCTTTCGATCACAAGGTATTCCCACGAAGAAGAGACTTCCCTGTTCAGATGTATCCTTTGACTTGCTCTGTGTGAGTGAATGATGATCCTTCTTTGCCATGCGGGTGTTGCAGCCGGACCGGCCGGACGAGCTGAGTCGGATCGAGGCGGCCGGCGGTCGAGTCATCTACTGGGAAGGCGCAAGGGTTCTCGGCGTGCTCGCCATGTCCCGAGCCATCGGTAAGCAACCTTCTACCATCGTTCCTTCGCTTGCCACCGTCCACGGGACGGCGTCACTGGTCAACAGAACCATCAATTGCTTCTGTGTCGTGGCAACAGGGGACAGCTACCTGAAGCCGTACGTGACATCGGAACCGGAGGTGACGGTGACGGACAGGAGCGAGGAGGACGAGTGCCTCATCCTGGGGAGCGACGGGCTGTGGGACGTGGTCACCAACGACATGGCCTGCCAGGTCGCTCGCATGTGCCTGCGGGCCAGTTCACCCTCGAGGGAACCCGGCGAGCGTCGCGACGGCGCGTGCTCGGACGCCGCGACGCTGCTGACGAAGCTGGCGCTCGCGAGGGGGAGCGAGGACAATGTCAGCGTGGTCGTCGTTGACGTGAGGAGACAATCGAGATGATACAGTTCTACCGACAGTAGCAGTAACATGTGAACTGGCAATTCTCAATGAGGAAAGAGAGAGAGAGAGAGAGAGAGAGAGAGGAAGAAATTTATATCTCTGAAATGATACATATCAACACCTTTTAAGTTCTTTTCCATGGAATTAGCCAATACCATATACTGTTCTACCGTATTATATCTCTAATGAAGGTAGCTCACATACTGTTTCATCTATATCTTTGGGGCTAATTACATAAGGTTATATTATCTCTTTAGATCTTTTAGTATACTTATGTTTAGATTTAAAACTTTTATATTAAATTTTTTATAATTAATTTTTTAATATTTTAAATTTTAAATTTAAAAAAATTATATTAAAATTTTTATAGTCATGAAAGTAAAAGATCTAATCTCATTTGTTTAACATCATCGATTTTACCTGTAAGATATAGATTCAATTGATTTTTTTATTTATGATATCGATAAGATTCAATCGAAATTTTTTTTATTTGTGACATCGATAAGATCGATTATCACATCATTCTACATAATAATTATTTATAAAATTATTATTATTAAAATTAATTTTTTATTTATCATTTATTTATGATATCGATAAGATCGATTTTTTTTATTTATGATATCGATAAGATTCGATTGAAATTTTTTTATTTGTAATATCGACAAGATCGATTATCACATCATTGTCGTCGATCATCAGCACAATAATTATTCATAAAATTATTATTAAAATTAATTTTTTATTTATCATTTTTATATTATTATTATTAGCTATATCTTCTATCAATAAAATCAACGAGATCAAGATAAATTGGGTTAAATGTTTTTAAGTTAATGGATCGATATGTTAAAAAAATAATGACTATAAGAATTTTAATATAATTTTTTAATATAAAAATTAAGACACTAAAAAATAATTAGCTCATTCCTTTATCCTGTTTTATCATCTGACAAATCAATTGGACAGAATAAATAATTTAAGTCCCAAACGAGAATAAAAATTGAGATTGAGACAACTAATCCTGTGATTCCATGAGGGAATCGAACAAGCAGCATTTAGCTGAGGATATACCAAACAGGATTTGCATCAGAATTGCCAGCCTTTATTCCTCACCAAGTCCACTGATGACAGAGACTTGGCATAAGCACAACTCCCATTGCGTGCAGAGTGTCAACGAGGCTGATAGAAGTGGAAGATAAAATAGATTCCCATAATTGAGCAGAATCATGCTGAACTTTTGTAAAGCCAACCTTTCTTCAGTATGACAATGTCTCCTAAACAAACAGAATTCTTGTGCTCTGCTTTTAAAGCATAGAATATGATTCGATTAGTATTGTAGTGACTGCCACTTCAAGCTTCTTAGAGATGCTATCAGAATCAGCTTGGAATGCTTGTTGGAGAGAATAGTGTGGCAGAAGACTTTTGTTGCTCGTTGATAACCTCATATATGAGGGAGAATAATGTGATAGGTTATAAGGCGTTATTGGAGAACCAGAAGCTACTCAAATGCTTCTTCTGCTGCTCTTTCTATATGCTTTTTGTTCTCTGAACCCCACTTGATATGCATGCATGAATCAGAACATATCGTTTAGTATTCATGCCCACAATGCGTGAATCATGTTCCTCTCATACCACAGATGATGATGGTTATAAGAATATTAGATAAGGTAGCAAGAAACCAGAGAAAGAAATTATTGAAAGATTTCTAACAATGGATATAGTGTTTTTTTTTTTAAGAATAAACTTGCCGATGTTCTATTGAATAAAGAAGCTGATGTGTTGTGTCGTAGAATTTTTGGATAATATCTAATTTCAACATATTTATATTAAAAAGTATTTGATAGGGTACAATTTGACAGCATGCCCTGCATACCATAGCCACGATAGTATCGATGTGAAACTTACAAGTCGATGTGACAGATCACATCAATAGCTCAAACAATACGACCATCCTCCTAGCCTATGCAGGGTCGTACAAGCGGTGTCATCAAGTACGAAGCTACCCCGGAAAGTTCAGAATAGCGTCATCGAGTACAATGCCACCTCGGAATGCTCGGGACGATGCCGCTCGAGGACAATTCACATATGTTGATTGGAACGATGCCATCGAGTACAAAGCTACCTCAGAATGATCGGGACGATGCCATTTAGGGACGATCCGTACACATCGATCATCGTCTGCACATAGAGGCATGAGTTGGTCGCTTAAGGGGATGACGATCATTAACATACATAGTATGACTAATCCCATTGTACAAGTATAAAAGCCTACCACTTGACCCACCACGGGGACCTTTTGGGGCACACTCAACTCACTCTTAGTCTATTTAACACTAACTTGAGATTTGAAGGGATCGAGTTGGGAAATCTCCCTCTCGACCTCAACTTGTGTATAAGCGATGATGACAAAAGAAGCTCGCATCAGGAATCTTAGCTCGTGGCTCAACTCGATCGGACATGCAATCGTACCCCCCAGTCTTTATATAGGCGACCTTATATATTCAGGATCAAATCAAACCATATTGACTCCTCAATCACGGCATAAAGGTTTACCAACAATATTAAAATTATAAATAATGTAAATAATTTGAAATATTTGCTAAATTTTTACGAACATTAATATAAGCCATATCATTTAGTGTGATTTTTGATAAATACAACAGTTATATTATCTTTACATAAAAATAGTGTAATCCACGGAAGGTGATATTAAAATTAAATATTATTTTCTTACATAATTTGATTCTTTCTGGTATATTTTGTAATGTGAATGTGAATGTGTCCTAGAAAAAAATTAAAGTAGCTTATGATTTGTAAACTTTGCTAAATAATCATGGTAAAAGTAAATATAGATTAGTAATGAACAAGATCCAATTTCACTATTTTGCACAGTGGTATATTAATATCATTAACACAATTAAAAAAACTCTAGAAATAACATAATCACTAATAATGAATAGAAAATTTATAAATTTAAAATAAATAATTTATAAGTGGCTTCTTATTAATCTTTTTTGATAGATCAAATGATATGTTCTCATAAACTAACTTTTTTTCATAATAAATAATATCATAAATAGCATTTATTTTGTATAACAAAAGTATTTAATATGAATTCATAAAAAAAATACTAGTAGTATTTTTTATGATTTATAAAAAATTGAGAAAAATCCTCGTATCACGAATCTGATCAAAAGATCATACGGTTGATACTGGCACTTTAAAGGAGCCACATCTACCTTCGCCCGTGTCTCCTTCGTAGGCGATCCCATCCTCGCGATTCCCCGTCGTTCTCTCTCTCTCTCTCTCTCTCTGTGAAGGCTGCGAAGAAGAAGTGAGGCTTGGGATCCGGATCTGGCTCGGAACTCGTCACCTCGCCTTGATCCTCCCACGACCAACCTAGGTTTCCTCTAACTTTCTCGTCGGCGATTAGCTTTTGGAATCGGTTTATTTCCTACTGGGGTTCCGTCTCGCGTTTACGACTTCAGATTAACCGATCGCGTGTTCTCTTCGACCCGGATTCGACCCTTTTTGCTCGTTCTTGGAGCGTAGTTCCTTCGATCAAGTTCATGCATCTTTCACATTGGGTCTCGAGTTGGAGTTGTTCTGTAACTATTCTTGATTTGTTTATGGAGTTTGTAGTTGTTAGTTTGGGATTGTGTGATATACTACTGGGTGCTGTTCTTTTATGGAATCGTGTTGATGCTGATCCTAATGATTTGTTTTTCTTGTCTTTTTCTTTTGCTTATTTCGATTAGCGTTAGGGCTTGCGATTCTATTGGAATCGAAGGACCGAAGGTATGGCCTCAAGGCGAGCAATCAATCCATCTCGACGTGCGACTGACAGTGGGAGTATTCCACTTATTGCTTCGTTGCATCAAAAGTCGCGGAGCTCGCCCTTACTATCTGCTGGATTGGTTCTTTTGGTATGTTCTTCATCTTGGAGCACATTGCTTTTTAGCAGACGCGAATGCACCACTCGCAAACATTATAGAATCTGATGAGTTCTCCTTCCTGTAATTTTAGGGTGTGTTATGTCTGATATTTTACTTATTCAGAGGTTCAGGTATGTGCTACTTTCCTGTCAACTTTGAGAAGAATTAGATTCCTGATTCATATCTTGAGATGTAGAGCTTGTTATTCACTGACATGAAATCCCCTCATTTAAATTCTTCTCTGGCCAAATTATGATGCTTGAACAAGCTAGTTTTTCCCCCTTCGATTACCAGGTGGATTTGGAGGTAATAAGGAAGCCATAAGCAGCGGTCAAGGTACCTTTTTCCCCCCTCATAAACTGAAATTTCCTTTATCTGATCACATGATTATCGATTCTTGTTCAGATGTTTTCACTCATGTTTTTATTTATAATATTTTTGTTTTGAGAAAATGTTGTTAGCTTAGTTCTTTTATCAGCTTCCAATGTTTTGAATCATGGACTCTCTATTTAGTTTCGTATCCTTTGTTCATAGACATGACAAAAACATTGGACATCACAAATGGGCCTAACAGTTTATGATACATGGAAGTAAAATCATTTCTCTTACATTTGGTTTTTCTGAAGATGTATGGCATAAATAATTGAATTAATCTAGATCTTTTTAATGTAAGCCTTTTTCATCAAGTATATTGTTCACTGTAGAGCACAACATTAAATAATAAAACTGCTTAAAGATCATGGAAACTATAAAATGTTTATCAGTCTGACATCAATCCTTTAAAGTTAGTATTGATTGAAGCTAAAGCTTAAAGGGTAGCTTATGCAATCAAGGGGAAGCTTTCTGATATGCCCCTGAATTTATATAAGACTTAGCAAAAGGGGGATATAATATGTTATGTTATATTGGAGAATGTACATATCAAGGAAGAAATTAGCTAGAGGCCCTATAAACACAGCCTTCAAGCTATCGTGCATCAAATATGGATTGGCGAAACATTCTTGGTGAACTGAGATGGCTTCCCCTTGCTGTTATTTTTCATTGTCCTCAGTGCTTGGCATACAACCTGAATTTCTAGTAGTTAGCAGTCATATCTGTGTCAAGAATTTGTTCTTCTATGTTATGTTTGCATGTGAGTGATGCTATGGTTTCTATTAATTTGCAAAAGTATGTATATATGTGTCCATATGGATTGGTCTTTCTCTCTTTTGATTTTTTTAATTTTTCTCATATTAACAGGTGTTTCCTGCACATCAGATGTTCTACAGGCAATACCTATTTTAAAGAAAGCTTATAAAGATAGTATGCGGAAGGTTTTGCATGTAGGTCCTGATTCTTGTGCAGTTGTTTCTATGTTGCTGAAAGAAGAAGATACCGAAGCCTGGGGTGTGGAACCGTATGATTTGGAAGATGCCGATAGTAGCTGCAAGAGCCTTGTCCGGAAAGGCTTTGTGCGTTTAGCTGATATCAAGTTTCCTCTACCCTACAGGCCAAAATCATTTTCCCTTGTTATTGTCTCAGATTCATTGGATTACTTATCCTCAAAGTACCTCAACAAGACCCTTCCAGACCTGGCAAGGGTATCAGCAGATGGTCTTGTTATATTTGCTGGTAATTCTTTATACTTCACTAGCACCTAGGCTCACTTAAGCATTAATGGCTTTAGAAGTACAGAAGGAACACTAGATCTACTTCCATTGTAGTTTAGTAATGCATACATGTGCCCCAAGCCATTCATCCAGAGGGGTTTCGTAATTATCAGTGACACCCATTCTTATCTAAATCTGGTCAAGTAAAATCAGAATAAGGTAACTGTTGAAAGCACAAGTTTGCATTACCTAGCTACATTCAGGAGTACAATGCATCCACTTATTGTTTATTTTCTGTGTAAGGCATATGTCAAGAAAGCCATAATATTAATCTATTTTGGGCACAAAGCTAAAAAAGTGAAAAACAACCATAGTTATGAATATGAAAATATTTTTTTGTGGACTTAGGTACATAGTCACTGAAAGCTAAGTTAAATATGATACGTTGGCACATTTAGATGTGAAAGGACCAATATATATATATTTTTATAGCATTCATAAACTTTATTTTCTTTAGTTTGATCATAAGATGTGAAAGGACTTAAATTAAGTTGGGGAAACAACCTCCTTACTTGTGGGATTAACTGCAGCGGTAAGGCTGCATATATTGATCCTCCTAAACCATGCATTAGCAAGAGACTGTCCACTGGGCTGCCTTTGTAATACGTTGCACTAATGCATAACTGAAGAATTTCTATATGTGCTGTGATCTAATGTATAAAGGACAAGTTGTTCTCTTTTGCATTTAACCTTAGCCTAAAGCTGTGAAGACTCCTGTCGGAAGTTATTATATATCTTTGCTATATTTATGCTTTTCTCTTTTTTTGTATAATAATTTCAAATTTTGTATACAGTTCTTACTTGAATATACTATTATGGATCGGTACATCCAAACACTTAAGGTGTCTTGGACATATTTGTTCAGTGTAAGACAAGCAATATTTATTTGGCCTTGTGCCACAAAAGACCAGGCAAGTTCATTTAAATAGTGCAGTGAAAAATCATATTTTGTCTATTATGCACTGTTTCTTCAGAAGCAACCGTTACAAGGGACAGCAATTGAAGTTGAACCAATCTGTTCATCAACTGCTTGAACTTGGCTTGAATAAAAAGCTGGCCTTGAACATAGCAGGGCTTGATTATATATATATATATATATATATATATATATATATATATATGGTAAGAATTACCTGTTGGTAAAAAAAAAGATAATATAAAAAATGTGTTATTACTCTCTTGAAGGTAGTAAGTATAACTTTGGGCCAGATATAAATCATTTGTGATTAATACAGACAACTCTTTGCTAATAAAAGATCAACGTTTGTTCATCGAAACATGAAAGGTACTTGTTGCTGGATCCAAGTAATTTAAATCAAGCATCAAATAAGGCTCATGGAAGACACTTGCAAAGAATGATTTTTCACTTGTCAATATTAGGCTTCATTTAGGTTGGATTTCCTTTGCTGTGTGATTTCTAGAAGATCATTTGGTATCTAAATATACATTCATTTTCTCATCACTGTTTATGATTTTTCTAGGTTACCCAGGTCAGCAGAGAGTCAAGGTATCGGAGCTTTCAAAATTTGGAAGGCCGGTATGACTCAGCAATTAATCTGAATTTCTCTTCTGATTTTTTGTCAAAGAGCTATATATATCATCTGTCCTTTGGACTATGGATTCGGTGGCTGTTGTTACTAGTAATGTGTATTCTTTATTCATATAGAACTGTATTTCTTTTTTCATTTTAGCTATCGTTATCATTGCTATCAGAATTGATGAGGAGCATAGATGGTTTAGAAAAATGGCATATATGTCCTTGTCTTTCGGCATAGCTATTGTTATATTTATTCCTGATACAGTAGAATTTTTTTATATCATGCTGAATTTGATATTGGTTTCTAATGGTGTGATGGAAGTAATCTCTTACTGTTTTTGTCTGTTTACATTTTAGCAACTCTTAGGAAAGTAAACTACAACCTGTAGCTCTTTCTCATTTTGCCTAGCCACCAATTGATTTTATTTCTCTTGCCCTTTCCATGATATCGGATTGGATTTGGGAAAATGCATATCTGTATAGGAATTATCATTATTTGATTGCTTTTTTTTTTCCATTCGCAAATCAATTAAGCTATGCTTTTGCTCATAGTTCCTAGTTTCTTACACACAATCATTCTGTTGTCGCACCCACTCATTCAAGTAGCTGTAGACTTACATTTCGCTGTATACTTGTGTAGGCTAAATTTAGGAGTTTGTCTTGGTGGAGACGTTATTTCATCCAGACTGGATTCGAAGAGAATGAAACTGCCACAAAGAAGTTTGAGCAAGCTTCAACCAAGAGTTCTTACCAACCAAGCTGCCAAGTTTTCCACCTCAGCTCCTAAGAACCACTGCCTGGTTCCTTGAAAACACTGCTTTGTAGCTTCTACTTGTGATGGAACTGTGTTTTCTTTTTGCTCCTCCTTTTTGCACTTTAAATTGGATACGGTGTTTAGAGAACGCCACTTCCTCTATCTGTAGATAAATTATCTTTATATCTCATTCGTGCGAGTTGTAATAAGTGGTCTTCCACTCAGTTTAATCTCCTCGCTGGCATTGCCGTTTCATAATTCCATAATCTCCCCTCTGATCAACTACTTGTTGTGGTCTTAATGCAAATACAAACTACGCTTAATTCTACTCCATTTGGTTTGTTCTATTCCTTTCCAAAAGCAGAGTCTTTGTAGGGAATCAATCATGTTTGCAGAAGTACTGCTAAACACTTTGTCCCGTAAGGCCGATGATCGTGTTTGAACACCGGACTGCTAAACTTTCAACGCAGCTTCAAGAACAATGTTGAAAGCCAGAGACATAATCTCGCGGACATAAGGAGATGCAGCTCGACAGTTTGCATTATTGTTGTCAACCAGCGTCCACAGTTTGCATTATTACAAAGCAACATAAACTTGGAACTTCTCTCGTTCAACCGTCTCATCAAGCCGTTTTATTCCAAATTCACAGTACGACCTTCTTTAAGCTCATTCTCCCATCACACATGACATGCACTCCACGATGTTTCTGGCTTCGCGTCAATGCTTGACGACAGTAACAGGGCATGGTGCGTATGTCAACACATAGTTTGTCACACTACCCAACATAATCCTGCGTCGACATTGAACCACAATTGCATGAACTTCAACCAAAACATGCCAATACAATATGTATATATACTATATATATATATATATATATATATACATATGTATATACAGATGTATATACATACATGTATATATGTATGTATATACATGTATATACAGATATACACATATTAGGTATATACATATACATATGTATATATACATGTATATATACATACATACATACAAAACACATAAGGCAAAGCCCATACTTTTGACTATTGGCACCAGACTTGTCATATATATGTGTGTATATATATATAAACCCTGGATATGCCATTCATATTTGATTTTTCTAGAAATATTAGATGAGATATAACTGGCATTCATTCATGTATCTGGTAGTTCCATGATGAGAACATAGCTATAGCCTTCTTACAATCACAGTCTTGTAATTGCGATTGTGACGACATCATATAACATCATCAAAGTTATATCTTGCTAATTCCCAGGTTAATCAGAAAAGGAACTTTATCTTGCATTACGAGACGGATATTCTAAAATTTGCACCTTGCTAAATTCACCTGAACCGAATTCATCTATTAGTTGTCAGAATAAGTTATTGGCACTGCCCAGCTCACTATGGCTTAAACCTTTTCCTTCATCTTGATCACAGATGTGCTCTGCTGGGTGCTAGAGGTTTGCTAATACGAAAAAATGTACTTCATGGCATCACATTGACAAATCCAATTTCTATGGACCATTTCCCATTTCACAGATGATTCTCTAATACTCTACAAAACAGTTGATATGGGCCGAAACTGAAGATTCCCAAATTCATCTTTACCTCTTTGAATTATTGTAGACCTGATCAAGTTACTTTAATGTATCTGTCATTTTGCACCGTGGAAATTCTTCACAGCAGGCTAACCCTTAGGCTTCATAGCATTGTGGATCTGCATAATTCTACAATTACAAACCTCCTCCTTACTCACACGGACAGACCTACCTCCCCGAGTTAGGTTTCTAACTATCCCTACCCTTTTTTCCCAGCTAGCTTGATTCATCTTTTGACTGTATCTACCAAAGTCTTTGTTGCTTTGTGCTTATATTCACCTTTGCCATCTGAAAAAACCGTACATATATATATATATATATATATATATATATATATATATATATATATATATATATATATATATATATATATATATATATATATATATATATATATATATATATATATATATATATATATATATATATATATATATATATATATATATATATATATATATATATATATATATATATATATATATATATATATATATATATATATATATATATATATATATATATATATATATATATATATATATATATATATATATATATATATATATATATATATATATATATATATATATATATATATATATATATATATATATATATATATATATATATATATATATATATATATATATATATATATATATATATATATATATATATATATATATATATATATATATATATATATATATATATATATATATATATATATATATATATATATATATATATATATATATATATATATATATATATATATATATATATATATATATATATATATATATATATATATATATATATATATATATATATATATATATATATATATATATATATATATATATATATATATATATATATATATATATATATATATATATATATATATATATATATATATATATATATATATATATATATATATATATATATATATATATATATATATATATATATATATATATATATATATATATATATATATATATATATATATATATATATATATATATATATATATATATATATATATATATATATATATATATATATATATATATATATATATATATATATATATATATATATATATATATATATATATATATATATATATATATATATATATATATATATATATATATATATATATATATATATATATATATATATATATATATATATATATATATATATATATATATATATATATATATATATATATATATATATATATATATATATATATATATATATATATATATATATATATATATATATATATATATATATATATATATATATATATATATATATATATATATATATATATATATATATATATATATATATATATATATATATATATATATATATATATATATATATATATATATATATATATATATATATATATATATATATATATATATATATATATATATATATATATATATATATATATATATATATATATATATATATATATATATATATATATATATATATATATATATATATATATATATATATATATATATATATATATATATATATATATATATATATATATATATATATATATATATATATATATATATATATATATATATATATATATATATATATATATATATATATATATATATATATATATATATATATATATATATATATATATATATATATATATATATATATATATATATATATATATATATATATATATATATATATATATATATATATATATATATATATATATATATATATATATATATATATATATATATATATATATATATATATATATATATATATATATATATATATATATATATATATATATATATATATATATATATATATATATATATATATATATATATATATATATATATATATATATATATATATATATATATATATATATATATATATATATATATATATATATATATATATATATATATATATATATATATATATATATATATATATATATATATATATATATATATATATATATATATATATATATATATATATATATATATATATATATATATATATATATATATATATATATATATATATATATATATATATATATATATATATATATATATATATATATATATATATATATATATATATATATATATATATATATATATATATATATATATATATATATATATATATATATATATATATATATATATATATATATATATATATATATATATATATATATATATATATATATATATATATATATATATATATATATATATATATATATATATATATATATATATATATATATATATATATATATATATATATATATATATATATATATATATATATATATATATATATATATATATATATATATATATATATATATATATATATATATATATATATATATATATATATATATATATATATATATATATATATATATATATATATATATATATATATATATATATATATATATATATATATATATATATATATATATATATATATATATATATATATATATATATATATATATATATATATATATATATATATATATATATATATATATATATATATATATATATATATATATATATATATATATATATATATATATATATATATATATATATATATATATATATATATATATATATATATATATATATATATATCGAAAGAGTTTGAACATCTAATCTGATCCTACTGCAAATCATTGGGCCACATCAAGCTCGTTGAAGCAATGACATTTTATAGAAAAATCTGCATTTTCCTTAAAATGACTACCAATGAATTGAACACTGGCAACCAAAGATTCTTTCATAACACCAAACAAAAAGTGTTCCTAGTTATTTAGAGATAATGATCTATGTAAATTATGCACAATTCGTACACATACCTATTTGAAAGATGACATGACTATCATCATTATGTTCTGTGGCAGTGGCAATGGCATGGGAAGGAAGTAAGAAACACTTGATACCAAGAGTGAACAAGCAAGCACTGAAAGCATTACCTCTGGATCTGGCTAAGACCCCGGCTACCCATGACCAGCAAGTCCAGATTCAGATCCTCCGCAGCATGACACAGCTTCTCCCTCGCGTCTCCCCAGTACAGCTTCGCAACGATGGTCGCCTG